>JAQISU010000062.1:2412500-3159946 GCA_029339505.1 Unio delphinus | reverse complement strand
TTCCTAAATGGCCGTCCTTTATGTCTTGACAGACCATCATAAGTTCTATTTCCTAAATGGCCGTCCTTTATGTCTTGACAGACCATCATAAGTTCTATTTCCTAAATGGCCGTCCTTTATGTCTTGACAGACCATCATAAGTTCTATTTCCTAAATGGCCGTCCTTTATGTCTTGACAGACCATCATAAGTTCTATTTCCTAAATGGCCGTCCTTTATGTCTTGACAGACCATCATAAGTTCTATTTCCTAAATGGCCGTCCTTTATGTCTTGACAGACCATCATAAGTTCTATTTCCTAAATGGCCGTCCTTTATGTCTTGACAGACCATCATAAGTTCTATTTCCTAAATGGCCGTCCTTTATGTCTTGACAGACCATCATAAGTTCTATTTCCTAAATCGCCGTCCTTTATGTCTTGACAGACCATCATAAGTTCTATTTCCTAAATCGCCGTCCTTTATGTCTTGACAGACCATCATAAGTTCTATTTCCTAAATGGCCGTCCTTTATGTCTTGACAGACCATCATAAGTTCTATTTCCTAAATGGCCGTCCTTTATGTCTTGACAGACCATCATAAGTTCTATTTCCTAAATCGCCGTCCTTTATGTCTTGACAGACCATCATAAGTTCTATTTCCTAAATCGCCGTCCTTTATGTCTTGACAGACCATCATAAGTTCTATTTCCTAAATGGCCGTCCTTTATGTCTTGACAGACCATCATAAGTTCTATTTCCTAAATGGCCGTCCTTTATGTCTTGACAGACCATCATAAGTTCTATTTCCTAAATGGCCGTCCTTTATGTCTTGACAGACCATCATAAGTTCTATTTCCTAAATCGCCGTCCTTTATGTCTTGACAGACCATCATAAGTTCTATTTCCTAAATCGCCGTCCTTTATGTCTTGACAGACCATCATAAGTTCTATTTCCTAAATGGCCGTCCTTTATGTCTTGACAGACCATCATAAGTTCTATTTCCTAAATGGCCGTCCTTTATGTCTTGACAGACCATCATAAGTTCTATTTCCTAAATGGCCGTCCTTTATGTCTTGACAGACCATCATAAGTTCTATTTCCTAAATCGCCGTCCTTTATGTCTTGACAGACCATCATAAGTTCTATTTCCTAAATGGCCGTCCTTTATGTCTTGACAGACCATCATAAGTTCTATTTCCTAAATCGCCGTCCTTTATGTCTTGACAGACCATCATAAGTTCTATTTCCTAAATGGCCGTCCTTTATGTCTTGACAGATCCATCATAAGTTCTATTTCCTAAATGGCCGTCCTTTATGTCTTGACAGACCATCATAAGTTCTATTTCCTAAATCGCCGTCCTTTATGTCTTGACAGACCATCATAAGTTCTATTTCCTAAATCGCCGTCCTTTATGTCTTGACAGACCATCATAAGTTCTATTTCCTAAATCGCCGTCCTTTATGTCTTGACAGACCATCATAAGTTCTATTTCCTAAATCGCCGTCCTTTATGTCTTGACAGACCATCATAAGTTCTATTTCCTAAATGGCCGTCCTTTATGTCTTGACAGACCATCATAAGTTCTATTTCCTAAATGGCCGTCCTTTATGTCTTGACAGACCATCATAAGTTCTATTTCCTAAATGGCCGTCCTTTATGTCTTGACAGACCATCATAAGTTCTATTTCCTAAATCGCCGTCCTTTATGTCTTGACAGACCATCATAAGTTCTATTTCCTAAATCGCCGTCCTTTATGTCTTGACAGACCATCATAAGTTCTATTTCCTAAATGGCCGTCCTTTATGTCTTGACAGACCATCATAAGTTCTATTTCCTAAATCGCCGTCCTTTATGTCTTGACAGACCATCATAAGTTCTATTTCCTAAATCGCCCTCCTTTATGTCTTGACAGACCATCATAAGTTATATTTCCTAAATCGCCGTCCTTTATGTCTTGACAGACCATCATAAGTTCTATTTCCTAAATGGCCGTCCTTTATGTCTTGACAGACCATCATAAGTTCTATTTCCTAAATCGCCGTCCTTTATGTCTTGACAGACCATCAGAAGTTCTATTTCCTAAATCGCCGTCCTTTATGTCTTGACAGACCATCATAAGTTCTATTTCCTAAATGGCCGTCGTTTATGTCTTGACAGACCATCATAAGTTCTATTTCCTAAATGGCCGTCCTTTATGTCTTGACAGACCATCATAAGTTCTATTTCCTAAATGGCCGTCCTTTATGTCTTGACAGACCATCATAAGTTCTATTTCCTAAATGGCCGTCCTTTATGTCTTGACAGACCATCATAAGTTCTATTTCCTAAATGGCCGTCCTTTATGTCTTGACAGACCATCATAAGTTCTATTTCCTAAATGGCCGTCCTTTATGTCTTGACAGACCATCATAAGTTCTATTTCCTGAATTGCCGTCCTTTATGTCTTGACAGACCATCATAAGTTCTATTTCCTAAATGGCCGTCCTTTATGTCTTGACAGACCATCATAAGTTCTATTTCCTAAATGGCCGTCCTTTATGTCTTGACAGACCATCATAAGTTCTATTTCCTAAATGGCCGTCCTTTATGTCTTGACAGACCATCATAAGTTCTATTTCCTAAATAGCCGTCCTTTATGTCTTGACAGACCATCATAAGTTCTATTTCCTAAATGGCCGTCCTTTATGTCTTGACAGACCATCATAAGTTCTATTTCCTAAATGGCCGTCCTTTATGTCTTGACAGACCATCATAAGTTCTATTTCCTAAATGGCCGTCCTTTATGTCTTGACAGACCATCATAAGTTCTATTTCCTAAATGGCCGTCCTTTATGTCTTGACAGACCATCATAAGTTCTATTTCCTAAATGGCCGTCCTTTATGTCTTGACAGACCATCATAAGTTCTATTTCCTAAATGGCCGTCCTTTATGTCTTGACAGACCATCATAAGTTCTATTTCCTAAATGGCCGTCCTTTATGTCTTGACAGACCGTCATAAGTTCTATTTCCTAAATCGCCGTCCTTTATGTCTTGACAGACCGTCATAAGTTCTATTTCCTAAATCGCCGTCCTTTATGTCTTGACAGACCATCATAAGTTCTATTTCCTAAATGGCCGTCCTTTATGTCTTGACAGACCATCATAAGTTCTATTTCCTAAATGGCCGTCCTTTATGTCTTGACAGACCATCATAAGTTCTATTTCCTAAATGGCCGTCCTTTATGTCTTGACAGACCATCATAAGTTCTATTTCCTAAATGGCCGTCCTTTATGTCTTGACAGACCATCATAAGTTCTATTTCCTAAATGGCCGTCCTTTATGTCTTGACAGACCATCATAAGTTCTATTTCCTAAATGGCCGTCCTTTATGTCTTGACAGACCATCATAAGTTCTATTTCCTAAATGGCCGTCCTTTATGTCTTGACAGACCATCATAAGTTCTATTTCCTAAATGGCCGTCCTTTATGTCTTGACAGACCATCATAAGTTCTATTTCCTAAATGGCCGTCCTTTATGTCCTGACAGACCATCATAAGTTCTATTTCCTAAATGGCCGTCCTTTATGTCTTGACAGACCATCATAAGTTCTATTTCCTAAATGGCCGTCCTTTATGTCTTGACAGACCATCAAAAGTTCTATTTCCTAAATGGCCGTCCTTTATGTCTTGACAGACCATGATAAGTTCTATTTCCTAAATCGCCGTCCTTTATGTCTTGACAGACCATCATAAGTTCTATTTCCTAAATGGCCGTCCTTTATGTCTTGACAGACCATCATAAGTTCTATTTCCTAAATGGCCGTCCTTTATGTCTTGACAGACCATCATAAGTTCTATTTCCTAAATGGCCGTCCTTTATGTCTTGACAGACCATCATAAGTTCTATTTCCTAAATGGCCGTCCTTTATGTCTTGATAGACCATCATAAGTTCTATTTCCTAAATCGCCGTCCTTTATGTCTTGACAGACCATCATAAGTTCTATTTCCTAAATGGCCGTCCTTTATGTCTTGACAGACCATCATAAGTTCTATTTCCTAAATGGCCGTCCTTTATGTCTTGACAGACCATCATAAGTTCTATTTCCTAAATGGCCGTCCTTTATGTCTTGACAGACCATCATAAGTTCTATTTCCTAAATCGCCGTCCTTTATGTCTTGACAGACCATCATAAGTTCTATTTCCTGAATCGCCGTCCTTTATGTCTTGACAGACCATCATAAGTTCTATTTCCTAAATGGCCGTCCTTTATGTCTTGACAGACCATCATAAGTTCTATTTCCTAAATGGCCGTCCTTTATGTCTTGACAGACCATCATAAGTTCTATTTCCTAAATCGCCGTCCTTTATGTCTTGACAGACCATCATAAGTTCTATTTCCTAAATCGCCGTCCTTTATGTCTTGACAGACCATCATAAGTTCTATTTCCTAAATGGCCGTCCTTTATGTCTTGACAGACCATCATAAGTTCTATTTCCTAAATGGCCGTCCTTTATGTCTTGACAGACCATCATAAGTTCTATTTCCTAAATGGCCGTCCTTTATGTCTTGACAGACCATCATAAGTTCTATTTCCTAAATGGCCGTCCTTTATGTCTTGACAGACCATCATAAGTTCTATTTCCTAAGTCGCCGTCCTTTATGTCTTGACAGACCATCATAAGTTCTATTTCCTAAATGGCCGTCCTTTATGTCTTGACAGACCATCATAAGTTCTATTTCCTAAATGGCCGTCCTTTATGTCTTGACAGACCATCATAAGTTCTATTTCCTAAATCGCCGTCCTTTATGTCTTGACAGACCATCATAAGTTCTATTTCCTAAATGGCCGTCCTTTATGTCTTGACAGACCATCATAAGTTCTATTTCCTAAATCGCCGTCCTTTATGTCTTGACAGACCATCATAAGTTCTATTTCCTAAATGGCCGTCCTTTATGTCTTGACAGATCATCATAAGTTGTATTTCCTAAATGGCCGTCCTTTATGTCTTGACAGACCATCATAAGTTCTATTTCCTAAATGGCCGTCCTTTATGTCTTGACAGATCATCATAAGTTCTATTTCCTAAATGGCCGTCCTTTATGTCTTGACAGACCATCATAAGTTCTATTTCCTAAATGGCCGTCCTTTATGTCTTGACAGACCATCATAAGTTCTATTTCCTAAATGGCCGTCCTTTATGTCTTGACAGATCATCATAAGTTCTATTTCCTAAATGGCCGTCCTTTATGTCTTGACAGACCATCATAAGTTCTATTTCCTAAATGGCCGTCCTTTATGTCTTGACAGATCATCATAAGTTCTATTTCCTAAATGGCCGTCTTTTATGTCTTGACAGACCGTCATAAGTTCTATTTCCTAAATGGCCGTCCTTTATGTCTTGACAGACCATCATAAGTTCTATTTCCTAAATGGCCGTCCTTTATGTCTTGACAGACCATCATAAGTTCTATTTCCTAAATGGCCGTCCTTTATGTCTTGACAGACCATCATAAGTTCTATTTCCTAAATGGCCGTCCTTTATGTCTTGACAGACCATCATAAGTTCTATTTCCTAAATGGCCGTCCTTTATGTCTTGACAGACCATCATAAGTTCTATTTCCTAAATGGCCGTCCTTTATGTCTTGACAGACCATCATAAGTTCTATTTCCTAAATGGCCGTCCTTTATGTCTTGACAGACCATCATAAGTTCTATTTCCTAAATGGCCGTCCTTTATGTCTTGACAGACCATCATAAGTTATATTTCCTAAATCGCCGTCCTTTATGTCTTGACAGATCATCATAAGTTCTATTTCCTAAATGGCCGTCCTTTATGTCTTGACAGATCATCATAAGTTCTATTTCCTAAATGGCCGTCCTTTATGTCTTGACAGACCATCATAAGTTCTATTTCCTAAATCGCCGTCCTTTATGTCTTGACAGACCATCATAAGTTCTATTTCCTAAATGGCCGTCCTTTATGTCTTGACAGACCATCATAAGTTCTATTTCCTAAATGGCCGTCCTTTATGTCTTGACAGACCATCATAAGTTCTATTTCCTAAATGGCCGTCCTTTATGTCTTGACAGACCATCATAAGTTCTATTTCCTAAATGGCCGTCCTTTATGTCTTGACAGACCATCATAAGTTCTATTTCCTAAATCGCCGTCCTTTATGTCTTGACAGACCATCATAAGTTCTATTTCCTAAATGGCCGTCCTTTATGTCTTGACAGACCATCATAAGTTCTATTTCCTAAATGGCCGTCCTTTATGTCTTGACAGACCATCATAAGTTCTATTTCCTAAATGGCCGTCCTTTATGTCTTGACAGATCATCATAAGTTCTATTTCCTAAATCGCCGTCCTTTATGTCTTGACAGATCATCATAAGTTCTATTTCCTAAATGGCCGTCCTTTATGTCTTGACAGACCATCATAAGTTCTATTTCCTAATTCGCCGTCCTTTATGTCTTGACAGACCATCATAAGTTCTATTTCCTAAATCGCCGTCCTTTATGTCTTGACAGACCATCATAAGTTCTATTTCCTAAATGGCCGTCCTTTATGTCTTGACAGACCATCATAAGTTCTATTTCCTAAATGGCCGTCCTTTATGTCTTGACAGACCATCATAAGTTCTATTTCCTAAATCGCCGTCCTTTATGTCTTGACAGACCATCATAAGTTCTATTTCCTAAATCGCCCTCCTTTATGTCTTGACAGACCATCATAAGTTCTATTTCCTAAATCGCCGTCCTTTATGTCTTGACAGACCATCATAAGTTCTATTTCCTAAATCGCCGTCCTTTATGTCTTGACAGACCATCATAAGTTCTATTTCCTAAATCGCCGTCCTTTATGTCTTGACAGACCATCAGAAGTTCTATTTCCTAAATCGCCGTCCTTTATGTCTTGACAGACCATCATAAGTTCTATTTCCTAAATGGCCGTCCTTTATGTCTTGACAGACCATCATAAGTTCTATTTCCTAAATGGCCGTCCTTTATGTCTTGACAGACCATCATAAGTTCTATTTCCTAAATGGCCGTCCTTTATGTCTTGACAGACCATCATAAGTTCTATTTCCTAAATGGCCGTCCTTTATGTCTTGACAGACCATCATAAGTTCTATTTCCTAAATGGCCGTCCTTTATGTCTTGACAGACCATCATAAGTTCTATTTCCTAAATGGCCGTCCTTTATGTCTTGACAGACCATCATAAGTTCTATTTCCTAAATGGCCGTCCTTTATGTCTTGACAGACCATCATAAGTTCTATTTCCTAAATCGCCGTCCTTTATGTCTTGACAGACCATCATAAGTTCTATTTCCTAAATCGCCGTCCTTTATGTCTTGACAGACCATCATAAGTTCTATTTCCTAAATCGCCGTCCTTTCGTGGAATTAGTGTACATACTATGCTTTTCAAAGTTTTACAATGTTTTTAAACAAAATAACATTTTAAAACAAGATCGTTAAATGATGTATAAAAGAAAAGTATGACATCTGGTAAATTCCTTGATTTGAAAATAAACAGAATTCCTTAGAGAAATAGTTTTGTTTTAGAATAGCTAATGAGTCATTGTAGAAATACTGTTTTATATCATTGATTTGTTATTCGTTTCCCCCTGTGCATATTAAACAATATAAAATATTCCTTCCCATTTGGGTTCCGGCCTAACAGTATGCAGTTGGAAATTAATCTTTGAAATGGAAGATTAAATGATGACATTGATCGCTTTTATGCAAGTATAATTACAAGCTGTATAATCAACAATATAATCAGGGAATATAATGCAGAACGTACATGATATGGTTTTATTTGCCAAATCTATGGACGACTTTAATTTCTGAGCGATACTGATTAAATGATACCATAGAAATGTTACGTCATTAAAAGAACTGCTTACGTGTATCCAATAGAAGGTACATGTAAATGAATATAGTCTCTACGTGTTGTATAATGAGAATAGAACACGAGTCCTAGATTTAACAAGAAAGAAAAATGGCCACATGAGAAATAGCTAAGTATTTTTGAATGGTAAAATATAAGCTCGGTTATCTGTCTATGCTATATTGTAATTCTAACGTCGTGCATTTCAGCTTAGACAGAAACAAATCTCGTCGAATTTTCGAATCATAATATAGAAATAAACATTAGATTCTTTATTCTCTCTGCATTGATGAAAGTTTTGAGCAAATATAATTCAAGACCCTTAATTTTCAGATTAAGAATAAGAAACAATCTTCTTTGTAAATAACTTGATATGGAGAGCACTAACAAGCTAAAAGTAATAAATTGTAATTAATGAAGACTCAAAACAGGGTAGTGATTCTTAAGAGTATTCATTTTAGATACACGTATCCAGTGGTGACTCCAAAAAATGGATTTCGGAGTCAGAGGAACTTGTCTTGTCAATTAAAACTGTTCAGCGCGGGGAAAGATGAGCACGTTAAGTAAAACGAGTTACCTACTTTTGCAACCAAATTACTCATTTTCAAAACGAATTACCTACTTCTGCAACCAAATTGCTCATTATCAAAACGAATTACCTACTTTTGCAACCAAATTACTCATTTTCAAAACAAATTACCTACTTATGCAACCAAATTGCTCATTTTCAAAACGAATGATCTCTTTTTGCAACTAAAATTACTCATATTCAAAACGAATTACCAAATTTCAAAATTGAACCTCAGTAGAAAGGAGAAACAAATAAGTGCTACTCCTATGAACCTTTTAACTGCGTTTTTATTGACCCCGACATGGTGTAGTCTAAATATAGATGAAATGCGTGGTTTTTACCCATTTACCCATCTTCATGTTCCTTTCATATAATTCTCTCCACAAAATTAGAAATTGCATTTTTCTGTTGTTTTGCAAAATTAATAATTTATTCTTGAATGTGTTGCGGAAGTAACTTCCTTCTGTTAAAAACACTAAACTTAAAACTGATACCCTCAGTCGCCCCTCAATAGTTTAGACGAAGATTAACTATGCATGTGACTTTAGTGCAGTACGGTAGGTCTATTTCTCAGAAACCCGCTACCCCACTGTTTCCTAGAAAATACCAGTAACTATCAACAACGCTGTTATAAGTTTCAAGACACATTTTGCCAAATAAAAATATCTTTGATCTGTTGCTTTGAGCATGCGCATTGTGCAGCATTCAACAGATTTTGTTATATTATCAAAACTTCAATTATTTACTTATTCTTTATTATTTGTGCCTCTGTCGGAATTGATGTACATCGTATATTTGCTCAGCATTATCCGTTTTTGCTTGAAGCTTAATCTGACCAAACCTAACAATAATGAAATACCAATTCATGACGTTCCTAACGTGCAATAGAAAAGATCATACTAATACACCGATGGCTTGCGTCCGATTACTCATTAAAATTGACCCGGTTTATCCGATCGATCAATTATTTGCCATTTTTGTACAATTAAGATTGGATATAATATGATTCGACATGTTCCACTGGCATTATATCTCACGCATGGTCACATTATTGAACATTGGTCGTCAAGATCTCCATTCTATACGGTACATTACAAAATGATCTCAGCGTTTTATTAACTACCGGTGCAGACTGTCATCTCTGATACAGCAATCGATAGGCCCGTATTAAACGATCTGTCCCTATAGCTGATTTAGTACCGTATAACGCATATGAGGGCTTTCAAAATTCGTACTCTACCGTATCCGTATGCTATTAGGTTACTTATTTTAAATGAGAATACCCGTTCTCTAACGACATATGTAACAGAGACAAAAGTACAAAAGTAAATTTGTATTTTCGTCTGAGGCAGGAATAGTTGCTGTGTGTGTGTGTGTGTGTGTGTGTGTGTGTGTGTGTGTGTGTGTGTGAATTATTTCCCTGTTCTTATTATTACAGCAAATAATATTTTAAAAAATACAACTTATTAACCTCCATTTCCCAGCTGTCTGGTGAAATGTCGCATGCCTTAATGTCCCTCTTGCACACATCCTTAAACAAGGGACGGCCGACTCATCTGCTGCCAGCGGCCAGCTGTCCATATAGAATGTCCTTTGGCAGCCTCCCATTCTCCATGGATCGACATGTCCCAGCCATCTTAGGCGGTGTTTGTTTAGCAAGGAATACATGATTAGGATATTTTCACGCTAAAGGATCTCACTATGTGTGGCGTGGTCTTGCTAGCTGATTTTCAGGATGTGTTTTAGCCACCCTATAGACTTGGATCTTGGTGTGTCAGATCGTTTTCTTTCCACACCCTCTTTTTCAATCCAACCATGATGCTGCGTGCCTTTCCGAGCCTTCTATCAAGCTACACATAAATCGAGAGACTGTGGCTGATAGTTGATCCCTGGTTAGTAAAGTTATTAACTGCTTCCGTGGTGACACCGTCAATTGTGATGGAAGGAGCAGTGGTGACATCTTGCAACCTAAAGTTAGTCGTTTTGAGGCCGATGGTGATCCAGACCTTCTTTCAGGCATCAGCGAAACGGTTTCCCAGTCTTTGGAGGACATCGTCGGTGTGGGTCACCAGAGCCGCGTCATCAGCAAAGATTATCTCCAGTCAGGCGAGATTTAACCGACTCCCGTCGGACCTGTTGTGTAGATATACGCCATCAACAGACGAGTCTAAGGACAGAAATAGGGAGAAGAAACTCCCGTAAAGGGTCAGCGCTATTACACTTCTCTGCTTTACACCACTTTTGACAGGGAAGTAGTCTGAGAAGAATCTATCAAACAGGACTGATTGCTTCATATCGGCATGAAACGAGATTTTCATGCAGCAGAGTTTTGTGGGCAGCCTATCTTCCTTAAAAGTTCAAATAGGTCACGGTGACGTCGATTAACATCATGAAGAGTGGACTAACCTTGCTCGCTGTTCTTCTCTCGAAGCTGTCGGAGGAAGACTATCATGTATGTTGTCGATCTGCCTGCTCCGAAGCCTCACTGCGGTTCTGGGTAACAGGGTCCGCCAGCAGTTTCATCCGGTTGATACGGATGTGGACGTACACTTTGCCAACGATGCTCAGAAGTGAGAAAAGGCCAAAAATGGTTGCGTCACGCATGTCTTTGGAGACTGCTCTTTCGTCCCAGCTGAGACGGAGTAGCTCATGAAACGGCTGAAGCAATGTTAATTTTCCACGTTCGATAGCTTCAGGCAGGATACTGTCACTACCTGGTGCTTTGTCATTTGGGAGGGGGTCGATGTATTTGCTGAGATCCTCCATTGTGGGCAGTTTCTGTATGCTGCTGAGGAACACATCTGTGACTGACGCTGGGAGTACAATTCTGAGTAGTGCTCCATCCATAGGCCATCTGTTGCTCATGATCTGTGATCTTCTATCCCGTTAAAGATTTCGGGTGGGGGTGCGACCGTTTTTCACTGTAGGGCCTATGGACTTTTTGATGCCACTGTACATGCCTTGGATGCTTCCAGACTCGACACTGAGCTGGATTCATTCACACGTTTGCTGCCAGTACTCGTTCACGCACTGTCTAGTGATGCGTTGGGTGGTGCTTCGAGCAATTCTGAGGTCAGCACGTGTTTTTTCATTGGAATATTTTTGTAAGCTATGAAAGCTTTTTATTTGTCCTCGATTATTGGTTCCATCCTTGAAAGGTGTGCGTTGAATCAGTCCTGACTGAGTCGTTCCTTCTTGCCAAACGCGGACAAGGATGTCATGTAAATGTCACTTTTGATGGCGTTCCAGTTGAATGTGGCATCGTCCTCTGGTAAGTTCTGAAGAGCCTGGTCCAGCGGACAAATACTTACCCACCTTGGAGGGATTGACATCTTCTTTGCAGTGGGGATGCGAGGGCGACCTTTTGGTTTGGAGCGTTGTAGTCTATGTATCTGTAGGCGTACCCTACTGCTCACGAGGGCGTGGCCAGAATCACAGTCTGCACTATGGTAGCTTCTTGTAGAGAGGAAGCTATTCAGGACAGAGAGTCTGGTTATGACCATGTCGGCCCAAGCCTGGGCGTGGACTATTTAGATTATGGTCTGCCCAGACACCAGGATTCCCTTCTAGCTACTGGGGTCCAAAGGATTGCTGAGCATGGCATTTGTCACAAGATCAGATGCAAAAGCCGCCGGAAGGAAGTCGTAGTTGACACCCAGACGCTTTCGGGGCTCCGGGTCCAGATTTTCTGTCTGGATTTACTCCTGTAGCCTTTCTTTCTCCCAGAAGTCAGCGGAGCTATCATCCTCTGCACTTCGTGGGTTTGAACTCAGAGTTTCCTTATCCAGTACAAACAGCATGACAAGGCTAACGAGCTCCATCTGGCCGGGTTTGGAGTTTTCCTTCTCTTAGACCAAGGATAACAAACCCAGTTTGACCACCCAGTTAAACCGCCGGGCACTCGGTCGCGCCATATAGCAGGCTCTGTAAAAACAGTGGGATCCGCATGAAGGTGCTGGTGTGGACACAATTATTGTATGAGAGGCCATATATAAGTAACTCCTGCCCAGCAGAGCCAGACATTGGTTCCGCAGCGATCACTACACCTGCAAAAGAGATAATGCGAGAGACACTTCATTTTCCTTAGGCGAGCAGCACGTGACCCCCAAATATATATATATATATATATATATATATATATATATATATATATATATATATATATATATATATATATTGTTACATATATTTGATATGTCATTTATACTTATTTTTATTTTTGTTTGTTTGTTAGATTTAAATTTGGCATTTTAAGTTTTAAGATTCGTTCATTAAGGGGGGTGGGGTGACCTGTATTTTTACAGAGTAAACACCAGGTGTTGACCTCATTTCTGACCTGGTTTTAGAGTTGTAAACAAGCTTTTAAAATGATTGATTGGTTCCAAGGACAAAATGGAGTAAAGTATAAACATCTTTCTAATTTAGTTGGGTTATACGCTGTTTACGTGATTTCTTGAACGTAAAATTGTTTTGAGAGATTCTAGATGGTCGTGACCCCTTTCTTGTTTACGTAAAAACAAGCTATATAAATTCTGTTTTGAAGCGAGCTATTCAGTAGAAGATTGGGCTTTTAGAATACTAAGTTGTGTGTGTGTCTTTTTTTAGTTATTTTTAATTACCGTGTACATGTACTGGAAATTGTGTCAATTCGTTTGGATCAAGAGGAATTATTTTGTTAGTTATCTGGAAAAGAATATGTGCTCATAGATTTTCATTAACAAGAACTGACTTCGTCAAGAGACTTCGTCTTCCATATTGGATACTTCACTGGAATTCGAACTTAGAATTATTTTGGACATTTTATTACCAGGATTTTTGCAATTTCTCTAGTGGATACTATTTTGAATTATTTTGGATTAATTTTGGAATTGATTCTTAAAACCGTAAGTTTATTTTTCTTTTCTGAAAAATATTTGTACTCAATAAATTGTTTATTAAGTTTTACAAGCTTGTTATTTTCACTCTTTCTATGTTACTGGTTATTGGAGCCTAAGCACGTAACAATATATATTATGGTTTAACACATGAATAACATTTCTAACTTAATATATACAATGATAATGGCATGTTGCATATATAATGGTATTTGCATACAGTAATACCTCCGCTAATACATACAATGATTACATTACATTACATTACATTAAGTTACGTCATGTCATGTCATGTTATGTCATAGTATAGTATAGTATGGTATGGTATGGTATGGTATGGTATGGTATGATATGGTACGGTACGGCACGGCACGGCACGGGCACGGGCACAGGCACGGGCGCAGCGCAGCGCACAGGACAGGACAGGACAGTATAGTATAGTATAGTATATATAGCATGTTATTAACACACAATAATAACATTACTAACGTAGTATATACAGTGATTCTGTTCAGACTAGCCAGTGCTTGGGAAATATAGATATAGTACGATATTGGATGTTAATAATCCCAGTATTGATGAATGAACCCGTCCTGTAATTTTTCCACATGCCAAGACTTGATCGACTGTCTTAATGAGGTGGCAAGAGAGTTTCTCTCTCTCTCTCTCTCTCTCTCTCTCTCTCTCTCTCTCTCTCTCTCTCTCTCTCTCTCTCTCTCTCCTAACATTATCAGCATGTAATCATCAGCCATTTCTTATACTATCATAATTAAATATGTTTGCTAGTTTTACAGTAAATATAAGGCTAAATAAGAATTATTTTTCACTATCTTGTACACGTGAGAGGTAACCAGATATATAAAGTGAGACGTCACGTTTTCTTTTCGGGTAACGGCCATACGCGCCTTCCCCCCCCCCCCCCCTTCATTTTTCATGTTGTTACATCCTTTGAAGATCGTGCGCAGCTATAATGAATAAAGACTAAATGGATCTGGCACCAATTATCGATCCAAAAAGAGACCAATATAGTAGGACTTTTGTTGCTGGAACAAGCCTCCAAAACGTAGTACCTTTATCCCTTGGGAGGGCTGGATTTGCGTGTTAGTGGCTATATTAGTAATGTTTGTGATCGAGTAAACATCATCAAAGAAACATAATTTACTTTTTACAACATTATTAGTAAACATCATCGAAGAAACATAATTTACTTTTTACAACATTATTTTCTATCTTTGCTTGGTAGGATGTACAGTTTGTTTTATATTGGATAATAACCTTTGGTTTTTCTGTCTTCTGACATCTTATTCATACTTATCTTTGGTTTACTTAAATAATTGATGTATTGCGTTTGCTGACTTCTTTGGTTGGATGGTTGATCTCATATTGGAGGATTTCTTTCTGTGCATTTTTCTGCCAGTATACATAACACATTTATAATCTAAGTGTTTTACAATATAAGCATGTGGCGAGACTTGATACACCTTTCCTAAGCACGTACCACATTAGTTAACGAGGTCTAGGATGATAGCAGGCTTCGATCCTTGGGGGTACTAGATAACGCCATAACTGCTGAACAACCAAGGTTCTTTAAAAGAACAAAGCCAGTACTCCGTTAAGTCTCTAGTTCATGGCAAGTTATGGAGATGTATACATTGGGGTGATGCATGTGTATGTATATGTGTGTGCTTCGTTTGATCTTTATTTTGTTTGTATTTGAACACTAAGGTAGACAATTACACTCTCAAGATTCAAATGCGTTTGTTGTACAGATTGCTTGCGAATCTAGGAAAACTGAGCAGAGAATGTATATAACTGACAAGATCTCCCTTTTCATAATGAAAACACATATTGCTTAGATCTTCTTACCAAACGTAAAAGCAATGTCTCTAGATAGTGTCACAAGAAAAAGCAATGTCTCTAGATAGTGTCACAAGAAAAAGAGGATTAAGATATCTTAATTCTAGTTCGTAGGAAATGAACATCACCGTAATTTTCTATCCGTTTAATGGTAATCAATACATTGGCGGCAATATCTTTTTACATGTACAATTGCACTTAATACTCCACTAGCTTTATCCGCAATTAGTATTCTAGTTTGATAGAATGCTGATGATTTGATCGTACTATCTTCCCTTGTTCTGTTGACAACCATCACCTTTTATGGTGAAACAATGAAAAAATCCATGGCCAGTCACGTTGAAACAATGAGAATCACTTTGATACGGATATCAATCGTTAAGGAGGAAAATGTAAACCAGAACTTAAAAGATTGCTAGTTGTTGAACACGCGTAGTGTGATCCGCTGTGAATAAAATCCAAAAGCACAGAGAACTATGATAGTGTTGTTCAAATTAAGTATTGTGGTTGCTTCAGATGGACTTCTACTGATGTGAAACTAGCATCAGAAAGTCTGTTTAGGCACCATACAGGTAAGTCGAAAGGTATGTAAGAAATCAAAATCAGCATGAAGGCGATAACATCTATTTAATTCTTATCGTTTGGAAACACTCCCGATACATTTTGGCTGCATTGAAAAATCAATGTAAATCAGAACATATATTGTAAAGCTGGCTAGTTGGAGAAAAATTACTACGAATAAACAGACAGGTTTGAGATCTGAGTAGCAAACAAAACAACAAAAAGGTCAGTTATGCAGATTAATCTTGAAAATAAGACAACACGCTTTCAAGCCTCCTTCTAGCAATGTCAAATACTCTGGTACTCATGTCGCTTTCAAGCCTCCTTATAGCAATGTCAAATACTCTGGTACTCATGTCGCTTTCAAGCCTCCTTATAGCAATGTCAAATACTCTGGTACTCATGTCGACACTCCCTTATGATATGCTACAATGAAAACGTTAATATGAAGCAATTTGTCCCTGGGTTGTCCTTCCAATACTCATCATGATCATTGCCGCATTCTGTAAACCATTTAACGGTGTAGTCATTGCCACATTTTGTAAACCATTTAACGGTGTAGTCATTGCCACATTTTGTAAACCATTTAACGGTGTAGTCATTGCTGCATTCTGTAAACCATTTAACGGTGTAGTCATTGCCGCATTCTGTAAACCATTTAACGGTGTAGTCATTGCCGCATTATATTAATCTTTTGACGGTGTAGTCATTGCCGCATTATATTAATCATTTGACCGGTATAGTTATTGCCACATTCTGTATATATCAATACCAGTATATCAATACCAGTATACCGATACCACTATATTTATACCAGTATACCAATACCAGGATACAGTATATCAGTACCAGTATATCAGTACCAGTATACCAATACCAGTATACCAATATACCAATACCAGTATACCAATACCAGTATATTAGTACCAGTATACCATTACAAGTATATTACTACCAGTATACCATTACCAGTATACCATTACAAGTATATTATTACCAGTATACCATTACCAGTAAAGGGGGTTTCACGGTTACTAGCTCACCAGAGGGCGTATCGGTGCAGCTCTCTTCCGGATAGTTCAATAATTAGATATGGCAGACGTAGATCAAGACAATTTGACAAACCGCTCACATTTTGTAAACAGAATCGATATCTCACTATCTTAAAATGAAATTCTATCAATATTTGATAAATTGTTGTTACATCTTTATTTTTTTCACTAACTTGCGCTGCAGCCAGCTTTTAAATAAATGTTTTCTGCCCGTTTCAGATCTTCATTATCTTTCCATTACTACATTATGTACTAGTTTGTGTTATTTGATTGTGCAAAAGTGTATCGCTGCGTAAAAAGTTCTTGTAATTTATCTCGCTTGAAGAATATTGAAAATATGTTTATTTTTTTTACAGTTTTAATCATAGCAGTAAATTTATGTTGAACGACAACAAAAAAATTCTAACTTTTTAAAGTTCTTTTATTATTGATTTAGACAGTTGCATTTCTATTAATGTTAATTATATTTTAAATGAAATAACTTTGAGTTTCTTTCAAAATTCACAAATGTCGTCCGTGTTTGAACAGACAGGCGCACGTACGAGTCTCATTCATGATTTTTCTAATTTTATTTCCTGGAACGGATGGAAATTTTAGAGTATATAATGTGGAGAAATATCTATGTTAGACCCACTATGCATGTATAGGACATTTGTGGTTCTCACCTATCTGCCTGCCTTTCTGTATGTGTGTCTATCACATTTCATCTGGTGCACTGGGTATGTATATCCTCGAATGAATGTGTTTGCATACGTATATTACATAAACGTACTTCAGGTGAAAAATGAGTATAATTTGATGCTAAGAAAGAACAAGTGACCGATAGAAAAAAAGATGAATATTTGCGAGTATTTATTTATTATTGACTTGTAGGGCTTTTTCTTACAAGCAGTCTCTTTTTTAAAATAATACTGCTTGCAATTTTACATCCGGTCACGTGGATTAATATTGAACCAAAGTAGTAGGACGAAATCTATGAAATAATTGTATTTTTAAAATTTACATCTTTAATGCAAGGAAAGTTAAACAGAATTAAGCTAATTTTAATAAGGCTGTTCTAAATGAATTTGCAGGTGTCAATCTGAAATCTTGTTAAAGACCCTAGAAGATTTGAAAGTTATTGCATGTGCCGTCCGATACTTAATGTTCAAAATTCTAAACGAAAATGAAACAAGATAAAACATCATTAATTTGAAAATTGTACAATTATTATACCCAAATATAAAACATTATTCCATCAGCAATAATTACACTCCTTTATCGATAGCTAATGTAATTACTGCTTTGTCAAATTCATCTGAATACAATAATATACTGTTTCATTTTTAAAATTTAAAAAAACAACAACAACGTTTCTGATTTTAAATATTTAGCATTACATATCAGCTGCTGGATTGAATTCGTATTATAATTTTCTTATCGAACTTGTGTAATAACTTTCTTAACTCGTGTTATAAACGAACTATTAGCCTTGCGAAAGTAACTGAGAAAGAAGGATATATCAACATATAAAAAATGCAAATTGTTGAGATTATTTTTCTTTAAAGTTATGTAGCCAAAAAGGTGCAAGAAATGTTTATAATTGGAGAGCAAGGTGAAATGTTCCTACAAATGTGTCTGAAATTATGGATAGTGAATCTATATTATCAGGTATAATATAAATATGGACAGTGTATTTAATTTAATTAATTGACATTCTAAAAGTATGGAAAGGAAATATTTAATTGTCTGATATAATGTAAGTATGGATACTGAATCTAATTATCTGATTTATTGTCTATAATTATTCTCCTAGTATGTACAAAATAAGTCTGACATATATAACTTATTCATTGGTTTTCCTTTGTTAACTTTATGTTTCGCTAATAAAGTGTAGAACAGTAAACTATCCGGAACTGGAGATTTTTTGTGGGCATGCGCATTGGAGCTAAGGGAGGTAATTTTAGGCGCTACGATCAGTAACTCCGTTGCAACTGTGAAACCAACCAAAACCATTACATGTATATTATTAGTACCAGTATACCATTGCAAGCATATTAACACTACTAAGCATAGTACTATTGTCGCCAATAAACTCATTAAACTATAAAACATACTAGCATTACCATGACACATCAGCACAATCACCAGAGCAACTGCAAGAAATAAAGAATCTCAGAGGAAATGTATCTGCTGAGGAAAAAAGAAAAATGGGTTATTTAGCCAGCGCGAATATACAATGTATACCGGTAAGTACCATCACTGGAGTGCATGCTGAGCCAAATAACACTACTGTCAAAACATCCCATCACTGCTACCACCATCACCTCGTTGCGGTAGTTCGCCACGTTCCTGTTGAATTACCCATTTTCACCTGTGTAATATAACGTCTTTTCGTCAGGTGAATTTGATCCAGAAATACAAGTGATGAGATGCAGTGAGAGAAGATCCTTATGGAGACAACAATAATTAAACAATCAATAATCAGCAGTTATTTTAATTACCCGATTAGTAATGATTGGTGTTTTTAATTAACCAGTCAATAATTATCGGTTGTCTTGTCGACTTAATATAGGTACGAAAAATCAAATCTGAAAATGTGTCCGCAATACCGTGACAAGAGCGTAAGGGTCAGGAGAAAATAAGAGTGCAGAGGGCGTGCTCTACTCATTGGCCTATTGATAGTACATAATTGATGAGTCGGTTGGGGAAGATACTGTGTTCATGAAATGTTATCGTCCTCATGAACACGTTATGATCTAATGCTCAAACTGCATCCTTTAAAAGCTGCCTTAGTTCACATCGTTTAAAAATTCTCATTAACGTACAGCTGAAGATAACGTAGCAAGCCAAATATGTTATTGTCATTCAGCCACACTCTTGACATTTTTGGGAGATATTCATAGTTAGAACATCGTTATTGCAGATCTTATTAGTTCTTTCTTTAAACAATTTCTAAATCTCTAACATTAGACCAGCTTGTATTTTGACAATATTTTACAAATGCACAAGACCCCTCTGGTGGCCTAGTGGTTAGAGCGCCCGCCTCGGAAGCGGAAGATCATGGGTCAGAACCCCGGCCGAGTCATACCAAAGACATCGTAGCGATAGGGCTGAATATTTTTAAAGCTATCTTAATAATCCTAATCACACACACACACACACACACACACACACACACACACACACACACAGCTGCACAACATACGATCGACCACCAATATATCCGCTAGTAGACGAAATTCCGACGACATTGCGCATGCTTACCTGCAAGGAAGTATTCTGACGCATGAAAGTAGTTCAAGCTTTCATCTGTAAGTTTAATATTTCTGTGCATATAAATATACTCATACTACACCGCTATATCAATGACCTTCACGAAGCAGTAAGGGTGACAACTCAATCTGATTGTGTAATATCGGTCCCAAGTTAGTGGGAAGCGGGACATAACACTTTACTGGAAATGGTGGTTACACAATTTTGCATGAGGACATACATCACAATTAATTTTACTATATGCTCTCTACATTTATTTCTCAGTACTGACCTTTCCACTGTGTGACAATCAATACAAATCATATGTTAATCTAAAATACATTCAAAGATGGCTTCACGATGAAGTTCATGCCAAAGGTTCACCAGCATTTTTTGAGAGGCTGCACTGTAAACAGAACATCATGTAAATAGAACACAGATTTCACTTCCAGATCATCACCAAGGCCTCATTACTCACTGTGGACTGTGGCCGAAAAACATACAGACTCTGAACTCTCTGGGCTCATATTCTCAAGAATAAACAATTACCTTTAAATCCCTCCAAAACAAATACATAAATATAACTCTTCTATCACCACTAAAATCAGAGAAGAAACAATGTTGTAAAGATATGCTAGAACTATGGGTACTGAAATACTAATTGTGATGCGATTTTTGCTGACAATTGCTTCACACTCCATCTTCTCTTGAAAAAGCAGATAACCATCACCCACCATCTTGTGTGAATGTACGGAATCACCGACCTTTTCTCCCATGATGGAGCGCGCCCATTAGTCTGCTTCCCTGCGTAATTCCTGCATTTCATTCAGCTACTTACACGCATAAGAATTGAGGACACAGATTTTAACGATCGGAACTTCGCTCGGCCATTCCGTCCGATCATGAAATAACTTTTTCGAAGTTTACTGTCAAGGCCGCACTTGTTCCGACCAAGAATTTATTAATTACCAGCTAATTAATACTGGCTTGCGAGTTTACCTGCACTCATATGATTTACATTAAAGCAGTCATGGTTGATAAAGGAGCGACGATGTAAACCCAATATGCCATACAAGTTAATACAGAATGTACATAAATGGCTTCCGAAGAAAGGGCCACTACCACCCCAGTCCCACCCCGTATTTCATCTCTAAACATGTTTTGGCCTACATCCATAAAACTTAATAGCTGACTACTAGATGTCTGATTTCACCCCACATGCACCCCCGATGTCATACGTGAAAGATCTGACAGCGACTGCTTAGATGTCATGTTCTGAAAACTTTCGAATCAGCCAAAGAAAAGTAGCTTTCTGAAATTTAAAAGCGAATCAAATCGTTCGGCACATGTTGATGCTCTTCAACCATACTGTTCAGTCTCCCAAACGCGAAGGAATAGCATAGACCACCAGAATGTGAACGCTAAGGTGTTACTGTCCGATCTTCATGTAGGACAGTGGATATCTGATTTTAATCAGATTAAATCGTTCCATTTTTGTAGCTACAGTATTTAGATGACAAACTGTATAACAATTAGCCTACACTTAGCAAATTCGTCTGCTATAATGTTCTGGTCAATACATTCTTGGGCGGGGGTGGAGGGGGTGGAGAGGGAGATATTCTTCTAAACCAAGATATTTAATTTTATCTGAATGTTTTTTTTTTAAGGTGATGGGTTTTTATATAATACTGCGTATAATCTAAAGCAACACTATAAATAAAACTGACTTTATGTGAAAATGGTAATTGTTTTGTCAACAATATTAACTTATCTCATGACCCTTATGATACTTCTTACAGACTAGTGTATCTTGGCCCTTTTGGTACTTGTTAAAGACTGATGTATTTTGGCCTTATGGTACTTGTTAAAGACTGATGTATTTTGGCCTTATGGTACTTGTTAAAGACTGATGTATTTTGGCCTTATGGTACTTGTTAAAGACTGATGTATTTTGGCCTTATGGTACTTGTTAAAGACTGATGTATTTTGGCCTTATGGTACTTGTTAAAGACTGATGTATTTTGGCTTTATGGTACTTGTTAAATACTGATGTATTTTGACCTTGTGGTACTCGTTACTGACTTATATATATTGACCAGTGTGTTACTTGTTACAGACTAGTGTATCTTAGTGCTTATGTTACTTGTGGCTCTTGCTACAGACTTGCTTATATTGACCCTTATGTTACTTGTCAAAGATTTGTTTATCGTGACCCTGATAGTACTTGTTACAGACTCATATATCTTGGCTCTTTTGGTACTTATTACAGACCTGTGTATCTTGGTCCGTGTGGTACTTGTTACAGAAGCAGTATCAGCAGAAATAACGTCTCTATAATAATAGTTACTTTGGCATTAACCAGACAACCTGATAAAGCACACAGGAAAGTGTCTGTCATCGATTTAGTGATTATGTTTTGGTGTTCAATAGTTTCAAAGCCCAAGTTGTTGGCTTTGCAATCAAATTTAGTGACCTTGCACAAGCTATTCACTTGCTGTACAGTTTTAAGGTCGATCGGGAACAGTACTAAATACGCTTATTTTTCTTCATATGGATGAACGTCGGATTGAGACTCCCAGCACTCTAGGGGATATTGAGCATGGGATTTAGAGATTTTGATGAAAAGACAAAGATTATCTGTTTCTTCTATCCTGTATGATATGAAAACGTATTAGCATAGATTTTCTAAATAAAAATGTGTTATGTTGTATGCAATGTAGTTCTGAGAGAGAGAGAGAGAGAGAGAGAGAGAGAGAGAGAGAGAGAGAGAGAGAGAGAGAGAGAGAGAGAGAGTTTTATTTACTTTCTAGCCATCCGGACAGTTTAATGTTTACCTTAGGTCAGTCATAAACAACGTTCCCTCTAAGCGAATGGTAGATGTGCGCGCAGTGCTCGCTGCATTGCGCAAGCATTACAGAGACGAGCAAAATTTAATGTTGGATTGAGCAATATTTAACGTTGGATTGACAATTCAGCTGCGCGGGGACGCCTCAGCAGCTACGCGTGCAGCTGAATTGAGGAACTTTAGTCATAAAGTACAGTATTTGGGGGTTTAGTTGTGCATTTGCTACGTTTCTATCTTAACACGTGCAAATCAACAACTTTATGTACTCGTTATTCATGTTTGTGTCAATAGATAGAGCATGTGACTCGAATATGTACCTCAGCTTTCCAGTAGAATGATCAATACTAATTAAATCAGTATATTTAATTTCCAGCTGCAGCGTATGACCACTCCGACTGTGATTGCTTTGGTTGTGCTGTCCTGACTCATGGTAGAGAAGGATTGATCTATGCAACAGACAGAATCGTGCCCCTTGAGGTTTTGGTGTCGCCTTTCCAACGGGATAACTGCCCCACGCTCGTTGGAAAACCAAAGCTATTCTTCATTCAGGTGAGCAGTTACTTCTGAATTAAAAACGTCAAACCTTGTTACATGATTGTAACATGGATTCAGTAACATCCACTTTGTTACATCATTGTAACATGGTGTGAGGGTTCTTGTGGTTGGGGTGGGGTACCCAAATATTTACTTAAACTATTATAGAAGTCCCACCCATGTTCCATTTTGGTTGGAAGTTAAATTAGCGAACGATAAATGTAAAGCTCCGAGCCCCCAGTCAGCAATAGCGACTGTTAAATGGTTAGATACACAAAAAGGTTGAAATTCAATGAATACCAATTAAATAACAAATCAATAATCGAATGCTTCAAAGTTCCAATTACATTCCTTCTGCTCTACCCTTTAATAGCCTATTGCATTAATAGATTAGCAGTATGAGATCGATTTCCACCTGTCTTTGTATTCTACTCATCTGCGGTACACACTCTCTCTCTCTCTCTCTCTCTCTCTCTCTCTCTCTCTCTCTCTCTCTCTCTCTCTTCTCTCTCTCTCTCTCTCTCTCTCTCCAATTTCTTCTCCTCTTCCTCCCCATTTTTATCCCAATTCCGTCTCCTCCTACTCCCCGACTTCTCCATACTCCTCCTCCACTTGCTCCTCCAGACTCCCTTTCCTCCTCCACCACCTTCTCTTCACCGACTAGACTTCCATCAACTTCAACTGGTTCAGCTAGTCTCACTTCCGTCTACAAGTCTTGAAGACTCGGGACACAATATAACCCGAAGTTATGTGTCCCCTAGTAAGCTTCCTGTGAAAACACAAGGACGGTACAATATTTTCCTTAGCCCTCTCATCTCACACCACACAATATCAGATAATGACTATTAAATTGCTTCGGACATGCATTTCATTCGCATCGATATACCCATACGTTCGTGTATGGTAAAACAAACGTCATAATACACCACGGTATCAGTTACTTCGTACACACATCAATACATTTTGTCACATCCATGTGTCACGTTTGCTAAGCCCCAGGATATAATCAACTGTCATGGAAATACTACTTGCGGCCCTGTGTTTGATGTCTAAAGATTGCTCCAAGGTAGTGTTAAAATCGTAGGTAATGTTACCCTGACCAGCCAGAAGACCGGAATCTTGAGGCGGCAAAGGCGATCGATCGCTCGCAACAGTGATTAGATCTCCCGCCACACTAATTTGTTAAAGATTAGTCTTAAGATCAGAGGGAAGCCCACGGGGTGACAACGAGTTCTTCTCCGCCTATTTATCTTTTTCTCTCTTTCTAATATGACTGGTTCCGCCATAAACTACAAAAAGCCTGTACGTGAGGTATATTGCTTGTATAATAAAAAACATAAACTATACAAAGCCTGTACGTGAGATTTATTGCTAATCTATTATGTTCCCTATGTGGAGAATTCGAGCACTCCTATCCAGTTTACGCATACTGTTGTGACTGAGATGCACTTTAGGTATCGCCTGATTTTATATCCTCCATAGTTATTTTCTACCAATGATCCTTCCTTGATACAATTATCCCAAATCAGGATAGTCAAAGAAGGAGAAATATCTGATTTGTAAGCATTTCCAAAGACAAGCGATCCAATCTATATTTCAAGTTCTTCATATTAACTTTAGCCCAAAACCATTTCAAGCAAATGTTTGACATGTGCATGCTAAGCGATATCGGAAGAAAATGTAATACACTAGTGTTCGTGTTGAGATACTTCTCAAATATCGTTTATGTCCTGATGCCACATAGGATACTTGTCTGGGTTGCGTTTACATGTTATTAGCTTCTACGTTAAAAGTCAATAACCGCAAACTGGACCAGTCATTCAATGTTTCAATTTTCGAATTTAGGATTCGACCAGCCTCTTCTTTAATGGCCATTCATTGTGGATAGTGTAGTGTCGTCAAATAATAATCTGCACCCTTTTTACATATTATTTACATATACGGGAAACATCAGTCCAGGGGGTGGGGGGCTCGTGCATTAGAGGCTTGAAAATCCGAAAATCGTAAACTTAAATAGATCCCTTTAATTTCGTAGTGCTCAATAATGTTGTAAGCAAAACTGTTTACTGCCTTGAATCCCAAACGTTCTAAGTTGAATAATTAATTCTGTGTGCCAAACACGGTCAAACGCGTTACTTTCATTAAGCAATCAACAGCTGGAATTCTATTGCCTGTTTCGGAGCTGGGCAAATCGTGTTATCAACTTGTACGAAACAAACACACCACTGCCTGATTCGGAGCTGGGCAAATAGTGTTATCAACTTGTATGAAACGAACAACAGATGGAATTCTCTTCCACGATCAAGAGCTGGGCGAATCTTATTATAAATATACAGTAACAGACTGGTTTTCAAGCCACAAAGTGTAAATTTGAATTGATCTAGAATAAGCAAATTATTTTGAACACAAGGACACTGTTTAAATATATGTGACAGTATACAAAGAAACGATATTGGACGTACGATACTTTAAAACATTTATTCAACAGCCTTTTTTTCCATCCTGAGTTCAAATGTAACAGTTTCCAAGAATCTGGTAGTATTGAGATTTTCAAAGAAAATCGAATATGCGACGCAGGGGTTATTTAATTGAAGTGGACATTTCGGTAAGTAGCGTGGGATGCAATTAGTCTAGATCACGCGCCCTAAATTGATGATGATTATGGCGTTGTTTACTTCGTCTTCACTAAAACTAATGCAAGAAAGGAATTGGTGGATGTCTGGTTTAACAATTTAACAGCGTATTTTATTAGCTATTTGTAATCTAGACTGTTCCGAGAGGTAACTGAATGTTTAGCTTTCTCTCCATTGTAAAAAAAGGCTCAGGCCAGCTGGGATCAGCTGCATCAATGTGGCGTTCTACAGGGCACTTAGTTCCAATTTCCTCGGCATGATGTAGCAAATAATGCGCTAATAGTGTCTCTAAAACGAATAAAACCAAATATTAAAAATATAAAGAAATCATATCAAATGCTGCTGACCCATTTAAAATCAATGAATCACATGATTTCCTCATAGACGATCTCTTTCTCTGTTAAATTTACAACATTCCTCAGAGTGAACTGATGAATTTGTAATGTTGTCTGTAATTGTTTGGATTTCAGTATTTAATTAATAATCTTATCTCTTTTTTGACAATATAAAAACCAGTGTTATGTGTTTTCTGTACGTTTCGCTAGATCATAATTAAGCCGCCTTCTTTATCTAATAAGTTTTCGGATGTCATTGTGCATAGAGGGCGTATCTTTAACAGGAATAGGAACGAGGTTTTATTGTCGCACTTGCTGCATCCCAAATTAGATTTGCGAAGTTAGCAACACTATCATTACTATCGATTTTATCAAGTATTTCATCCCATAAACCAGACTGTCGACAGATGGTTGGATGTGGGGGTCTATATCGACTTCCAACAGAATACTGGATGTGGGGGATATATAGACCTCCAACCGATGGTTAAATAATGTGGTCTATATAGACCTCCAACAGATGGTTGGATGTTGGGTCTATATAGAATTCCAACAGATGGTTGGATGTTGGGGTCTATAAAGACCTCCAACAGATGGTTGAATGTGGAGGTCTACGTTAGACGTCCAACATATGGTTGAATGTGGAGGTCTACGTTAGACGTCCAACATATGGTTGAATGGGGGAGGGTCTATAAAGGCATCCAACAAATGGTCGAATGTAAAAGTCTATATAGCCCTCTAATCCGGATTTGTTTCGAAAGAACTGCGAGGCTACTTGACATTCTTCGTCAAATTATTCGTATGAAAACGTCGAACCAAAATATGTATTTATTGTTTCTAAAAAAAATTTAAGTTAAACTATATGAAAAGTGGAAATAATTTAAACAAAGACATTTAGAGAGTCAAACCTTCTCTCACTTCCTACTTTCCATTCTGAACATCATCCATGATCAGCAAGAATCAGACAGAAGATCGTCAAAGAGAACGTATTAGACTATTTCCTGCACAGCATCAAAGAGAAAATATTAGTCTGATTTCCTGCACATCATCAAAGAGCATTATTAGACAGAATATCATCCGAAATCAGCATGTATTCCACTGAACATCTTATAGTTATACAAGTATTAGACACAAAATCATCCGAAATCAGCATGTATTCCACTGAACATCATATAGTTATACAAGTATTAGACACAAAATCATCCGAAATCAGCATGTATTTCACTGAACATCACATAGTCATACATGTATTAGACTGATTTCCTGAACATCATCTAGAAGCATGTATTGGATTTTAATGAATTGGGGAGATTCTTCTTCTAACTCAGAAATTTCATTTCAAAATCAACCAAAAATTCTAATTAAAATATTGAATTGACGTGAAAAATATTCGCTAACGTTTGCAACCTCCAAAATAAATATCCCTATTTCTACTGTTTATTGTTTATTGTAAAATGAATGTTGTAGATGTGTCCAACGACTTAATGTCCTAAATTATATTTTTATGTACGTTTCACGCTCTATGTTGATTCAATAGAAATTACGCGTATACTGTCAGTGATGCTGGTCCATTGTGCCAGAGATGCTGGTCCATTGTGTCAGAAATGCTGGTACCAAGTTAGATCAACAGTCATCTTTGACCTTTCAATTTTCATGTACAAAACATTTCGTTCCAACTTAAAAAAAAATGTTTGTATATGATATAGGCTTGCCGAGGTACAAAGCTTCACCGCAGAATGGACGTCACGGACTCGACAAGTTCGCTAGATAGAAGTTCAGAGAACTCAGAGGCAGGGATGGGGGAGATCCCATATCGGAGGATACCGGTGCAGGCTGATTTCTTGTTTTCTTACTCCACTGTGCCTGGTAAGTTTAATTTCTTTGTGAGATTTTATGTGTGTTTACTTTCGTGACTAAAATTTTACCAATAAGTCTTTTATTATTATTATTATTATTATTATTATTATTATTATTATTATTATTATTATTATTATCAATACTCATGTTAAAACTGTATTGTGCATATGGCATGTAAACAAGATTGTAAAATACGCACTAAACTACGCAAGGGCGGATCCGGGATCGGGGTGGGTGGAAGAAGGCAACCTTCTCCCCAAAACTAGAAATGAACTTTTTACCGGAGCACTTCCCAGAGAAAGTTTTCACTGCAGAATGGTAGTTACAAGTATGGCTTGGAAACGCTAAATATACAAGAGCTCCAAGGTACTTGGCTCCCTGAACCTCCACAAGATGATTCATTCTAAAGACGCCTTGCCTAGCACTCTCCCCCACTTCCAACGCCATATTACTTGACCCGCCACTGTTGCGCAAGTATTTTGCTCCGGGTAAAAGGAACTGAGTGCGATATGAGCTAGAAATATGTCCAGGCCGTTAAAGCGTACTACCAGTCACACTATATTGGGTTTGATTAGTTGGGATATGGTTTGCACGTTGGTAAATGAAACTGAGCACAGAAGAAAAAAAGAAGAAAATTGAATTGTAACAGAAGATTGTAGGGAACAAAATTGATAAATCATACGTTTTTCGAAAAACTAGTGAACAAAATATTTAATGAAACTATAAATGAAAGTCAAAGAAATATCAAGCCAACTATCATAGTAAAGAAGTAATAAATAAACTTTGGTGTCAAGTAGAACAGCAATAAGTATCCTTTCCACCCCCACCCCACCCCCCGCCAATTTACGAATGATGTCGGAGTAGCTTATAACTTCCAGCACGATGGTTTGGCGACTACTAACGTTTAGTTCTCAAAATACTAGATGTAAGCTTGCGATTCAAATGGTGGCCACGCCTTGCCCAACTCCAAGTGGTTGTCGACTCACCCATGTCTACATAATTAACAGACATTGCCAGTGGGTTTTTTTTCAGAAACGATTGCTTAAATCTAGGCGTTACGCGATGCATGAACAATTGCTTACCTCGCAATTTACGAACTTGACAACAAGCAAATGTACTCACTGCGAAACTAAATATTTGTTAACAGAAGTGCTCCAAATAGCATGATCAATTTTACGCTTTGCGACACAATGTTAAGGAAGAACTTGAAGGACTTTAAATTACATCAAGACATGCACTAGACTGACATTAGCAAGCCGTGAAATTAAACAAAATTGTGGGGTCAAGTATTTTGATCTATTTTGCTAATCTTAACTTATAGATATGTCCACAGAGCTGGTCGGAGTAGGGACAATGCCCAAAAGTGTATATTAAATCGCCAGATAGCAGAGTCGCTTACTTAGCGGCGATGGCACAGATGGGTCACCGCGAGGACGACACCGCCATATCACCTAAGCTAAAGTTGATACATGGAACCGTACCGTTCTATTATACTTAAAGTGAAAAAGCGTAAAAGAGAAATTGCATGAAAATGGCATACGACTCCGTTTCACAGCATGGTATGATAGCCAAAATAGAACCATATCAAAATAATTATGTAACCTTATAAAATCATTTGTACATGTTAAGCAAAAGAAAATTCTCTTGCAAGTTCAAGGTCGATGAAAGAATCGTATGAATGTTTGGGCCAAAAATAAGTAATGTCAGTCAAGCCGCCGTGATGAACGCTATGACGGTTTATGATGACTATATAACACCAAAAAGGTACGTGTAACTTGCCTGCTGTAGTATATTCAGATAAGTGGGGGGGGGGGGGAGTCAGAGCGTGATCTGTTGAGTAAACAGCTTACGTTTTGTAGTGAAACAGATCGGCGAGTAGGAAAATAGCCTCGGCTATTTACTAGTATGAGAGTGAAAATAAATAGTGAAAAGTGTCTCGTTATATTATAACCGACTTTTTATATGCAATGGTGAAAATATAAAAATCCAAATTATAATAGGAAAATGGATATAATTGAAAGATGAAATGGAGTACCTCTGATTGTTAGCTGTCATTAATGTTATTTTTAAACCAACATATATGCATTGACATATAGCCGAATCTGGATTAATTGCAGGTTTCTATTCGTGGAGGAACAGTCAAGAAGGATCGTGGTACATTCAAGCTTTATGCATCGTAATGGAGAACTATGGCAGTAAAATGGAATTGCTGCACATGCTCACACAGGTCAACCGGATGGTGGCCTATGACTTCGAGTCCTGCTCAGACGAAGAGTTCACGGAAAAAGAAATGCCTTCTATTGCGTCCATGCTTACAAGATACATCTATTTTCGACCCAAAAAGCCCGACATTAGAGGCTAGACAAGACATTTTCTTCCGTACTAGACAGCGAGATATATGTCAGTTTCTCAACAGGGGTCGCAGTTTGTGTCAGCAGTGTTGTGATTTGATATTTAACTAATTCATTTCATATGACAGTTATGAACAATTTAGTCATACACCGTCTCGAAAATCAGTCCTTATATTATACATGAGTTTCTAATAATGTCATACAAAACCCATCAGCAGATAATGGTAGAAAGAATGTAAAACCAGTGAATTTTTCACATGGGAAGTAGATGTAAATTAATGGACAATATTTAATCTATGAAAATAGAGCCAATCTGCGGTGGATGCAAACTCTGTTATCGAATTTAGTCTCGTGGCATGTATGATGCTTGAATTTTCTGGTGTATCGCTTGAACGCTATTAGCACTCCATTATGTAGCAGCAATTTTAAACTGTATATCCTACTTGTATACCTGTAAACGTGGCAGAGGCGTAGCAATGATACTTTGCGCCCGGGGACGAACTATAAAATTGGCGCCCCTGCGATCTTGTGACCGATTTATTACCCTTGTTTACTTATTATAATGTAACGTTGCAAGCCTAATTTTGGCGCCCCTGTACCTTGGCGCCCGGGGACATATGTACCCCCCTGCCCCCCCCCCCCCATAGCTACGCCTCTGAAACGTGGGTGTTTCATCTATCAAAGACGCTTTGAATCTGCGCGCGGATGGTGGTTGTGCGGGCCCGCGCGTACGTATGTGTGTGTGTGTGACCCCGAGCGCCAGGCGAAGGGAGTACAGTCGGAGCGGGGTTTTTTTCCTCTTCTCACTGCAGCTTAAATGTTTATAGCATAATCTTTATCTTTATAAGTTTTCATGTTGGGGAGGGGACGGGATGCTTTTCTCTTTATAAGTTTTGGGGAGGGGACGGGATGTTTTTCTCTGTAGTAAGGTTGAGGCACCACTAAATAGCAATGCCACAAAATAACTTTATTGTAAGACACTGCAAAACATTGCCTGTTGCACCACCACATTTCTGATTACATTTAATATGTGGACTTGTGATAAATTCTAAATATACGTATCATCTGAATTTCTTCTTATCTAATGCCAAGGTCATTAATACCAATTAAAAATAAAAGTAGACGGATAGGTAGGTCTCATATTTAAGCTAATGCCAATATTATTGCTACAATTAAAACTAAAAGTAGACTGATTCCTAGGTCTCCTAATTAAGCTAATGCCAATAGATCATTAATACCAATTAAAACTAAAAGTAGATGGATTCCAAAGTCCCATATTTAAGCTAATGCCAAACGATCATTAATATCAAATTTGTTTTAAAAAGTAGACGGATTCCTAGGTCTCATATTTAAGCTAATGCCAAAAGATCATTAATACCAATTTGGAATAAAAGTACCTAGATGGAATCCGAGGTTTCATATTTAAGCTGATTCAAAAAGATCATTAATACCAATAAAAGTAGACTGACTCCTAGATCTCATAGTTAAGCTAATGCCAAACGATCATTAATACCAATTAGGAATAAAAGTAGACGGATTCCTAGACCTCATATTTAAGCTAATGCCAAAAGATCATTAATACCAATTAGGAATGAAAGTAGATGGAATCCTAGATCTCATATTTAAGCCAATACCAAAAGATCATTAATACCAATTAGGAATAAAAGTAGACGGATTCCTAGATCTCATATTTAAGCTAATGCCAAAAGATCATTAATACCATTTTTTAAATAAAAAGTAGATGGAATCCTAGGTCTCATATTTAAGCTAATGCCAAAAGATCAGTAATACCAATTATGAATAAACGTAGATGGAATCCGAGGTTTCATGACTTAAGCTAATGCCAAGGCCACTAGTACCAATGAACAATTTAAAAAAAGTATATGATTCCGGTTCTTCATCTTTAAGTTAATACCAAGATCATTGCCACCCATTAGGAATAAAAGCTAGATGGATTCCAAGGTCTCATAATTAAGCTAATGCCAAGAAACCGCTACCAATTAGGAATAAAAGTAGATGGATTATGGGAGTTCATATCTAAAATAATTCCAAGATCATTGCTACCAATTAGTTAAAAACGGAGATGGATTCCGGTTCTTTATCTTTAAAGCTAATATCAAAATCAACTGCCAATTAGGAATAAAAGTGGATGGAATCCGAAGTCTCATATTTAAGCTAATACCAATATTACTGCTATCAATTAGGAATAAAAGTGAATGGAATCCGAAGTCTCATATTTAAGCTAATACCAATATTACTGCTATCAATTAGGAATAAAAGTGAATAGAATCCGAAGTCTCATATTTAAGCTAATACCAAAATCACTGCAACCAAATAGGAATAAAAGTGGATAGAATCCGAAGTCAAATATTTAAGCTAATAGTAATATCATTGCTACGAATTAGGAATAAACGTGGATGGAATCCGAAGTCTCATATTTTAGCTAATACCAATATCACTGCTTCCAATTAGGAATAAAAAGCAGATGGATTCGCGGGCTATATCTTTAATGTGAGATGCTTGATAAAAATACAACATAATTGTTAAAATAAAGCCAAAAAAGGCAAAGTATATGCTTCCATGTAAACAATTTATTGTTTTATAAATGCGATTTCCTTTGGAAAGAAAGAAAAAAAGAAAGAATGTTCTCCATTCATTGTAGTCATTAATATTAATTTGTTGGGAGGATATTCTTTTGTTTTCCATTCATGTACTGTCCAATTTGATGTTTTAAAAAAGCCTCTTGTACTACACGAAAACTGGGGCATGTAGCCTTCAAAAATGTAACTTGAATGAAGTAAAATAAAAGTCGAGAGATAAACAGAGTTACCGATAGGAATATTCAGTCTTTTTTGTTTAGAAACTGTTTACCTGTTATGGCAAATAACAGCGGTTTTATTTTTAACTTTTATTCAAATTAACTGATAGTTAAGTTTACCCAATTTATCAATATTAAAATAATCCACTGTCACATTGAACCGATTATTTTCCTTTATTTAAGTCGCTGCATTAATTATAATAGACACTTCCAATTAGTTAAGAAAATAGATACAAAGGAAATATATGCAGATCAATATTTTTAAAAATACGTACTACATTACCATTGCTATTCGCTTACAAGAAATACCCAATTGTAAACTGCGCAGAGCAATATGTCGTTACATAGCGTGTGGAAAGAATTGGATCTGTACAGATTTTGAGGAATAATCAAAAGAACAACAATGTAAACCCTGATCTTCAAGCGTTTATGCAAGAGTAGCTCAGGGTCTATTCTTCGCAGCTGGTTTGGACTTATAAGACGGTAATTGTGTGAAGCATTTGTAATTACCGGTACTACATAATGCTTTGTATTGATACAAATTCCATATTTTGTTTACTATAGCCTAAAGCTATTTTGCAAATGCCTTGATATCAACATTTCAATGTATTTGAATAAACATATGCCTAAAGTCCACATTGTTGAACTTTACAATTTCTTTTTTGCTTCATTGTATTTATTCTCAAAAATGTAATTCACTCCTTTTCAATAATTAACATGCATAAGAAAACCATTTGATAGTGTCAGCCACAAGATGAGACCAGGAGAGAGAGAGAGAGAGAGAGAGAGAGAGAGAGAGAGAGAGAGAGAGAGAGAGAGAGACGATTGCAACACTTGTTACTTATAAATAACTGAATGGTATCTAAGAATGGAGATTTCAAGTCAAGGGGAGACAATTATATGAACACTCAACAAAACAATCCTTAATGTTCTGTCCCAGCTAGCATTAACGTTTACTTTGTACAACCCATTTTTAAGTCTTTAAGTTTACCAAAACCGTTTTATGTTGTGTGTTCCAATTTAATGCTAACTACTATCATCATGCTGAAAATCAATATTTTACATAGTTCCATGTATCTTCCATACAACAAATCAAATCAGGAGGTCCCCAACATATGGTAAATGGCCCAGACTAATCCAATGTCAAGATTCAACCCAACATCATGCTAACTGGCCCAGACTAACCCAATGTTAAGATTCAACCCAACATATGGTAAATGGCCCAGACTAATCCAATGTCAAAATTCAACCCAACATATGGTAAATGGCCCAGACTAATCCAATGTCAAGATTCAACCCAACATATGGTAAATGGCCCAGACTAATCCAATGTCAAGATTCAACCCAACATCATGGTAACTGACCCAGACTAACCCAATGTTAAGATTCAACCCAACATCATGGTAACTGACCCAGACTAACCCAATGTCAAGATTCAACCCAACATCATGGTAACTGACCCAGACTAACCCAATGTCAAGATTCAACCCAACATATGGTAAATGGCCCAGACTAACCCAATGTTAAGATTCAACCCAACAGTTTTAGCTGCAAGTACAGCAAGCTTGTCTCCTTTTATCACTTCTTATGGCTGCATACAAAAAAAAGAATACATTAGGCCTATTTTCCATCCCTGAACCAACGAAAGGTATCAGAAATGAAAGAAACTGAGTGTGGCCAAACTTGGATGTTAGATCGTCATCTTGTTTATTTAGTACCAATTAGACATTATACGAACTGTTCTAGTAAAAACTAGGTGTTGATACGACCTTTCCATAGTTCTAGTTATAACAAGCCTTCCGAGATGCATGCCACAAGGGTAGGGGTGAAGCTATACACTTGTGCTGCATTTCAATATGATTTATGATACACCTGTGCTGCATATCAATATGATTTATGATACACCTGTGTTGCATATCAATATGATTTATGATACACCTGTGCTGCATATCAATATGATTTATGATACACCTGTGCTGCATTTCAATATGATTTATGATACACTTGTGCTGCATTTCAATATGATTTATGATACACTTGTGCTGCATTTCAATATGATTTATGATACACCTGTGTTGCATATCAATATGATTTATGATACACCTGTGCTGCATATCAATATGATTTATGATACACCTGTGTTGCATATCAATATGATTTATGATACACCTGTGCTGCATTTCAATATGATTTATGATACACCTGTGCTGCATATCAATATGATTTATGATACACCTGTGCTGCATATCAATATGATTTATGATACACCTGTGTTGCATATCAATATGATTCATGATACACATCTTATGGCCTGATACAGATCAATAAACCTGAACTTATTATTTTCATCTTTGAAAGGTAGGTGGTGCCCCTTTATGTATGTTGACATCATGGTGGTATTTCCAGTATGCAGATTAAATGCAATTCTCATCGATGACAAGAAAACAAAAATACTTTCAAACAGACCACATTTAGGTTGGCAGTGACTTTTTTTCAGCGTTTTAGGCCATTTAATGGTGGCTCCATCTAACTTACTTTAGCCACCAGATCCTTTGTTCTGTACTGCATGAATGCTTTGAAACATATTATTACCAATTTCAAGTCTAACATAAGCTTGTAAGATATTACTTATGTTATCTTTAAAACAGAAAAAATAAAGCAATTTCCTTGTGCAAAAAAAATCTCATCTAGAAAAATCCAGGCATGGGAACGAGGATGAATACAAACAAAATTATATTTCAACTCCTGCAAAAGACTGCTGTGGCCATAGATACTTGTATTTGTTAATGAAGGAAAACAATTAACATTATCCTATTATATAATTGTTAATTTTACACAATGTGATAAACTTTAGCAGTTTAAAATCTGCCCCCCCCCCACTGATTATGTGCTGATTGTATTTATTACATCAGCACCTTCATTCACTGGTTCAATATCTTTGCATGAAAATTCTAAATGTGTTCTTCCAAGTACAATTTAAGAAGAGATGTTACCAGGAATTTTTCTTATGATGAACTTTACTCTCTGTCACTAAAGGAAGGATAGAGTAAAAAAGAAAGGGAGGAAGAAACAATAGTTCAATATTAACCGAACACTTCAATACATTGATCTGTCTCTTTCTTCCTGATCCACTTTAAAAGATGTCATCTCTAGTTGTACAAGTATTAATCTGTTATTTAGTTCTTCCTGATCCACTTTAAAAGATGTCACCTCTAGTTGTACAAGTATCAATCTGTTATTTAGTTCTGAGCATACTTTGTGCCTTATTTGTGTATGAAATTGTTTCATTGTTACCTTCTGCATATCTAGCTATCTCAGCTTGAAAATGTTGGGGGAACTGATTTTTGTGGCTGTTTATTTTTTACAATTTTTCCAAAGCTCATGTTATCTTTTGTATACATCTGTTCCAAAATAGGATTGAATCAGTAGTTAGCTGACTACAATGCCAGATTTCTCATCTGTTCCATGTTAGTGGTTTTATACCATCAATGCAATACTCGAATCAGTAGTTAGCTGACTACAATGCCAGATTTCTCATCTGTTCCATGTTAGTGGTTTTATACCATCAATGCAATACTCGAATCAGTAGTTAGCTGACTACAATGCCAGATTTCTCATCTGTTCCATGTTAGTGGTTTTATACCATCAATGCAATACTCGAATCAGTAGTTAGCTGACTACAATGCCAGATTTCTCATCTGTTCCATGTTAGTGGTTTTATACCATCAATGCAATACTCGAATCAGTAGTTAGCTGACTACAATGCCAGATTTCTCATCTGTTCCATGTTAGTGGTTTTATACCATCAATGCAATACTCGAATCAGTAGTTAGCTGACTACAATGCCAGATTTCTCATCTGTTCCATGTTAGTGGTTTTATACCATCAATGCAATACTCGAATCAGTAGTTAGCTGACTACAATGCCAGATTTCTCATCTGTTCCATGTTAGTGGTTTTATACCATCAATGCAATACTCGAATCAGTAGTTAGCTGACTACAATGCCAGATTTCTCATCTGTTCCATGTTAGTGGTTTTATACCATCAATGCAATACTCGAATCAGTAGTTAGCTGACTACAATGCCAGATTTCTCATCTGTTCCATGTTAGTGGTTTTATCAATGCAATACTCGACTTGCTATAGACACAGGTAATCAAATAAATATCTTGACTTCTGAATTTCATTTTTACATTCTTTTTTATTCAGTTTATCTTAACCCTGATATGGATATATTGTTTTGTTGCATATGATCTACATGGCTAACCTAATTAAAGAAATGAAAAATTGCATTCTGTATTTGAAATATGTTCAGTATTCTGCCGTCTCTATATTTAATTTCAAAATACTGCTGAAAGGGAGATTGTCTATCTAACATGTACATCTGTCTAGCATTTATTTTCTGGCTCAATATCACTCTGGTATCTCCATTAACAATATCCCTGCTCCAATAATCCAATATACTTCATAATCTCTATCATTAGCCAGTATTTGATGATCAAAAACATGATGAACAAAGCAGGTAGCCCGTATTTTAAACATGTAATTGTAAAACATAAATCATGGCATGTTCAAATTATACCATAATGGTTATTCCTGGGCACAATCTTACAATCAAATTTAAACACCCATCTATGTCATGCTTGCTGGACCCAGATGTTTTGAAACAGTTGCCTACCCAAAAATCAAATGTCATGATAAGAACACGTACATAAAAATTGTATACATCACCGAGCATATTTTCATATGAAGAACTTTCAACTAATTTGTGTGAGGTCATGATTCACCGAATTACAAACCCTGACAGCATCTGTTTAAATACTACATATAAATTACTTTTACACGAAGTTGATTTTGCTAGTACTTCCAATTTGCAAATTTCTTCTGTGACAAAGTACAAACCATTAGAAATTCGCTTGACAGCACAATTTCAACTGACTCGTCACCATACAGTTATGATGCAGAATTTCAGCAACAACCGTTAGGAGCATTTGAACCTATTTCTATTGATTTAGTACGGACAATCGTGATGAAAAGTGCACCAAAGTATTGTGAACTTGATCCAATTCCGACATCACTGCAACTAGAGTGCTTAGACCCAATATTGCCTTCACTAACTGATGTTATTAATATCTTTCTCATCGGGGGAATTCCCATAATTTTTTTAAATTGCCATCGTAAAGCCACTGCTGAATAAACCAACACTTGACCATAACAATTTAAAGAACTACCACCCAGTTTCTAACCTCCCATTCATATAAAAACTCTTAGAAAAGGTTGTTCTAACTCAACTTGTATCTCATTTGAATTCAAACAGTCTCTTTAGCAATGTACAGTCTGCATATCGCCCTTGCCACAGTACGGAAACTACTCTTCTGAAAGTATTTAGTGACATTCTCTCTGCTTTGGACAGTGGAAAGTTTACAGTCCTCACTCTCCTGGATTTATCTGCAGCATTTGACACAATAGACCATGATATATTACTTCACCGTCTCCAACATGTATTTGGCATTCAGAATATAGCCTTACAGTGGTTGAAGTCCTACTTAGTGAACAGGACACAAATTATATCTGCAAATGGAATACACTCCAGCCCAACTGACGTATGTTGTGGTGTTCCACAGGGATCTGTTATTGGACCTCTCTTCATTCTGTACACTCAGCCGCTCTCAAGTGTCATAGATCATCACCCAGTGTCACACCAATTGTATGCTGATGACACCCAAATATACAAGTCTTGCCACCCAACTGAAGTTGATGCTACCATCCATGGAGTAGAGAAGTGCATTTCTGATGTGAAATCATGGATGACATGTAACAAGCTGCAGATGAATGATGATAAAACTGAGGCTATTCTGATCACAACACAAAGACTTTCTCATTCACATCCTTTACCTCCAACAATAAATATCAGCACCACCAACATTAAATTCTCAGTCAGTACGAAACCTAGGCATTACTCTAGGCAGTACTCTCACGTTGCACCAACATGTCATGAACGTATGCAATGCTGCACATCTTGAATTGAGATGCATCAGTTCCATTCGTAAATATCTTTCAGTTGATGCCACTAAAACACTTGTGTGTTTGTCAGTACTTTCGATACTGGTCTATTGTAGCTAAATTCTGTCTGGTTCATCACAATATTTACTCCAGAAAATTCAAAAAGTTCAAAACACAGCTGAATGGATCACCTTTAGATTACCTCGATCAGAGCACACCTCACCACTACTCTGTACCCTACACTGGCTATCGATTAGATACAGAATCAAACACAAAATTTGTTCTCTGTACTATGTTTCAATGACGACTCCAGTCCAACATACCTATCCAGCCTCACCCATGTGTATACACCAGCTAGATACTTATGTTCTTCTTCTGATAAATGTATACTCATTGTTCCCAAGATGAAAACAAAGTCATATGGATAACGTTCCTTTGCAGACCAGGACCCGGCGACATGGAACGAACTGCCCATTGAAATTAGACACAAAGAAACAGTGGTCCCTTTTAAGAGTGCTCTTAAGATTCACCTGTTTTGACTGCAGGGACAAACTTAGCGACCTAATCATGTTTTGTATCTTATATAATTTCAGCATGTTTTTATGTTTTCCAATTGTTTTTGTCATTTGTTTTTCTGTAGTGTAGTCATATCATTATTGATGGTGTAAAGCGCTTAGAGCTTCGAAAGATTAGGTGCTATACAAAGTCCTCATTATTATTATTATTATTAGTACATCCTGTTTGTCACACAGTGAATAAGCTACACTGATTGCTGATTGGTAGTTATTATTTAACCTGGACTGGAACAAGCAATAACCACCAATAAGATTTTGATTTAACATATTTCACCGTGTGACACATCGGTAGTGCAATTTTCAAATCAACCAAAGTAAACACGACACAATTCAACGTAGAAAATTCAACATAGACACATAGAAAGTAAAAGTGCTTATTAAACAATGAGTGAACTACTTCATTATATATGTGGAACATGTTTGGAACAGGCAAGAGTGGTGCAGATTATGAACCATTCACTTCGTTTTAATTTGCAGATGGTAGGTGAGTATTCTCAAGAGTCTTTATAATTTTTACCTAGGATTCCAAAAGCCGTTTCAGATAAAGCCTATATTTAAAGATTAACAAGGCAAACTAATAAAAATTATTTATGACTGCTAAAGACTAAAAAAGTAAGTATCATTTTGTAATGATTCTCCATCTCTTGTATATATATATATGTGTATCATTACAGCAAAAGTATCGATGTTTCATGATATCAATGAATTGTTTCACCCCTACATAGTGGCCATATTGCACATCTGATTCGACACAATTTTCATTTAGCACCAAAATTACATTGTATAAAGTCTTTTGACACCATGATGGGCATATGCAGGTCAGATTGGCATCATTTTCATCTAGAACAACTAGTCTTCTGGTAAAAATCTGGTGTTTTCCATTTATCTGGAATTGTAACACCTTTGTAAAAATGGCTATTATTGTGACCATACTGGATGTCAGATTGTCACCATTTTTATTCAAGACCAACTGAGCATAAAACAAAATAATTGGGTGAAAACCCTATAGTGATCTGGCCATCAGTTAAAGAATTGCAATAACGAGATTGGAGATGGCCACTACGGTGGCCTTATTGGAGGTCTTGTGATTTTCATTTAGCCGGACACCATAAGCAGACTTCTGTTAATACTTCATCTTGATATGACTTGCCATTCACAAAAAAAGCAGGATTTTCAAGGAAGTTGCTTTGGTGGTCAAACTGGTTGTCAAATTGGTGATCAAACTGGTTGTCAAATTGGTGGTCAAACTGGTTCTCAAATTGGTGGTCAAACTGGTTGTCAAATTGGTGGTCAAACTGGTTGTCAAATTGGTGGTCAAACTGGTTGTCAAATTGGTGGTCAAACTGGTTGTCAAATTGGTGGTCAAACTGGTTGTCAAATTGGTGATCAAACTGGTTGTTAAATTGGTGATCAAACTGGTTGTCAAATTGGTGGTCAAACTGGTTGTTAAAATCAAAACTATTTATGAAGGACAAACTATATGCTGATATCACTGTGCATAACAAGTATCAAGACTGTCAAGATTGTAACTGTGGTGTTCATAGGGTCTGCATAACTGGTTCATTTTCATTAAGGACGAGTTAGACCTTGGAAATATGTGTGTCAAGTTTCCTGGTAATCATCCAAGTAGCCTGATGAGGCATGAAAATCACATAAGAGTTGCAAAACAATTGCTTCAAGTAAACCCCAAACAAAAGAAATTGGTTTGTTTAATGTTTTGTGGCAGAGCAACAGAAGGTAGTTATTTAATGTCAAGGCCAGTGGAGTAAGCCCCAAACTCAAGGACACACCTCAGCAGCTAACATGTGCTGATCTGATTTCAGGATTCACACATTTTTGTCAGAGTTCAGCACTAAATACCATGTTACTGTGGTTCCTCCCTTTCATGTCTAATATAATATGCAGAAGTGTACATGAGACATATTCAACACTAATGACCGGGGAGGAAATAAGGAAAGTCATTGTTAAAGTTCCATAACCTGCTAAACAATCATTCAAACTGTGTGATTTATGGTCAGATGTTTATGTACAAATTCATCCCATTGACACTGGTTAAAATATTCTTATTTGATGCATTTAAAAAAGAGCAAGTTACCAGGTGATCTTTTGTCAAGGACACTGTTTTATTTACAAAAAATACTGTAAAAGTGAACAAGCCATTAAAACTGATTTATATCAGTTTGTAAAAATTTTGATGTTTAAATTATACCGTACCATTCTGTATTACCATATTATACCATACCATTCTGTATTACCATATTATACCGTACCATTCTGTATTACCATATTATACCGTATGTCTCTTGACCACAGTACCATTCTGTCCATTCAAGATTAAGAGGACAAAATTTTGCATGATTCAAAATATCAAAACTATTTTTAAAAAATTATCACACAACTCACCATGGTCTTTGATGAAGTCCTTTATTAAAACACACTCCTGTATTTACAAATAGTTCCCTTTTAGATATAGACACAAGGATAGAAAGCTTGTTGAATAAAATACTTTCAAAAGTAATTCTATCTGAAATGAATACCAACAAACAATTTCTTGCTGACAAGAAATTCACTTATGAATTGAACACCATATTTTCTGGAACATTCATATTTGATGGACATGTCTAATAGGGTTTACTTTCATGCCAACAAATGCATAAATTAAACATGGGGAATGTTTCTGAAAAGAAACTCGAGTCGAGACATATAAAAAATGCTTTAACTGAAATTTATAAATTAAATTAAAGGATGTAACCTATAATGTACTTAAAACTCAACTGGAGTGTTTGCAACGATTTTTTTTCAATTAGCACCCTTTGATTCGACTGAGTCTGCTTGGAGCACCCTAGAACACGTCTATTTTTCTTTAAGAATAAAACACATCCTGCCAAATTATTAATCAAACTCTTTGTTATTTGGTACAAAAGCTTTGTAGTATTTCAAGCATTTTGTGACATTCTTGAAAAATTTCAGGAGCCAAATTGTGCTTTATCTTTGTGTTATAATGATGCATTTCAATGTAGTCTGGTAACTGAGTCAATGCAGTCTGGTAACTGAGTCAATGTAGTCTGGTGACTGAGTTAATGCAGTCTGGTGACTGAGTCAATGTAGTCTGGTGACCGAGTCAATGTAGTCTGGTGACTGAGTCAATGTAGTCTGGTAGCTGAGTCAATGCAGTCTGGTAACTGAGTCAATGCAGTTTGGTAACTGAGTCAATGTAGTCTGGTGACCGAGTTAATGCAGTCTGGTGACTGAGTCAATGTAGTCTGGTGACTGAGTCAATGTAGTCTGGTAGCTGAGTCAATGCAGTCTGGTAACTGAGTCAATGCAGTCTGGTAACTGAGTCAATGCAGTCTGGTGGCTGAGTCAATGTAGTCTGGTAACTGAGTCAATGCAGAAACCAAGAATGCAAGTCAACATGAGCTACGGTCTCTTGACCACAGACTCAATAGGGATCTGCCATTTATCAAGTGTAATACAACTATGAGGATGAACACACGCTGCTGAAGACATAACCTGTCAAGCAGAACCGTCACCCCAAAATACAATGTCCAGGGCAAGGAAAAAGTAAATACACTTTCTGACACTCAATTACCTATATGCAGCAATAATTACATCTTACAACAATGAACAACTGTAATAAATGTCACTTAAGGACTGCAAATGTAGCTATGATGAAAATAGTTCCTTTTTGTTTAGTAGTTTCCATAAGAAACCATCCAGATAAAGCAACCTGTGTTAGCAGTGACCTCAGAAGAGTGACTATGATATTAAAAGCTTCTTTTATTAAAGCATGTATTAAAATAATGAATGTGTTTTAATATCTCTAGCAAAACACAACAGTCATCTCAATCATCACCAGCCATTCCATTTTCTTCAAATAAAAATAGTACTCAGGTTCACTGCTCTACTAATGTACAGATGTCACATAAAGACTAATCAATCCTTTGATATTATGGTTTTAAGCCTGTCTTTGCTGGTATAGATACAGTACACTGCTGCTAATGAAAATCCCACCAGGCCTCCTCTGACACATTTTTTCCATCCCGCTGAAAAAAAAGGAATCTTTTAGCATGTCAAATGGCTAAGCATTATATGACTGTAGCAAGGTCCTGACACAATGTGCTAGGTAATCAAATCAATATGCTAGCCTTCACTTAATAGAACGAAAATCTCACATGTATGCACATACCATAAAAACCAAATGAATGTCATAACTTTAACAGATTTCATATATTTCAAATGAAATCAGTAGCTGGTATTACCATTTTTGTAAGTCTTTGGTATGACTCAGCCAGAGATCGAACCCCCGACCTCCTGCTTCCACAGTGGATGCTCTAACCACAAGGCCACCAGAGCGGTAAGAGATAAACTATATCCCGCTCTCTTAACAAGGTTTTATATCAAAATGAAATTATGTGACTGGGCCAATCCATTATGTGACTAAATCAATCCATTATATGACTAGATCGATCCATTATGTGGCTAGATCGATCCATTATGTGACTAGACCAATCCATTATGGGACTAGACCAATCCATCCATTATGGGACTAGACCAATCCATTATGGGACTAGACCAATCCATTATGTGACTACAATTTTGAAATCGTGTTCCATTTATTCTGTTCATTAATTAAAGGCACAAAAACAAAAAAATTAATTTTCTTTTAAATAATGTGACAGTTGTCTAATTTAGACAAGATGATGGCTAAATAAGTGTGTATTAATCATAGTCAATAACCACAGTATCCAATAAGATTATCTGCCCATAATGAATCAGCATATCAAAAAGTTAATAGCAAAATCAATTGCTTTGTTTTTGTTTTGTTTTTATGGTTTAACGGCATTTTTCAGCACAAGATAGGTTATACATGGCGACCAGTATTAATGGTGGAGGAAGAACCCGGAAACCCCCAGAAAGAACCACCCATACATGAGAAGCTAATGGCAAGCTTTCTCACATACCCACATTTGCCGAATCTTAGACTCGAACCCATGCAGAAAGAGGTGAGATGGCAGTGATCCGCGCTTTAGACCACTCTGCCACTCGGGGCCCCCTGAATCAATTGCAAGAACCAACACAGCACTAGACTAAGTAGGATGGTGGTGGAATAATTCACCAAATCCAAGCACTGACCAGTGGAATTAAATCTCTGAACAAGTGATTTACAACCTTATCCTCAACTGGAAAATCCCCTGTACAAAAAAACTTGTACACTAACATGCTGATGTCCGTACAAAGTGAAATGCTAATATACCTGAACTTTTGTACAAGAGGCCAGTACATGTCCCTGCTGTCATTGTGTTCAACTCATCCTCCGTTCCTCTGGACAGGGAAAGTATAACTCCAATAGCACTGTACATCAAGGCTACAATGAGAACAACATTGGTGTATATAATTCAAACAACTCCAATAGTACTGTACATCAAAGCTGCAATGAGGATACATTGGTATAAACAACTCCAATAGTACTGTACATCAAAGCTGCAATGATAAAATTGGTATCTCTAAAACTCTACTGAATTTATCACAATACAAAGGACTGTTTAATTAAATGACTATACATTAAACTTGTACACATTGTGAATTAATTAACAGTCAATCATCCAGGCACATAAGTCACAAGATATGCAACAAAAACTTACTTGAAAGACAAATCACACCAAAGAAAATATTGTTATGCATGGATTAACTGTGACAATTACTAATGAAACCAACTGAATTTGGAATAGGGGGTAGTCTTTAAATATTTTTTGGCACATAGGATAGTCTGTCAATATTGTTTCTAAGTGAGAGATGACATGCCATGTTAAATTCACGATACAAATGGTAAGATACTTTATTGATACACATATTAACTTGATGGTTTTTCCATTTTTAAAAAGTCTTGTCAGTGGTAGGTTGTATCTTTTCATGTGATTTACTGGTCGTATTTCTAGAATGCTGATTACGCATATACATAGCATCTATTTATACATGTGATCTGAATTTTTAACGTAGCTTTAAAAAAAATTTCAGTCGTTTCGCTAAGATCTCAGCAGTGTGACAGTTTATAGCGATGTCTAGCACTGGGACATCATGTTGCAGACAGTGTACAGTTTATAGTGATGTATATATAGCACTGGGACATCATGTTGCAGATAGTGTGACAGTTTATAGTGATGTATATATAGCACTGGGACATCATGTTGCAGATAGTGTGACAGTTTATAGTGATGTCTAGCACTGGGACATCATGTTGCAGATAGTGTGACAGTTTATAGTGATGTCTAGCACTGGGACATCATGTTGCAGATAGTGTGACAGTTTATAGTGATGTCTAGCACTGGGACATCATGTTGCAGACAATGTGACAGTTTAAAGTGATGTCTAGCACTGGTACATCATGTTGCAGACAGTGTGACAGTTTATAGTGATGTCTAGCACTGGACCATCATGTTGCAGACAGTGTGATAGTTTATAGTGATGTCTAGCACTGGACCATCATGTTGCAGACAGTGTGATAGTTTATAGTGATGTCTAGCACTGGACCATCATGTTACAGACAGTGTGATAGTTTATAGTGATGTCCAGCACTGGACCATCATGTTGCAGACAGTGTGATAGTTTATAGTGATGTCTAGCACTGGGACATCATGTTGCTGATGTCTTTGGTAGGACTTGGCTGGGGATTGAACCAATGATCTCCTGCATCTGCAACAGATGCCTAACCATTATACCAGATTGGTCCTATTTATATGCAATTCTCATCCATGACGAGACAAAGTAAATACTTTATAACATACATCTTGCCAGTTGTCATTAATTTATATTCAACATTGTAGGCCATATGTGATTCCAGCTGATTAGATGTGGGACTCGTTTTAGAAACAGACAGATATATATATATATATATATATATATATATATATATATATATATATATATATATATATATATATATATATATATATATATATATAGATAGATACACACACACACACAACAAATTGATGAAACTGATAGATGTCATGTATGTAATCCATTAATCATAAAAATTCCTATTTTACAATTACCTATTACTCCCAGGGATTGTGCTGATGAAGCACCTTTCTTTGTAATAAAGTTCAACAATCTGCAAATACAAAACACTAAATTAGAATTACAAACGTACAAAAAACATTAAAGCAACAGTACCATTGTTTTTCTTATTACTCAAATTTGTAATTTTAAGAAAAGAAACCATTCGATTTTATAAACTTTTGGTTACTGAATCTTAATGTGATTGGAATAAGCTTTTATCATAATATACACTTGGTGTATGGAATAAAACTATCCTCTACACTTGGTGTATGGAATAAAAATAATCCTCCACACTTGGTGTATGGAATAATACCATCCTATAGACCTGTTCAATAAGGGTTATTTCCCCTGATTTACTACTTCCCTTTGCATGCTCTTCACAAATAAAAATAAAATTGACCTGTTCCCAAAATTTTGGGGAGCAACAATGGCACACACAAGGTTAGCAGACCATATATATATATATATATATATATATATATATATATATATATATATATATATATATATATGGCATGCTGCTGAACTTTTAGTGGAATTCAATAGTGTACTGAAATTTAAATTCTTTTCCTGCAGATAAAATTTATGTTTACTAAGAGTCAGAAAAGAAGCTCAGTAACAACAGGGCTGGTATGGTCAAGTGTTGGGGGAAGTGTTGTTGACTTTTTGCTCACCGGAAGTAGATGTAACAAAGAAAGACAACTCGTGCAAGGGAGGTAACAAACCTTATTGAACAGGCCTATACACTTGGTGCATGGAATAATACCATTCTATACATTTGGAATAATACCATTCTATACACTTGGTGCATGGAATAATACCATCCTATACACTTGGTGCATGGAATAATACCATTCTATACACTTGGTGTATGGAATAATACTATTCTATACACTTGGTGTATGGAATAATACCATTCTATACACTTGGTGCATGGAATAATACCATTCTATACACTTGGTGTATGGAATAATACCATCCTATACACTTGGTGTATGGAATAATACCATCCTATACACTTGGTGTATGGAATAATACCATTCTATACACTTGGTGTATGGAATAATACCATCCTATACACTTGGTGCATGGAATAATACCATTCTATACACTTGGTGTATGGAATAATACCATCCTATACACTTGGTGCATGGAATAATACCATTCTATACACTTGGTGTATGGAATAATACCATCCTATACACTTGGTGCATGGAAAAATAACATCCTATACACTTGGTGCATGGAATAATACCATTCTATACACTTGGTGCATGGAATAATACCATCCTATACACTTGGTGTATGGAATAATACCATTCTATACACTTGGTGCATGGAATAATACCATTCTATACACTTGGAATAATACCATTCTATACACTTGGTGTATGGAATAATACCATCCTATACACTTGGTGTATGGAATAATACCATTCTATACACTTGGTGTATGGAATAATACAATTCTATACGCTTGGTGTATGGAATAATACCATTCTATACACTTGGTGCATGGAATAATTCCATTCTATACACTTGGTATATGGAATAATACCATCCTATACACTTGGTGTATGGAATAATACCATCCTATACACTTGGTGCATGGAATAATACCATTCTATACACTTGGTGTATGGAATAATACCATTCTATACACTTGGTGTATGGAATAATACCATCCTATACACTTGGTGCATGGAATAATACCATTCTATACACTTGGTGTATGGAATAATACCATCCTATACACTTGGTGTATGGAATAATATCATCCTATACACTTGGTGTATGGAATAATACCATTCTATACACTTGGAATAATACCATTCTATACACTTGGTGTATGGAATAATACCATCCTATACACTTGGTGCATGGAATAATACCATCCTATACACTTGGTGTATGGAATAATACCATCCTATACACTTGGTGCATGGAATAATACCATCCTATCCACTTGGAATAATACCATCCTATACACTTGGTGCATGGAATAATACCATTCTATACACTTGGTGTATGGAATAATACCATCCTATACACTTGGTGCATGGAATAATACCATCCTATACACTTGGTGTATGGAATAATACCATTCTATACACTTGGTGCATGGAATAATACCATCCTATACACTTGGTGCATGGAAAAATACCATCCTATACACTTGGTGCATGGAATAATACCATTCTATACACTTGGTGCATGGAATAATACCATCCTATACACTTGGTGTATGGAATAATACCATTCTATACACTTGGTGCATGGAATAATACCATTCTATACACTTGGTGTATGGAATAATACCATCCTATACACTTGGTGCATGGAATAATACCATTCTATACACTTGGTGTATGGAATAATACCATCCTATACACTTGGTGCATGGAAAAATACCATCCTATACACTTGGTGCATGGAATAATACCATTCTATACACTTGGTGCATGGAATAATACCATCCTATACACTTGGTGTATGGAATAATACCATTCTATACACTTGGTGCATGGAATAATACCATTCTATAGACTTGGAATAATACCATTCTATACACTTGGTGTATGGAATAATACCATCCTATACACTTGGTGTATGGAATAATACCATTCTATACACTTGGTGTATGGAATAATACAATTCTATACGCTTGGTGTATGGAATAATACCATTCTATACACTTGGTGCATGGAATAATTCCATTCTATACACTTGGTATATGGAATGATACCATCCTATACACTTGGTGTATGGAATAATACCATCCTATACACTTGGTGCATGGAATAATACCATTCTATACACTTGGTGTATGGAATAATACCATTCTATACACTTGGTGTATGGAATAATACCATCCTATACACTTGGTGCATGGAATAATACCATTCTATACACTTGGTGTATGGAATAATACCATCCTATACACTTGGTGCATGGAATAATACCATTCTATACACTTGGTGTATGGAATAATACCATCCTATACACTTGGTGCATGGAAAAATACCATCCTATACACTTGGTGCATGGAATAATACCATCCTATACACTTGGTGTATGGAATAATACCATCCTATACACTTGGTGCATGGAATAATACCATTCTATACACTTGGTGTATGGAATAATACCATCCTATACACTTGGTGCATGGAATAATACCATTCTATACACTTGGTGCATGGAATAATACCATTCTATACACTTGGTGTATGGAATAATACCATCCTATACACTTGGTGTATGGAATAATACCATTCTATACACTTGGTACATGGAATAATACCATTCTATACACTTGGTGTATGGAATAATATCATCCTATACACTTGGTGTATGGAATAATACCATTCTATACACTTGGAATAATACCATTCTATACACTTGGTGTATGGAATAATACCATCCTATACACTTGGTGCATGGAATAATACCATCCTATACACTTGGTGCATGGAATAATACCATCCTATACACTTGGTGCATGGAATAATACCATCCTATCCACTTGGAATAATACCATCCTATACACTTGGTGCATGGAATAATACCATTCTATACACTTGGTGTATGGAATAATACCATCCTATACACTTGGTGCATGGAATAATACCATCCTATACACTTGGTGTATGGAATAATACCATTCTATACACTTGGTGCATGGAATAATACCATCCTATACACTTGGTGTATGAAATAATACCATCCTATACACTTGGTGCATGGAATAATACCATTCTATACAGTTGGTGTATGGAATAATACCATTCTATACACTTGGTGTATGGAATAATACAATTCTATACACTTGGTGTATGGAATAATACGATCCTATACACTTGGTGTATGGAATAATATCTTACACAGTTGGTACATGGAAAGCTGTTATAAAATAGGAATTATAGAATGGTGTACACCTAATTTGATTGATCTTAAAAGACAGTGACAGTGGTCAATTTAGCAAGTAAAGTTGACATCAGAAACGGTTATCATAGAGGCAAAAATCTCAAAATATACCCTTATGACAATTTCATTTCGAGATTTTAGTAAAATCAAATAGAAGACAATCAAAGCAAAGAATTTAATCATTGCAATGATCAAATACAAAATGGTATCCTCCTAAAACTTGAGGATTAGTGAATATGTAAATATAACTCTACATCCCACCTCATGTCGGAGATAACATGTAAAAGAAGTGTCACTCAAACAGACGGATGCTCTATTGGCCAATGGGAAATTACAGAAATTTACAATAAGATTAGTTCTTCCTTTTAAATAATGTGTGTTGAAATCATGCTGAATATCCTTCAGCTACAAGAGTTTCAAATTAGCTGCTGCGGGAAAACATATTGGATTTCCAATTTGCACCATTACATGGAACAAATTAGACAGGAATTGAAATCTTTTGGCCAGAACCCCATGTCACAATGATCATCCATTCAAGTCACAATAAGATTTTCACAACAACCATCATGGCAACCATACTGGATGTAGGACTGGCAACATATAAATTTAGGATAGCTATATTTATTGTTAGCCATTTTGATTCAGGGCAAATCAAACAATTTAAGATTACTTTTAATGTCAAAATAAATTTCCCTTTAAAAGCAAAACAAGATTTTTGATAAAGAATGTCAGATCGGACCGATTTTAATTCAAGATCAACAAAACAATTTAGTGAAAACCCCATGGTGGTATGACCACTCATTCTGGAGAAGCGGTATAACAATGCTGTGGTGGCCATATTGGATTAGTAGCATTTTCATTTCGGACCAGATAAGAAAAAGTCTTTCAGTGATAACCCAATATTGACATGACCATCCGTTCAAAAAGAACAGCCATGACAATATATTCTAGATGCCAGCTGTGTTGTTGGCCATATTGGATGTTAGATTGGTACCAAACTGGACACCATAAACAGTCTTTTGGAGAACAACCAATATCAACATAATTTTCAGCTCAAGAAAAGCTGCAATAAGAAGATTTCAAGACTGCTGCCATGGTGGCCATAGTTGGCTTTGGTTCAGCACCATTTGTATTTAGAACCACCAAACATCATGAATCTTTTAGTGAAAACAACATGTACAGTAGAAATAGTGATACCAAGATTGCTGCTATATTTTATATCAGACTGACTCACAACATAATATCACAAGATAACTGTCAGAGAAATAACTATGTTCAGGTGAGTAACAATAACTCAGTTTGCCTCCTTAGGGGCTGGTGAAATCACTTATACCAAGCTGACAGTTGTATGTGCCTGGGTTTATGCCATACCTTCTCCACTACTTCTCTGAAGTGAGCCAATCTAAATTTGCATGTCCTCTGTAATAGTTGAATTGTATACTCAAATAGATATATTTTAAATTAATTGGATACCCTAAAAAACAAAGTGTATACCTAAATAGTTAAATGGTATAACCGTAATAGAAAAATTTTATACCCTAATAGACAAATCATATACCCTAATAGATACACATAGCTGCCAACCCCCGACTGCAAAAATACTGATTTCTTGTGACAAAAATACTGATTTTCAGGAACAAATACTGATTTTTAAATTTCAATGCATATGTATCTATTTACAACATATACAACAATCAATAAAGTTGGACAGTGCCTTACATAACTATTTAATGTCAAAGATGCACATTTGTACCTTCTGGAGTTGCACCATGTTCCATATGGGTGCCCATTCAGAAGGTGCACGAGTGCAACACACTCAAACACAAGCTATTTATAAGAGCCCTTTCCACGCCTCATTTCTTTTTTAATCATTGATTCAAATGTACCAACTTTCATTGATTATCTCAGTTCTGAGATTTTCTTATTGAAATGTTTTCGTTCAAGCATAAGAATTATCTTTTGCGATTTTAATGTCTGAAAAACTTCTGCAAAATAAATCGCCAAGAACACTAGTAACTGAAAAATGAAGGTTTATTTCTAAAAGAAATTTAAAAATCAAATTTCGATTGATGTACACAAATGTTCTCTCTGTCATTTGTCTACGTCGTAAGTTCAGGTTGAGTTGTGTGTGATGAAGCAGGAAGCTGATGTTTATTAGCTTTTTCGTGCTCTTGCATTTCATAGGCGCCTCCGTGCCCAATAGCGAAATCACGTTACACAATTTACAAAACGTCAATTTTTTCTCCTTTACTATATAGTTTCACAAATCTATATAAGACGGCACAAATATCCTTCCAGTTGTCTCCTATTTCTCCTGGGGAAAATTCTGAATATTATGCCTTCCAATTTATCATGATTAGAAGCCGAATATTACTAAGACTAGATACAGCAACAGCGGTAACTATTGCGAAATCCAATATGGCGGAAAACAACAGGCGATGTAGTCTTGATTTCGAATGAACCAATCGTATTGTAGAATTGCATTCGTATATCCATGTGATATACTCTGTCAAAATAGAACCGAGAGCGCGTTCTAAACTGACAATTCCAAAGAAATTTCATTATTTTTTTTAAAAATTAAAAAACGTATTTTTTGCCAAAAAAACGTACACCCGTATTCAGGTCCAAAATACGGGACAAATATGGAAAAAACGGGACAGTTGGCAGCTATGGATACATTTTATACTTTAATAGATAAATCATATACCCTAATAGATAAATTGTATACCTTAATAGATAAATTGTATATCCTAATAGATAAATTGTATATCCTAATAGATAAATTGTATATCCTAATAGTTAAATCATATACCCTAATAGATAAATTGTATACCTTAATAGATAAATTGTATATCCTAATAGTTACATTGTATACCGTAATAGTTAAATCATATACCCTAATAGTTACATGGTATATCATAATAGTTAAATTGTATACCCTAATAGTTAAATGTTATAACCTAATAATTTAATAGAAGAATGAACACAATTAAATTCAAGTAAACTAGATCTTAATGTATAATCTTTTCTGACTGAAAAGTAGAATTTACACTTTTCCATTGCGAGTATATATATATATATATATATATATATATATATATATATATATATATATATATATATATATATATATAGACACACACACACATGTATATATATACACACATACATGTACTTCATAAGGCAATCTAAACATGTATGTACTCCGTAGAAGTGAGCTACTTCAATTTAAATTTGTATATATAATTATACATACATAAACTAAGTACAAATGAACCAATCTTAAAATGTATGTACCTTGTAGAACAGAGTCAATCTTAAAATGTATGTACCTTGTAGAACAGAGCCAATCTTAAAATGTATGTACCTTGTAGAACAGAGTCAATCTTAAAATGTATGTACCTTGTAGAACAGAGCCAATCTTAAAATGTATGTACCTTGTAGAACAGAGCCAATCTTAAAATGTATGTACCTTGTAGAACAGTGCCAATCTTAAAATGTATGTACCTTGTAGAACAGAGTCAATCTTAAAATGTATGTACCTTGTAGAACAGAGTCAATCTTAAAATGTATGTACCTTGTAGAACAGAGTCAATCTTAAAATGTATGTACCTTGTAGAACAGAGTCAATCTTAAAATGTATGTACCTTGTAGAACAGAGTCAATCTTAAAATGTATGTACCTTGTAGAACAGAGTCAATCTTAAAATGTATGTACCTTGTAGAACAGAGTCAATCTTAAAATGTATGTACCTTGTAGAACAGAGTCAATCTTAAAATGTATGTACCTTGTAGAACAGAGTCAATCTAGTCTAAATGTATATACTCACTGTGTTCTTTTGGCTGCTCCTGTTAATTCCTTAGTTTCCAAGAAACCAGAATACAATCCATTTACACCCCCAAAAGCTGCACCTGGAAAGAAAGACTGAATAAAACTACACTTAATTAAAACAAAACTTCGCCCAAATTTGCATGTGCATAGTACTGTACAGAGCAATCTAATCGATCTTAGATCTCTGACAATTTTTTTATTACGATGCTTTGGAAAAGAAACCATAAATGGGAGAACAGGTCAGATTAATAAAACGTTTGGACACTTACTGTCAGATCACCAGTAATGGAAAAAAAAAGCTGCATTAATACTGGCCAGTCTTGAGTTAAAGGCCACACTATTTTCTCCCTCGGCCAGTCTTGAGTTAAAAGTCACACTTTTTTCTCCCTTGGCCAGTCTTGAGTTAAAGGTCACAGTATTTTCTCTAAAAGGTTGGCTTATTCTTCAAAACACATTATTGTTTAGTGGATCTTAATACAACTCAATACACACTGGAGTTACTTATAATTAGTGGGTCTTAATACAACTTAATGTATACTGGAGTTAATTATAATTAGTGGGTCTTAATACAACTCAATACATACTGGAGTCAATTATAATTAGTGGGTCTTAATACAACTCAATACACACTGGAGTCAATTATAATTAGTGGGTCTTAATATAACTCAATACACACTGGATTCAGTTTTGATTAGTGGATCTTAATACAACTCAATACATACTGAAATCAATTATAATTAGTGGGTCTTAATACAACTCATTACATACTGGAGTCAATTATAATTAGTGGGTCTTAATACAACTCAATACACACTGGAGTCAATTATAATTAGTGGATCTTAATACAACTTAATGCATACTGGAATCGATTATAATAAGTGGGTCTTAATACAACTTAATGCATACTGGAGTCGATTATAATAAGTGGGTCTTAATACAACTCAATACATACTGAAATCAATTATAATTAGTGGGTCTTAATACAACTTAATGCATACTGGAATCGATTATAATAAGTGGGTCTTAATACAACTTAATGCATACTGGAGTCGATTATAATAAGTGGGTCTTAATACAACTCAATACATACTGAAATCAATTATAATTAGTGGGTCTTAATACAACTCAATACATACTGGAGTCAATTATAATTAGTGGGTCTTAATACAACTCAATACATACTGGAGTCAATTATAATTAGTGGGTCTTAATACAACCAATGTATACTGGAGTAGATTATAATTAGTGGGTCTTAATACAACTCAATACATACTGGAGTCAATTATAATTAGTGGGTCTTAATACAACTCAATACATACTGGAGTCAGTTTTGATTAGTGGATCTATATTCTATATGCATACAATTAAGGTTCAAGAAAAATAAATCTCAATTCATGGACCTTGACTTCTTTCAACATCTTTTGTCTAGATGACATATATAAACATTAGTTATCTTCACAAACTTTATTCTCTTCATTTTAGCTGCCATTTTCTTCTTTAAGTGCTTTTAAGATCTGTTTGATATCTGTAAACAGAATGGGCTGAACAATGACAAAACATGTGAAAGTAGTTAGGTATCTTCTGAACATGAAATAAACGTGATAATATGAATGGCAAGTTCAGCCAATGCAAGATAGCCTCATTAATATTCATGAAGCTTGCTCATCACTGAACTTGGTATGAAATTTTCATGATATAATAAGCCCAAGTATAATCTTTACTGAAACTCACTTGTCAATATGGCAGGGTGATCAATTAAAATGAGCTGAAACAAAAGGAATGATGATGATTTTTATTCAGATATACAGAAAGAGTTGATTGGTCTTACCAGCAAACACACATCCACCAATCTGTGAAAAAGCTAGTTCAAACCTCCCCCTCTGACGACTGGCACCCTCTGGAAAGATGAAATCTGAACCTGTGTCCTGTAATTAAAGGAAAGAAAGACCCATTAAATATTGATCCAAGTGTTGCTGATTTGATGTGAATCATTCCGTAAAGATCTTAGCCATTCTGAGTAGCCAATCATAATTATTTGTCACAGTTAATATTGCTCAAAATGATTCATTCTCTTGAAACATTATATACTGGAACTATTTCTGCCTCCATTGTGCAAACTTTCATCAGTTTTGAAAAAAGTCTTGAGAACTGTAAAGGTGCATTAATTCCAAGCCATTTTTGGGAGATGGCACAGCCTGATGTAAACAATGTGCAATGGCTTCATGCATCCTCATGTGGAAGTAAAACAAGTGTAATGAATGATTAGATAGCTTTGATCTATGAAGCTTTTAACTATTCCCTGTAGCTACTGGAAACATACCTTGCCATGCTGAAATTAAGCAGAGGTTAAATTGATCTTCACAAAACAATGTTAACCCCTGCTGATAATTACAAAAAAAGCACTGCCATTTTACCTTTCCATTTCAACTTTCATTTTGTTTTATTTAAAAAGCTTTTAGTTGGCAGTTTTGACAAACTGTGATCCAACTTACCTAACTACCTACCTATAGGCTATACACCTATCTACATATCTACCTACCTACCCACACACACACCTATCTACCCACACACACCTATCTGCATATCTATCTACTTACCTATTATACAGGGTACATAGGAAGAAAATAAAATAAATTCTTTTTGTAATGCCATATACACATTACAAGATTTTTGGGTACTTCTGTCAATCTTTCAGTGAGAACAAACAACTCCCCACTATATGAACTTTGCATAATATAATTATCTGTAAGGACAATAATAGATGAACGTACAGTTGCTAACTTTGAAACATTAACATAGACATCCACATTTCACACTGGACTTAAAATATTGGCAATTAACTATGAAACTAGATACCTGTGTCCATTGCTGCTTTGATTCAAGATACAAAGTGTGTAATAAGATAAATATCACTATACATGAAGGTAGGTGAAGTCCTTTTATGTTTGTTGACATTCAGTTCCTATTTCCAGTATGCATAATACAGATAAACATAGTCATCATATATTTAAAGGCTATTCTGAGAAGAGAATATAAGAAGATAACAAAAGTTCTTTCAGACAGACTGCATATTGGGTGCAGTGAGTTTTATTCAACATTTCAGACCATTTAACTCCCTTTGTTTTGTATGACAAGAATGATTTCAAAACATTATTACCAATTTCATGTCTTAGTTCCACCTGAAAGACATTATGGTGTTCTCTTCAAAACAGAAGAAAAAATGCAATTTTCTCATGCAAAATAAATATCCTCTTGAACTAATCTGTGCATGGGAATAAGGTTGAATACCAACAAAATATATCATATTTTATTACATGCAGATGCAAAAGACTGATGTGGCCACAGGTACTTGTATTTGTTAGTGATGAAGGAAAACTATTGGTAACACCCTGTCCTATTCTACAATTTTTGTACAAGGTTATAAAACTTAGCAGTATGAAATCTTCCCCATCACTCATTCTTTGCTTCATTTAATCAAACAGTACCTTAATTCTTCCTGTTAAATATCTTTGCATACTTATAAAAATAATTCCACATTATTTTTCCATGTACAGTTTAAGAAGAGATGATGACAGGATTTCGGGGCCCCAAGTGGCTGAGTGGTCTAAAGCGCTTTCTGTTACAGATCACTGCCATCTCACCTGTCTGCATGGGTTCGAGTCTAAGATTCGGCTAATGTAGTTATGTGAGAAAGCTTGCCAGTAGCTTCTCGTGGGTCTGTGGTTCTTTCTGGAGCTTTTCCCAGTTTCTTCCTCCACCAATAATACTGGCCGCCATGTATAGCAAATCGTGTGCTGAAAAATGGCATTAAACCCTACAACAACATGACAGGATTTATCTTAAGGGGTACCTCCCCTTAATAAAAAAATTGAGGGGAGGAATATTTGGTCATAGGTCAATATTTATCTAAACTTCATAATCTGTTTCTCTATCTTCCAACTCCACTTTCTTATAGCTCTCTTGACATCTACATCTTTCACAGATGTATAAGCATTAATCTGTTAATTAATAATGAAATCTGTTAATTAATAATAAGCATAATTTGCTTCTCCTATTAATATTCTTCTGTCCTTTCTGAAAGGGATATACATAACAAGTTTTGTCAGCTTGAAGCTTGATAAATTGTTGTTACATCTTTATTTTTTTCACTAACTTGCGCTGCAGCCAGCTTTTAAATAAATGTTTTCTGCCCGTTTCAGATCTTCATTATCTTTCCATTACTACATTATGTACTAGTTTGTGTTATTTGATTGTGCAAAAGTGTATCGCTGCGTAAAAAGTTCTTGTAATTTATCTCGCTTGAAGAATATTGAAAATATGTTTATTTTTTTTACAGTTTTAATCATAGCAGTAAATTTATGTTGAACGACAACAAAAAAATTCTAACTTTTTAAAGTTCTTTTATTATTGATTTAGACTGTTGCATTTCTATTAATGTTAATTATATTTTAAATGAAATAACTTTGAGTTTCTTTCAAAATTCACAAATGTCGTCCGTGTTTGAACAGACAGGCGCACGTACGAGTCTCATTCATGATTTTTCTAATTTTATTTCCTGGAACGGATGGAAATTTTAGAGTATATAATGTGGAGAAATATCTATGTTAGACCCACTATGCATGTATAGGACATTTGTGGTTCTCACCTATCTGCCTGTATTTCTGTATGTGTGTCTATCACATTTCATCTGGTGCACTGGGTATGTATATCCTCGAATGAATGTGTTTGCATACGTATATTACATAAACGTACTTCAGGTGAAAAATGAGTATAATTTGATGCTAAGAAAGAACAAGTGACCGATAGAAAAAAAGATGAATATTTGCGAGTATTTATTTATTATTGACTTGTAGGGCTTTTTCTTACAAGCAGTCTCTTTTTTAAAATAATACTGCTTGCAATTTTACATCCGGTCACGTGGATTAATATTGAACCAAAGTAGTAGGACGAAATCTATGAAATAATTGTATTTTTAAAATTTACATCTTTAATGCAAGGAAAGTTAAACAGAATTAAGCTAATTTTAATAAGGCTGTTCTAAATGAATTTGCAGGTGTCAATCTGAAATCTTGTTAAAGACCCTAGCAGATTTGAAAGTTATTGCATGTGCCGTCCGATACTTAATGTTCAAAATTCTAAACGAAAATGAAACAAGATAAAACATCATTAATTTGAAAATTGTACAATTTTTACACCCAAATATAAAACAATATTCCATCAGCAATAATTACACTCCTTTATCGATAGCTAATGTAATTACTGCTTTGTCAAATTCATCTGAATACAATAATATACTGTTCCATTTTTAAAATTTAAAAAAACAACAACAACGTTTCTGATTTTAAATATTTAGCATTACATATCAGCTGCTGGATTGAATTCGTATTATAATTTTCTTATCGAACTTGTGTAATAACTTTCTTAACTCGTGTTATAAACGAACTATTAGCCTTGCGAAAGTAACTGAGAAAGAAGGATATATCAACATATAAAAAATGCAAATTGTTGAGATTATTTTTCTTTAAAGTTATGTAGCCAAAAAGGTGCAAGAAATGTTTATAATTGGAGAGCAAGGTGAAATGTTCCTACAAATGTGTCTGAAATTATGGATAGTGAATCTATATTATCAGGTATAATATAAATATGGACAGTGTATTTAATTTAATTAATTGACATTCTAAAAGTATGGAAAGGAAATATTTAATTGTCTGATATAATGTAAGTATGGATACTGAATCTAATTATCTGATTTATTGTCTATAATTATTCTCCTAGTATGTACAAAATAAGTCTGACATATATAACTTATTCATTGGTTTTCCTTTGTTAACTTTATGTTTCGCTAATAAAGTGTAGAACAGTAAACTATCCGGAACTGGAGATTTTTTGTGGGCATGCGCATTGGAGCTAAGGGAGGTAGTTTTAGGCGCTACGATCAGTAACTCCGTTGCAACTGTGAAACCAACCAAAACCATTACATGTATATTATTAGTACCAGTATACCATTGCAAGCATATTAACACTACTAAGCATAGTACTATTGTCGCCAATAAACTCATTAAACTATAAAACATACTAGCATTACCATGACACATCAGCACAATCACCAGAGCAACTGCAAGAAATAAAGAATCTCAGAGGAAATGTATCTGCTGAGGAAAAAAGAAAAATGGGTTATTTAGCCAGCGCGAATATACAATGTATACCGGTAAGTACCATCACTGGAGTGCATGCTGAGCCAAATAACACTACTGTCAAAACATCCCATCACTGCTACCACCATCACCTCGTTGCGGTAGTTCGCCACGTTCCTGTTGAATTACCCATTTTCACCTGTGTAATATAACGTCTTTTCGTCAGGTGAATTTGATCCAGAAATACAAGTGATGAGATGCAGTGAGAGAAGATCCTTATGGAGACAACAATAATTAAACAATCAATAATCAGCAGTTATTTTAATTACCCGATTAGTAATGATTGGTGTTTTTAATTAACCAGTCAATAATTATCGGTTGTCTTGTCGACTTAATATAGGTACGAAAAATCAAATCTGAAAATGTGTCCGCAATACCGTGTCAAGAGCGTAAGGGTCAGGAGAAAATAAGAGTGCAGAGGGCGTGCTCTACTCATTGGCCTATTGATAGTACATAATTGATGAGTCGGTTGGGGAAGATACTGTGTTCATGAAATGTTATCGTCCTCATGAACACGTTATGATCTAATGCTCAAACTGCATCCTTTAAAAGCTGCCTTAGTTCACATCGTTTAAAAATTCTCATTAACGTACAGCTGAAGATAACGTAGCAAGCCAAATATGTTATTGTCATTCAGCCACACTCTTGACATTTTTGGGAGATATTCATAGTTAGAACATCGTTATTGCAGATCTTATTAGTTCTTTCTTTAAACAATTTCTAAATCTCTAACATTAGACCAGCTTGTATTTTGACAATATTTTACAAATGCACAAGACCCCTCTGGTGGCCTAGTGGTTAGAGCGCCCGCCTCGGAAGCGGAAGATCATGGGTCAGAACCCCGGCCGAGTCATACCAAAGACATCGTAGCGATAGGGCTGAATATTTTTAAAGCTATCTTAATAATCCTAATCACACACACACACACACACACACACACACACACACACACACACACACACACAGCTGCACAACATACGATCGACCACCAATATATCCGCTAGTAGACGAAATTCCGACGACATTGCGCATGCTTACCTGCAAGGAAGTATTCTGACGCATGAAAGTAGTTCAAGCTTTCATCTGTAAGTTTAATATTTCTGTGCATATAAATATACTCATACTACACCGCTATATCAATGACCTTCACGAAGCAGTAAGGGTGACAACTCAATCTGATTGTGTAATATCGGTCCCAAGTTAGTGGGAAGCGGGACATAACACTTTACTGGAAATGGTGGTTACACAATTTTGCATGAGGACATACATCACAATTAATTTTACTATATGCTCTCTACATTTATTTCTCAGTACTGACCTTTCCACTGTGTGACAATCAATACAAATCATATGTTAATCTAAAATACATTCAAAGATGGCTTCACGATGAAGTTCATGCCAAAGGTTCACCAGCATTTTTTGAGAGGCTGCACTGTAAACAGAACATCATGTAAATAGAACACAGATTTCACTTCCAGATCATCACCAAGGCCTCATTACTCACTGTGGACTGTGGCCGAAAAACATACAGACTCTGAACTCTCTGGGCTCATATTCTCAAGAATAAACAATTACCTTTAAATCCCTCCAAAACAAATACATAAATATAACTCTTCTATCACCACTAAAATCAGAGAAGAAACAATGTTGTAAAGATATGCTAGAACTATGGGTACTGAAATACTAATTGTGATGCGATTTTTGCTGACAATTGCTTCACACTCCATCTTCTCTTGAAAAAGCAGATAACCATCACCCACCATCTTGTGTGAATGTACGGAATCACCGACCTTTTCTCCCATGATGGAGCGCGCCCATTAGTCTGCTTCCCTGCGTAATTCCTGCATTTCATTCAGCTACTTACACGCATAAGAATTGAGGACACAGATTTTAACGATCGGAACTTCGCTCGGCCATTCCGTCCGATCATGAAATAACTTTTTCGAAGTTTACTGTCAAGGCCGCACTTGTTCCGACCAAGAATTTATTAATTACCAGCTAATTAATACTGGCTTGCGAGTTTACCTGCACTCATATGATTTACATTAAAGCAGTCATGGTTGATAAAGGAGCGACGATGTAAACCCAATATGCCATACAAGTTAATACAGAATGTACATAAATGGCTTCCGAAGAAAGGGCCACTACCACCCCAGTCCCACCCCGTATTTCATCTCTAAACATGTTTTGGCCTACATCCATAAAACTTAATAGCTGACTACTAGATGTCTGATTTCACCCCACATGCACCCCCGATGTCATACGTGAAAGATCTGACAGCGACTGCTTAGATGTCATGTTCTGAAAACTTTCGAATCAGCCAAAGAAAAGTAGCTTTCTGAAATTTAAAAGCGAATCAAATCGTTCGGCACATGTTGATGCTCTTCAACCATACTGTTCAGTCTCCCAAACGCGAAGGAATAGCATAGACCACCAGAATGTGAACGCTAAGGTGTTACTGTCCGATCTTCATGTAGGACAGTGGATATCTGATTTTAATCAGATTAAATCGTTCCATTTTTGTAGCTACAGTATTTAGATGACAAACTGTATAACAATTAGCCTACACTTAGCAAATTCGTCTGCTATAATGTTCTGGTCAATACATTCTTGGGCGGGGGTGGAGGGGGTGGAGAGGGAGATATTCTTCTAAACCAAGATATTTAATTTTATCTGAATGTTTTTTTTTTAAGGTGATGGGTTTTTATATAATACTGCGTATAATCTAAAGCAACACTATAAATAAAACTGACTTTATGTGAAAATGGTAATTGTTTTGTCAACAATATTAACTTATCTCATGACCCTTATGATACTTCTTACAGACTAGTGTATCTTGGCCCTTTTGGTACTTGTTAAAGACTGATGTATTTTGGCCTTATGGTACTTGTTAAAGACTGATGTATTTTGGCCTTATGGTACTTGTTAAAGACTGATGTATTTTGGCCTTATGGTACTTGTTAAAGACTGATGTATTTTGGCCTTATGGTACTTGTTAAAGACTGATGTATTTTGGCCTTATGGTACTTGTTAAAGACTGATGTATTTTGGCTTTATGGTACTTGTTAAATACTGATGTATTTTGACCTTGTGGTACTCGTTACTGACTTATATATATTGACCAGTGTGTTACTTGTTACAGACTAGTGTATCTTAGTGCTTATGTTACTTGTGGCTCTTGCTACAGACTTGCTTATATTGACCCTTATGTTACTTGTCAAAGATTTGTTTATCGTGACCCTGATAGTACTTGTTACAGACTCATATATCTTGGCTCTTTTGGTACTTATTACAGACCTGTGTATCTTGGTCCGTGTGGTACTTGTTACAGAAGCAGTATCAGCAGAAATAACGTCTCTATAATAATAGTTACTTTGGCATTAACCAGACAACCTGATAAAGCACACAGGAAAGTGTCTGTCATCGATTTAGTGATTATGTTTTGGTGTTCAATAGTTTCAAAGCCCAAGTTGTTGGCTTTGCAATCAAATTTAGTGACCTTGCACAAGCTATTCACTTGCTGTACAGTTTTAAGGTCGATCGGGAACAGTACTAAATACGCTTATTTTTCTTCATATGGATGAACGTCGGATTGAGACTCCCAGCACTCTAGGGGATATTGAGCATGGGATTTAGAGATTTTGATGAAAAGACAAAGATTATCTGTTTCTTCTATCCTGTATGATATGAAAACGTATTAGCATAGATTTTCTAAATAAAAATGTGTTATGTTGTATGCAATGTAGTTCTGAGAGAGAGAGAGAGAGAGAGAGAGAGAGAGAGAGAGAGAGAGAGAGAGAGAGAGAGAGAGAGAGAGAGAGAGAGAGAGTTTTATTTACTTTCTAGCCATCCGGACAGTTTAATGTTTACCTTAGGTCAGTCATAAACAACGTTCCCTCTAAGCGAATGGTAGATGTGCGCGCAGTGCTCGCTGCATTGCGCAAGCATTACAGAGACGAGCAAAATTTAATGTTGGATTGAGCAATATTTAACGTTGGATTGACAATTCAGCTGCGCGGAGACGCCTCAGCAGCTACGCGTGCAGCTGAATTGAGGAACTTTAGTCATAAAGTACAGTATTTTGGGGTTTAGTTGTGCATTTGCTACGTTTCTATCTTAACACGTGCAAATCAACAACTTTATGTACTCGTTATTCATGTTTGTGTCAATAGATAGAGCATGTGACTCGAATATGTACCTCAGCTTTCCAGTAGAATGATCAATATTAATTAAATCAGTATATTTAATTTCCAGCTGCAGCGTATGACCACTCCGACTGTGATTGCTTTGGTTGTGCTGTCCTGACTCATGGTAGAGAAGGATTGATCTATGCAACAGACAGAATCGTGCCCCTTGAGGTTTTGGTGTCGCCTTTCCAACGGGATAACTGCCCCACGCTCGTTGGAAAACCAAAGCTATTCTTCATTCAGGTGAGCAGTTACTTCTGAATTAAAAACGTCAAACCTTGTTACATGATTGTAACATGGATTCAGTAACATCCACTTTGTTACATCATTGTAACATGGTGTGAGGGTTCTTGTGGTTGGGGTGGGGTACCCAAATATTTACTTAAACTATTATAGAAGTCCCACCCATGTTCCATTTTGGTTGGAAGTTAAATTAGCGAACGATAAATGTAAAGCTCCGAGCCCCCAGTCAGCAATAGCGACTGTTAAATGGTTAGATACACAAAAAGGTTGAAATTCAATGAATACCAATTAAATAACAAATCAATAATCGAATGCTTCAAAGTTCCAATTACATTCCTTCTGCTCTACCCTTTAATAGCCTATTGCATTAATAGATTAGCAGTATGAGATCGATTTCCACCTGTCTTTGTATTCTACTCATCTGCGGTACTCTCTCTCTCTCTCTCTCTCTCTCTCTCTCTCTCTCTCTCTCTCTCTCTCTCCAATTTCTTCTCCTCTTCCTCCCCATTTTTATCCCAATTCCGTCTCCTCCTACTCCCCGACTTCTCCATACTCCTCCTCCACTTGCTCCTCCAGACTCCCTTTCCTCCTCCACCACCTTCTCTTCACCGACTAGACTTCCATCAACTTCAACTGGTTCAGCTAGTCTCACTTCCGTCTACAAGTCTTGAAGACTCGGGACACAATATAACCCGAAGTTATGTGTCCCCTAGTAAGCTTCCTGTGAAAACACAAGGACGGTACAATATTTTCCTTAGCCCTCTCATCTCACACCACACAATATCAGATAATGACTATTAAATTGCTTCGGACATGCATTTCATTCGCATCGATATACCCATACGTTCGTGTATGGTAAAACAAACGTCATAATACACCACGGTATCAGTTACTTCGTACACACATCAATACATTTTGTCACATCCATGTGTCACGTTTGCTAAGCCCCAGGATATAATCAACTGTCATGGAAATACTACTTGCGGCCCTGTGTTTGATGTCTAAAGATTGCTCCAAGGTAGTGTTAAAATCGTAGGTAATGTTACCCTGACCAGCCAGAAGACCGGAATCTTGAGGCGGCAAAGGCGATCGATTGCTCGCAACAGTGATTAGATCTCCCGCCACACTAATTTGTTAAAGATTAGTCTTAAGATCAGAGGGAAGCCCACGGGGTGACAACGAGTTCTTCTCCGCCTATTTATCTTTTTCTCTCTTTCTAATATGACTGGTTCCGCCATAAACTACAAAAAGCCTGTACGTGAGGTATATTGCTTGTATAATAAAAAACATAAACTATACAAAGCCTGTACGTGAGATTTATTGCTAATCTATTATGTTCCCTATGTGGAGAATTCGAGCACTCCTATCCAGTTTACTCATACTTTTGTGACTGAGATGCACTTTAGGTATCGCCTGATTTTATATCCTCCATAGTTATTTTCTACCAATGATCCTTCCTTGATACAATTATCCCAAATCAGGATAGTCAAAGAAGGAGAAATATCTGATTTGTAAGCATTTCCAAAGACAAGCGATCCAATCTATATTTCAAGTTCTTCATATTAACTTTAGCCCAAAACCATTTCAAGCAAATGTTTGACATGTGCATGCTAAGCGATATCGGAAGAAAATGTAATACACTAGTGTTCGTGTTGAGATACTTCTCAAATATCGTTTATGTCCTGATGCCACATAGGATACTTGTCTGGGCTGCGTTTACATGTTATTAGCTTCTACGTTAAAAGTCAATAACCGCAAACTGGACCAGTCATTCAATGTTTCAATTTTCGAATTTAGGATTCGACCAGCCTCTTCTTTAATGGCCATTCATTGTGGATAGTGTAGTGTCGTCAAATAATAATCTGCACCCTTTTTACATATTATTTACATATACGGGAAACATCAGTCCAGGGGGTGGGGGGCTCGTGCATTAGAGGCTTGAAAATCCGAAAATCGTAAACTTAAATAGATCCCTTTAATTTCGTAGTGCTCAATAATGTTGTAAGCAAAACTGTTTACTGCCTTGAATCCCAAACGTTCTAAGTTGAATAATTAATTCTGTGTGCCAAACACGGTCAAACGCGTTACTTTCATTAAGCAATCAACAGCTGGAATTCTATTGCCTGTTTCGGAGCTGGGCAAATCGTGTTATCAACTTGTACGAAACAAACACACCACTGCCTGATTCGGAGCTGGGCAAATAGTGTTATCAACTTGTATGAAACGAACAACAGATGGAATTCTCTTCCACGATCAAGAGCTGGGCGAATCTTATTATAAATATACAGTAACAGACTGGTTTTCAAGCCACAAAGTGTAAATTTGAATTGATCTAGAATAAGCAAATTATTTTGAACACAAGGACACTGTTTAAATATATGTGACAGTATACAAAGAAACGATATTGGACGTACGATACTTTAAAACATTTACTCAACAGCCTTTTTTTCCATCCTGAGTTCAAATGTAACAGTTTCCAAGAATCTGGTAGTATTGAGATTTTCAAAGAAAATCGAATATGCGACGCAGGGGTTATTTAATTGAAGTGGACATTTCGGTAAGTAGCGTGGGATGCAATTAGTCTAGATCACGCGCCCTAAATTGATGATGATTATGGCGTTGTTTACTTCGTCTTCACTAAAACTAATGCAAGAAATGAATTGGTGGATGTCTGGTTTAACAATCTAACAGCGTATTTTATTAGCTATTTGTAATCTAGACTGTTCCGAGAGGTAATTGAATGTTTAGCTTTTTCTCCATTGTAAAAAAGGCTCAGGCCAGCTGGGATCAGCTGCATCAATGTGGCGTTCTACAGGGCACTTAGTTCCAATTTCCTCGGCATGATGTAGCAAATAATGCGCTAATAGTGTCTCTAAAACGAATAAAACCAAATATTAAAAATATAAAGAAATCATATCAAATGCTGCTGACCCATTTAAAATCAATGAATCACATGATTTCCTCATAGACGATCTCTTTCTCTGTTAAATTTACAACATTCCTCAGAGTGAACTGATGAATTTGTAATGTTGTCTGTAATTGTTTGGATTTCAGTATTTAATTAATAATCTTATCTCTTTTTTGACAATATAAAAACCAGTGTTATGTGTTTTCTGTACGTTTCGCTAGATCATAATTAAGCCGCCTTCTTTATCTAATAAGTTTTCGGATGTCATTGTGCATAGAGGGCGTATCTTTAACAGGAATAGGAACGAGGTTTTATTGTCGCACTTGCTGCATCCCAAATTAGATTTGCGAAGTTAGCAACACTATCATTACTATCGATTTTATCAAGTATTTCATCCCATAAACCAGACTGTCGACAGATGGTTGGATGTGGGGGTCTATATCGACTTCCAACAGAATACTGGATGTGGGGGATATATAGACCTCCAACCGATGGTTAAATAATGTGGTCTATATAGACCTCCAACAGATGGTTGGATGTTGGGTCTATATAGAATTCCAACAGATGGTTGGATGTTGGGGTCTATAAAGACCTCCAACAGATGGTTGAATGTGGAGGTCTACGTTAGACGTCCAACATATGGTTGAATGTGGAGGTCTACGTTAGACGTCCAACATATGGTTGAATGGGGGAGGGTCTATAAAGGCATCCAACGAATGGTCGAATGTAAAAGTCTATATAGCCCTCTAATCCGGATTTGTTTCGAAAGAACTGCGAGGCTACTTGACATTCTTCGTCAAATTATTCGTATGAAAACGTCGAACCAAAATATGTATTTATTGTTTCTAAAAAAAATTTAAGTTAAACTATATGAAAAGTGGAAATAATTTAAACAAAGACATTTAGAGAGTCAAACCTTCTCTCACTTCCTACTTTCCATTCTGAACATCATCCATGATCAGCAAGAATCAGACAGAAGATCGTCAAAGAGAACGTATTAGACTATTTCCTGCACAGCATCAAAGAGAAAATATTAGTCTGATTTCCTGCACATCATCAAAGAGCATTATTAGACAGAATATCATCCGAAATCAGCATGTATTCCACTGAACATCTTATAGTTATACAAGTATTAGACACAAAATCATCCGAAATCAGCATGTATTCCACTGAACATCATGTAGTTATACAAGTATTAGACACAAAATCATCCGAAATCAGCATGTATTCCACTGAACATCACATAGTCATACATGTATTAGACTGATTTCCTGAACATCATCTAGAAGCATGTATTGGATTTTAATGAATTGGGGAGATTCTTCTTCTAACTCAGAAATTTCATTTCAAAATCAACCAAAAATTCTAATTAAAATATTGAGTTGACGTGAAAAATATTCGCTAACGTTTGCAAACTCCAAAATAAATATCCCTATTTCTACTGTTTATTGTTTATTGTAAAATGAATGTTGTAGATGTGTCCAACGACTTAATGTCCTAAATTATATTTTTATGTACGTTTCACGCTCTATGTTGATTCAATAGAAATTACGCGTATACTGTCAGTGATGCTGGTCCATTGTGCCAGAGATGCTGGTCCATTGTGTCAGAAATGCTGGTACCAAGTTAGATCAACAGTCATCTTTGACCTTTCAATTTTCATGTACAAAACATTTCGTTCCAACTTAAAAAAAAATGTTTGTATATGATATAGGCTTGCCGAGGTACAAAGCTTCACCGCAGAATGGACGTCACGGACTCGACAAGTTCGCTAGATAGAAGTTCAGAGAACTCAGAGGCAGGGATGGGGGAGATCCCATATCGGAGGATACCGGTGCAGGCTGATTTCTTGTTTTCTTACTCCACTGTGCCTGGTAAGTTTAATTTCTTTGTGAGATTTTATGTGTGTTTACTTTCGTGACTAAAATTTTACCAATAAGTCTTTTATTATTATTATTATTATTATTATTATTATTATTATTATTATTATTATTATTATTATAATTATTATCAATACTCATGTTAAAACTGTATTGTGCATATGGCATGTAAACAAGATTGTAAAATACGCACTAAACTACGCAAGGGCGGATCCGGGATCGGGGTGGGGGGAAGAAGGCAACCTTCTCCCCAAAACTAGAAATGAACTTTTTACCGGAGCACTTCCCAGAGAAAGTTTTCACTGCAGAATGGTAGTTACAAGTATGGCTTGGAAACGCTAAATATACAAGAGCTCCAAGGTACTTGGCTCCCTGAACCTCCACAAGATGATTCATTCTAAAGACGCCTTGCCTAGCACTCTCCCCCACTTCCAACGCCATATTACTTGACCCGCCACTGTTGCGCAAGTATTTTGCTCCGGGTAAAAGGAACTGAGTGCGATATGAGCTAGAAATATGTCCAGGCCGTTAAAGCGTACTACCAGTCACACTATATTGGGTTTGATTAGTTGGGATATGGTTTGCACGTTGGTAAATGAAACTGAACATAGAAGAAAAAAAGAAGAAAATTGAATTGTAACAGAAGATTGTAGGGAACAAAATTGATAAATCATACGTTTTTCGAAAAACTAGTGAACAAAATATTTAATGAAACTATAAATGAAAGTCAAAGAAATATCAAGCCAACTATCATAGTAAAGAAGTAATAAATAAACTTTGGTGTCAAGTAGAACAGCAATAAGTATCCTTTCCACCCCCACCCCACCCCCCGCCAATTTACGAATGATGTCGGAGTAGCTTATAACTTCCAGCACGATGGTTTGGCGACTACTAACGTTTAGTTCTCAAAATACTAGATGTAAGCTTGCGATTCAAATGGTGGCCACGCCTTGCCCAACTCCAAGTGGTTGTCGACTCACCCATGTCTACATAATTAACAGACATTGCCAGTGGGGTTTTTTTTTTCAGAAACGATTGCTTAAATCTAGGCGTTACGCGATGCATGAACAATTGCTTACCTCGCAATTTACGAACTTGACAACAAGCAAATGTACTCACTCCGAAACTAAATATTTGTTAACAGAAGTGCTCCAAATAGCATGATCAATTTTACGCTTTGCGACACAATGTTAAGGAAGAACTTGAAGGACTTTAAATTACATCAAGACATGCACTAGACTGACATTAGCAAGCCGTGAAATTAAACAAAATTGTGGGGTCAAGTATTTTGATCTATTTTGCTAATCTTAACTTATAGATATGTCCACAGAGCTGGTCGGAGTAGGGACAATGCCCAAAAGTGTATATTAAATCGCCAGATAGCAGAGTCGCTTACTTAGCGGCGATGGCACAGATGGGTCACCGCGAGGACGACACCGCCATATCACCTAAGCTAAAGTTGATACATGGAACCGTACCGTTCTATTATACTTAAAGTGAAAAAGCGTAAAAGAGAAATTGCATGAAATTGCATACGACTCCGTTTCACAGCATGGTATGATAGCCAAAATAGAACCATATCAAAATAATTATGTAACCTTATAAAATCATTTGTACATGTTAAGCAAAAGAAAATTCTCTTGCAAGTTCAAGGTCGATGAAAGAATCGTATGAATGTTTGGGCCAAAAATAAGTAATGTCAGTCAAGCCGCCGTGATGAACGCTATGACGGTTTATGATGACTATATAACACCAAAAAGGTACGTGTAACTTGCCTGCTGTAGTATTTCCGGTGTATACATTCAGATAAGTGGGGGGGAGGGAGAGTCAGAGCGTGCTCTGTTGAGTAAACAGCTTACGTTTTGTAGTGAAACAGATCGGCGAGTAGGAAAATAGCCTCGGCTATTTACTAGTATGAGAGTGAAAATAAATAGTGAAAAGTGTCTCGTTATATTATAACCGACTTTTTATATGCAATGGTGAAAATATAAAAATCCAAATTATAATAGGAAAATGGATACAATTGAAAGATGAAATGGAGTACCTCTGATTGTTAGCTGTCATTAATGTTATTTTTAAACCAACATATATGCATTGACATATAGCCGAATCTGGATTAATTGCAGGTTTCTATTCGTGGAGGAACAGTCAAGAAGGATCGTGGTACATTCAAGCTTTATGCATCGTAATGGAGAACTATGGCAGTAAAATGGAATTGCTGCACATGCTCACACAGGTCAACCGGATGGTGGCCTATGACTTCGAGTCCTGCTCAGACGAAGAGTTCACGGAAAAAGAAATGCCTTCTATTGCGTCCATGCTTACAAGATACATCTATTTTCGACCCAAGAAGCCCGACATTAGAGGCTAGACAAGACATTTTCTTCCGTACTAGACAGCGAGATATATGTCAGTTTCTCAACAGGGGTCGCAGTTTGTGTCAGCATTGTTGTGATTTGATAGTTAACTAATTCATTTCATATGACAGTTATGAACAATTTAGTCATACACCGTCTCGAAAATCAGTCCTTATATTATACATGAGTTTCTAATAATGTCATACAAAACCCATCAGCAGATAATGGTAGAAATAATGTAAAAACAGTGAATTTTTCACATGGGAAGTAGATGTAAATTAATGGACAATATTTAATCTATGAAAACAGAGCCAATCTGCGGTGGATGCAAACTCTGTTATCGAATTTAGTCTCGTGGCATGTATGATGCTTGAATTTTCTGGTGTATCGCTTGAACGCTATTAGCACTCCATTATGTAGCAGCAATTTTAAACTGTATATCCTACTTGTATACCTGTAAACGTGGCAGAGGCGTAGCGATGATACTTTGCGCCCGGGGACGAACTATAAAATTGGCGCCCCTGCAGCGATCTTGTGACCGATTTATTACCCTTGTTTACTTATTATAATGTAACGTTGCAAGCCTCATTTTGGCGCCCCTGTACCTTGGCGCCCGGGGACATATGTACCCCCTGCCCCCCCCCCCCCCCCAATAGCTACGCCTCTGAAACGTGGGTGTTTCATCTATCAAAGACGCTTTGAATCTGCGCGCGGATGGTGGTTGTGCGGGCCCGCGCGTGCGTTTGTGTGTGTGTGTGACCCCGAGCGCCAGGCGAAGGGAGTACAGTCGGAGCGGGTTTTTTTTCCTCTTCTCACTGCAGCTTAAATGTTTATAGCATAATCTTTATCTTTATAAGTTTTCATGTTGGGGAGGGGACGGGATGCTTTTCTCTGTAGTAAGGTTGAGGCACCACTAAATAGCAATGCCACAAAATAACTTTATTGTAAGACACTGCAAAACATTGCCTGTTGCACCACCACATTTCTGATTACATTTAATATGTGGACTTGTGATAAATTCTAAATATACGTATCATCTGAATTTCTTCTTATCTAATGCCAAGGTCATTAATACCAATTAAAAATAAAAGTAGACGGATAGGTAGGTTTCATATTTAAGCTAATGCCAATATTATTGCTACAATTAAAACTAAAAGTAGACTGATTCCTAGGTCTCCTAATTAAGCTAATGCCAATAGATCATTAATACCAATTAAAACTAAAAGTAGATGGATTCCAAAGTCCCATATTTAAGCTAATGCCAAACGATCATTAATATCAAATTTGTTTTAAAAAGTAGACGGATTCCTAGGTCTCATATTTAAGCTAATGCCAAAAGATCATTAATACCAATTTGGAATAAAAGTACCTAGATGGAATCCGAGGTTTCATATTTAAGCTGATTCAAAAAGATCATTAATACCAATAAAAGTAGACTGACTCCTAGATCTCATAGTTAAGCTAATGCCAAACGATCATTAATACCAATTAGGAATAAAAGTAGACGGATTCCTAGACCTCATATTTAAGCTAATGCCAAAAGATCATTAATACCAATTAGGAATGAAAGTAGATGGAATCCTAGATCTCATATTTAAGCCAATACCAAAAGATCATTAATACCAATTAGGATTAAAAGTAGACGGATTCCTAGATCTCATATTTAAGCTAATGCCAAAAGATCATTAATACCATTTTTTTAATAAAAAGTAGATGGAATCCTAGGTCTCATATTTAAGCTAATGCCAAAAGATCAGTAATACCAATTATGAATAAACGTAGATGGAATCCGAGGTTTCATGACTTAAGCTAATGCCAAGGCCACTAGTACCAATGAACAATTTAAAAAAAGTATATGATTCCGGTTCTTCATCTTTAAGTTAATACCAAGATCATTGCCACCCATTAGGAATAAAAGCTAGATGGATTCCAAGGTCTCATAATTAAGCTAATGCCAAGAAACCGCTACCAATTAGGAATAAAAGTTGATGGATTATGGGAGTTCATATCTAAAATAATTCCAAGATCATTGCTACCAATTAGTTAAAAACGGAGATGGATTCCGGTTCTTTATCTTTAAAGCTAATATCAAAATCAACTGCCAATTAGGAATAAAAGTGGATGGAATCCGAAGTCTCATATTTAAGCTAATACCAATATTACTGCTATCAATTAGGAATAAAAGTGAATGGAATCCGAAGTCTCATATTTAAGCTAATACCAATATTACTGCTATCAATTAGGAATAAAAGTGAATAGAATCCGAAGTCTCATATTTAAGCTAATACCAATATCACTGCAACCAAATAGGAATAAAAGTGGATAGAATCCGAAGTCAAATATTTAAGCTAATAGTAATATCATTGCTACGAATTAGGAATAAACGTGGATGGAATCCGAAGTCTCATATTTAAGCTAATACCAATATCACTGCTTCCAATTAGGAATAAAAAGCAGATGGATTCGCGGGCTATATCTTTAATGTGAGATGCTTGATAAAAATACAACATAATTGTTAAAATAAAGCCAAAAAAGGCAAAGTATATGCTTCCATGTAAACAATTTATTGTTTTATAAATGCGATTTCCTTTGGAAAGAAAGAAAAAAAGAAAGAATGTTCTCCATTCATTGTAGTCATTAATATTAATTTGTTGGGAGGATATTCTTTTGTTTTCCATTCATGTACTGTCCAATTTGATGTTTTAAAAAAGCCTCTTGTACTACACGAAAACTGGGGCATGTAGCCTTCAAAAATGTAACTTGAATGAAGTAAAATAAAAGTCGAGAGATAAACAGTTACCGATAGGAATATTCAGTCTTTTTTGTTTAGAAACTGTTTACCTGTTATGGCAAATAACAGCGGTTTTATTTTTAACTTTTCTTCAAATTAACTGATAGTTAAGTTTACCCAATTTATCAATATTAAAATAATCCACTGTCACATTGAACCGATTATTTTCCTTTATTTAAGTCGCTGCATTAATTATAATAGACACTTCCAATTAGTTAAGAAAATAGATACAAAGGAAATATATGCAGATCAATATTTTTAAAAATACGTACTACATTACCATTGCTATTCGCTTACAAGAAATACCCAATTGTAAACTGCGCAGAGCAATATGTCGTTACATAGCGTGTGGAAAGAATTGGATCTGTACAGATTTTGAGGAATAATCAAAAGAACAACAATGTAAACCCTGATCTTCAAGCGTTTATGCAAGAGTAGCTCAGGGTCTATTCTTCGCAGCTGGTTTGGACTTATAAGACGGTAATTGTGTGAAGCATTTGTAATTACCGGTACTACATAATGCTTTGTATTGATACAAATTCCATATTTTGTTTACTATAGCCTAAAGCTATTTTGCAAATGCCTTGATATCAACATTTCAATGTATTTGAATAAACATATGCATAAAGTCCACATTGTTGAACTTTACAATTTCTTTTTTGCTTCATTGTATTTATTCTCAAAAATGTAATTCACTCCTTTTCAATAATTAACATGCATAAGAAAACCATTTGATAGTGTCAGCCACAAGATGAGACCAGGAGAGAGAGAGAGAGAGAGAGAGAGAGAGAGAGAGAGAGAGAGAGAGAGAGAGAGAGAGAGAGAGACGATTGCAACACTTGTTACTTATAAATAACTGAATGGTATCTAAGAATGGAGATTTCAAGTCAAGGGGAGACAATTATATGAACACTCAACAAAACAATCCTTAATGTTCTGTCCCAGCTAGCATTAACGTTTACTTTGTACAACCCATTTTTAAGTCTTTAAGTTTACCAAAACCGTTTTATGTTGTGTGTTCCAATTTAATGCTAACTACTATCATCATGCTGAAAATCAATATTTTACATAGTTCCATGTATCTTCCATACAACAAATCAAATCAGGAGGTCCCCAACATATGGTAAATGGCCCAGACTAATCCAATGTCAAGATTCAACCCAACATCATGCTAACTGGCCCAGACTAACCCAATGTTAAGATTCAACCCAACATATGGTAAATGGCCCAGACTAATCCAATGTCAAAATTCAACCCAACATATGGTAAATGGCCCAGACTAATCCAATGTCAAGATTCAACCCAACATATGGTAAATGGCCCAGACTAATCCAATGTCAAGATTCAACCCAACATCATGGTAACTGACCCAGACTAACCCAATGTTAAGATTCAACCCAACATCATGGTAACTGACCCAGACTAACCCAATATTAAGATTCAACCCAACATCATGGTAACTGACCCAGACTAACCCAATGTCAAGATTCAACCCAACATCATGGTAACTGACCCAGACTAACTCAATGTCAAGATTCAACCCAACATATGGTAAATGGCCCAGACTAACCCAATGTTAAGATTCAACCCAACAGTTTTAGCTGCAAGTACAGCAAGCTTGTCTCCTTTTATCACTTCTTATGGCTGCATACAAAAAAAAGAATACATTAGGCCTATTTTCCATCCCTGAACCAACGAAAGGTATCAGAAATGAAAGAAACTGAGTGTGGCCAAACTTGGATGTTAGATCGTCATCTTGTTTATTTAGTACCAATTAGACATTATACGAACTGTTCTAGTAAAAACTAGGTGTTGATACGACCTTTCCATAGTTCTAGTTATAACAAGCCTTCCGAGATGCATGCCACAAGGGTAGGGGTGAAGCTATACACTTGTGCTGCATATCAATATGATTTATGATACACCTGTGTTGCATATCAATATGATTTATGATACACCTGTGTTGCATATCAATATGATTTATGATACACCTGTGTTGCATATCAATATGATTTATGATACACCCGTGTTGCATATCAATATGATTTATGATACACCTGTGTTGCATATCAATATGATTTATGATACACCTGTGTTGCATATCAATATGATTTATGATACACCTGTGCTGCATATCAATATGATTTATGATACACCTGTGTTGCATATCAATATGATTCATGATACACATCTTATGGCCTGATACAGATCAATAAACCTGAACTTATTATTTCCATCTTTGAAAGGTAGGTGGTGCCCCTTTATGTATGTTGACATCATGGTGGTATTTCCAGTATGCAGATTAAATGCAATTCTCATCGATGACAAGAAAACAAAAATACTTTCAAACAGACCACATTTAGGTTGGCAGTGACTTTTTTCAGCGTTTTAGGCCATTTAATGGTGGCTCCATCTAACTTACTTTAGCCACCAGATCCTTTGTTCTGTACTGCATGAATGCTTTGAAACATATTATTACCAATTTCAAGTCTAACATAAGCTTGTAAGATATTACTTATGTTATCTTTAAAACAGAAAAAATAAAGCAATTTCCTTGTGCAAAAAAAATCTCATCTAGAAAAATCCAGGCATGGGAATGAGGATGAATACAAACAAAATTATATTTCAACTCCTGCAAAAGACTGCTGTGGCCATAGATACTTATATTTGTTAATGAAGGAAAACAATTAACATTATCCTATTATATAATTGTTAATTTTACACAATGTGATAAGCTTTAGCAGTTTAAAATCTGCCCCCCCCCCCCACTGATTATGTGCTGATTGTATTTATTACATCAGCACCTTCATTCACTGGTTCAATATCCTTGCATGAAAATTCTAAATGTGTTCTTCCAAGTACAATTTAAGAAGAGATGTTACCAGGAATTTTTCTTATGATGAACTTCACTCTCTGTCACTAAAGGAAGGATAGAGTAAAAAAGAAAGGGAGGAAGAAACAATAGTTCAATATTAACCGAACACTTCAATACATTGATCTGTCTCTTTCTTCCTGATCCACTTTAAAAGATGTCATCTCTAGTTGTACAAGTATTAATCTGTTATTTAGTTCTTCCTGATCCACTTTAAAAGATGTCACCTCTAGTTGTACAAGTATCAATCTGTTATTTAGTTCTGAGCATACTTTGTGCCTTATTTGTGTATGAAATTGTTTCATTCTTACCTTCTGCATATCTAGCTATCTCAGCTTGAAAATGTTGGGGGAACTGATTTTTGTGGCTGTTTATTTTTTACAATTTTTCCAAAGCTCATGTTATCTTTTGTATACATCTGTTCCAAAATAGGATTGAATCAGTAGTTAGCTGACTACAATGCCAGATTTCTCATCTGTTCCATGTTAGTGGTTTTATACCATCAATGCAATACTCGAATCAGTAGTTAGCTGACTACAATGCCAGATTTCTCATCTGTTCCATGTTAGTGGTTTTATACCATCAATGCAATACTCGAATCAGTAGTTAGCTGACTACAATGCCAGATTTCTCATCTGTTCCATGTTAGTGGTTTTATACCATCAATGCAATACTCGAATCAGTAGTTAGCTGACTACAATGCCAGATTTCTCATCTGTTCCATGTTAGTGGTTTTATACCATCAATGCAATACTCGAATCAGTAGTTAGCTGACTACAATGCCAGATTTCTCATCTGTTCCATGTTAGTGGTTTTATACCATCAATGCAATACTCGAATCAGTAGTTAGCTGACTACAATGCCAGATTTCTCATCTGTTCCATGTTAGTGGTTTTATACCATCAATGCAATACTCGAATCAGTAGTTAGCTGACTACAATGCCAGATTTCTCATCTGTTCCATGTTAGTGGTTTTATACCATCAATGCAATACTCGAATCAGTAGTTAGCTGACTACAATGCCAGATTTCTCATCTGTTCCATGTTAGTGGTTTTATACCATCAATGCAATACTCGAATCAGTAGTTAGCTGACTACAATGCCAGATTTCTCATCTGTTCCATGTTAGTGGTTTTATACCATCAATGCAATACTCGAATCAGTAGTTAGCTGACTACAATGCCAGATTTCTCATCTGTTCCATGTTAGTGGTTTTATACCATCAATGCAATACTCGAATCAGTAGTTAGCTGACTACAATGCCAGATTTCTCATCTGTTCCATGTTAGTGGTTTTATACCATCAATGCAATACTCGAATCAGTAGTTAGCTGACTACAATGCCAGATTTCTCATCTGTTCCATGTTAGTGGTTTTATACCATCAATGCAATACTCGAATCAGTAGTTAGCTGACTACAATGCCAGATTTCTCATCTGTTCCATGTTAGTGGTTTTATACCATCAATGCAATACTCGAATCAGTAGTTAGCTGACTACAATGCCAGATTTCTCATCTGTTCCATGTTAGTGGTTTTATACCATCAATGCAATACTCGAATCAGTAGTTAGCTGACTACAATGCCAGATTTCTCATCTGTTCCATGTTAGTGGTTTTATACCATCAATGCAATACTCGAATCAGTAGTTAGCTGACTACAATGCCAGATTTCTCATCTGTTCCATGTTAGTGGTTTTATCAATGCAATACTCGACTTGCTATAGACACAGGTAATCAAATAAATATCTTGACTTCTGAATTTCATTTTTACATTCTTTTTTATTCAGTTTATCTTAACCCTGATATGGATATATTGTTTTGTTGCATATGATCTACATGGCTAACCTAATTAAAGAAATGAAAAATTGCATTCTGTATTTGAAATATGTTCAGTATTCTGCCGTCTCTATATTTAATTTCAAAATACTGCTGAAAGGGAGATTGTCTATCTAACATGTACATCTGTCTAGCATTTATTTTCTGGCTCAATATCACTCTGGTATCTCCATTAACAATATCCCTGCTCCAATAATCCAATATACTTCATAATCTCTATCATTAGCCAGTATTTGATGATCAAAAACATGATGAACAAAGCAGGTAGCCCGTATTTTAAACATGTAATTGTAAAACATAAATCATGGCATGTTCAAATTATACCATAATGGTTATTCCTGGGCACAATCTTACAATCAAATTTAAACACCCATCTATGTCATGCTTGCTGGACCCAGATGTTTTGAAACAGTTGCCTACCCAAAAATCAAATGTCATGATAAGAACACGTACATAAAAATTGTATACATCACCGAGCATATTTTCATATGAAGAACTTTCAACTAATTTGTGTGAGGTCATGATTCACCGAATTACAAACCCTGACAGCATCTGTTTAAATACTACATATAAATTACTTTTACACGAAGTTGATTTTGCTAGTACTTCCAATTTGCAAATTTCTTCTGTGACAAAGTACAAACCATTAGAAATTCGCTTGACAGCACAATTTCAACTGACTCGTCACCATACAGTTATGATGCAGAATTTCAGCAACAACCGTTAGGAGCATTTGAACCTATTTCTATTGATTTAGTACGGACAATCGTGATGAAAAGTGCACCAAAGTATTGTGAACTTGATCCAATTCCGACATCACTGCAACTAGAGTGCTTAGACCCAATATTGCCTTCACTAACTGATGTTATTAATATCTTTCTCATCGGGGGAATTCCCATAATTTTTTTAAATTGCCATCGTAAAGCCACTGCTGAATAAACCAACACTTGACCATAACAATTTAAAGAACTACCACCCAGTTTCTAACCTCCCATTCATATAAAAACTCTTAGAAAAGGTTGTTCTAACTCAACTTGTATCTCATTTGAATTCAAACAGTCTCTTTAGCAATGTACAGTCTGCATATCGCCCTTGCCACAGTACGGAAACTACTCTTCTGAAAGTATTTAGTGACATTCTCTCTGCTTTGGACAGTGGAAAGTTTACAGTCCTCACTCTCCTGGATTTATCTGCAGCATTTGACACAATAGACCATGATATATTACTTCACCGTCTCCAACATGTATTTGGCATTCAGAATATAGCCTTACAGTGGTTGAAGTCCTACTTAGTGAACAGGACACAAATTATATCTGCAAATGGAATACACTCCAGCCCAACTGACGTATGTTGTGGTGTTCCACAGGGATCTGTTATTGGACCTCTCTTCATTCTGTACACTCAGCCGCTCTCAAGTGTCATAGATCATCACCCAGTGTCACACCAATTGTATGCTGATGACACCCAAATATACAAGTCTTGCCACCCAACTGAAGTTGATGCTACCATCCATGGAGTAGAGAAGTGCATTTCTGATGTGAAATCATGGATGACATGTAACAAGCTGCAGATGAATGATGATAAAACTGAGGCTATTCTGATCACAACACAAAGACTTTCTCATTCACATCCTTTACCTCCAACAATAAATATCAGCACCACCAACATTAAATTCTCAGTCAGTACGAAACCTAGGCATTACTCTAGGCAGTACTCTCACGTTGCACCAACATGTCATGAACGTATGCAATGCTGCACATCTTGAATTGAGATGCATCAGTTCCATTCGTAAATATCTTTCAGTTGATGCCACTAAAACACTTGTGTGTTTGTCAGTACTTTCGATACTGGTCTATTGTAGCTAAATTCTGTCTGGTTCATCACAATATTTACTCCAGAAAATTCAAAAAGTTCAAAACACAGCTGAATGGATCACCTTTAGATTACCTCGATCAGAGCACACCTCACCACTACTCTGTACCCTACACTGGCTATCGATTAGATACAGAATCAAACACAAAATTTGTTCTCTGTACTATGTTTCAATGACGACTCCAGTCCAACATACCTATCCAGCCTCACCCATGTGTATACACCAGCTAGATACTTATGTTCTTCTTCTGATAAATGTATACTCATTGTTCCCAAGATGAAAACAAAGTCATATGGATAACGTTCCTTTGCAGACCAGGACCCGGCGACATGGAACGAACTGCCCATTGAAATTAGACACAAAGAAACAGTGGTCCCTTTTAAGAGTGCTCTTAAGATTCACCTGTTTTGACTGCAGGGACAAACTTAGCGACCTAATCATGTTTTGTATCTTATATAATTTCAGCATGTTTTTATGTTTTCCAATTGTTTTTGTCATTTGTTTTTCTGTAGTGTAGTCATATCATTATTGATGGTGTAAAGCGCTTAGAGCTTCGAAAGATTAGGTGCTATACAAAGTACTCATTATTACTATTAATATTAATACATCCTGTTTGTCACACAGTGAATAAGCTACACTGATTGCTGATTGGTAGTTATTATTTAACCTGGACTGGAACAAGCAATAACCACCAATAAGATTTTGATTTAACATATTTCACCGTGTGACACATCGGTAGTGCAATTTTCAAATCAACCAAAGTAAACACGACACAATTCAACGTAGAAAATTCAACATAGACACATAGAAAGTAAAAGTGCTTATTAAACAATGAGTGAACTACTTCATTATATATGTGGAACATGTTTGGAACAGGCAAGAGTGGTGCAGATTATGAACCATTCACTTCGTTTTAATTTGCAGATGGTAGGTGAGTATTCTCAAGAGTCTTTATAATTTTTACCTAGGATTCCAAAAGCCGTTTCAGATAAAGCCTATATTTAAAGATTAACAAGGCAAACTAATAAAAATTATTTATGACTGCTAAAGACTAAAAAAGTAAGTATCATTTTGTAATGATTCTCCATCTCTTGTATATATATATATGTGTATCATTACAGCAAAAGTATCGATGTTTCATGATATCAATGAATTGTTTCACCCCTACATAGTGGCCATATTGCACATCTGATTCGACACAATTTTCATTTAGCACCAAAATTACATTGTATAAAGTCTTTTGACACCATGATGGGCATATGCAGGTCAGATTGGCATCATTTTCATCAAGAACAACTAGTCTTCTGGTAAAAATCTGGTGTTTTCCATTTATCTGGAATTGTAACACCTTTGTAAAAATGGCTATTATTGTGACCATACTGGATGTCAGATTGTCACCATTTTTATTCAAGACCAACTGAGCATAAAACAAAATAATTGGGTGAAAACCCTATAGTGATCTGGCCATCAGTTAAAGAATTGCAATAACGAGATTGGAGATGGCCACTACGGTGGCCTTATTGGAGGTCTTGTGATTTTCATTTAGCCGGACACCATAAGCAGACTTCTGTTAATACTTCATCTTGATATGACTTGCCATTCACAAAAAAAGCAGGATTTTCAAGGAAGTTGCTTTGGTGGTCAAACTGGTTGTCAAATTGGTGATCAAACTGGTTGTCAAATTGGTGGTCAAACTGGTTCTCAAATTGGTGGTCAAACTGGTTGTCAAATTGGTGGTCAAACTGGTTGTCAAATTGGTGGTCAAACTGGTTGTCAAATTGGTGGTCAAACTGGTTGTCAAATTGGTGATCAAACTGGTTGTTAAATTGGTGATCAAACTGGTTGTCAAATTGGTGGTCAAACTGGTTGTTAAAATCAAAACTATTTATGAAGGACAAACTATATGCTGATATCACTGTGCATAACAAGTATCAAGACTGTCAAGATTGTAACTGTGGTGTTCATAGGGTCTGCATAACTGGTTCATTTTCATTAAGGACGAGTTAGACCTTGGAAATATGTGTGTCAAGTTTCCTGGTAATCATCCAAGTAGCCTGATGAGGCATGAAAATCACATAAGAGTTGCAAAACAATTGCTTCAAGTAAACCCCAAACAAAAGAAATTGGTTTGTTTAATGTTTTGTGGCAGAGCAACAGAAGGTAGTTATTTAATGTCAAGGCCAGTGGAGTAAGCCCCAAACTCAAGGACACACCTCAGCAGCTAACATGTGCTGATCTGATTTCAGGATTCACACATTTTTGTCAGAGTTCAGCACTAAGTACCATGTTACTGTGGTTCCTCCCTTTCATGTCTAATATAATATGCAGAAGTGTACATGAGACATATTCAACACTAATGACCGGGGAGGAAATAAGGAAAGTCATTGTTAAAGTTCCATAACCTGCTAAACAATCATTCAAACTGTGCGATTTATGGTCAGATGTTTATGTACAAATTCATCCCATTGACACTGGTTAAAATATTCTTATTTGATGCATTTAAAAAAGAGCAAGTTACCAGGTGATCTTTTGTCAAGGACACTGTTTTATTTACAAAAAATACTGTAAAAGTGAACAAGCCATTAAAACTGATTTATATCAGTTTGTAAAAATTTTGATGTTTAAATTATACCGTACCATTCTGTATTACCATATTATACCATACCATTCTGTATTACCATATTATACCGTACCATTCTGTATTACCATATTATACCGTATGTCTCTTGACCACAGTACCATTCTGTCCATTCAAGATTAAGAGGACAAAATTTTGCATGATTCAAAATATCAAAACTATTTTTAAAAAATTATCACACAACTCACCATGGTCTTTGATGAAGTCCTTTATTAAAACACACTCCTGTATTTACAAATAGTTCCCTTTTAGATATAGACACAAGGATAGAAAGCTTGTTGAATAAAATACTTTCAAAAGTAATTCTATCTGAAATGAATACCAACAAACAATTTCTTGCTGACAAGAAATTCACTTATGAATTGAACACCATATTTTCTGGAACATTCATATTTGATGGACATGTCTAATAGGGTTTACTTTCATGCCAACAAATGCATAAATTAAACATGGGGAATGTTTCTGAAAAGAAACTCGAGTCGAGACATATAAAAAATGCTTTAACTGAAATTTATAAATTAAATTAAAGGATGTAACCTATAATGTACTTAAAACTCAACTGGAGTGTTTGCAACGATTTTTTTTCAATTAGCACCCTTTGATTCGACTGAGTCTGCTTGGAGCACCCTAGAACACGTCTATTTTTCTTTAAGAATAAAACACATCCTGCCAAATTATTAATCAAACTCTTTGTTATTTGGTACAAAAGCTTTGTAGTATTTCAAGCATTTTGTGACATTCTTGAAAAATTTCAGGAGCCAAATTGTGCTTTATCTTTGTGTTATAATGATGCATTTCAATGTAGTCTGGTAACTGAGTCAATGCAGTCTGGTAACTGAGTCAATGTAGTCTGGTGACTGAGTTAATGCAGTCTGGTGACTGAGTCAATGTAGTCTGGTGACCGAGTCAATGTAGTCTGGTGACTGAGTCAATGTAGTCTGGTAGCTGAGTCAATGCAGTCTGGTAACTGAGTCAATGCAGTTTGGTAACTGAGTCAATGTAGTCTGGTGACCGAGTTAATGCAGTCTGGTGACTGAGTCAATGTAGTCTGGTGACTGAGTCAATGTAGTCTGGTAGCTGAGTCAATGCAGTCTGGTAACTGAGTCAATGCAGTCTGGTAACTGAGTCAATGCAGTCTGGTGACCGAGTCAATGCAGTCTGGTGGCTGAGTCAATGTAGTCTGGTAACTGAGTCAATGCAGAAACCAAGAATGCAAGTCAACATGAGCTACGGTCTCTTGACCACAGACTCAATAGGGATCTGCCATTTATCAAGTGTAATACAACTATGAGGATGAACACACGCTGCTGAAGACATAACCTGTCAAGCAGAACCGTCACCCCAAAATACAATGTCCAGGGCAAGGAAAAAGTAAATACACTTTCTGACACTCAATTACCTATATGCAGCAATAATTACATCTTACAACAATGAACAACTGTAATAAATGTCACTTAAGGACTGCAAATGTAGCTATGATGAAAATAGTTCCTTTTTGTTTAGTAGTTTCCATAAGAAACCATCCAGATAAAGCAACCTGTGTTAGCAGTGACCTCAGAAGAGTGACTATGATATTAAAAGCTTCTTTTATTAAAGCATGTATTAAAATAATGAATGTGTTTTAATATCTCTAGCAAAACACAACAGTCATCTCAATCATCACCAGCCATTCCATTTTCTTCAAATAAAAATAGTACTCAGGTTCACTGCTCTACTAATGTACAGATGTCACATAAAGACTAATCAATCCTTTGATATTATGGTTTTAAGCCTGTCTTTGCTGGTATAGATACAGTACACTGCTGCTAATGAAAATCCCACCAGGCCTCCTCTGACACATTTTTTCCATCCCGCTGAAAAAAAGGAATCTTTTAGCATGTCAAATGGCTAAGCATTATATGACTGTAGCAAGGTCCTGACACAATGTGCTAGGTAATCAAATCAATATGCTAGCCTTCACTTAATAGAACGAAAATCTCACATGTATGCACATACCATAAAAACCAAATGAATGTCATAACTTTAACAGATTTCATATATTTCAAATGAAATCAGTTACATGATTACCATAACATGAAGAAATTAATTTTATTGAATAAACTGCAAAGTTGTGTACTGTAATGACTCTAAAAAGTCCATTTAGCTTTAATGTATATAATATGAAATATTTACAATGTTATGATAATACACATCTAATATGAAAACTACGAACTGGATTTAGGACAATCTATAACAGCAATGTGGAAACACATTATTAAAGACAACAATGGTCTCAACGGATGAACTGTGTGTGTGTGTGTGATTAGAATTTTTAACATAGCTTTAAAAAAATTTCAGTCATATTACTATGATGTCTGCAGTGAGGCAGTTTAAGTGATGTCTAGTACTGGGGCATCATGCCACAGACATGTAGCATGATGTCCAAACCAGTTACATTATCCTGACACCAGTTTGACCAGTCCTAACACTAACCTTTTAATGCTGAGTGCCGAACGGGGCAGCTGGTATTACCATTTTTGTAAGTCTTTGGCATGACTCAGCCAGAGATCGAACCCACGACCTCCTGCTTCCACAGTGGATGCTCTAACCACAAGGCCACCAGAGCGGTAAGAGATAAACTATATCCCGCTCTCTTAACAAGGTTTTATATCAAAATGAAATTATGTGACTGGGCCAATCCATTATGTGACTAAATCAATCCATTATATGACTAGATCGATCCATTATGTGGCTAGATCGATCCATTATGTGACTAGACCAATCCATTATGGGACTAGACCAATCCATCCATTATGGGACTAGACCAATCCATTATGGGACTAGACCAATCCATTATGTGACTACAATTTTGAAATCGTGTTCCATTTATTCTGCTCATTAATTGAAGGCACAAAAACAAAAAAATTAATTTTCTTTTAAATAATGTGACAGTTGTCTAATTTAGACAAGATGATGGCTAAATAAGTGTGTATTAATCATAATCAATAACCACAGTATCCAATAAGATTATCTGCCCATAATGAATCAGCATACTGTATCAAAAAGTTAATAGCAAAATCAATTGCTTTGTTTTTGTTTTGTTTTTATGGTTTAACGCCATTTTTCAGCACAAGATAGGTTATACATGGCGACCAGTATTAATGGTGGAGGAAGAACCCGGAAACCCCCAGAAAGAACCACCCATACATGAGAAGCTAATGGCAAGCTTTCTCACATACCCACATTTGCCGAATCTGAGACTCGAACCCATGCAGAAAGAGGTGAGATGGCAGTGATCCGCGCTTTAGACCACTCTGCCACTCGGGGCCCCCTGAATCAATTGCAAGAACCAACACAGCACTAGACTAAGTAGGATGGTGGTGGAATAATTCACCAAATCCAAGCACTGACCAGTGGAATTAAATCTCTGAACAAGTGATTTACAACCTTATCCTCAACTGGAAAATCCCCTGTACAAAAAAACTTGTACACTAACATGCTGATGTCCGTACAAAGTGAAATGCTAATATACCTGAACTTTTGTACAAGAGGCCAGTACATGTCCCTGCTGTCATTGTGTTCAACTCATCCTCCGTTCCTCTGGACAGGGAAAGTATAACTCCAATAGCACTGTACATCAAGGCTACAATGAGAACAACATTGGTGTATATAATTCAAACAACTCCAATAGTACTGTACATCAAAGCTGCAATGAGGATAACATTGGTATAAACAACTCCAATAGTACTGTGCATCAAAGCTGCAATGATAAAATTGGTATCTCTAAAACTCTACTGAATTTATCACAATACAAAGGACTGTTTAATTAAATGACTATACATTAAACTTGTACACATTGTGAATTAATTAACAGTCAATCATCCAGGCACATAAGTCACAAGATATGCAACAAAAACTTACTTGAAAGACAAATCACACCAAAGAAAATATTGTTATGCATGGATTAACTGTGACAATTACTAATGAAACCAACTGAATTTGGAATAGGGGGTAGTCTTTAAATATTTTTTGGCACATAGGATAGTCTGTCAATATTGTTTCTAAGTGAGAGATGACATGCCATGTTAAATTCACGATACAAATGGTAAGATACTTTATTGATACACATATTAACTTGATGGTTTTTCCATTTTTAAAAAGTCTTGTCAGTGGTAGGTTGTATCTTTTCATGTGATTTACTGGTCGTATTTCTAGAATGCTGATTACGCATATACATAGCATCTATTTATACATGTGATCTGAATTTTTAACGTAGCTTTAAAAAAAATTTCAGTCATTTCGCTAAGATCTCAGCAGTGTGACAGTTTATAGCGATGTCTAGCACTGGGACATCATGTTGCAGACAGTGTACAGTTTATAGTGATGTATATATAGCACTGGGACATCATGTTGCAGATAGTGTGACAGTTTATAGTGATGTCTAGCACTGGGACATCATGTTGCAGACAGTGTACAGTTTATAGTGATGTATATATAGCACTGGGACATCATGTTGCAGATAGTGTGACAGTTTATAGTGATGTCTAGCACTGGGACATCATGTTGCAGATAGTGTGACAGTTTATAGTGATGTCTAGCACTGGGACATCATGTTGCAGATAGTGTGACAGTTTATAGTGATGTCTAGCACTGGGACATCATGTTGCAGACAATGTGACAGTTTATAGTGATGTCTAGCACTGGTACATCATGTTGCAGACAGTGTGACAGTTTACAGTGATGTCTAGCACTGGACCATCATGTTGCAGACAGTGTGATAGTTTATAGTGATGTCTAGCACTGGACCATCATGTTGCAGACAGTGTGATAGTTTATAGTGATGTCCAGCACTGGACCATCATGTTGCAGACAGTGTGATAGTTTATAGTGATGTCTAGCACTGGGACATCATGTTGCTGATGTCTTTGGTAGGACTTGGCTGGGGATTGAACCAATGATCTCCTGCATCTGCAACAGATGCCTAACCATTATACCAGATTGGTCCTATTTATATGCAATTCTCATCCATGACGAGACAAAGTAAATACTTTATAACATACATCTTGCCAGTTGTCATTAATTTATATTCAACATTGTAGGCCATATGTGACTCCAGCTGATTAGATGTGGGACTCGTTTTAGAAACAGACAGATATATCAGACAGATATATATATATATATATATATATATATATATATATATATATATATATATATACACACACACACACAACAAATTGATGAAACTGATAGATGTCATGTATGTAATCCATTAATCATAAAAATTCCTATTTTACAATTACCTATTACTCCCAGGGATTGTGCTGATGAAGCACCTTTCTTTGTAATAAAGTTCAACAATCTGCAAATACAAAACACTAAATTAGAATTACAAACGTACAAAAAACATTAAAGCAACAGTACCATTGTTTTTCTTATTACTCAAATTTGTAATTTTAAGAAAAGAAACCATTCGATTTTATAAACTTTTGGTTACTGAATCTTAATGTGATTGGAATAAGCTTTTATCATAATATACACTTGGTGTATGGAATAAAACTATCCTCTACACTTGGTGTATGGAATAAAAATAATCCTCCACACTTGGTGTATGGAATAATACCATCCTATACACTTGGTGCATGGAAAAATACCATCCTATAGACCTGTTCAATAAGGGTTATTTCCCCTGATTTACTACCTCCCTTTGCATGCTCTTCACAAATAAAAATAAAATTGACCTGTTCCCAAAATTTTGGGGAGCAACAATGGCACACACAAGGTTAGCAGACCATATATATATATATATATATATATATATATATATGGCATGCTGATGAACTTTTAGTGGAATTCAATGGTGTACTGAAATTTAAATTCTTTTCCTGCAGATAAAATTTATGTTTACTAAGAGTCAGAAAAGAAGCTCAGTAACAACAGGGCTGGTATGGTCAAGTGTTGGGGGAAGTGTTGTTGACTTTTTGCTCACCGGAAGTAGATTTAACAAAGAAAAACAACTCGTGCAAGGGAGGTAACAAACCTTATTGAACAGGCCTATACACTTGGTGAATGGAATAATACCATTCTATACATTTGGAATAATACCATTCTATACACTTGGTGCATGGAATAATACCATCCTATACACTTGGTGCATGGAATAATACCATTCTATACACTTGGTGTATGGAAGAATACAATTCTATACACTTGGTGTATGGAATAATACCATTCTATACACTTGGTGCATGGAATAATACCATCCTATACACTTGGTGTATGGAATAATACCATCCTATACACTTGGTGTATGGAATAATACCATTCTATACACTTGGTGCATGGAATAATACCATCCTATACACTTGGTGTATGGAATAATACCATTCTATACACTTGGTGTATGGAATAATACCATCCTATACACTTGGTGCATGGAAAAATACCATCCTATACACTTGGTGCATGGAATAATACCATTCTATACACTTGGTGCATGGAATAATACCATCCTATACACTTGGTGTATGGAATAATACCATCCTATACACTTGGTGCATGGAATAATACCATTCTATACACTTGGAATAATACCATTCTATACACTTGGTGTATGGAATAATACCATCCTATACACTTGGTGTATGAAATAATACCATTCTATACACTTGGTGCATGGAATAATACAATTCTATACACTTGGTGTATGGAATAATACCATTCTATACACTTGGTGCATGGAATAATTCCATTCTATACACTTGGTATATGGAATAATACCATCCTATACACTTGGTGAATGGAATAATACCATCCTATACACTTGGTGCATGGAATAATACCATTCTATACACTTGGTGTATGGAATAATACCATTCTATACACTTGGTGTATGGAATAATACCATCCTATACACTTGGTGCATGGAATAATACCATTCTATACACTTGGTGTATGGAATAATACCATCCTATACACTTGGTGCATGGAATAATACCATTCTATACACTTGGTGTATGGAATAATACCATCCTATACACTTGGTGCATGGAAAAATACCATCCTATACACTTGGTGCATGGAATAATACCATCCTATACACTTGGTGTATGGAATAATACCATCCTATACACTTGGTGCATGGAATAATACCATTCTATACACTTGGTGTATGGAATAATACCATCCTATACACTTGGTGCATGGAATAATACCATTCTATACACTTGGTGCATGGAATAATACCATTCTATACACTTGGTGTATGGAATAATACCATCCTATACACTTGGTGTATGGAATAATACCATTCTATACACTTGGTGCATGGAATAATACCATTCTATACACTTGGAATAATACCATTCTATACACTTGGTGTATGGAATAATATCATCCTATACACTTGGTGTATGGAATAATACCATTCTATACACTTGGAATAATACCATTCTATACACTTGGTGTATGGAATAATACCATCCTATACACTTAGTGCATGGAATAATACCATCCTATACACTTGGTGTATGGAATAATACCATCCTATACACTTGGTGCATGGAATAATACCATCCTATACACTTGGAATAATACCATCCTATACACTTGGTGCATGGAATAATACCATTCTATACACTTGGTGTATGGAATAATACCATCCTATACACTTGGTGCATGGAATAATACCATCCTATACACTTGGTGTATGGAATAATACCATTCTATACACTTGGTGCATGGAATAATACCATCCTATACACTTGGTGTATGAAATAATACCATCCTATACACTTGGTGCATGGAATAATACCATTCTATACACTTGGTGTATGGAATAATACCATTCTATACACTTGGTGTATGGAATAATACAATTCTATACACTTGGTGTATGGAATAATACGATCCTATACACTTGGTGTATGGAATAATATCTTACACAGTTGGTACATGGAAAGCTGTTATAAAATAGGAATTATAGAATGGTGTACACCTAATTTGATTGATCTTAAAAGACAGTGACAGTGGTCAATTTAGCAAGTAAAGTTGACATCAGAAACGGTTATCATAGAGGCAAAAATCTCAAAATATACCCTTATGACAATTTCATTTCGAGATTTTAGTAAATTCAAATAGAAGACAATCAAAGCAAAGAATTTAATCATTGCAATGATCAAATACAAAATGGTATCCTCCTAAAACTTGAGGATTAGTGAATATGTAAATATAACTCTACATCCCACCTCATGTCGGAGATAACATGTAAAAGAAGTGTCACTCAAACAGACGGATGCTCTATTGGCCAATGGGAAATTACAGGAATGTACAATAAGATTAGTTCTTCCTTTTAAATAATGTGTGTTGAAATCATGCTGAATATCCTTCAGCTACAAGAGTTTCAAATTAGCTGCTGCGGGAAAACATATTGGATTTCCAATTTGCACCATTACATGGAACAAAATAGACAGGAATTGAAATCTTTTGGCCAGAACCCCATGTCACAATGATCATCCATTCAAGTCACAATAAGATTTTTACAACAACCATCATGGCAACCATACTGGATGTAGGACTGGCAACATATAAATTTAGGATAGCTATATTTATTGTTAGCCATTTTGATTCAGGGCAAATCAAACAATTTAAGATTACTTTAAATGTCAAAATAAATTTCCCTTTAAAAGCAAAACAAGATTTTTGATAAAGAATGTCAGATCGGACCGATTTTAATTCAAGATCAACAAAACAATTTAGTGAAAACCCCATGGTGGTATGACCACTCATTCTGGAGAAGCGGTATAACAATGCTGTGGTGGCCATATTGGATTAGTAGCATTTTCATTTCGGACCAGATAAGAAAAAGTCTTTCAGTGATAACCCAATATTGACATGACCATCCATTCAAAAAGAACAGCCATGACAATATATTCTAGATGCCAGCTGTGTTGTTGGCCATATTGGATGTTAGATTGGTACCAAACTGGACACCATAAACAGTCTTTTGAAGAACAACCAATATCAACATAATTTTCAGCTCAAGAAAAGCTGCAATAAGAAGATTTCAAGACTGCTGCCATGGTGGCCATAGTTGGCTTTGGTTCAGCACCATTTGTATTTAGAACCACCAAACATCATGAATCTTTTAGTGAAAACAACATGTACAGTAGAAATAGTGATACCAAGATTGCTGCTATATTTTATATCAGACTGACTCACAACATAATATCACAAGATAACTGTCAGAGAAATAACTATGTTCAGGTGAGTAACAATAACTCAGTTTGCCTCCTTAGGGGCTGGTGAAATCACTTATACCAAGCTGACAGTTGTATGTGCCTGGGTTTATGCCATACCTTCTCCACTACTTCTCTGAAGTGAGCCAATCTAAATTTGCATGTCCTCTGTAATAGTTGAATTGTATACTCAAATAGATATATTTTAAATTAATTGGATACCCTAAAAAACAAAGTGTATACCTAAATAGTTAAATGGTATAACCGTAATAGAAAATTTTTATACCCTAATAGACAAATCATATACCCTAATAGACAAATCATATACCCTAATAGATACACATAGCTGCCAACCCCCGACTGCAAAAATACTGATTTCTTGTGACAAAAATACTGATTTTCAGGAACAAATACTGATTTTTAAATTTCAATGCATATGTATCTATTTACAACATATACAACAATCAGTAAAGTTGGACAGTGCCTTACATAACTATTTAATGTCAAAGATGCACATTTGTACCTTCTGGAGTTGCACCATGTTCCATATGGGTGCCCATTCAGAAGGTGCACGAGTGCAACACACTCAAACACAAGCTATTTATAGGAGCCCTTTCCACGCCTCATTTCTTTTTTAATCATTGATTCAAATGTACCAACTTTCATTTATTATCTCAGTTCTGAGATTTTCTTATTGAAATGTTTTTGTTCAAGCATAAGAATTATCTTTTGCGATTTTAATGTCTGAAAAACTTCTGCAAAATAAATCGCCAAGAACACTAGTAACTGAAAAATGAAGGTTTATTTCTAAAAGAAATTTAAAAATCAAATTTCGATTGATGTACACAAATGTTCTCTCTGTCATTTGTCTACGTCGTAAGTTCAGGTTGAGTTGTGTGTGATGAAGCAGGAAGCTGATGTTTATTAGCTTTTTCGTGCTCTTGCATTTCATAGGCGCCTCCGTGCCCAATAGCGAAATCACGTTACACAATTTACAAAACGTCAATTTTTTCTCCTTTACTATATGGTTTCACAAATCTATATAAGACGGCACAAAGATCCTTCCAGTTGTCTCCTATTTCTCCTGGGGAAAATTCTGAATATTATGCCTTCCAATTTATCATGATTAGAAGCCGAATATTACTAAGACTAGATACAGCAACTGCGGTAACTATTGCGAAATCCAATATGGCGGAAAACGACAGGCGATGTAGTCTTGATTTCGAATGAACCAATCGTATTGTAGAATTGCATTCGTATATACATGTGATATACTCTGTCAAAATAGAACCGAGAGCGCGTTCTAAACTGACAATTCCAAAGAAATTTCATTATTTTTTTAAAAAATTAAAAAACGTATTTTTTGCCAAAAAAACGTACACCCGTATTCAGGTCCAAAATACGGGACAAATACGGAAAAAACGGGACAGTTGGCAGCTATGGATACATTTTATACTTTAATAGATAAATCATATACCCTAATAGATAAATTGTATACCTTAATAGATAAATTGTATATCCTAATAGATAAATTGTATATCCTAATAGTTAAATCATATACCCTAATAGATAAATTGTATACCTTAATAGATAAATTGTATATCCTAATAGTTACATTGTATACCGTAATAGTTAAATCATATACCCTAATAGTTACATGGTATATCATAATAGTTAAATTGTATACCCTAATAGTTAAATGTTATAACCTAATAATTTAATAGAAGAATGAACACAATTAAATTCAAGTAAACTAGATCTTAATGTATAATCTTTTCTGACTGAAAAGTAGAATTTACACTTTTCCATTGCGAGTATATATATATATATATATATATATATATATATATATAGACACACACACACATGTATATATATATACACACATACATGTACTTCATAAGGCAATCTAAACATGTATGTACTCCGTAGAAGTGAGCTACTTCAATTTAAATTTGTATATATAATTATACATACATAAACTAAGTACAAATGAACCAATCTTAAAATGTATGTACCTTGTAGAACAGAGCCAATCTTAAAATGTATGTACCTTGTAGAACAGAGCCAATCTTAAAATGTATGTACCTTGTAGAACAGAGCCAATCTTAAAATGTATGTACCTTGTAGAACAGAGCCAATCTTAAAATGTATATACCTTGTAGAACAGAGCCAATCTTAAAATGTATGTACCTTGTAGAACAGAGTCAATCTTAAAATGTATGTACCTTGTAGAACAGAGTCAATCTTAAAATGTATGTACCTTGTAGAACAGAGTCAATCTTAAAATGTATGTACCTTGTAGAACAGAGTCAATCTTAAAATGTATGTACCTTGTAGAACAGAGTCAATCTTAAAATGTATGTACCTTGTAGAACAGAGTCAATCTTAAAATGTATGTACCTTGTAGAACAGAGTCAATCTTAAAATGTATGTACCTTGTAGAACAGAGTCAATCTAGTCTAAATGTATATACTCACTGTGTTCTTTTGGCTGCTCCTGTTAATTCCTTAGTTTCCAAGAAACCAGAATACAATCCATTTACACCCCCAAAAGCTGCACCTGGAAAGAAAGACTGAATAAAACTACACTTAATTAAAACAAAACTTCGCCCAAATTTTGCATGTGCATAGTACTGTACAGAGCAATCTAATCGATCTTAGATCTCTGACAATTTTTTATTACGATGCTTTGGAAAAGAAACCATAAATGGGAGAACAGGTCAGATTAATAAAACGTTTGGACACTTACTGTCAGATCACCAGTAATGAAAAAAAAAAGCTGCATTAATACTGGCCAGTCTTGAGTTAAAGGCCACACTATTTTCTCCCTCGGCAAGTCTTGAGTTAAAAGTCACACTATTTTCTCCCTTGGCCAGTCTTGAGTTAAAGGTCACAGTATTTTCTCTAAAAGGTTGGCTTATTCTTCAAAACACATTATTGTTTAGTGGATCTTAATACAACTCAATACACACTGGAGTTACTTATAATTAGTGGGTCTTAATACAACTTAATGTATACTGGAGTTAATTATAATTAGTGGGTCTTAATACAACTCAATACATACTGGAGTCAATTATAATTAGTGGGTCTTAATACAACTCAATACACACTGGAGTCAATTATAATTAGTGGGTCTTAATATAACTCAATACACACTGGATTCAGTTTTGATTAGTGGATCTTAATACAACTCAATACATACTGAAATCAATTATAATTAGTGGGTCTTAATACAACTCATTACATACTGGAGTCAATTATAATTAGTGGGTCTTAATACAACTCAATACACACTGGAGTCAATTATAATTAGTGGATCTTAATACAACTTAATGCATACTGGAATCGATTATAATAAGTGGGTCTTAATACAACTTAATGTATACTGGAGTCGATTATAATAAGTGGGTCTTAATACAACTCAATACATACTGAAATCAATTATAATTAGTGGGTCTTAATACAACTTAATGCATACTGGAATCGATTATAATAAGTGGGTCTTAATACAACTTAATGCATACTGGAGTCGATTATAATAAGTGGGTCTTAATACAACTCAATACATACTGAAATCAATTATAATTAGTGGGTCTTAATACAACTCAATACATACTGGAGTCAATTATAATTAGTGGGTCTTAATACAACTCAATACATACTGGAGTCAATTATAATTAGTGGGTCTTAATACAACCAATGTATACTGGAGTAGATTATAATTAGTGGGTCTTAATATAACTCAATACATACTGGAGTCAATTATAATTAGTGGGTCTTAATACAACTAAATACATACTGGAGTCAGTTTTGATTAGTGGATCTATATTCTATATGCATACAATTAAGGTTCAAGAAAAATAAATCTCAATTCATGGACCTTGACTTCTTTCAACATCTTTTGTCTAGATGACATATATAAACATTAGTTATCTTCACAAACTTTATTCTCTTCATTTTAGCTGCCATTTTCTTCTTTAAGTGCTTTTAAGATCTGTTTGATATCTGTAAACAGAATGGGCTGAACAATGACAAAACATGTGAAAGTAGTTAGGTATCTTCTGAACATGAAATAAACGTGATAATATGAATGGCAAGTTCAGCCAATGCAAGATAGCCTCATTAATATTCATGAAGCTTGCTCATCACTGAACTTGGTATGAAATTTTCATGATATAATAAGCCCAAGTATAATCTTTACTGAAACTCACTTGTCAATATGGCAGGGTGATCAATTAAAATGAGCTGAAACAAAAGGAATGATGATGATTTTTATTCAGATATACAGAAAGAGTTGATTGGTCTTACCAGCAAACACACATCCACCAATCTGTGAAAAAGCTAGTTCAAACCTCCCCCTCTGACGACTGGCACCCTCTGGAAAGATGAAATCTGAACCTGTGTCCTGTAATTAAAGGAAAGAAAGACCCATTAAATATTGATCCAAGTGTTGCTGATTTGATGTGAATCATTCCGTAAAGATCTTAGCCATTCTGAGTAGCCAATCATAATTATTTGTCACAGTTAATATTGCTCAAAATGATTCATTCTCTTGAAACATTATATACTGGAACTATTTCTGCCTCCATTGTGCAAACTTTCATCAGTTTTGAAAAAAGTCTTGAGAACTGTAAAGGTGCATTAATTCCAAGCCATTTTTGGGAGATGGCACAGCCTGATGTAAACAATGTGCAATGGCTTCATGCATCCTCATGTGGAAGTAAAACAAGTGTAATGAATGATTAGATAGCTTTGATCTATGAAGCTTTTAACTATTCCCTGTAGCTACTGGAAACATACCTTGCCATGCTGAAATTAAGCAGAGGTTAAATTGATCTTCACAAAACAATGTTAACCCCTGCTGATAATTACAAAAAAAGCACTGCCATTTTACCTTTCCATTTCAACTTTCATTTTGTTTTATTTAAAAAGCTTTTAGTTGGCAGTTTTGACAAACTGTGATCCAACTTACCTAACTACCTACCTATAGGCTATACACCTATCTACATATCTACCTACCTACCCACACACACCTATCTACCTACCTACCCACACACACACCTATCTACCCACACACACCTATCTGCATATCTATCTACTTACCTATTATACAGGGTACATAGGAAGAAAATAAAATAAATTCTTTTTGTAATGCCATATACACATTACAAGATTTTTGGGTACTTCTGTCAATCTTTCAGTGAGAACAAACAACTCCCCACTATATGAACTTTGCATAATATAATTATCTGTAAGGACAATAATAGATGAACGTACAGTTGCTAACTTTGAAACATTAACATAGACATCCACATTTCACACTGGACTTAAAATATTGGCAATTAACTATGAAACTAGATACCTGTGTCCATTGCTGCTTTGATTCAAGATACAAAGTGTGTAATAAGATAAATATCACTATACATGAAGGTAGGTGAAGTCCTTTTATGTTTGTTGACATTCAGTTCCTATTTCCAGTATGCATAATACAGATAAACATAGTTATCATATATTTAAAGGCTATTCTGAGAAGAGAATATAAGAAGATAACAAAAGTTCTTTCAGACAGACTGCATATTGGGTGCAGTGAGTTTTATTCAACATTTCAGACCATTTAACTCCCTTTGTTTTGTATGACAAGAATGATTTCAAAACATTATTACCAATTTCATGTCTTAGTTCCACCTGAAAGACATTATGGTGTTCTCTTCAAAACAGAAGAAAAAATGCAATTTTCTCATGCAAAATAAATATCCTCTTGAACTAATCTGTGCATGGGAATAAGGTTGAATACCAACAAAATATATCATATTTTATTACATGCAGATGCAAAAGACTGATGTGGCCACAGGTACTTGTATTTGTTAGTGATGAAGGAAAACTATTGGTAACACCCTGTCCTATTCTACAATTTTTGTACAAGGTTATAAAACTTAGCAGTATGAAATCTTCCCCATCACTCATTCTTTGCTTCATTTAATCAAACAGTACCTTAATTCTTCCTGTTAAATATCTTTGCATACTTATAAAAATAATTCCACATTATTTTTCCATGTACAGTTTAAGAAGAGATGATGACAGGATTTCGGGGCCCCAAGTGGCTGAGTGGTCTAAAGCGCTTTCCGTTACAGATCACTGCCATCTCACCTGTCTGCATGGGTTCGAGTCTAAGATTCGGCTAATGTAGTTATGTGAGAAAGCTTGCCAGTAGCTTCTCGTGGGTCTGTGGTTCTTTCTGGAGCTTTTCCCAGTTTCTTCCTCCACCAATAATACTGGCCGCCATGTATAGCAAATCGTGTGCTGAAAAATGGCATTAAACCCTACAACAACATGACAGGATTTATCTTAAGGGGTACCTCCCCTTAATAAAAAAATTGAGGGGAGGAATATTTGGTCATAGGTCAATATTTATCTAAACTTCATAATCTGTTTCTCTATCTTCCAACTCCACTTTCTTATAGCTCTCTTGACATCTACATCTTTCACAGATGTATAAGCATTAATCTGTTAATTAATAATGAAATCTGTTAATTAATAATAAGCATAATTTGCTTCTCCTATTAATATTCTTCTGTCCTTTCTGAAAGGGATATACATAACTAGTTTTGTCAGCTTGAAGATGTTGGGAAACTTATCTTTGTGACTGTTATGAACAGTTTTCCAGAGATCACAGATATTATCTTTTGGAAACATCTGCTCCAAAATAGGATTTTTCACTAACATCAACTTCCTTAGTTAAGTTAGTAGTTTACTAGTTACTATGCCAAATTTCTTTTTTGTTCCATAATGCTGTATAAAGGTATTTAGTTCATCAATGCTTGTGCAGAGGTATTAAAATAAATATCTTTACTTTTTAATTACATTTTCTTAACCCTTATTTTAACCCTGATATGGATGCATGTATATAGTTTTGTAGCATATGATAAATCACTGAAACGGTTATACCATCTATGTGTTGTTCATCCAGCATGTACATCTGACTCGTATTTAATACCATTTTGAGCTCAAAATCACTCACAGGTATCCCCATTAACACTTTCCATGCTCAAATAATGCTGATATACTTCATAAGTTTAAAATTTATTGGCATCATCATTATCATCAACAAGTATTTGCCGAACAAAATTGTAATGAAACATGCTGTGAATCGGACATTTGGGGTTTCTAGGTAGCCCATATTTTAAACATACATTTATAAAACTTCTCTCATTAATGGTTCAACTTCGCCTGGGACTTTCAACAAATTTGCAGGAATTCTAACATTTCGCTGTCCTCTTGCAAATTTGTACACGATTTGCACAATGGCAAATTGACAACATCTATTTAATGTACTTGACATATCTAACGACTTTCCGCGAAGCCTCTCTGTTGCTCAGCAACATTTCCTGTTTGTCACGCTGAGAATAAGCTACATTGATTTCTGATCGGTGGTTATTTTCTTAACCTGGAGTGGAACAAGCAATAACTACAAATAAGAATTCAATGTAACATATTTCAACATGAAACACACTGACACCATAGCTTTCATATTGACCAAAGGAGTCAAGATACATTTCAAAGTAGAAACTCCATGTGAAAGTGGTTATTATTAAATGATGAGTCAAGTACTTCATTAAAACATGGAACACATTTAGAATATATAGCATAAGCTGAACATATTTCTGGGTTAAGATAATTCAATTTGCATAGAATGTTTGGTGGGTTATTTTAAAAGATTATTATGCATGTCACTTTGTGTTAACTTGTAGACGGTGAGTGAGTATTCTCAAATAATAAACACGAGTACCTGTGACTGTAAATGCTGTTTCAGATGGATTATAATTTTACAAAATAACAAGGCAACTAATAATAAACATTCAGCTAATACAAGGCAATTAGAAAAAACATTCAAAATGGTGCAAGACATTTTTTATTTAAAATTTAAAACTTTACACCTATTTATCAATCAGCACAATTCTATACTTACTGGCGTGATATAAGCTGGATCAAAATTAAGATAGGGCGACACAAGACCTGGAGCTGGAACTGTGGGTGTAGCTGTAAGAATCAAACAAACATAATTTATGAATTACATGAATGTATTTATTTTCATGGGTTTGCAATACATGGCATTTTCAAAAGCTAGTGCTAACAAACTAACAAAATCTACATGTCTCATGGAGCCAGCCATGCTAATAAACTGTTAGTTGCTGTTTTGATATCAAACCTCTTGATGCTACCGACTCAAATGCACTTAAAACCAGAGATATCAAACCTCTTGATGCTACCGACCCGAAAGCACTTAAAACCAGAGATATCAAACCTCTTGATGCTACCAACCCGAATGCACTTAAAACCAGAGATATAAAACCTCTTGATGCTACTGACCCGAAAGCACTTAAAACCAGAGATATCAAACCTCTTGATGCTACCGACCCGAATGCACTTAAAACCAGAGATATAAAACCTCTTGATGCTACTGACCCAAATGCACTTAAAAACAGATATAAAACCGCTTGATGCTACCGACCCAAATGCACTTAAAACCAGAGATATAAATAAAACCTCTTGATGCTACCGACCCGAATGCACTTAAAAACAGAGATATAAAACCTCTTGATGCTACCAACCCAGAGATATCAAACCTCTTGATGAATGAATGAATGTTAAATTAAAGTGAACTGGCCAAGAAGGGTCATTATTCACTGTTTTATCTTTCAAAAGAAAGTTATTTAATTTTTCCTGTGGGGTAAGGAATGGTGCAACATCCCCACAGGCGTTTATGCACACATAGTGTGCTATTTAATTTTGTCGTCAAGTCGTGCCCCTATTGAGGGACTATCGACATGAATGTAGGACCTGGGTGAGTGGGAATGGATCAAACACTCACTCAACCCTATCAACCAATCAGAAGGAGTGTACTAGAGGTGCCAAATAATGACTGGTGAAAAATGGCTTTAACATCTCGTCATTTTGAAGGATTCTGGTCGCGAGAAAGGAGGAAAAGATCTGATAAGCCAGGCCATGTATCACGACAGTCTTGAAATGCCCTAGCTATACTTATTTCAAATCATGTCCAGTTTCACTAATGGACGGAAAATATACCAATAATGTATAAGCCACCTGAGTAATTAAATCACCTTGTATTTCTGATATAGTTTTTATGAGAATACTGACTAATTGGTATTTGGATGCAGCACTGTGCCTCTGGGTCTGATGGTCTTGGTGTTTTATGTATATCATATATGGAAAAAAGTTTGAAATTGATAGAGAGGAGTGTTAATTCCTAGATGATGGTATCCATAGTCCATCATTTTGTTTTTTTTACCTCATGTTTAATTTCTTAAATGCTTCAATGTTTATTTCTATATCTTTTGTTATCCCTGATGCTTCATCTAATTCTATTTGGTTGTTTAAAGTGTGTAGCCCCGCCAAATGATTGGTCAATGAACCCATGTGACCTCATTGTGGGGCTACATTTTACTTCTTAAGGTTGTTATAAATTTCAGAATTAGTATGTTATTTAGGTGTTTTATTAGCCCGTCAAACGATTGCTCAATGAACCCATGTGACCTCATTGTGGGACTAAAATTTACTTCTTAACGTTGTTATAAATTTCAGAATTAGTACTACTGCTGTGAATGCATCTCTAAACCAAAAGAAATATCTCTTGCTACACTAACAATATATTTGTTTAAAATGAATTCTGATGTACCCTGAATGCCGAAAACAATTTGAAAAGTCTAGAGTCCTTTGAAGATCCTGAAATTCCCGACTCAATTTGCGTTGAATGAAAATCAGAATGCCAAAGGAGAAAAATAAATCATGATTTGGAGAAAGAAACCAGGATCAGTGTTTTTGACCATATAGTAATAATAATAATAATAATAATAATAATAATAATAATAATAATAATGACTTTGTATAGTGCCTAATCTCTAGAAGCTCTAAGTCATGTACAACATTAGAAAACACCTATAACATAAAAAACATTTCTTACGTTTGTTCTTGCTGCAAAAATAGGTGAAATTTAAGAAAACTCAAATGGGCTCACTGAGTCTTTGTGTCTAAGGGCAATTTGTTCCATGTTGCTGGAGCCTGGTATGCAAAAGAATGTCCACATAACTTTATTTTCATAGTGGGGATACTTCATTTGAGTAACTAGATTTGTATATTTGAGTGTAAACAACCCCACACAATGTTAGAAGTAGATAACACAGGATAAAGCATCAATGACATGAATGAATACACATTTGAAAAGCTGAAACCTAAAAGTATCTGCCTATGGATCAAAATAAAATTATGTAGTGTTCGAAAATTTAAAGCCAAGACTGAAACAAAATAAGGGATCACTATAGCTTGATTCTATGTAACCAAAGGAAATTTTGGAAACCTACAGTGTTATGAAACAAGCATGAAGTTGCAAATAATTCCAAGAATCTGGGCTACAGTGAAGAGCAAGTCTGAAGAACTATGTAAAAAGTACCGAAATATCTTCATAGGAATTGGAAATATAAAAGACATACATCAACACCTTCTCACTGATGATAATGTAATCTTTGTAACTCGCCCTATCGATGTATTCCATTTCATATTCGGAAGAAAGTTGAAAAAGAGTTGGCAAGACTTGAAAAATTAGACATTAACAAAAAGGTGGAGGGACCAACTCCATGGATATCTCCAACTGTGGTTGCCCCCAAATCCAATGAAATCTGGATCTGCTCCCAAACCCGAAAAAACCAATGAAATCTGGATCTGCATTTAAATGCGTTTGCCCAATGAAGCATTACTTGATGAGAGACATATCACACCAACAGTTTAAGAAAGTATAATAGATCTCAACGGTACAACCAGGTTTTCCAAGCTTGAACAAAATATGGGCTACCATCAACTATAATTGGTTGCACTAAGGAAGAACTTGTCAACAATCTAGAGTTCATTCACTCATAAAGCAAGAGGGTTTAACACTAAACACAAGTGTGAGTTCAACAAAGACAAAATTGAGTTCTTTGGATACATTTTCAGCAAAGATGGCAAACAAAAGAAGAAAGTGGAAGCAATTAAAAGTGCCAGTATTCCATCAAACACATCACAAGTACGCAGTTTTCTAGAGATGACCAACTATGTGGGACGATTTATTTAATAATTATGCAACAATCAATCTTTGAGCCAAATTTTCAAGAATATCTCACAACTGGCAACTAAAATACAAGGCTTTTCTAGTCAAGTCATAATGTTTTGGTCAGATTTTACTTACTCTGAGTCTGATGTCTTTTATCTCATAAATTCAAATTCTCACAAATTAAATGGACTGGTTTTCAAGTTTTGCTGACCTAAATTTCAGATGGCTAATGTAACAAACAAAAAATATAGTATGCCTATTGAAATATTTCATTTCGTTCATGAAAAATAGCTTCCACATGAAAATACTTTGGCATACCTCATCCACCATTGCATTTCAACAAATTCAAATGTCAACGGAACATGAAAATGCATCCATTTGGTGGTGTCTGATTTGATTCCACCAGGATAAAAACTGCAGACAGCATATTAATTACATATCAATTTGTGGAAGAGTGTTTATATGGGCTACCAAGTGTGTGAAATATTCCATAAACTTTGATTACTCTTTTTGATGTCAACTAACATTGGAACATGCTAAACAAGCTCATAATTTGGGTAGTAACAAAGAGCACTAAAACAAAAATATCATGCTATTTCTTACATTGTAGGATGAACAGTTATGTAGTGGGAATTTCCTCTAACCCTTGCCAACCCATTTTTGATATTTGGACATCATGTTGGGGTGTAATGACTAATGTCAGAGTCCATTCCCTATAAAAAATTTGGAATCTGACTATAACCATTTGGTGTCTGCATGAGGTAGACACTCACTAACAAACTTGAACGACTTTTCATCGAATAGCATTCAATCAATAGGATTACAATTATTTTTCTCAGATATTACGATCATAGCATTTGTTCTGTCTTTAATTCAGTGACAGACAAGACGAAAGTACATTGTTGCTGAAATTTGACATGGATCTGGCCATTTGCATATCCTAGTCATGTGACTACACAACTCAAAACATACATTTCAATGACATCTGTGGTGTCGGTGAATTCCAGCTTTCAATAGGAAATGGATTCTGACCCAAAACCCCAACATCAATGTCCAAATAAATACAATGGGGTGACAAGGGACAAATAAAACTCGGACTAACAGATAAGGTGCTAGATGTTGGTCTGACAAGCATAGTTTGTATGCTATGGAATCAACATTTGTTTGTAGAAATTGGTCTTTTCTTCTCTCAATACAAAAAACAAAAATCCACACCTCAACATACATGTTGAAATATTAAAACAAATAATAGCACAGGGAAACGGGGACAATACCATATTGTTTTTAGTATTTAAATTAAATGTCACGTAAATTTAAATGGTTGATATGTAATCCTACATATAAGACCTGACACTGATATTTATGTTTGGGGCGTCAGGGTCTTACTGCTTAACAAACAGCGCTGTGTAGTGTGTTTTGAACTCTAATTCAGGAGAATAAGAGGTGAAATTTTAATGATTGTCACATACTTGGCAATAAATATCAACATTCATCCAAACATTTAAGAGTTATTGATATACTTGCTTGATCGTAATTGATTCAAAATCTGATACTAGCAAATGAACGCATTTTTATGTTCCTTTGACACACATTTCAATGGGTTGCAATGCGATGGTGGCTGAGGAATGCCGAAGTAGATTTCAACAAGGTCGTTTTATTTTAATGAAACGAAAGTATCAAAGTATCAAGTATTTGAACAGCAAGCAACATTTAGTTTCGTTTAAGAAACATTTTCCGATTGGAACCTACATCGGCATACCTCGACTAGTGTGGCATTTCAACAAATTCAAATGTATGTCAACTGAACAAGAAAATGCGTCCATTTGCAAGTGTCAGATGTTGATTCCACCAGGATAAAAACAGCACAGTAAGTATATTAATTAAACATAAATTAATGGAAGAGTGTTGATATAGGTTGCCAAGTATGTGCGATATTCCTGAAACTTTGACTACACGTTCCGACGTCGACGACCTCGGAACAGACTACACAAGGCCGTTATTCGGATCGTAAGATATAGCACTTAAACAAAATCAACATGTGCTATGTCTTACATGTAGGACTAGGTTGATATGGTGAATGGAAGTGACGCTGATAATCTCTTCCATATCACAATATTTTGCTTTAAACACGAAAAATTAGTGCGGTATATTAGCTACGATGTCGTAGCCTCAATTTTATTTGTTGTGGTCCACGACGTAGGAGTACGGGTAATTATATTATTACTATGCCAGGTAAATCCGTGATACTTGACATTGCGTAAGAATGCCTAGCGCATTCTGACCTTCATTTTAAGTTTTGTTGAATTTTGATCAATATACATTTATCAGCTTGCTACCCTGTGAGTTTTGTTCACCTGGTACATCAACAGTTGTTGTAACCGAAGGTGGTGCCGGCGGCGGCGCAAAAGAGCTGAAAAATCCTCTCCTCTTGTTTGTTTGATCCATTATTATACGTTTGAAATTTGTCACACGCACATGGACTAAAACAGAACTTAAATATAGCTACAAATACAAAGTATCTCCGAATAATACCCATAGACTGGGATACTAACGTACTGATTGGTAATATAAAAAGGATGGGATTATGCTAATTAACCCTTAGGTCTCACTATAGTTTTGTATTTTGACCTAATTTTTTAGGTAGAAGGCATGAACCTAATTATTACAATCCAAACATTTTCAAATTTACACACAAGCTAAATTGTAATGTGGTTCACATTTGCTTTCGAGTTAGGCTTGGAAATCGGTTGGCTTGTTGGCGACTACCTGTCACAGACTTGCATTTGCGATCAAATACGATTCTTAGGCTGCAAATGAGCAGCCAGCTTGGCTTATATATATATATATATATATATATATATATATATATATATATATATATATATATATATATATATATATATATATATATATATATATATGTGTGTGTGTGTGTGTGTGTGTGTGTGTGTGTGTGTGGCTGATGAGGCCAACCTTTGCACGGACTGTTTGTAGCACACACACACATATATATGTGTGTGTGTGTGTGTGTGTGTGTGTGTGTGTGTGTGTGTCCGTGCAAAGGTTGGCCTCATCAGCCACATGCGCACTCACAGAACAGGACCAGTCCTTCCAAACATCGGATAACTAGAGAGGTCCTCGTCGAATCGACGGACCAACAACACATATAACAACAATAAGAGGTAAGGTCTCACTGAACAATTTGTTTGTTTTGGTAACATTTTGTCTGACGATGACCTAAAGCAGAAAAATGAAAATAATAATATATTAAAGATACAAATAAAAACTAAAGATTATTCGTTGAAAGTTTGCTTGTAAGATTCTGACTGAGGTATTACAATTAAATTATTATGCAACTTATGGCTTTTATACTGAAAAACACTGCCACCAACCCCTCTTTTTTACATTAATTTTTTACAGGAAAGAGCTATTTTGAATATTTTCCTGTGACAATACAGCTAAAAGAGTCAGTATTTCCTTATGCATGAATAAAGTTCCCTAGTACTGTAACAAATTGGTATGCTTTGAATAACCATCTAGATTTTTTAAAACATATTTACCGCTGTAACAGACTCATATAAATACGTTAGTCAAATCGGCTGTTCATTTTCAGCCTAAGTTACGCATTTGATATCCACTGTGACAGTCAGTCACAAACAAGTCAATTATTTCCAAGCCTATCTCAAAGTAAATTTGAACCACATTACAGATTTAGCTTATGTGTGAATTTAAACATGCTAGGATTGTGATAATTAGAATCATGAGCAGCAGAGATATAAACATGTAAACCCACCTGATTTTTTTTATCGAAACTTAAGTATCGGGCGGGGGGGGGGGGGGGACCACTTCATTTTAGAATGGATTATCGAGCAGACAGGGTGAACAGATGTCATAATAGAAGCGTACATTTGTCAGTCTAAGAGTTTTAAAAAAATACGCTCCGTATTGAAAGTAAACGCTTTGTTAGTAAAGAATACTAAACTTTTGGACACTTATTTGAGGGAGCGCCCTCTCTGCTGCTTTAATTAGATCATTCTCTTATCCAAAGTTTTATCAAGACCTACTCGGTATCTTGATCTAGGATCATGTACACTTATTGTTATAAATCCGCGTAGGGTTGACTTAGCCTGACTAAATAAATTTCTAAACTTAATTATTTCCATATCTTCGCTACACCAAATTTGATGAATATTTCGTAGAGTATCAGTATCAACTAATTCAAATACAGCTAAAATATTCCAGTTATCCCTGATCACTTTTGGTATTTGTGTGTACATAAATCATATCGGTATTTGTATGCCTACTTCGCGAAAATATCCGAGCTGGATTGGACTGTTTATCCAGCATTGCATCATAGTATGAAACTAAATTATTAATAAACCCATCATGTTCATCAACGGACGGTGTTTCATCAATATCAGTATTCAAAAAAGTAATAATATCATCACCGTCTTCATTTATCGTCGCTGCGTTTTCATTAAAATCTTTAAGTACATCGTAGCATCGTTCATCATCTACAAATGCTGCAACTAAATACAACTTGTCACATTTTAACCACCTAATTATTAAATTATGTAACTGTTTCTTTTTACCACGACCAGATAGACTTGTGATAATTATTCTGATGGAATTTCGTAGCGCTGCATGATGTTTTCCGGTTCTCGTTTCTTGTCGCTGAAAAATCACTTGCATACATTTGATAAAAATATAATAAATAACTGGATTTATATTGTGTGAAATGCAAGACGCGTACTCGTACCTGTGAATTAATAACTATTGCAATCACAGATAACAGATCAGCACTTACGGGTAAGTGTGAACAATGTGGTACAAAGAAAATTAAATGTATTTCTAGTCCAAGCAACATTTTTTAAATAAAATAACAAGATGAAATTGCAGCAAAAGTAGGAAAGTTCCCGGAATGGATTTCCATGGGTTAATACCAAGGAGAAAGCATCTTCCAGGATATAATTATTGTGTTTCTGGAGGAAGACTTGATATCCGATTTGATAATGAGAATCAACCAATATCCGGTGAGTATCCAATAGATGATATTAATAAAGGATGTCACGCTCATGATGTAGCTTTTAAAAGTAATTATATGCATCATAGGCATAAATTCCATTTTTTTTTAAAAATCCTTCAAGGAATCATTAGCAAATTGGTTGGTGAGAAACCGCGATGAAAGGTTAACTAGCATTAAGGTCTGGTAATTAATTAACCAAATAGTATTATACAATGGAATCGATTTATTACATCCCAATAGGATATTTGAAAGGAAGCGCAGCGATTGGTAAACTCGATGATGCGGTAGATGTAAAACGTTCTAATGGTGCAGTGTGGTTAGCACGTCAGGCAATATGGCAAATTTATCTAAATTTATCTAAACGAATTCATTCATTACGCACATTTCTATGTCAGCTGTTCGTAATGATTGTCATCAAGCAGATATTTATTTTTTACCACATGATACTATCAAAATTGGTAGACGTCAAATAATGTATAAATACGCATTGACTGTAGTTGACGTTGCAAGTAAATATAAAGAAACCGTTATCGACAAAGACAGCAACATAAGTTGTTTTAGCTTTTGAACGAATTAATCAACTATTACAGGTTGATCGTGGCAAGGAATTTCTTGGTGTAGTATCGTCTCTAATGAAAAAAACATAATGTCAAAATCAGACGAGGACATACTGCAATACAGGCAATCGTTGAACGATTTAATTGAACTCTTGCTCAGCGATTATATGGATATCAATACGCAAAGAAAATAATTTAGGATACGAGATCTCGTGAATGGGTTGCCAGATTATCAAGTGTGATAAATGCATTAAATAATGAAATTACTCGAACTACTTCTATGAAACATATTAATGCAATTACAAAATAAAAATACATACCAATACAACGACGTGAAATTTTGAAACAACCAATATTAGGTAATGGGTATGTGTCGTATTTACATGAACTTGCAGGTAGTTAAAAACAAGAGCGACTGATCCTATTTGGAGTATTACGACACATACTATTTCCAGTGTGGTAAGATCTACGGGTAGATCTGCAACATAAAGATTAGATTCAACTGCTCCTCAGTGTAGATTTTGTACGCGAACAGTTGCAAGTAACTCCTGAAGATACACAATTAGTACCGCGATCACTTATCACGTATGACCAAGACTACTATCTTTTCTATCTACGGTAAATTTTCTTGGGTCATTATTTGAATACTGCCATAACATTATTGTGTTAAAGCTCACACAATGCTTGCTCTGTTGTTGTTTCAGCGCGTTGATAAATTCAGCATCAATATCAAAGTCGCGATTATTTTTTGTCATTTTGTTGATAATTAGCGAGCTTTTTTCTTATTAATCATTGTAAATAAAATCACCAATGGCTTCTGTAAAATCTATGATAACTGACTGCAAATGAGATTTTTCTTCTATCTCTAGACACAGCGAGATAAACTAAAATTGACCATTCGATACGATCATCAACTATCCAAATAATTTTATCAGAAATTTTTAATCCTTGTGACGAATGGATCTTCATTGTGTATCCTAGCGTCCGTGAAGTTTTGTCTTTTAACGCATCTTCAACAACTCTGACAGGAACAACATCATTTAACACATGATTCTCTTTTTCTGTCGATCCATGAATTTAGTTATGAATATTTTGTTGTCGCGTATCTGCTGGTCTATAACACAAAGGTACAGACAATCCTGGAATCTTTACTTTATTTAAGTGAAATAATCGTTGGCAAAGTGTATCACGAATTATCTTTCTACTTGCCATTATCAAATAGTTTGATTTTCATTTATCCCCAAAATCATATATGTAAGTTTCTAAAATTATATCACGCATTATTTTACACTGAATTTTGTTCGACTGTAATCTGATTAATTTCTTAAATTCTCTTAATTCTGGATTCAACGCTCAATGATCATTAGTTATCTCCTCATAATAATCTACAAAAAGAAGTTTTAACCATTCGTGCAGAGATAATACAACAAATGGTGGTGGTTGACCATGATCGCAACACATAATCACAGTTGTGTTTTTCAATTACAACCAATCAAAAAACATTTTAGCATATCTAATGAAACGGTGCATATTTCATCATAAATTATTATTCCAGATACATATTTGTCTCCCATTTGTTCAGGAGTCCATTCATCACCCTTATACCGAAAGCTGTGATAAGTACATGGCTGCACTTGCCGTTGTTTAATTTCTCTTGCGAGATTGCGTGTAGGTGTTAAAACAACCATACCATCTGATTTCTACACGAGTTGTTTACAGCATCCGCCAAGTCCGTTTAGATATACCTTCTTATGTCTGGATAATGGATCGGATATAGATGGCGCAGACGATAATTCTGATATCTGATTAGTTTTGCCTGATCTTATGAGGTAAATATCTTTGATTTCAACGTCTGCTAATTCAGAATAATTATATATTTCATGTTTATTCTCTATAAACCCCACGGTGCATCAGTACTTGTAGAACGAGTCACTAATTCTGTCTATTTTTTACTCGACTTAAAATTATACCGCTGCAACTCTGACTGAGGGAATCTCATTATAATCGATAGCTAGTTTATAGAAACATAAGCGAGCATACATGATCTTAGATGTAGCGATATATCATCGAAATAGCCAACAATTGTACCTAACCGTGTTCCGTTAGACATGTAAGCATTTTTTTGACTTACAAATATATTTCTCTTTGTTGCATGTGAGATTATAAAATCATATTCAGCATCAACTAGTCGTGCATAATATCGTCTGTGATAATATGAACCACCTTGAGTAGATTTACCGATTATTCTCCTACCGAGATCCTTTGCGGTTTTATCATCATCTGGTGGTAACCAAACTTTCGTCTGCTTCCGATATGATATAATTACCTCACTTACAATCAGCGATATTAGTATTTTACAATCAATCATATATCGTAATAAAACTATTTGTGCCAGCTTTTTTCTGAAAAGTGCCTACCAAACCAAACAAAAGAAATTGGATGAAGACTCTTCCCAAACTCGAATAATTAAATACGAACGAATCCGGTTTTATTAAAATCGGGTAGTCGTCCATTTATTGATACTCTAGTCATTTCGTTTGTGGGATGTCAAAATATTTTAAAATATCCAGAACATTCTAGGTAGCTAAGAACACTTCCCGTATAACACGCAACCATTTCCACAGAAATAACGTCGTTGTACTTATACTTAGTATTCCAAATACTAACATTTCTTTCAGAGTCTTTCTGTGGGTAAAATCTTGTTACGCGTGGACATTATGATCGATAATATTTGTTGAAGCTCCTTCTTTTTTAATAATGTTTCAAAGCGTATAAAATCTCCCCTGTTATAGTTTTTATTATTATTGGAAATTTTAGTATTTTTTCTAACTTGGATACATCATTAATTGTTGCTCCGGTATTTTGCTTGCTTAATTCAGACCACTCGTTTTTTTTATCTTTTACATCTTACATTAGTTAACTGATTTCTACGTATCGCGTTTGTAAAATGTTCGATTACTCGTTGGGCTACACAATTTATTGTTGAAAATTTCATTGGTTCCTGATTATGAACACTAGGTCTTTCATTTTTCGGATAAATTTCATCAATAACCGCTGTCTTTTTCAGTCTACTGTTGTAAATACCAGTTGACATTCCTGGTTTTGAATTTTTAATCAGCATGACAGTTTTTTTCCTTATCCAGAACAGGATCATGTTTGTCACGAATAATCCAATTATCTGTTTCTTCTAGTACAATAAAATGTTACTATGAATAAATATTTTCGATTCTCGATATACAATAGTGATATTTGCCGCTCGTTTGCCGTTCATCGTTGCATCAACACCATCAATGATTTTGAAAGTTGGCCATACGTGAGATGTGACATTTTTGCTAAATTCCTTCTTGGGATCGTGAATTGTATTAATCGAAGTTTTATTCTTCGGATCAACCTGAGTTTTTGTTGGTAAGCCAGTAGATATTCTAACAAGATTAAATTTATCTTTAGAAGTCTTGATTTTGGATAATCTCTCAAGTACATTCATTTTATATTTTAAACAAATGTTTAAATAACAAATATTATATAGAGTGATTTAAAAATGAATAAGTGCAGGTGGTTGATGATTAGTTCGTCAACATCTTGTAATATATTTTGTGTAAATGAATTATGCGGACATCGTTTGTACAGCGAGGAAGATTAGGACCTAAATCATGTTTACGATGTGATGTTGGAGTTAGTGCAAAAACACAATTGTGTTTGCAATGTGACGGTAAACGATATAGAGAACTTAAAAGACATTATGATAAAAGTAATTTAGACAGTGACAAGGCTATAAAACGTGTAGAAGATTATTTGTCTAGATTCTCAAAGTAATAATTTAGACAAAAATAATGATTAAAAAAAAACAACATATAAATGAGACTAAAGTTTGTTACACATACTATAAGAAGGAATTATGAAGCATCTCGTGATAGTGTAATCAGGAACTGTCGACTAAATAGACTTTTAGTCCATACTGTAACTGTTACGTATATTTGATATAAGTCATTTATATTTATTTTTATTGTTTGTTTGTCAGATTCAAATGTGACATTTCAAGTTTAAGATTTATTCATTGGGAGATGACCTGTACTTTAAAAAATAAACACCAGGTGTTGACCTCATTTCTGACCAGGCTTCAGAGTTGTAAACAAGCTTTAAAAATGATTGGTTGGTTCCGAGGACATTATGGAGCTTTTAATAAACATCTTTCTAGTTTTAGTTGGGTCATATGGTGTGTACGTGATTCTTTTAACGTAAATTTGTTCTAAAAGGTTCTAGAAGATCATGTGACCCCTTTCTTGTTTACGTAAAAACAGGTATATAAATTATGTTTTGGAGCGAACTATTTAGTAGTACTTGGGCTTTTAGAATATTAAGTTATGTCGTTTTGAGGTACCTTGTATTGGCAATTATTTCAATTAGTTTGGATGAAGAGGAATTATTTTGTTATTTATCTGGAAAAAAATTGTGCTCATAGAATTTTATTACCAAGAACTGATTTCATCGAGTGACATCGTCTTCCATCTTGGATACTTCGCTAGGATTCGAACTTGGAATTATTTGTACATTTTATTTCCAGGACTTTCGCAATTTCTCTAGTGGATAATATTTGGAATTATTTTTGGATTATCTTTTAATTTGATTCTTAAAACCGTAAATTTATTTTTCTTTTCTGGAAAATATTTGTGATCAATAAATTGTTTATTAAGTTTTTGCAAGCTTGTTATTTTCACTCTTTCTATGTTACTGTTTATTCGAGGCTAACCACGTAACATAACTAATACTGGTTATCTAATGTTGGGAAGAAAAAGTATTATTGTCATAGTTTTATTTTAAAGACTTTTCACCGGATAATCAAAAACGGTCTTGTAATTGACTCAGATCCTAAAATAAACTCTCTCAATAACCTTCAAGCTAGCACACAAAGTGAAAATACTACATGAGGTATTACCGGTAATTGTAAACCAGTGGGACGGAGACATAGTTTCTAATTTACAAACAAAATCAAGACAGAACACGCTGTTAAAATATACAGATTTCATCTTACCTTGTCTAATACAGAAATATATTGTATATTTACAATTATTTTCAGAAACACATTATTTGTCTTTAACAGAGATATATGAATGTTTCAACAGTGACAAAATAAATATTATCTTGATACATAAAATCATCGTGATAAATACATGACACGAGTGGGGATTTGCAGGAATTATTGCTTCTAGTCGCTCTCGATCTAATCTAGTTATATAAGATTCTGATACCATATTATTGACTTTCTTATTCACATCTTTTACCTCAAACAAAAAATATCAGCAACACCAACATTAAATTCACACAGTCAGGACAAAAAGTAGACAGTACCCTCAGATTGCACTAATATGTCATGAGCATATGCAAGGCTGCATATCTTGAGATGAGACGCATCAGCTCCATTCGCAAATATCTTTCAGTTGATGCCACTAAAACACATGTGTTCATAAGTACTTTCAAGACTGGACTACTGTTTCTCAATTCGGTCTGGTTCGTCTCAATATCTACACCAGAAACTTCAAAATACAGCTGCTCGGACCATCTTTAGAGAACCACGTCCAGAGCACACCTTTCCACTTCTCTGCACGCTATACTGGCTATCCATTCGATCCAGAATCAAACACAAAATTTGTTCTCTGTGCTATGTTTCACTGACGGGCTTCGGTCCAGCATACCTATCTGGCCTCAACCATGTGTAGATACCTGCAAGATACTTACGCTCCTCTTCTGACAATTGTATATTCAGTATTCCTACTATGAAAACGAAGTCATGTGGACAATATTCTTTTGTATACCAGGACCCAGCAATGTGGAATGAATTGCCCATTGAAATTAGACACAAAGACACAGTGATCCCTTTCAAGAGTGCTCTTAAAACTTTTTCGACTGCAATAACAAACATAAAGACCTAATAATGTTTCCTACCCTAAATATTTTAAGTCTTTTTATATGTTTTCTAATTTCATGGTGTTTGTTTTGTTTTTGGTTTGTTTTTGGTAGTCATTTTATTATAGATGTTGTAAAGCACGTACAGCTTCGAAAGATTAGGCGCTATTCAAAGCCCTCATTATCAATTAGTAAATAAATACATACAATTATTTAATTGCAATCAGCGATATTATCTTACCATTAATTTGCATCAATCTTTTTGAGTAATGATGCAATAATGAAAGCGCTTTTGTTGAAATTTGCGAAATTTACCATTTTATAACGCAAATGAGAATGCAAACTATAAACACATTGTGATCCTTGTTTACAAGGATTTATTATTGCATTATGTTTGTGTCATTATATTTTCAGAAATCAAGTTTAGAGACTTTTTAAAAATTATTTTTTGCACTCTTCCTATTTCTTCTTCTTTCAAATGTATGATATTTCTGGGTTCGGATGCATTTTGCATATAGACAGCTACGCCACCGCAAATCTTTGTTATGTGCTTGTTAGAAGTAGCCGAGAACCGCCCAATGAATCTATCTGCATATAGTCTGCAGATAGTCCGTTATAACGAAGAGTAACGGAGTGGAAAGCGTCAGGGAACCAGACTAATCTTTAGACTAAAATTTTCCCCGAAATCTTCGGCATATTTATTCGGACTATATCGGCTATTATAGCGAGATAGATTTGAACCCGTAGAATTGACCCTCGAAGTGGCGAATGATTTCGAGACAGGATCGTTAATATTATCCGAGAAGTTACGAATAGAAACCACATGGCAAATGAAAGATCAGTGTATTAGAGATTACTGTGAGGTTGATTGGACATTTATCCAAGTGTAAGGTTATACTTTGTATTCAAACAGTTACTTTAGATGATTTTTATGTTTGTAATTTAAAATGCTGTATTGTTTGTAAATGCGTGTCGTGTTTAACATGGAGTTATGACATTTCGCAAACACAAGTAATGCTTTGTAACGTGATTTTTAAGTTTAACTAAATGAAAACTTTCATTCAACGCCTTTCATTTTAGCTCAATAAAAAGAATAGTATATCTAGATAGATTATATTTTTAAGTTCGCTTTCATTTTAGTTGCACGGAGTGTGGTGGAAACGGATAATGGTTTAAAGAATGTTGGGAATAAATTAAGACTTTCTTCAATATTAAAATATTCTTATTAGTTTTGTTAAAGACTTGATCTGATTTTGGCATTCTTGGCTTCTTCCCTCTCAAGGACTCGTACCTCGTTCCAGCAGCCAGATATAGCTATGCTTAAATAGCATGCACAAAGCACTGATCAGAAGATTGTAGATGGGACGGTGCAGTTAAAGAGTGTTGCTGAGGCTTATAAATCTTTCATCCCAAAACATTTCATGCAATTTTAAGATGGAGCATAAGTCTGTAGCACCAGGCTAGAGACCATGTCCATTGACATTCATGTTTACAAAGAACAGGGGGTCTCCAGTTCCAAGTTGTTATTATTGTATGGTTTATCAGCACAAGATAGGCTATCCATGGCAGCCAGTATAAATGGTGATGGAAAACACCAGAAAGAACTACCGACCCTTGGCAAGCTTTCTCACATAGTCACATTTGCTGCATCCAAGACTCGAACCCACACATACAGATGTAAGATGGCAGTGATCCGTAACAGTGAGTGCTTTAGACCACTTGGACAATCAGGGGCCCCCATTTTGTTTGGTCTATCAGCAGTGTTCAGGAACCATCATATCTGCAATTGACATTAAATTTTCCAATTCTGAATCATGCCATTTGGTCCAGTCTCAGTGCCAAGGTTGTTTACAAAAGTTGTAAGAGTTGTGGTTTCCAATGGCATGTATCTGGGTAATTCTCATCCCAGTACATTGAGTACAAGAAGCTGCTTAGCTGGTGGACAGTGTCAGTTAAATCACAGGGATCGTCCTGGCTTTTTAAATGTTGTTACAGAAACATTGCCAGCCTCAATATTTTGTTGCCAGTTTTCAATAAATGTTTCCAGATAATATTTTTCCAATACTGTCAATGTAATAGGCAATGAAAATTTAAACAGATGTGATAGTTATTACTTTGCTGACAAAATAAAATCGTTACATGACTGTTAAAGTGTTATATATGTTGAAGGCGGGTTGTAGTAAGCTGCAAATAAAGTGTTCCTCATGGCACTGATAATGGTTTTTTTAACTTGTACTAACAGCTACAATCTTTTCAGCTTTTCAACTGCATCACCATTAGGTATGACTATTGTCACCTGAAAAAAATGCATTATCCAATGTAAATATCTACTTTCCAGATGTCTACAGTGTTTCTCACATTTTTTTAATAGAAACATCAGGTATTAAGCAAATCTATATTTTGTATATGATTTTCCAAATACGTGTATTTGTCAAATAATATCATGATTTCTTTACATTAGTCATGAATACATGTATATATGCCAATGCTGTGTTTTCTGAAGAAGTAAAAATACTGTTAAACCCCACATTAATGCGACCCTGCTATACAGCTTTGTGGAATTCCCAATTATATCATTATAGTGGGTTTCCACTATAAGTTTTGTAAGGGACTTTAGTTAATGACATTTTAATACTAAAACCCTATGATCTTACTTTGCAATGTAATATGAGTGACATATATTGCAACCATCTATTTCATGCATTTAGTAATTAAATGTCCACACACACACACACGTTTTATGGCTAGTTAATAGTAGTTTCAAAACATACATTTCCTACAACCAGGAGTTCAGAAATTTATTTTTGCCACACTTTACACAATTTGCTTATAGTGAAATGCTTCCTAAATCCCAAGAATGATCACTGGATACTGTTTAGTTTTTCTCCATTCCTACCAAAGAAATTTACACGAGTCAACACCATATACAAGCATTAATTAAGTTCAAAGAATATTTTGGAAAATAAGTATGTCAACTTGATAGATAACTAACCGACTGTTAAGTAATGGTTTTACTTGGTACTTTATGACACAGCAAGAGCACCTGGAATTAAGGGTTATTGCCAATGGACATGCCACATTAACTGACCAAGACCAATCAAATGATTTGATTCTAACCCGCACCATTCTAATCATGAGCCCAGCATGCTAACCATTCATTATTGACTCTATATTGAGAGTAGTTGCAAAATTATTATAATCATAAAGAAAGGTTGATTTGCAAGTTGAAATATTTATGTAAAAAAATGTCACATCCCAAGACCTGTAGCTCGTGGTCTGGGCATGATGGAAGGATATATTGTGATGAGGAAATTTGGTAAAATGCCATGCTCAGAGACATACTACAATGACCATTACTGATGTAAAGTGCTGTGTTCTTTGACAGACCATAGTGACCATACCTGTCTGGTCTGGGCTGTAGAGCATTATTCTCATAGGCACATCACAATGACCATACATGTCTGGACAGGATGGAAGGCTATATTGTGATAAGGTAAAGTATTGATACTCAGTTATGCATGACAGTGACCATACCTGTCTGGTCTGGGCAGTAAAGTATCTTGCTCAGAGAAATATCACTGACCATGAGACACTCCAGTGACCATACTTGCCTGGGGTGTGCAGGATTCAAATCCACATCCTTCAGGTGACAAATGTGTTACATCAGCAACTAGAAGGCCACAGTGACTTATTTGTGGTGGTGACATGTTAAAAAAATTGAATAGACTTCATTTTTGTCTCCTGACCTTTTGTTATCCTCATGTTTCAGATGTATAATGTAAAAGCATATTTTTATAATGTATATGTGTTTTTTTTTTGGTCAACTTTATTGTTATGTACATGAATGCAGAATGTTTAATTTAAAATATTTAAACAAAATATAAAATTATTGATAAAGGAATATAACTAGTTTCAGGTTTCTTTTTAATTTGAAATACAGTATATATTTGTATAAATGCATATCGTGTTGTGTACATGGGGAATAAATATTTCCATGTGGGACGCTGTATGTAAAAAGTTGGCAGCTGTTTTGAAAAAAATGTGACTATGGTCATGACTATCTTAGAAAAGAATGATGACATGCATATTAGCAGCACGTATGTTGATTCAAGATTTTATGGATTGTCTTTTTTCTGTCATTTTCAGAATGTAACTCTGATATTGTAAAGTTAGTGTGGATGAGCAAAGGGAAAATGTATCAGTCAGGACAGTTACATTTAAATCTAAATAAATCTAAATAAATCTTAAGTTCTAAAGAATTAGAAACATTAACTTCATATAGCTAACATACAAGGGTTTACTTCTTGTGACATCTTATCTATAGATATGACAGCTGTGGAAGCAATAGTGGTCAAAGACTCCAGAAGTGTAAGTACGTGTCAAGACTCTGTTACAATGACATCAACAGAGAGTAAATTAACTAACTTCTTCTTTTGCAGAAGACTGTTGTTCTGGGGACAGTGTTGACACTATCAAAGAATCAAATGCAGCCATGAGCACTGAGAGTTCATATGAGAATTTGGCTGCTATTGCCACAGTAGATAACCAGTCAAAATCTGATGTGCCAGAAGAGAATTTGGATGCCATGGCCACAGTAGACAACCAGTCAAAATCTGATGTGCTAGAAGAGAATTTGGATGCCATGACCACAGTAGACAACCAGTCAAAATCTGATGTGCCAGAAGAGAATTTGGATGCCATGGCCACAGTAGACAACCAGTCAAAATCTGATGTGCCAGAAGAGAATTTGGATGCCATGGCCACAGTAGATAATCAGTCAAAATCTGATGTGCCAGAAGAGAATTTGGATGCCATGGCCACAGTAGATAATCAGTCAAAATCTGATGTGCCAGAAGAGAATTTGGATGAGGACAAACTTGTTGGTAATTTCAGTAACTCACAAATGGTCACAGACTGTGACAGTATTACTGTATGCAAAGATCTCACCACAACAATAACTAAGAAAACTGGAAGTAAATTACAGGACAAGGGAGGGAATGTCCATAATTTTAAGATTTCTCAAGAAGTTGATCATATTCATCTTGGTCATGATTTGGTTAATACAGTGTTGCTAGTAAGCTCTGAACCCAAGCTGCAAAGTCTGAGAAAGAATGATGCAGAAATTGCTACAGGCATACAATTTGAAAATATAGGTCACATTGAAGACTGTGTTGCCATGGTGACGGTAAAAACTGAACCCATTTCTGATGACCTAGATAATAATAGTACAGAATATGAAGTTGTTAAACATAATTTTCTGTTAGGCTTGGAGCATCAAAGTGGGAGCAACTTGGAGGACTCGATGGGAGGCAGTCTGATGGCCTACAGAGTTGACAGTGATGGAGAAAGTGATGCAGAGTCTAGTTACAATTCCACGTCAGCCACTAGCTCTTTAGAGAGTAGTGATGAAGAAGAAAGCAACGAATTAAACACAGAAACTAAAATTAACAGGTCAGTATGTTTTCAATAATGTACTATTAAGTTTTGCATAATTTTGTATGTTGAATAGCATTTCAAATTGATCAGGAGAATGCAAAATATTCTGTATACAACGTTCAATTTATATTTAATGTTGTGAGGAAAATACACATAACTATCCAACCATCCATCTGTCCACATAAACTCTAGATTTTAAATTAATACTTTGATCATGGGCTTCAAATGCAGTCCAGAATCATATACAGTAATGCTTATGTTAAACTTAAAACTCCTTAGAACTTGGTTTTAAATATATGAATTATGCTTAATTTTTGTTCTTTATTAGATGAAAGACTTTTTGGTATCCGTTGTAGGTTACTGGACATGGATGAGGACCTCGATGAGAAGAAATTGAAGAAGAACAAGTTTGGCTTGGAGGACATAAGGACACGAGGAGAACTGTGTCTAGATGTATGTATTGTAATATAATGTGTGTATTTCAATGTAATATCCCATCTTGGTCAAAACAATGTCTCTAGATAATATAATGTAACCCTCCCCCTATTCCCCGGTCAAAAATGTTTTTTTTTCATTCTTCGTTATTGTTATCAACTGTCATCATTATTTTTTTTTTTATCAAGGTCTATATTGTTTCTTCTACTGATTTCTCCTAACAAACTGCATGTTCTCAGAACTGCTGGCACATTGTGCTACATTAAAAGTATATGATTGTAGTGAATATCTATTTTAAAACAACATACCTGGCCATTAAAACCTGCAAGGTTTGTGGTAATTGGCCAAGTTGCAGTGTAATTTGTTTTATGGTCATTGGTGTATCCTATTTACAGGGTTAAAATATCTCCATTGGCACCATTGGCTGTGTATTTTGTTGTTGTTGTTATAGGTTTAATGCCATTTTTCAGCACAAGATAGGCTATACATGGTGGCCAGTATTAATGGTGGAGGAAGAACCTGGGAAATCCCCAGTAAGAACCATGACCCACGAGAAGCTATGGGAAAGGTTTCTCACATACCCACATTTGCTGAGCCAGAGACTCGAGCACACGCAGACAGAGATGAGATGGCAGTGATCCATAAAAGTGAGTGGTTTAGACCACTCAGCCACTCAGGGCCCCCCTATGTGTACTTTGTAATGTCCTCTGTATTAAGGATGTGTAATTGAGTATATAGCTGGAGATAATTGGAGTCTTGTTCCTGTATAGTCTAATGCTGAATTTCTCTGGAAAGAGGGCCATACTCCATATGTTCTCCTATTCTGCCAGGGGCCCCGAGTGGTCTAAAGCATTCTCCGTCACAGTCCACTGCCATCTCACCTCTGTCTGCATGGGTTCGAGTCTCATTCAACCAACGTGGGTATGTGAGAAAACTTGCCAATAGCTTCTCATGTCCCTTGTCCTCTCTTGCCATTAAGTATCACTCACAAAACAAGCAAAGAGATTAGGGTCAAACATTTACTGGAAGAGACAGAAACTCTACTTGACACTGATGAAGCTCGTTTATTATATTTGTGGTCCATCAAAAGTATTGTCAACTTGAATTCCAAGGAAGAGCTGCGTTTGCAAGTCAAGACATGCACTACTGGAAGATTTGTTTACAATAAATGGTGCCTCATTTTATTAACTGTTATTATGAAAGGGCGGGTACTTGAGTACCCAAATATTCATTAACAGCTTTAGATAGCACTTTGTAATGAAGTTCATGATAAACATGTCTATTCTATTACATACTAAAATTGGACCCATGACCATACCTGCCTTATTGTGTTATAATGAAGGACTGTACAGTGAGGAAGTGCTGTACTTTAAATTGTGAGGAATTAGCAGATCTTTTATATTGAACAAGAATAATCATAGATTGACTTTGTGTGTGTGAGTGTGTGTGTGGATATATATATATATATATATATATATATATATATATATATATAATGACTTTAATTCTTTTGTGTGTTGTTTATGAACAGTTACGGTCAAGTTTTATCGGTGACAAAGAAATTAGGTTGAACTGAATGCTGTGTGAATTTTTCTCATGTACATTGTACAGGTGTTGTTTCAAATAAGAAGTTTATAAATCAATTTTATAATAAACTTCCATAAATTAAAAATAAAACAATTCTTGATTAAGGTTAGTTCATTAAGCATTTGTACTAACTTGCAATTACAATACTATAATCTAGGTACTCAATTATAATTCATTAGTGTTATTTAGTTCATTGCCAGAATTCACTAAATAGTTTTTAAATATAAACATGCACCATGTGTTTATAATACAGATATAACTCAGAAAATTTTCATCTTGAAAATAAAGTATTGCTTGAAACCAACCAATGTTAAATGCAATCAAGCATACTCAGAACTTGATGGCATAATTCAAATAACACACAAACATGCTGAAATTCAAGTTGAGCTTGACCCAAGTATATATCATCTTATACATATATATATATACACACACTCATGCTGAAATTAAAGTTGAGCTTGACCCAAGTATATATCTTATACATATATATACACATTATTCCCACATGTATGTTACACAGAGATTTATGTTGTGTACAGATACATTTTGTACAGTGATGTACATTGTACTGATACATTGTACAGAGATGTATAGTGTATTGATACATTATACAGAGATTTGTTGTACTGATACATTTTATACATTGATGTACATTGTACAGAGATGTATAGTGTATTGATACATTATACAGAGATTTATGTTGTACTGATACATTTTAGACTGATGTACATTGTATTGATACATTATACAGATATGTATGTTGTATGGATACATTGTACTGATACATTATGCAGATATGCATGTTATACTGATACATTATATAGAGATGTATATTGTACAGATACATTTTATATAGAGATGTACATTATACAGATACATTATACAGATGTATTTTGTATGGATATCATACATTTTACAGAGATGTATTTTGTAGGGATACATTTTACAGAGATGTATTTTGTAGGGATACATTTTACAGAGATGTATTTTGTAGGGATACATTTTACAGAGATGTATTTTATAGGGATACATTTTACAGAGATGTATGTTGTATGGATACTTTATAGAGAGATTATGTTGTATGGATACTTTATAGAGAGATTATGTTGTATGGATACTTTATACAGAGATTATGTTGTATGGATACTTTATTCAGAGATTATGTTGTATGGATACTTTATACAGAGATTATGTTGTATGGATACTTTATACAGAGATTATGTTGTATGGATACTTTATACAGAGATTATGTTGTATGGATACTTTATACAGAGATTATGTTGTATGGATACTTTATACAGAGATTATGTTGTATGGATACTTTATACAGAGATTATGTTGTATGGATACTTTATACAGAGATTATGTTGTATGGATACTTTATACAGAGATTATGTTGTATGGATACATTTTACAGAGATTTATGTTGTATGGATACTTTATACAGAGATTATGTTGTATGGATACTTTATACAGAGATTATGTTGTATGGATACTTTATACAGAGATTATGTTGTATGGATACTTTATACAGAGATTATGTTGTATGGATACATTTTACAGAGATTTATGTTGTATGGATACTTTATACAGAGATTATGTTGTACTGATTTACTATACAGAGATGTATTTGTATGGATACTTTATACAGAGATTATGTTGGATGGATACTTTATACAGAGATTATGTTGTATGGATACATTTTACAGAGATTTATGTTATATGGATACTTTGTACAGAGATTATGTTGTACTGATTTACTATACAGAGATGTATGCATGGACACACATTAATGTTGTTCACAGTTATATTCTATTCACATTACACATATTATACAGATACATATTACATGCTATACACAGATATTTGTTAACACAAATGCCATGTTATTCTCTGATGCACATTGTACATATACTATACAGAGATACATGTTTTACATAGTTGTTATATTAAGATACATTATATTTGATACATTTACTAATTAAGAACATTGCTTTAGTTCAGATTTTATAAAAGTTAATTCTGTCAACATTCCCAGGAATTGCCACCTATTGAAGATCTACATATTACTGTGGATGAGAAGGTCAAGCTTGTGCCAGTTGGACAGGTGTCAAGTGTCATTGGATGTCTAGGTAATTAAGTGGACAAGTATCATTTGTTGTCCAGGTAATTAAGTGAGACAGGTGTCAAGTATCATTGGATGTCTAGGTAATTAAGTGGACAAGTGTCATTTGTTGTCCAGGTAATTAAGTTGGACAGGTGTAAAGTGTCATTGGATGTCCTAGTAAATAAAGTGCTTTATAAAGCAATATAGTTTTTATTATGTGAATTACTGTTTTGTGTAAATAAAATGCTTACTGTTTTAGTCCACTTGGAAAGGCGTTAGGACTGTCATGTGAAGCTGAAGGTCCTGAAAGCAAGGACTCGCTGCTGATGGTTTTTATTTATAGTGTAACGGGATTGTGTTTTTGATGGACATGTATAAATAAAAATTAAGATTGTTTCATGTAAGTTTTGATATAGCTAATTCTGTGTTTTAATTTGTAGTAGTTATGAAATGTAACTGTAGATAACCAGTTAAAAATGTTAAATTGTAGTAATGAAATTTAACTGTAGATAACCAGAGATCATTGTCTCGAAATGTATAATTGTAGTAGTTATGAAATTTAACTATGTAAAGAGCCAAATAAATCATTTGTAGATAAGTGTTTTAAAAGAATCATGATTAATATTGGTCAGTAAAATTTAGTGAACATGATCTTAAATAAATAGATCGCTGAAAACCATGCAAATATGGTGACTTCTTTCTCTTTAATTACAGTGGTCGTTCAATCTAACATGCAAATCGCCCCGTTGAATGAAGATACTGTTCTTTTCTTAGAGGACCGAACATCCATTGGACAAGTGAGAACATGTTTTGAAAAATAGTTCACTGTAACATAGGGCTGGAAGTTAATTCTTTGAACATTGAAATTCGATGCATTCATTCTAACGTACATGTATCAGTGTACAAAACATGAGTAATGGTTGAAGGATTTAAAGGTTCCCAAGATAGCATGTCATCCCCAAGACATTAATTCTTCAAGTCAGGACATTACGTCTTAAGTCATCAATGCCATTAACTGTCTTAAGTCATCAATGCCATTTACTATCTTAAGTCATCAATGCCATTAATTATCTTAAGTCATCAATGCCATTTACTATCTTAAGTCATCAGTGCCATTAACTATCTTAAGTCATCAATGCCATTTACTATCTTAAGTCATCAGTGCCATTAACTATCTTAAGTCATCAATGCTATTTACTATCTTAAGTCATCATTGCTATTTACTATCTTAAGTCATCAGTGCCATTAACTATCTTAAGTCATCCATGCTATTTACTATCTTAAGTCATCCATGCTATTTACTATCCTAAGTCATCAGTGCCATTAACTATCTTAAGTCATCCATGTTATTTAATATCTTAAGTCATCCATGCCATTAACTGTCTTAAGTCGTCAATGCCATTTACTATCTTAAGTCATCAATGCCATTACTTGTCTTAAGTCATCAATGCCATTTACTATCTTAAGTCATCAGTGTTATTAACTATCTTAAGTCATCAATGCTATTTACTATCTTAAGTCATCAGTGCCATAAACTATCTTAAGTCATCCATGCTATTTTCTATCTTAAGTCATCCATGCTATTTACTATCTTAAGTCATCCATGCTATTTACTATCTTAAGTCATCAATGCTATTTACTATCTTTAGTCATCAGTGTCATTAACTATCTTAAGTCATCCATGCTATTTACTATCTTAAGTCATCCATGCTATTTACTATCTTAAGTCATCAATGCTATTAACAATATCTTTCCTCAATTGTTATAGAATAGAGGGTGCTAGGAATCACATTATTATCTACATGTGTCAGGGCTTCCAATAATGCACAAATGTTGATCCATGGCACAATAAAATTATGTATGATGCATTAAAACCCCTGCCTACAAGTCCTATAGGATGAAACAAAACTGCTGACCGGGTTTATTTTCCAGCTTGCAGAAGAGGTTGAGGCTTTACACCGTCTGTTGAGGTCATCCTCATTAATTATGCATTGTGTTCATTTCCGAGTGTAGTCAAATTAGTGCACATGATCTCAAAAGAATGATGCGCTTAGGATTCAGATTAAATTAGAAGATAAACTCTATGATAAAAATATTACTATCATTTGTTGCTTTCACATCAAGACTTATAAAAATGCCATTTGCAAATTTGCCATTTTTGATAATTGGACATGTATGTTGGAGTGTATGGTCAGAGTCCACTGCCTATCAAAAAGTTGAAATTCACCAACATCATTTGATGCCAGCAAAAGGTATCCACTTACTAACCAGCCAAGAAAACATGACCTTTCATTGAGATATACTTGCATTAGATCAATAGCAGGGTTCTTATGGTCTTTGAAGGTCTTTGACAGTTTTGGGAAAAGTGAAGCAGCATTTCTCAAGGCCTTGAATGTTTGGGAAAATCAAGCAGATTGCCCTGAGTTCTTTAAAAGTCTTTGAAATTGAAATAAAACCAAACATTTTAATTTCTTTCCATAATCACAAGTATAATTGACCAAGGTTATTAGATTCAGATGTTGCTGAGATTTCCTGGTTTCTATATTTTGATTAATTATAGTTTGAATTTCATCATTAAACAGATTGTAGTATTTTGCAGTCATTTTTTTCTTGTATAACATAACTTGTTAGCGAAAAAGGGTCTTGGAAATCTTATCTTTGTGGTCTATTAAAGTTCTAGAAAAGTCTTTGATTTATCACTCAGAATTCTCTATGAACCCTGGAGAGGAATATGATTTATTTTCTCAGAAATTGTGAGCATATCATTCGTTATATCTTGAACCGACTAACAGATGAGAAGAAACTACAGCGTTGCTGAAATTTGACCTGGATCTCACCATTAGCATTCCTTGTCACATGATTACTTAAATCTCGCAAGTTACATGTCAACAGCATCAGAGGTCATATCGTCATGTGATATCAACAAAACCATTGCTAGTGTTGATGTAGGAAAACAATTGCACATATCGATGAAAGTATGTAATCTTAATAGAAAACTGAAAGAAAACAAACTTATCAAAATATTTATTCAGAAATCTGTAAATTACCTCACTCAAACCACTGTCAAGCATTACAGTTCCCTCACTCAAACCAGTCAAATACTGCAGCCACCAACCCAATCCACTGTCAAACACTGCAAATACCCCACTCAATCAATGGTCATAAACACTGCAATTATCCCACCCAATCCACTATCAAACACTGCAGTTACCCCACTCTAACCACTGTCAGATAGTGAAATTACCCCACCCGATCCACTGTCAAACACTGCAGTTGCCCCACACAGTCCACTGTCAAACTTTGTGCATTTAATTAACTCAGTCCATTGTCAAACACTGCAATTACCCCACTCAGCCCAACCCAGTCCATTCTCAAACACTGCAAATGCCCAAATCAATACAGTGTCAAACTCCAACAAATATTTGTATCATGTATGTGCTGTATGCAGCGAATCTTAATTAATGATAAGATAGTACCAATATGTTCTATATTTATATTCATATCATTCATATAGGTTCCATATTTATTATATGCCATTCAGAAGTTAGAGCATATTGTATCAGGGTTTATACGGTCTTTGAAGGTCTTTGAGAGTTTGGGGAAAATGAGGTAGCATTTTCAAGGCCTTGAAAGTTTGGGAAAATGGAGCATATTACCATGAGGTCTTTAAAATTCTTTGAAAATTGAAATAAACTCCAATTTTTTTAATTTATTTTCAGAATCACAAATAAAATTATCCGAGGTTGTTCGATTCGGATGTAATCTAGTTATCCTGGTTTCTTTCTTTTGATGACCCGTTCAGTTTAATTGCCGCCGCAAAAACAAAAGAGGCTTTGTTTGAGCAACCAAAGTTGGCCTTGGCGACTTCAATCGCACATGCACTCTTCATCAAAGCAAGACGGCTACACACTTCATCAAAGGAAGTCGCAAATAAATTGGCTAAGGTCGTTAGCTTCAGATGTAGCTGGTTTTCCTGGCTTCTTTCTTTTGACGAATCGTTAAATTTGATTGGACGAGTCCATCAGCTTTGGCCAATCAAAATGTTCATTACACTAATTCACTCTACGTAGAAAGTAACATGCTCGAGGATTCAAGATTTGTTTAGTCGATTTACTTCTTAAGTGTTTAAAAATGCCAGGTCTTTTCTCTTTCAACGCTATCTGGCTTGAACAAGAGAAATACAAGGAATGGCTGCAAAAGGATAAATTATGTAAACGAAAGGTGTTTTGTACATTGTGTAAAATTAAGACGATCAACTTGGCTTCAATGGAAGAAGGAGCCTTTCTTTTACAAGTCATGCCAAAGATAAGTTGCAAATTAGTAACTACATACTGTTCATTTAGTACAACAAAGATGCAGAAGTATAAGCTATTGGTAGTTTTGGGCAAAATACTCTTCGGGTATAAAATAAAGATATTGTTTAGTTTGATGATTTGGGAGATACGGCAGAAGAGGGCCCGTTTTAATTTACTTATACTGTCGGTTTATTTAACATGTTTGAGGGACAAAAATTATTTTCAAAAATTTTATTCTACATAATAATGTTGCTTGGTTTAATATAGAAACATCTGTTGTAATAAAATTCAATTCACGGATAAACAGTTTTAAAGTGCGCATGCATACACTATATTATAGTTATGCAAGAGTAGTTGCTCTTAAATTGCGAGTAAAAAAAAATTTTTTTTTAATGGCGTTAACGTGTGCTGTGAAGCTTTAACTGTAGGAAGTCATTTCTCCTTTGAATACGTTCCCCAATCACATTACTTTAGGGATATTAGCCTGCTACCTCGCGAATCCAGCCCTACCAAAAGACGAAAATTCGTCTTTCCTGTCTATGTCATATAGACAAAGGGCAATAACTCTTGCCCATTACCTCCCCTTGCCGCCCGTTAGGTGTCGCTTCTTTAGTTTTTTAGCTTCGCTTACGCGAAAACACGTACAATTAGACCTCCAATGAATCCAAGCCATCTTAGTGTAAATTCTGACCATCCGAAGTTAAATTTGGAATTACTGTGTTGGATAATCATTCCTCTACAGGTCGTATACATTATTTTACAATATTTTCCGATTTGAGTGACTTTGTCACCTTTTCTAGACTTCGGACCAGGTTGCAACGTGGTCAAACCATGTAATACATGTAGCGCTCAATAATTTCGCTTATTCCGTATGTAACGTTTACGATATTAGCGACTAATAACGTGCTGCATTGATAATGTGTGCTGTATTTATCTTCTTTGACGTTTCAGTAGACTTCAAAAAAGTCTTTGAACAACCAATTGCGACTATTTAATGGCGGACTTCGTGTTGTAGTCACGAGTTCACGCGACACTTAATCATTTCGCTTCCTCCGTTAGTTACGGTTATGGAATAGCGACTTAATAGCGTACTGAATTGTTAATTTGTGCTTTGTTTATCTTCTTTCCGTTTCAGTAGACTTCGTCTCTGAACGACCAGTTGCGACTATTTAATGGCGGAATTTCGTGTTGTAGTCACGAATTCACACGACACTTAATCATTTCGCTTCCTCCGTTAGTTACGGTTATGGAATAGCGACTTAATAGCGTACTGATTGTTAATTTGTGCTTTGTTTATCTTCTTTCCGTTTCAGTAGACTTCGTCTCTGAACGACCAGTTGCGACTATTTAATGGCGGAATTTCGTGTTGTAGTCACGAGTTCACACGACACTTAATCATTTCGCTTCCTTCGTTAGTTACGGTTATGGAATAGCGACTTAATAGCGTACTGAATTGTTAATTTGTGCTTTGTTTATCATCTTTTCGTTTCAGTAGACTTCGTCTTGAACGACCTATTGCAACATGCTCACGGTGATAACTAGTGTGGTCATTAAGAGTTAACATGGCACGGAATAATTTGACTACTCCGTTAATAACGGTTATAGTATTATCGAATTAATAATACGCTGAATTTTTTTAATCTGTGCTTTGTTCTCTTCTTTTGTCGTTTCAGTAGCAAAGTCGACAACGAAGGCATGAATGGCAAAATGGGTGTTGGCAATGTGGAAATGGAGGAAATTATGTTGACATGGTTTAGGCTGCCCAGTGGATGTAAATTTCACCGCAGGTCCGTGCATGGCTTTCGGGCCTGTAAGTCCGGACGCATGGAGTCTAGGCTGGATCAATTGGATCCATTTTATTATGCACTTTCGCCGTCCGTCCAGCCGTCCGTCCAGCCGACACCGTCAGTTCAGCCGGCACTTCAGCAGGCACCAACCGGCACTAGCCATACATCCGGCACCGTCCGTTCAGCCCAAATGGCACCGGACGGCCAGCCGACCTTCCAGCTGGCATCAACAGGCACCGGCCGTTCAGCCCAAATGGCACCGGCCGGCCAGACGACCGTTCAGCCCAAATGGCACCGGTCGTCCAGCCGACCTTCCAGCCGGCATCAACCGGCACCGGCTGTCCATCCGACAACGACCGTTCAGCCCAAATGGCACCGGTCGTCCAGCCGACCTTCCAGCCTGCATCAACAGGCACCGGCCGTCCACCCGGCAACGACCGTTCAGACCAAATGGTATCGGTCGTCCAGTCGACCTTCCAGCCGGCACCGGCCGTCCATCCGGCAACGACCGTTCAGCCCAAATGGCACCGGTCGTCCAGCCGACCTTCCAGCCGGCATCAACCTATGCAGGCCGTCCATCCGGCAACGACCGTTCAGCCCAAATGGCACCGGTCGTCCAGCCGACCTTCCAGCCGGCATCAACCTGCACCGGCCGTCCATCCGGCAACGACCGTTCAGCCCAAATGGTACCGGTCGTGCAACCGACCTTCCAGCCGGCATCAACCTGCACCGGCCGTCCATCCGGCAACGACCGTTCAGCCCAAATGGCACCGGTCTTCCAGCCGACATCAACCTGCACCGGCTGTACATTTGATTTACGGAGATTATAGTGATGTACCCGTCAGTCAATCTGTACTACTGGTTACATATCACTACCATGAGAGAGATGTTATAGATGTATCTCCGTCCAATCAGACCATTCGAGAGGCAGGTGCCGGTCATAGCCGGACCTTCGCCGACATTCCGGCCGACCATATACCAGACAAATCAGTCGGTATCGCCGGTGTACACCTCCCGTCACGTCAAATACGTGTCGGTGTGATTTTAAAACAAGGGAGAATTAGTGACATTATCAGAGATGACGGAATTGAGTTATCTATGCCACTTGGTATGCGCTACCCAGATATGGCAGCTTTACCAGAACAGGACTTTCAGGCCGACCATTTGTCAGTTCAATCAGCGTTAGTGCCGGCCGTCCATATGTTCACGGCTTCTCCACAAGGGAGATTTAGTGAAAGTGTCAATTATGACAGAATTGCGTCATCTAGGTCACCTGGTATGCTGTACAGATATGCAGGCTATACCAGAACCAACATTCCCTCTGAGCGAATGGTAGATGGGTGCACAGTGCTGGCCGCACTACATAAGCATTATGTAATTATTATTACCTTCTAGCCGGCACCAACCGGCACCGGGCGTCCATCCGGCAATGACCGTTCAGCCATATGGCACTGGTCATCCAGCCGGCACTAACCGGCACCGGGCGTCGATCCAGCAATGACCGTTCAACCCAAATGGCACCGGTTGTCCAGCCAAGCTTCCAGCCGACACTTGCCGGCACTGACAGTCCATCCGGCTCCGGCCGTCCAGCCCAACAGGCACCGGTCGTCCAACCGTATGGAGATTTTAGTCATATACCAGTCCGTCCGACTGTACCGCTGTACCAGCACGGGGACTTTTATCATACTGCAATCCGCACAAATTGGATTGACGAAGATTCTAGTGATGTTTCCGTCTGTCAATCCGTACTACCGGTTACATATCACTACCATGACTCTGATGTTGGCGATGAATCTCTCGACCCAACCCGACCATTCGAGCGGTCGGTGCCGGTCATAGCCGGCCCGTCGCAGGCGTTCAGGCCAAACATATACCAATCAATTCATTCGGCATTGCCGGCCGTCCATAGGCTATCAACTCATCCACAAGGGAGAGTGAATGCCTTTTTTAGAGATGACGGAATCGAGTCATCTATGCCACCTGGTATGCATTACCCCGATATGGATGCTTTACCAGAGCAAGATTATGCACATAGTGAGTGCGATGAATCACAGGCAAATCAGCTGTATGCAGATCCAACTATGGAACGGACTGAGTTCAGCTTCAAAGCCGCAGTGGAGGAAATTTTTAGGGTGTTAAGGCCCCTTCAGAATGCCCTCCACCTCCTGCTGCAATTACCGACTATAGGGTTAGTGCGTCGGTCGATCTGGATGAAGGGGAAGAGATTCTATCCTTCCGCCTCCTTCCCCAGTCGACAAAATTAAGGAAATTAATGACCGTCTGTCGACACGTATAGGGGATCCAGGAAATGCTAAGGCGTTCTTTTCTGAAAGCCAAGTACCAGCGTCGTTTTCAGGTCGATGGTACAAAACTCACTCCGATGCGTTCAATACTGAGGTCCTGGCTCGGGATAAAATAGGGCAGCAGTCCATATGTCTGCGGCATTGTCTTATAAAGTGGACAAAACTGTGTTCAATGCCACGTCCAAGCTGGTTCGAATGTAGTCGCTACGTCTTCACTGTTAGACCTAGCCTCCCTAGCCATTTTCAGGATCGCTGAAAAATCTGGCAATGAACATGCTTGGGATTCGACGGCCCGGTTAGCTAGGGTTCTTAACAGGGCAGCTCACCATTCCATGGCCAATGCGCTGACTGCTTCTGCCAACCTAGACCTGATATGTCGTGACGCATGTCTGAAGGGCACGTCGCTTAAACCCCATCATAAGCTGGCTAGATATGACCGACGCACATTTCACGTCCCTATCCCACGAGTAGCGGACATTCTCCGTTGTGCTTGTCGGGACTAGGCTTATCAGTTCCATGTCATACCTTTTGGCCTAAATTTAAGCACTTGGGCTAGTACCAAGGTTATGGGTTACGTCGTCACCCTGTTCCGCTCAACTTCATCTATTGCGTCGGCAGTATATTTGGATGACATCCTCCAGAAACATCTGTCAAGTTCTATTCTGCTCAAAGGCAGAAACGATCTTATATCACTTTACGTCATATAGGCTTTCTCGTGAACTGGATAAAGTTTGATCTCTGTCCAATCCGGATTTTGGTCCATCTGGGTGTGGAGTTTCTCCCGATCTGAATCTGGTAAGGCTTCCTCGAGTTTGCGATTATCCAGATAATTGCACTCGTAGAGTCCGTTTCCGACAGGATGCGCATTTTAGCGAGAGAGTTGCAGATCCTCGGATTATTCAATGCGGCAGCAGACTTGATCCCGATCAGCCGTCCTTTTATGCGCCCTTTTCAAAGGACGTTGCTAGCGTAATTGCGCTCTTTTCAAGTCCCTTCGATCCCAGAAAACAGTCATGCTCACGCCAGAGATACAATCATTCTTGAGTCAATGGCACAACCCCTGTAGGCTGTCCACAGGGATTACTCTGGAGATACCCCAAGGGGATAACGGTATGTTCCGCCACTAATACCTACGGTTGGGGTGCCCACCTGTTGCCGAACTTCGATACTGTCAGCGGCACGTGGGTGCCAGGGGCGAGCCCTTTCCACATCAACCTTTCAGAAATAACGGCTGTCATCAATGCCTTTCATTTCGGGCAGGATCAACTCTTATTACAAACTGCCCTCATTATGTCAGACAACATTGTGGTGGTGCCTTGCCTCAAAACAAGGGGACACCAATCACCAGACCTGTGCAATCTGAACTGGCAATTTCTACATTGGTTCGACAATCTCCACCTCAATGTACAATTCAGACACATTCTTGGCAGACTCAATGTCTTGGCTGACACTCTATCTAGTCATTCACACAGAATGGTCACTCCATCAATCGGACTTTCTTCCAATTGACACACTTTGGAGACGTCCGATGATTGATCTTTTGCAACAAGATGGAATCGCAAGTTCTCTACCTTTCATCTCACAGGTTCCAGACCCAGAAGCTTGGGTCGTGGATGCTCGATCAATCACCTGGGAAGGAATGTGGGCATTCTCCTACCCTCCCACGGTCTTGGTACTGGAATTAATCCAGAAGTTAAGGGGTCAGAATTGTCAGATGGTTCTGATTACCCCTCTCAGATGGAACAACTCCTGGGTCTCCGATCTACTCAATCTAGGCGATAGATCTACCCAGGAAGATTACAGTCAGCACAAGTATTCACAAGCAACCGCGGCCAGGGGTGTTCCAATCCCTGTCCGGACCGTCTTTATGTTCAAGCTTGGCTCTTGTCCAGACAGCCTTGCAAGACAAACAGTTTAAATCTTTGATTGCGGAGAGAATCTCGAGAGCAAGAAGGCCCTCTACTCTGAAGGTTTACGAGGGCAAGTGGCATGTTTTCAGAGACTGGTACCATATCATTCACATTGTTCCTCTGAGTGTCACAATCCCTCAACTGGCCAACTTTTCTCTGACTTTTCGAGGAGAAACATCTGGCTCCAGTTATTCTCAAATGTTACCGCTCCATGATATCAGACACATTCCGCCATTCTGGTACATGTGCTATCAGCCATGACAAAGATTTGTCAGATCTTTAGACATTTAAAAAAAAAAAAAAAAAAAAAAAAAAAAATTTAATCGACTTATATCCCTCACCCTGTTTTCAAATGGAATCTGTCCTGGGTTTTAACATGACTCAATTCAGACAGTATTGAGTCTTTAACCCACGATTAGTTAAAGCTACTATCATACAAATTGGGTTTCTTGATAGCCTTAGCTTCAGCATGCAGGGTGAGCGAGTTACATGTCCTTTCTAGTGACCCGAACTCTCTTTCGTTTCGATCAGAGGGTTTGATGGTCCTCTTGACGCAGCCAGGCTTCGTAGTCCAAAATAGATTACCATACATTGCGATCAACGAGTCGTCATTAGCTCGCTTTCTTTATAGATAAGTCAGGATCAACAGCCATGTAAGATCCTGTTTGGGCACTCTAGCACCATTTCAATGCATAGAGGTGAGTCAGGTCACATACTAGCACCTCTTTCTTCTGGTGATAGCTGGGATATGAGATATCACCATTCAAGCCCTTGCTTCATGGCTGTAGTGGGTTATACGCTCGGCGTACTCTGAGCTGGGATATGAGATATCACCATTCAAGCCCTTGCTTCATGGCTGTAGTGGGTTATACGCTCGGCGTACTCTGAGAATTCGCAAATCAGTCACCTTATAGAAGCTGTTGCAGAGTCAACCTTCTACAGTTTTATCTTCAAGTTTGTACTCGCAGAGGCAAACATTGATTCTAGTAGGTCCGGTGTTGGGCAGCCCAGACGCCCACCAGACCCATGTGCAACAATCAGCACAGCCTATTAGCTTCGCTGGATTCGCCAGATAAATTTTCGTAGGTAAGAAGATTTCAATAACTATCTTCTTAACCGCATAAAAGGGTCACATATCACGTGACCCTGGGCTGTGTTGCTGATTGAAAATTAGGAGACCGGGTTATCATTCACATGGGGAATCCAACCATCATTCCCTAGAGGATACCCGGGGTGGAGGTCGGATGCTCCGCATTCCCTCCTCCTATTACTTATTCTCCTAAAGTAATGTGATTGGGGAACGTATTCAAAGGAGAAAGCAAATTTTTTAGTAAATTATGTTTCTCCGAGAATACTTACCCAATCACATTACTAAGAAACCCTCCCAACCACCCCGCCATGCGAGCATCCTCGTGTTTTATGTATCGCTCAGCTTAAAAACTAAAGAAGCGACACCTAACGGGCGGCAAGGGGAGGTAATGGGCAAGAGTTATTGCCCTTTGTCTATATGACATAGACAGGAAAGACAAATTTTCGTCTTTTGGTAGGGCTGGATTCGCGAGGTAGCAGGCTAATATCCCTAAAGTAATGTGATTGGGTAAGTATTCTCGGAGAAACATAATTTACTAAAAAATTTGCTTTCATTAGGCAAATAAAAAATTAAAAAAATTAAGGCATGTCCCCGTTTCTCATTGCCGACCCTTGACTTTTTCCCCAATGCTATAAAAAAAATTATTTCAAAAAATCACATTGCCGAAATTGATTTGTGTAGCTCTGGTCTGACTATACATCCCCGTTTGTTTGTACCCCTAAGTTATCCAATCGGACAGTCATCCCTTGACATGCTTCAATAGAACAGATGACAGCCATGATGATGTGTTTTATTCTGTCCTTTCCAAACGAAAGGAATATGTGGAACTTTGGAATGTTCTCCAGAAAATGTTGTTGTTGTCACATGAGCAGGCAACAGTGGGGAGAGGATTTTCTGTCAATAAACAGGCATCTGTTGAGAACTTCAGCAGAGAAAGCCTCAGAGCTCAAAGGCTAATCATTGACACAATGAGAAAAGTAGGTGAACCTTTCAAAATCATCATTAGCAATGAAATGATGACATGCCTCCTCTGCAAGACATAATTGCCATGCCTATCTGGATAAGAAGAAAGCAGAGGAGAAGGATGAGAAGAAAAACCAAAAGGGAAAGAAACTGGAGTTAGCCTTGGATGAAGTGGAAGAACTTTAAGCCAAAAAGCTGCGTCTTGAAGCTGACATTGCCATTCTACATGCTTCCTCTGTACAGAAAGCAGAAGAGGCAGAATTAAAAGGACTCATTGTGCTTGTCACAGAGTCAAATGCTCTTAGGAGAAGAGCAGAGTTAAAGATGACAGTAGTGGCTCTCTTTCCAAAATGATTGAAGAGGTATCAAAATCAAATATAATGCATTTAAAGCAGTGCTGATGTCTGTTAAGAGAACAATTTTTTTTGTATAAGGTCTGACACGTATGTTACATATTTCTGAAGAAAAAAAACAATGAATGTTAACCTATCTTCTAGATCATTATAATGCAATTTTAGGAAATTAATTATAGTTTGACTTTAATCGTTAAATAATATTGTAGTATTTCATTTTGGCATTCGTTGTTTTCTCATATAACCTGTATACACAATGTTAGCAAAAATAGGTCTTGGAAATCTCTGTTTGTGGTCTTTGAAAGTTTGGGAAAAGTCTTTGAATTTATCATTCATAGTTTTAGTATGAACCCTGTGTATTCACTAATGATTTTTGACATTTCCATTTTTCATTTTTATATCAACTTATTGAAGGATTGGTAATAAAGCTACTGTCTGTTAGGTTGATTATGGACTTTACATTTAAGAAATACCATATTATTATTTCTGGTAGGGACTCTCAAATTATCTTAGTGGGAAAATATGCAGGGGACCTATTCCAACCCCAAACTGCCATAAACCCTCAGAATTTAGCAAATTCCCATTTTGTGATCCTGTTTGGTAGAAGGGTGGAGATAAAATATCTTATAGCAGTTTAATCTAGGTGCAGCACTGAGTCGGACAGTAACTGATGTGGAAAGATGAAAGTTCTCTTAAGTTTGTAATGGACTTAGATCCTCTAGCCAATGTAAATGTTATTTATTTCCCTTTTTCAGGTGTTTGAGGTATTTGGCCCAGTTGTCTTGCCATGGTACTCATTTCGGTTCAACAGTCCTGCTGATGTAGAAAACAAAGGAATCATAGTAGGAACACCAATTTTCTGTGCACCAGAGGAGGAGAACTTTACTAAATATGTCTTTGTTAATGCTCTCAGGCAGTAAGTCTAATTCTTGGTTCTCAATATTATTCAAGTTTATCGCAGATGATCTTCAGCAAGTTCTTTTGTCATAGCATTGGTATTGTCTTTTTTGTAAGACTTCAAGAAAAATATTTTTAAAATTTTACATCCTTTATCTTCATTGAACATTGGTGGCATAAATTTGTTATAACATGAGGAAATTCCTAATTTTGTATTCCATGAACTGTATAACGATTTAGTGATCTTGCTAAGAAATACTTTGTGTTCCCATAGTCACTACACGTATAATTTTTTGATGACATACTAATATGCATAGGTCTTTTCGTGAGTCAGTCTAATGTACTTGTTGTCATATCATTGATGTTTATATGCAGCCATAACTGAAAGACACATTATACTTGAGGGAATTTTGTGTATGAACCAGAGGACACTTGGGTTGGGAGAGAGGGGTTAAGGTGAGAAAAGCATAAGAAGGAAAGATTAGAGAGGAGTCTTGTGAATCACCTTATGAAAGGTGTGAAAATGGCCAATTCCAGATAATGTCATTGGTGACCATATTTGAGTTGTATCTGGGAGGGCTGTATGTGTGAGGTAGTAGTAGTTCTTCTATTTCATTATGCTTGGGTAAAAATTCTCAAAGAAACATATAAGGAAAAATTGGTTTCATAAAAAGTAGGACTAGTTGTTTTTATTTTCTAAGAGCAACTTGCAGATTGTCCTTCATGCTAGATAAGTAGGTATGTGGCACTAGACCTAAAATCACATGCTAGTAACCTAATTTAAAATCACATGCTAGTAACCTTATTTAAAATCACATGCTAGTAACCTTATTTAAAATCACATGCTAGTAACCTTATTTAAAATCACATGCTAGTAACCTAATTTAAAATCACATGCTAGTAACCTTATTTAAAATCACATGCTAGTAACCTAATTTAAAATCACATGCTAGTAACCTTATTTAAGTTAAGTTTCTTTAGTAAGAGGCATAGCTATAGTAGATTAGACAGAATGAAATGTCTTTGTGAAACTAACATTCAGCCCCATACCCCATGCATCAAGTTAATATGGATAATATCAAATGTTCCCATCAAACAGCACCATGCATCAAGTTAATATGGATAATATCAAATTTTCCCATCAAATAGCACCATGCATCAAGTTAATATGGATAATATCAAATGTTACCATCAAACAGCACCATGCATCAAGTTAATATGGATAATATCAAATTTTCCCATCAAATAGCACCATGCATCAAGTTAATATGGATAATATCAAATGTTCCCATCAAATAGCACCATGCATCAAGTTAATATGGATAATATCAAATGTTCCCATCAAACAGCACCATGCATCAAGTTAATATGGATAATATCAAATCTTCCCATCAAACAGCACCATGCATCAAGTTAATATGGATAATATCAAATTTTCCCATCAAACAGCACCATGCATCAAGTTAATATGGATAATATCAAATTTTCCCATCAAACAGCACCATGCATCAAGTTAATATGGATAATATCAAATCTTCCCATCAAATAGCACCATGCATCAAGTTAATATGGATAATATCAAATGTTACCATCAAACAGCACCATGCATCAAGTTAATATGGATAATATAAAATGTTACCATCAAATAGCACCATGCATCAAGTTAATATGGATAATATCAAATGTTCCCATCAAACAGCACCATGCATCAAGTTAATATGGATAATATCAAATTTTCCCATCAAACAGCACCATGCATCAAGTTAATATGGATAATATCAAATGTTCCCATCAAATAGCACCATGCATCAAGTTAATATGGATAATATCAAATTTTCCCATCAAATAGCACCATGCATCAAGTTAATATGGATAATATCAAATGTTACCATCAAACAGCACCATGCATCAAGTTAATATGGATAATATCAAATGTTACCATCAAATAGCACCATGCATCAAGTTAATATGGATAATATCAAATCTTCCCATCAAATAGCACCATGCATCAAGTTAATATGGATAATATCAAATGTTACCATCAAACAGCACCATGCATCAAGTTAATATGGATAATATCAAATGTTACCATCAAATAGCACCATGCATCAAGTTAATATGGATAATATCAAATGTTCCCATCAAACAGCACCATGCATCAAGTTAATATGGATAATATCAAATTTTCCCATCAAACAGCACCATGCATCAAGTTAATATGGATAATATCAAATGTTCCCATCAAATAGCACCATGCATCAAGTTAATATGGATAATATCAAATGTTCCCATCAAACAGCACCATGCATCAAGTTAATATGGATAATATCAAATCTTCCCATCAAATAGCACCATGCATCAAGTTAATATGGATAATATCAAATGTTACCATCAAACAGCACCATGCATCAAGTTAATATAGATAATATCAAATGTTACCATCAAACAGCACCATGCATCAAGTTAATATGGATAATATCAAATGTTCCCATCAAACAGCACCATGCATCAAGTTAATATGGATAATATCAAATGTTACCATCAAACAGCACCATGCATCAAGTTAATATGGATAATATCAAATTTTCCCATCAAACAGCACCATGCATCAAGTTAATATGGATAATATCAAATTTTCCCATCAAATAGCACCATGCATCAAGTTAATATGGATAATATCAAATGTTCCCATCAAATAGCACCATGCATCAAGTTAATATGGATAATATCAAATCTTCCCATCAAATAGCACCATGCATCAAGTTAATATGGATAATATCAAATCTTCCCATCAAATAGCACCATGCATCAAGTTAATATGGATAATATCAAATCTTCCCATCAAATAGCACCATGCATCAAGTTAATATGGATAATATCAAATGTTCCCATCAAACAGCACCATGCATCAAGTTAATATGGATAATATCAAATGTTACCATCAAACAGCACCATGCATCAAGTTAATATGGATAATATCAAATCTTCCCATCAAACAGCACCATGCATCAAGTTAATATGGATAATATCAAATGTTCCCATCAAACAGCACCATGCATCAAGTTAATATGGATAATATCAAATGTTCCCTTCAAACAGCACCATGCATCAAGTTAATATGGATAATATCAAATTTTCCCATCAAATAGCACCATGCATCAAGTTAATATGGATAATATCAAATGTTACCATCAAACAGCACCATGCATCAAGTTAATATGGATAATATCAAATTTTCCCATCAAACAGCACCATGCATCAAGTTAATATGGATAATATCAAATGTTACCATCAAACAGCACCATGCATCAAGTTAATATGGATAATATCAAATTTTCCCATCAAATAGCACCATGCATCAAGTTAATATGGATAATATCAAATTTTCCCATCAAATAGCACCATGCATCAAGTTAATATGGATAATATCAAATTTTCCCATCAAATAGCACCATGCATCAATTTAATTGCATTATTTCTGATGTTCCTATCAGGCAGTAGTCTGTGCTCTGATGTTATGTTACTAAACTGGGATACGTGAAATTGATATGTTTCCGATGCAAAATGGAACCACTTTTTAGAGGTTCATCAATTTGGCACATAGCAACAATGTACTCAATGCCAACTGTGTCTTGTAAAGCATGTAGTTTTCTGATGATGAGCCATGAATGGTTCTGTTAGAAAATTTGTATGGAAAGGAAGGTTTTGCTTTTTTGCCACTATTGGATGATTGTACTGGTTTTAATTCACTTTTGTTTTGATTGTGTAACACTTACCCCCTGTCTTTTGTAGGCTGAAAGGTTCAGATGCATCCTGGGAGAACAATAACGAGCCACCAGAATGGGTAAATATATATATATATATATATATATATATATATATATATATATATATATATATATATATATATATATATAAGGAAGAGATTATTAGACTGGTTTGCACACATATGGAAGATGCCATTAGACTGGTTTGCACAGATAAAATTAATGTAGAATTTCTTGAAAGCTAGGTAACTTAGATTATTTAAAGGTCATGTTTAATCAGAATTTTAGTAGTAAAATTTCTGTTAAAATACAATTTAAATGTTATCAAACATCAGATTAGTTATTTGAGTTTCAGTAAAGACATGTAGAATTACTGATTTATCTTGATGCAATTAATGCAACTCTTCATTGATTATTATCACTGCTTACCATAAGTAAAAATGCCTCCATGTTAAATGTGTTGTCAGCAAACTAGAAACTAAAACTAATTCTTATTAGATGATTATCCAGTCATTTCAGCTAGATCATTATCCACGATCATTATAACTGGATCAATATTCATTCATTCTCATTTTTTATTCTTTTCCTTTCCATTGTAACCTGATTAGTGTAATGGTGACACAGATGACTTTGCAACAATCTCTCTCAATTTTGACCTGTTCTTTGGGACTTGAAAAAGTACATGACTATCAACTGTTTGATGTTACCTTCCCATCTCTTCTGTCTGCCTTGTTTTCTCTTTCCTGTAACTGTTCCCTTTAGGATTGTCTTTGATGAGATGAGTGTAGTGGTGATTAGGTCTTTAGAAACTTGGTCTAAGTATGAGATATTCAGGATCCTTCTATAACACATCTCTAAGGCATGAATTCTTCTCTCCAGTTCCCCTGTCAGGGTCCATATCTTGTATACAGGAATATGGACATGATGAAAGTGTACATTAACTTGATCTTGGAACTAAGCATATGGTTACTGTCCTTCTAAATAGACTTCAGCCTAGATGTTTGTACAGTCTTAGAAAAAACCTCAGAGTCTAAAGTACCTAGTTAATTAAAACCTGTCACTGTGCCAAGCTTGTGTGTATTCAGCATTATTTCCTTTTGGATAACACTCTGGTTATTATTTCATTGGCTTGATCTTTTCAACACTGATCTCCATTCCATGCGTTAGTGATGATTGGTTCAGACCATTCTCTAAAATATCCAATTCTTGTCCATCTCTTGCTAAGCCATCAATATTGTTAGCAAACCACATATCGATGATTGCTCTGCTGCCCTTCTGGTAATCCAGTAATCAGACATGTTCCCCTCTCCCCCCTCTCTCTCTCTCTCTCTCTCTCTCTCTCTCTCTCTCTCTCTCTGAATTAATTGCCATGATAACTGTGCTAATCTTGCCCTCACATGTTTTTTTTTTTTTGCAATGCTGATTAGTTTTGCATTTATGTTATGTATCTGCATGGTTGCCCACAAGGATTTAGTCAAAACTCTTTGAAGGTCACAAAATGGCTTTATGAATTCATTTATTTTCTTGAATGGGATCATTATATTCACAGTTCTGCATGAAGATTAAATTATTCTGGTGCTATTTTTAGTAACTTCACTGTAGACATATTTCTTCAAACGTTCCTTGTAATTAAGTTCTGCATAAAATATTAGTGACATCACAGAACCAAAACTTTGCAAATTTTCTTTAGAAATAATCAGCTGTTCATCAGCTGAATTTTGTTTCTTCAGATTTTCTGATAAAATTGAAGCTGAAAAAAATCACAATGGTAACTTGAAACTATTGAACAAAAGCTTGAAATATATCTTTGTATAATTTAGTTTTGTTAATAACATATCCATCAGCTTGAAATAAAAACGATATTTCTCCTCAACTACATGCACCTTTATGCCTTTCTCTTATTTGTCAATTTTATTAACTTCATTGGTGCACATTGGACCATGCCAACTCATTTATAGTAGTAACAGATTGCAGTTAAGATTCCATTTCACCAAAAATAACATCATATATATTCAGCAATCTGAAATTCAATGATAAATCCCAATTAAGCCATTGGTTAAGTGCTGTGTAAAAAAAAATCTGTTGGCATTATTTGTTTCATGAATATCATGAAGAAAAAAATTATATTTGCAGGCTGAACACCTCATATAATACAGGTTGCATTTGCACTGAACTTTAGTGTGTGAGTGTAGTTATTTATGAAATGATAAGATTGCCAGCAAGTTTTGTTAGGAAATGTATGAATTTACTTACAAAAACATGTGAGGTTTGTTTTTTTATTCAGAATCTAATTTCTTATTCATTTTCTATAAGTTTGTAGGACTAGATAAATTGTTTTCAGTTGTATTCCAAATGATCTAGATAATAAAGCCAGTGCTGAGTTAAGAGCTCTTTAAAACAAAGCATTCAGCTCATGTTAAAACACTGATCTAATTTGTAAAACATGTGTTTTGAGTATATGCTCTTAAAATAAGTAATATAAAAGAGTGAAGACAATAAAGCTTTAAAATAAAATTCCTAGAAGAAAAAGTGAAAAAAACGAGAAATAAACTTACAGTATTGCAAATTAAATTCAAATTGTACTCCAAGAAATAAAAAACACAAGTCCTATCAATGGAAAGCTGTCCAACCTTTTTGACACCATGGACGACTAAATTGTTTTTCTTCAGGCTGAGGGCTGCAGCAAAAAACTTGAAAGCAACAAATATAAAAAAGATTATTCAAAATTTTTTAATAGGTTAAGAAGATATACTTTGATAGTAGACCATGGACTCGTTTATATAGATAAATGCAAACAAATTGCTCGAGCTCTATTGGGCTATTTAAAATCACTTAGCAAGTTGTACATCACTGACATATGCAATAGTCAGCATTGTACTGATGTGTCAACAGTCTCTTGTTGAATCAAAGAAAATATTATTCCAGTTTTTGAATTCTATATAAATTCTAGTAAAGGTTCTTGCCCAAGAATTAATTTAGAGCACTAGTATTTCCAGGTAAAACAATCACTTGAAATTCAGTAATTTGAAGAACATAAAAATTCATCCCCAAACTGGTCACAGCATAAAACAACTCCACTTCTCATGGGTTAAGGCACATCTGATCAAATTCTTATAACATCAAGTATAAGACAAACTATATGCAAAACAGATTCCTTGATGGAGATCAAGAGTTCATCTTTCTAGAAAAAAAAGAAGTTTGTTTATAAATTAACACATGCTTCATGTCAGGTATGACTTTGACTCAACTAAAATCTTACTGAGAATAGTTTTTTTTTTTTTTTTAGTTGTTGACCAGAACTGTCACTGATTTTAAGGTCAGCAACTAGATACATGTTTTCTATTATTAGGTATCTACATCAGTGAAATGGGGAGACAAATCAATCAAAGTAAAACAGAACTGAACTTAATTCTGACAAAAAGTCCAGTAAACAATATTACATTACAATAGCATGTACTGGAATAACATATTTAAATCTAACAAACAGAGCACAAATGACAGGTAGCATCCCATTGTGTGAAATGTTGTCAGTTTGTACAAATGATGCTGGTCCTTTTTTAGATGTGGTAACTAACAAAAATTTTAATGACTTCTTAAATTCTCTGAACAAACACTGAACAAATTTGAATGAAATTGCTCTGAGAGAATGGCTTTACGGTTTTATAGAATTTTACTCAAACTAAAAAGCAGCTAAATGAGTTCTCAAAAACTGTGGAATCAAAAGAGCCAAACTGAATTTTACCAAATTGAAAAGAAACCACCTTGGTCTTCTACCATCACATATGACTTTCCTTACTAAAATGTGAAATATATTTTTGCAACTTCATAAAAGGATCACTGATTAAAATTTGGCCAGTTTTACAACTTCATAAAATATGCACCAGATTACAATTTACCACTTTTTGGGGAATTTCCAGAAAGATGGCTGATTGCAGTTGGGACACATTTTAATTGACGATGAATGAAGTTGTAAGCTCCACTGCAGAAGAGTAATCATCATTAATTTGCATTGTTATTTTTTGCAGTTTGATTTAGCTCCCCTTTCCTCAGCATGATATAGCCAATAAAATACTCAAAGTGCCATTACACGCAGACCTACAAACGTGTTTCCTTAACATTTTGGCTATTGCTTGCATTTCAGTAATTTCAGGAACTGGTAGATCAAACCTAAAAAAGTAACACATCTAGAGAAGTCAAATATATCAAAAAATTGTCAGAATGTGCTATTAAACATCTAGAGATGTCAAATATATCAAAAGATTATCTGAATGTGCTATAAGTCAAATATATCAAAAGATTGTCAGAATGTGATATTAAACGTCAAGACTGTTTAAATTATAGGTTCGTGAATTCTCTGATGATGAGGAGGAGAAGAGAGCTAAACAGAAAAAGAAAAACAAGAACAGGAACACAAACACGAAGGAAGGAACTGAGGACACTACTCAAATTCCAGAAACTAAGAAGAAACGAAACAGACAAAGGGAGAAAACTCAAGGGTCAGTAGAATATTTGTACAGGCCCCCCCCCAAATTTCTTCTCAATATTTTTTCAATGGACAAGCTATTGCAGTCACCAGTAAATCTGATATTTGTTAAACAGCAGATTTTGTGATCATTGTTTTTAAATGGCTATATACGAATTAATGTTGCTAAATAGGCATTTTCCATTTTTGTATATGTACATGTTGATTTCCATTAGACTTTTTGTACACAATCACCAAGAACATGTCCATGTGATCAACTTTATTGGTTGCTAAATTGTTTGAGGTAAATGAAACTGAGTGAGGTCAGAGCAGATAAAATTCGCAAGACTGGGGAAAAGAATTTTGAGTGCTGCTGGTGAGTGTATCTGAGGAAAATGTACATAGAAATTGTAAACCAAAGGATGTAGTAATAGTAAATTTATATTCCACATGATAGTACAGTGTGTATTGTATAGTAAGTCATTTGCTTAGATATCCCATTTGAACTAAGGTCACTCAGTAGATATTTGTGATCTTAAGCTGACAAATTTATTTACGAAACTGTAACATTCTTATAACATTCTTAGTATCAGTTATTTTCACTGAGTTAAAATTTGTCTTCAGTACTTGATTGCAGTCAAACATTCAGTTACCTTGTTTATACAACAAATATATTTCCACTGTATGATTGTTTATACAACATATATATTTCCGCTGTATGAATTTTTATGTGTCATTTGAACAGTGCACGTGTGAGAACAGACAAATCATGTTGTTGGCCATCACAGGTTTTGTCACTGAAAGAGGGAGACAATTTGAATTGGAAAATGAAAAAATGGTTGAATATATGTATGATTAGGATTTTTAGTGTAGTTTTTATTAAAAAAGTCAGTCCCATAAGTACACTGTCTGCAGTGTGGCATTTTATGGTGATGTCTAGCACTGGGGCATCATGCCATAGACATGTAGCATGATGTCACATTATCCTGACACCAGGCTGATGAGTCATAACATTAACCTCTTAATGCAGCTGTTAGTACCATTGATGTAAGTCTTTGGCATGGCTCAGCTGAGGTTCGAACCCACAACCTCTTGCTAACCACTAGGCCACCAGAACAGTCAAAAAAATGTTGAAAAGATGCAATATTAAAGGAGAATATGAAAAAGACCAATATAAAATAGTTCTGCAGTAATCTTAAAAAGGAATTCAGGTGGCTTGATTTTGATGCATATTAAAGGATAATGTCTGGTATTCCATGTACAAAATATGCAGAGAGTTTTAGCAGCAGTCATGGATCTTTTTTTATCAGTGGAATGAAACTTATTTATTATACAATTATTTTGGATCTATTGCAATACAATTTCTCTTTTTATATGCCTCCTATAGGATGCTGTCCATCTGTCTGTCTTACCAATTGTATTTCTGCATAATAAGTTGTTCTTTAACCACAGTTACAACAGAATCATATTGATTTGGGGGTCAAAAGGTCAAAGGTTATTATAACTGACTAAAAGAAGGAGAATGGTTTTCTTTTGACAGATAAAGTTCACCATTTGTAGTTACCAAACGTTTAAAATGTTGTGCATTTGGGGTAAGGAAGAACTGATCAATTTTCAGATGAAGTATTTCCCTTGAAAAATGAAAAAGATAACTAACTTAGTCTAATAATTAAAAAATAGTCCTAGTAATAAAAAGTCCTGAATGAGACTGAGTTTGAATCTCGATGAAATCCAAAAATGGAAGACGATTACATCTGTTGTAACCTGTGAAGTGCTGCAGTGTCAACAGTCTCTTTTGAATCACAGAAAATGTTATTCAAGTTTTTTAATTCTGTATAAATTTTGATAAATATCCTTGTCCAAGAATTAATTTAGAGTACTAGTGTTTCCAGGGAAAAGAATCACTTGAATTCAAAATAATTTGAAGAAAATAAAATAATTAGCCCAAACTGGACACGACATAAAACACCTTAATGTCTTGATTGCTTAAGTCATGACTGGCTAATCTTTCTCCAAACATTAGTAATACATCTAACTTAGATGCAAAATAGATTCCCAGATGGAGGTCAAGAGTTCATCTTTCCAAAAGGAATGGAAGTTTATTACAAGATAATTATCACATAGTCTGGCCTTGACTTAACTTATAATTCTTACTCTGAGAAAGAATTAAAAACAAATTTGATAAAAAGTTGTTTACTAAAACTGTCACTGGGTCTTAATCAGTGTCAGACTTCTTTTATTAATTGTTTACAAATGAAAATTAAAAAGATTCGGATCCAACACAACTAAACTTAATTCTATTTTTATAAAAACCAGCCCAAAATACAATATTACAAATACATAGCATGTAATGGAATAAAATTAAAAACATGAAGCTAACAAACATATAAATTAAATCAAATATACATGATGGTTTTGTGAAACGTAAATGATCACAAATTTGTTCTCTTTCTAGAGTCACTACAGTGAAGACTGATCCAGATTCCACAGAGTTTGCTCGATGTCAAGAATGGCCACCAAGAGGTAAGGAACCTAAATTTATTGTGGAGAAGGAACATGGTCAATAACATGTGTAATATTACTATTTTACATAATGTAATATTAATGTTTAATACAATAAAATACGCAATAATAATGTTTAACACATCATTGAAGCTGTTTTTGGGAACCACACATATACTTTATTACCTTGGAATTGTATAGCCAAATAAAGTGACAAAACTGCCAGCCTTCCTGCAGTTACATCCATAGAGAGCATGCATTTTGCTCCATTAGTAACTGAGAGGTTCTTAGACTGTTATTCACTCTGTCCAACCACCACATAGGTTAGCAGATAACTTTTAAATCCCTTTCGCTGAAAGTAGTGTTATTTAGAACTGTTTGCAAGGTAGTAGTTCTTCTAAAGTATTATGGTAAGTATTATCAAAGAAACATATTTTGCAAAGAAATTTTTTGTCTACTATTGCTAAACTATTTTGCACAAGAGTTAAGGAAGAAGTGTATAGATTTCAGATTCAAAAGGCCATATGTCAAGTTCACTGATAGAAAGAAGAAAAATGGTTTTATCACAGTTACATTAGTTATATACATCATGGACGTAGGCAAAGTTTGGTTGATGGCAAGCACACGGAAAATACCTTTTGATTGTAGTTGAGAAGGTCAAAGATCAAGGTCACTGACCCCCCAAAAATTAACAAATTCTGCATAATATTAGTTCTGCATCACGGACCATACCAGAATTTTTGAATGGCTTGCATTTAGCACTGGGGGGGGGGGGGGGGAGTAAAATGAAAATCAATTTTTGGGTCTAAAAGTCAACATTACAGTAAGTGAAAAAAGAAAAAACATTCAACACAAGAACAATAATTCTACCTTGCGTGCATGAACCAAACTTTGTGAGTAAACCAATTGAGATGGGGAAATGGTCAAAGGTGATTGTGACTGAAAGAAGATAAATGGTTCTTTGACAAAAACTTAAATCTTAATTTGTGGAAGGCAGTGTTAGAGACCTCTTGGCAACAGTTATTTAGAAACGATACATTGATGAAGCAGAGATTTCTTACCCACTCTTTTCATGGTTTCTTTGGAATTTAATTTTTTGAAAGAGGAAAATGCGCTCATGCAAAAGCCATTTATAAGTGGATTTGAAATGAGTACTCATGCAAAAATCCTTTTTAAGTGGGTTATGAGTACTCCTATTTAAGTGAGCACTCAAACTAAAATTAAAAATGAGCACTCTTGCAAAAATCTTATACGAGTGCTCTACTCATTGCTTTCACCTGTAACTAATTATAATGAAATTATTATGTTGACTAATTGTCACGCTTCATTGAAATTATTACGTTTAGCTTTATTTATCTTGGTACATTTGCTTATACAATTATGCAACATGATACAGATGTAAGTACTTTCGTTTCAAAGAATGTTGTTCACACTCTTGGAAACATGGCATAGATAAATTAATGAGTTTTTATTTGACTGTTTTATGTTACTCACATATATACACATGCAGCAAAGGAATCGTGATTTTGTTTTGTCTCTAAATCATAAACATTCATTGGTACTTAAAGATGACCTGATCAAATATTCAAAATTTATTTTTTATATGTTATGTCCATCCATTTGTTACCATTTTCCTTGGTCACTGCCTATAATTACCAAGCTTGGTGTTTACCTTGCACTTTGGAGTGGGGGTGGGAGCACAAAAAAATCATCTGTTTTGAGGTCAAAATCTCTATCAAAAGAAACAAAAATGGTTTGTGCTTAAGTTTTCTAAATTTTTAGAGTTTCTAGGATTTTTGGTTTGTTTGCACTTAAGGTAAACAATAATCATGGGAATTCATTGGAATTACAAGATTCTCAAACTTTAAGATTTAGTAACTGTTTTGGATATCTGAATTATTGTAAAACCTTTTGGATTGTATCAATGTAATACTTAAAGAATATTGGCACAAATGCACATTTGATTGGTCATCATTCCGAACACTACTAAAACCAATTGGAAATACTAAATACTTTTTGACTTGTGAACTTTTAGGACTGTTTAGGATTTCATTTACCATTCTATTTCTAATGTTTCACTTTTGACTTTGTTAAATTTTTTTAAAAAAATATTTGGTTTTCATTTTTTTCTGTTGCTGTAAATACTTGCTTACAACTCAAATCCAACTGTACAAACACAGATCTGTCATTGCAATGAGTGTCGGCAGATCTGTCATTGCATAGTGTCGGCAGATCTGTCATTGCTTTGTGTCGACGAATCTGTCATTGCGTTGAGTGTCGGCAGATCTGTCATTGCATTGTGTGTCGACGAATCTGTCATTACATTGTGTGTCGGCAGATCTGTCGTTACATTGTGTGTCGGCAGATCTGTTGTTACATTGTGTGTCGGCAGATCTGGGTCTGTGCAGTTTGCCAGGAAGAAGCTTTAGAACAAAACTATTGACCCTATCCTGCATGCTCATTATGCTATTTCAGATCAGGATCATTATTGGTTGCAGTTTGACTTGACTTATAAATATGGTGCTTAGCTTAAGACTCCTGTTAATTCAATCTCACTATTAACAACTTTGAAAAATCTTCATTTATTCACAGATGGAGGACCAAAGCAAGGATACAGATACAGCGAGTCCCAGGTCAATCCTTTCCATAATGTACCAGAACAACATCATCAAGACAGAAATCAGCACCTACACTTTGCTCAAAGGAACAGAAGTAACCAGTGGAGGCCACAGACAAGTGACATTAGGAGTCCAGGTTTCCAGTTTGGTGGATCTCCATCTTTCTCTTCTAGATTCAATCAACCATTTGTATCATATAATAGTAATAATTGCCCAGCTGAGTTTCAGATGAGAGGACAGCTGAATGACTTCTCCAATATTAGGGAACCCCACTCAGGAGGTCAGATGCACAGAATAGGAAACAACTTAGGGTCAACTCAGGTTGAACGAAACCATTCATCTAGGATGGGAATGTTGGGACAAGACCAACCACCAAAGATGGGTAACTTCAGACCTAACCTGAGTCATATGGAGCTTAGATTAACACATCAAAGTGAAATACAACCACGGAGGAATCATTTTAGCCAAAACCAGCAAGGTCCTTTATTTATGAGCCATAATCAGTCGGCAGCCCCCATTGGACAGCCTCCTTTTGGAGGTAACCGGTTTCAGACTGAAATGCAAGGACCTGAACTAAATAACAACAGACAAGGCACATATCAGAGTTATCCAGGCTCAAATGCAGGACCTCATTTTACAGGGCCTTCCACAGATAGGCCTATGCTAGGTAGGGACAAAGGACCTCATTTTACAGGGCCTTTCTCAGATAGGTCTGTGCTAGGTAGGGACATGGGACATCAGTTTACAGGGCCTTTCCCAGATAGGCCCATGCAAGGTAGTGACACAGGACCTCAGTTGATGGGGTCTTCCCCAGATAGGCCCATGCTAGGTAGTGACACAGGACCTCAGTTGATGGGGTCTTCCCAAGATAGGGCCATGCTAGATAGGGACATGGGGCGTCAGTTTACAGGGCCTTACCCAGATAGGCCCATGCTAGGTAGTGACACAGGACCTCAGTTGATGGGGTCTTCCCAAGATAGGGCCATGCTAGGTAGGGATGAAGGACCTCAATTTACAGGGCCTTTCTCAGATAGGCCCATGCTAGGTAAGGACAGAAATGCATATCAACAACCGTTTTCTAATTATGGTCAATTTTCTAATTCCTTTTGTGCTTCTAGTAATTTTAATAATCAGAAGAACCATTCTGTTGAACAGATATCCAACAGGGGGCAAAATTACCGAACTGGTAATGCAGACAACCATGATTTTGGGGGTCCACTTCGAGGGCACCATTTCAACCAATCTCCGCAGAGAAACCTTGTTGACTCGAGATTAATTTACAATAAGAACACTTTTTAGTGTTTTCTTGTCTCTTGAATTGACATTAATGTTTTAGTTGTTTTGCAACTTGAACAAATTATCAATCTATATTTTAATCCAACTTAATCATTTAGTTGATGTATCAAATGGTGCTGCATATGAGCTGTTTTAAAAATTTTACAAAAATTATGAACTAGTCTATCCTGACCGCACTAAAAATGTTTTTATTGCACATGATCTGATGTTAGGTTAGCCTAGCGTTGGAGAAGGTATGTGAATTATGCACATTAAAGACATCCGGTCGTTTTATTCTATCATTCATCGGATACTTTATTTATAATTTAACTTTTAACCCTGCATAGATGTGGAATAACCTAAAAACGTTGATCAGACAAAATCTTTGTTCCAGCAAAATCTGAAGATAGTTAAGCAAATTTTACTCTTCTTTCCATTCAGTATGCCATAAAGTGTTGATGACTAAGGATTGATATATGTTCATACAAATTTTTATAAAGATGGATTGATATAGACATATGTCCATACAAAATGATGTTGTATTAAATGTAAGCAGTTGAAAGTACAGATAAATAAGTAACCAAGGTTAATACAGCCCAGAAGAAATTATTTTTAATAATTTTACCAAATTTTCAAGGTATAATGTTTGCAAGGATCATAATCATAGTAAGATACAAGCAATGGATCTCATTTTGTGACATGATGTGCAGTGAACTAATCAAGAAACTACAAGGAGAAATATCTGTACTTTGTGAATAATGTCATACTGAATCTTGCATGTTTTTAGCTGTACTGGTTATGGAATGGTCTGCCTGTAAGCGCAATTTTGTTGTTGCTAATCCTCCAAAATTACATTTGTGTGCATTCATCCATGGTTGAGATGGTTATCAATTTTTATTTTATGTATGCATTTAGACATTGCAGTCATAATTAATATTAATCATATATTCTTCAGATTGTTGTAATATTTTTTCAATCCCATCATGCAGGATATAATGAGAAATATATCCATAGGACAGGGGTGTCAGACTCAATCGCTCAGCGGGCCAAAACTCAGATCACACGCAAGGTTGCAGGCTGAACAGGATAAACATTCAATAAGCGGAAAATTAAACCTTTTTTAAACATTAATATCAATTAAAACAGAAAAAAGTTTTAATAATAAAAAAATCATTGGCATACCCATTTTCGCTTTTATACCAATTTGTCAGAGCTGGATGTTTGGCATCTTTTCTTGGCTACAACTTCGTTTATGATGGGAGTAATGTTCTGTGTCATTGAGATTCTCATGATGGACTGCAAGTGTTCATCAGTGAGACGACTCCAGTGTGATGTTTTGTTAATCTTCATCACAGAAAACAGCTGCTCACACAGATATGTGCTACAAAACATGCTCAAGGAGCCGCATGTAGACAAAGCTGGGGCATCTCTTCAGGAATGAAACGAGTGAACTGTGCAGGCCCCACAGTGTCGTATTTTGCCTTTAGTGTCCCATTAAACTGCAGCTCTATTAGCTCCATCTGCAAATTTACAGGTGCAGTTTCCATGTCTATGGCAAATGGGTTACGAAACAGCTCAAAATTATTTTTCTGTGCTTCAGCGTCACTAAAGCGCCGTGCGAACTCTGCGCGAGGTAAGCTAAGTTTTTCAGCAAAGTGTGCATTGGGAAACACCATAGCATTGACTTGGTTCAACATTGCTTGGCAACAAGAAAAGGGAGACAAGTTGCATTGGTGCATTTGTGTCTCCCATAAGCACAGCTTCACTTGAAATGCCTTCACTGCATCATGCATATCAGTGATCAAGTGGTCCCGTCCCTGGACCTGCAGGTTCAAGTCGTTGAGATGAGTGGTTATGTCAGACAGAAATGCCAACTCACATTTCCACTTTTTATCCCGAAAAACTGTGGAGTCTTTTCCTTTGTTGTCCATGAATTGACAGATTTCCTCGATCAGCTGGAAAAATCTACTAAGAACTTTTCCCCGACTTAGCCACCGCACCTCTGTATGATAAGGCATGTCGCCGAACTCTGAGTCTATTTCCTGCAAAAAAGACTGAAATTGGCAGTGATTTAAACCTTTGGCTCTGATAAAGCTGACGGTTTGTGTTACAGTGCTCATTACACCTTCCATGTTGAGGACTTTACCAAACAGCGATCCTTTGTGTATGATGCAGTGATAAACTATCATTTCACCAGTACAGTTCTCCTGCATCTTTAACTGCATCCTTCCAACTAGTCCACTTTTTTCGCTGCACATCGCCGGTGCTCGATCTGTTATAAGTCCAACAAGTTTGTCCCAAGGCCAGATCATGTTGGTTAAACTTTGACATATGTTTTCAAAAATGTCTTTTCCTGTCATTGTCCCATGCATGGATTTCATGTCCAATATTTCTTCTGTAACATTCAAACTGGAGTCCACTCCACGGATGAAGATGGCGAGCTGTGCAGTGTCAGTCATGTCATTACTTTGATCGACAGCAAAGGAGACTGCAACAAAGTCTTTGCCTTTTTCGATCAGCTATGTTTTCATATCAGTAGCCATCTCACAAACCGTATTTCTGCTAAGGCTTACATTTGCAAACGTCTGCTTTTTGTCTTATCACAAGACGTCACACACTTTCATCATGCAGCGCTTCAGAAACTCTCCTTCTGTAAATGGTCGGCCTGATTTTGTGATCTCCTCCACCACAATAAAACTTGCTTTCAAAGCAGATTCAGTTTTTGATTTTGCTTTGGTGAAAAACGTCTGCTGTGATGTTAGATTCCTCTTCATGTCTTCTACCTTCTGTAACTTCTACTCTGCATTCAGGCTTTTTAACTTGTCTTGATGTTTAGTCTTGTAGTGCTGTCTCAGATTATATTCCTTCTTAACAGTGGTATTTTTTTTATATATTTGAAAGTGGGGCATCAGTTGGCTCTGATGGCAAAAATGCAGAAGCTGGAATGGCACTTGCATTTAGTGGATAGACTCATCTCACAGAGAAACCAGAACATCTGTTTTGAGAAGCTAGATTCCCAGGCTTATGTAGAGGCTTTTGGAAAGGTCATTGTATTTAAAATGTTCATAGGATATGCAGACATGCGTTTAAGCTTTATTGAATGGTCCAAATATGGACCTGTCTAAAAGTTGAAAGTTAATAGGTACAGTGAGTGGGTAAATTTAATATGTGGATATTTTCAAGTTGGGCACACCCTAAAAAAAGCCAAGAGTTTTATGGGAGCTGTGCCCATCCATTGAGCACAACCATGGTTTCTGATGACCAGTTTTTGAGGAAGAAGGTCAGAAACCAGTGAATGCAAGATCGTATCCATCCAACCATTTGCTTAAAACGCCCAACAAACATGGGCAGGGGCATTGGCAATGTTAAAACCTTGAATGACTTTTCCTTGTCTTCCCCTTAACAAGCACAAGGCATTATTCCACAAGATGCATTAACATGTGACATAATTGTGATATTACATCAGTTATTGCTTGATTTCCCAATATTATTATTAGCCCCATTTTGGAGATGATCACATGATTTTATTAATATCGCAATTCCAAGTTGGCTCTGGCGTGTTGTCAATGTTTAAGGTGTTGATGGTTTCTTTGAGCACTTTGAAATATTTAGTTACAACTGTAGTATTCAACATGCTAACTGTTGGATGATGCAGACTCTAATTTCTTGGCGTTTTTTCACTGATGGCTCTGGATGGCGATGTTTGAGGCCACTAAACTGGTCTTTTCCAGGAATCCAATCTTTGAATTTTCATCCTCGAACAGTCACCCAGTCTTTAAAAGGAAATATTTTCTTAATACCACCATTCTCTTTCTGAGCAGTTAATGTCATTGTATTTGTATTTTGTTCTACATCTGCCAGCAGGACAGGTTTTCTTCCAGGGGTAGCATCTAATGCTGTCCTTTCACTAATCCTATTCTCAAATGTGGATAAGGGGATGCTAGTAAATGTGGATAAGGGGATGCTAGTATGTGATGCAGCAGTCTCATACACTTTTCACCAGATATTAAAGTTTCTACTGTTTCATCCATTTTATTATTTTTCGTATTCAAAATATTTTCATGTAATATTATTGCATTTTCTTGGTATAAATAAATGAAATTATTCTTCTTTAAGAATTTATTATATTTGTATGTGATATTCAAATGTATAGATAGATAAAGACTATTTAACATTGAGATAATTCATTTTTGATATTGATTGGAGATCAGTAATTTCAATTCTAATTGTATTTTTGTTTAGCAACAAAGTCTAAAATTTTCTAAGGAAACTCTTTTACTTCCTTTTTTTACATCATGTCACAGTATGTTTGGATCTCATAACATTAAACTGTACAATTATGATGCAAGTCTTTGATGTTTGGATCTCATAACATTAAACTGTACAATTATGATGCAAGTCTTTGATGTTTGGATCTCATAACATTAAACTGTACAATTATGATGCAAGTCTTTGATGTTTGGATCTCATAACATTAAACTGTACAATTATGATGCAAGTCTTTGATGTTTGGATCTCATAACATTAAACTGTACAATTATGATGCAAGTCTTTGATGTTTGGATCTCATAACATTAAACTGTACAATTATGATGCAAGTCTTTGATGTTTGGATCTCATAACATTAAACTGTACAATTATGATGCAAGTCTTTGATGTTTGGATCTCATAACATTAAACTGTACAATTATGATGCAAGTCTTTGATGTTTGGATCTCATAACATTAAACTGTACAATTATGATGCAAGTCTTTGATGTTTGGATCTCATAACATTAAACTGTACAATTATGATGCAAGTCTTTGATGTTTGGATCTCATAACATTAAACTGTACAATTATGATGCAAGTCTTTGATGTTTGGATCTCATAACATTAAACTGTACAATTATGATGCAAGTCTTTGATGTTTGGATCTCATAACATTAAACTGTACAATTATGATGCAAGTCTTTGATGTTTGGATCTCATAACATTAAACTGTACAATTATGATGCAAGTCTTTGATGTTTGGATCTCATAACATTAAACTGTACAATTATGATGCAAGTCTTTGATGTTTGGATCTCATAACATTAAACTGTACAATTATGATGCAAGTCTTTGATGTTTGGATCTCATAACATTAAACTGTACAATTATGATGCAAGTCTTTGATGTTTGGATCTCATAACATTAAACTGTACAGTTATGATGCAAGTCTTTGATGTTTGGATCTCATAACATTAAACTGTACAGTTATGATGCAAGTCTTTGATGTTTGGATCTCATAACATTAAACTGTACAATTATGATGCAAGTCTTTGATGTTTGGATCTCATAACATTAAACTGTACAATTATGATGCAAGTCTTTGATGTTTGGATCTCATAACATTAAACTGTACAGTTATGATGCAAGTCTTTGATGTTTGGATCTCATAACATTAAACTGTACAATTATGATGCAAGTCTTTGATGTTTGGATCTCATAACATTAAACTGTACAATTATGATGCAAGTCTTTGATGTTTGGATCTCATAACATTAAACTGTACAATTATGATGCAAGTCTTTGATGTTTGGATCTCATAACATTAAACTGTACAATTATGATGCAAGTCTTTGATGTTTGGATCTCATAACATTAAACTGTACAATTATGATGCAAGTCTTTGATGTTTGGATCTCATAACATTAAACTGTACAATTATGATGCAAGTCTTTGATGTTGCAAATTCTAGGGACACAAGACCACAGGTATTCATAGCATCATGTTGATAGTGTTAGTCAACATTTACACCCATACAATTTATCTAGGATCATATGATTGTACCTTTGAATTCTTTACATGCCACATAACTATATGGGCCACTTTTTATAATCCTACATTGTTCATTTTTTGACATAAATATGTCCACATAGTTTAGCATGTGCAGACCACAAGCTTTTGTCCAACACTCCCATAAAACTTGTTTTAAGCATACCAACCGTTACCCATGTCCATATCTCTGGTTAATTTGTTATATCCATTGTGAAATCGAAATATGGTATCAGCATGTTGCGTTACTAATGTTGATACATCAAATCACATTGTCATGTTCATGTTATCAGCCTTTAGTGTTACACTGTCTACATGTCAAATCACATTGTCATGTTATCAGCCTTTAGTGTTATGCTGTCTACATGTCAAATCACATTGTCATGTTCATGTTATCAGCCTTTAGTGTTACACTGTCTACATGTCAGATCACATTGTCATGTTCATGTTATCAGCCTTTAATGTTACACTGTCTACATGTCAAATCACATTGTCATGTTCATGTTATCAGCCTTTAGTGTTACACTGTCTACATGTCAAATCACATTGTCATGTTCATCTTGTCAGCCTTTAGTGTTAACACTGTCTACATGTCAAATCACATTGTCATGTTCATGTTGTCAGCCTTTAGTGTTACACTGTCAACATGTCAAATCACATTGTCATGTTCATGTTATCAGCCTTTAGTGTTACCACTGTCAACATGTCAAATCACATTGTCATGTTCATGTTGTCAGCCTTTAGTGTTACACTGTCAACATGTCAAATCACGTTTGTGTGTGTATAGTCCCATTATACACATCAAGAAAATCTGCAAATAATTTTTTAAGAAATTAAAATTCATGTGTTATTGATGTCATTATTTTTATTTGTTTTCCTTTTTTTTTTATTCAATACATGAACAAGTTGCATTATGCTTGGTGAATGTTTTGATGTAACTAGAATGTGTTGTGATGTAACTAGAATATTGTGATGTAACTATAATGTATTTTGATGTAACTAGAATGTATTCTTTCAGCAATTATCTCTTACTAGTCTAATCTATTTGCTTTTTGAATGACATTTATAAGGTAATATTCCCATACATGTCTTTCATAAATAAAGAAGACAAGCAGATAAACATTTCCTGTTTTTATTGTTGCAAACAACAAACTGAGAATGCAAGTACATTAGAGTTCTTTGTTTAATTAGCAGATACATCTACATTATGCTATGCCAATGGAAGAGTGTTGGGTAGAGTTTTTAATTTAAGATCCAAAGACAGTGATTGTTTTATTACGCTTTAAATAAGTACCTAGGTGTTTTAAAAAATGAATCACATGTATTTTATTGTTTGGACAACTGCCAGCACATTAAATCGCATGTAGAAATTGCCAAAACTGCTAAAGTTGTCAAAATATTTAGTGAAAAACGGGGTAATTTTTTTAGTGTTGTTGTATGGTTTAATGCCATTTTTCAGCACAAGATAGGCTATACATGGCGGCCAGTATTATTGGTGGAGGAAGAACCCAGGAAAACCCCCAGAAAGAACCACCGACCCACGAGAAGCTATTGGCAAGCTTTCTCACATAACTACATTAGCCGAATCTTACACTCGAACACACGCAGACAGAGGTGAGCTGACAGTGATTTGCAACGGAGGGGGGGGGGGGGCAACAATTTTATTTTTTGGGGGGGAGTGAAAAATGGGGTAATTTAGTTGCAGTAGTAATATGTGATCTTGATGGTCATAAAAGAATGAGAGGAGACCCAAGGGGCGGGTCAGGTGTCAGCATAACAGAATATCCCATTAAAATGGCATAGCATTAGAATGTCCTTCAACTTACCATTACATTGCTAATGTTAAAGTAAACAAATGTCATCCATGACCAATTCAATCACTCAGAAAGGTATTGGGCATTTAAGTTTTCACAGGCATAATAGTAAGGTGTGAAAACTTAAATGCCCAATATCATTTGAGTGATTGGTCATGGATGACATTTGTTTACTTTAACATTAGCAATGTAATGGTAAGTTGAAGGACATTCTAATGCTATGCCATTTGACATTCACTGATATAGGTCTGTTAAAGGTTGTTATCTCCCCTGATTTATTACCTCCCTTTGCATGCTCTTGACAAATGCAAGTAAAATTGACCTGTTCCCAAACGTTTGGAGAGTAAAAATGGCACACCAAGGTTAGCAGAGACCATGTTTGTGTGTATATATATATATATATATATATATATATATATATATATATATGTATGTATCTACTATGACAACACATGGAGAAATAAGATCTATATATATATGGCATTATGATGAACTTTTTGTGGAATTCAGTAGTGTACTGAAATTTAAATTCTTTTCCTGCAGATAACTTATTTTTATTAAGAGTCAGAATAGAAGCTCAGTAGCAACAGGGCTGGATATGGTCATGTATTGGGGGGTGTTGTTGATTTTTTGCACTCAGAAGTAGATTTAACAAAGAATGAATATTGACCAGGCCTATAGGTTCATGTTCTGGTGATCCTAGTGACACAAGCCAATACAAATGTGAAATGCAGGTTACTGGTATTGTAGTAGTGAGGTACTAACAGAGACATACATGCATCTGTTTTGAGGAATCTGGCATGAAAAATTCTTGAGAATTAGCCAAAGTCGATGAAGGCTGAAATAAGTCACAGTGACCAACTCGTAATATTCAGGATGCATCCCTTGACCAAATTTCATGATTCTAGGTACTATGGTTTCTATACAGGTTGAAAAGAAGGCCACATGAGCAAAATGCAGAAAATAAACTTATCTTTTAAAGATTTTTTAAATAAAGATGGTTGAAATGGGATAAGAGAGGTGAGTTCCAGAGCATCGGGAATACATTTTGTTGAATTTTAAATTGAAAGGACTGTCACTCTTTTCATTGATAATGGAAATGTACAAAATCTTGTGATACATATTCATTTTAATTGTGGATCAACCCATGGTGTACTTTAGGGCATTAACAAAATAAAGTTTACGTGCATTATGAAAACTTGATGATGAAGCTGGTGATGAAATTTGTTCAAGTTCTTTCATTGGTGCTCCTATAGACCACTCTTGGGTCGTAAATTCCAACAAATATAGATTCTAGAATGTTAACAAGGATATAACAGTCCACATTTATCAAGCCAGTAGTCTGGCTGAAGCTCCTTATTGAAAATTTATTTTTTAATTTTTTTATATCAAACATAACAACATTACCCTCATTACAGTTTTCAATATAATTATGGTTAATGTTTTCTCAGTTCCTTATATTTTAAACACCCAATGATACATTTACTTCCTAGTAGTCAATATGAATACAAGATCCATTCTGAGATATGCATGTCAAGCCATCTAACTTTGTTGTCCAGGTCACATTCATATAAAACTACAATCCCACTGATGAATTACCTTTCATACTATGGATGAATTATTACGAAGCATAGGCAAATTATACCACCTCAAGCTAGCTCTACCTTTTGATCTTGGGATCAAGGTCAGGCGTGTTACTACAATGATATCATTGTAGGCTTGACATGCAGGCACTGACCTTTTGCTTCTTTCAATCAGTTGCCTTGACCTTTTTATCTTCTATCCATAAAATAAATGGATTCTTCCTTAACCTAAGTGCAGATGACTGGACAAACATCATAACAATACATAATCTGCTTTCTGACAGAAGTATAACTATAATTAAATAAATAATTAAATAAATAACATCCTGATGAAGATTTAAAATGTCTGAAACAAAAGATACAAGGATATAAATTAGGAAAATTGTATTACATAAAAACAGCATACTGTTTTGTACACAGTATTTGCAGAACTTATATAACTGCATGAAAAGTGTTCAATAAAAATATTATGTTGGCATGAACATTGGTTGTCTGTCTATATCAAAATCCGCTTGTCATGTTATCGTTGTCTATCTATAGTAAAATCCGATTGTTGAGTTGAGAAGAATCTTTGATCACTTGTAATATGCTTGTATGAAACTTCTGAATGAACAGTACTCGAAAAATGTTCCATCTGTAACCTTCTTGTTTAAAGACAGTTCAGCCACATGATCCATATTTTATTTCCTCCTCAAATAGAAAACAATTGACCTTTAGCTTTCTTTGCAAGTTGTGACAATATTTTGTACAAAATTTCTATCATTTTCACTTGAAATGACCATTTCATCAATAAACTTAAACTGTAATTGATGGTCAGTTCGTTTTTAAATAACCACACAACAGTAAATTAAGCATAAAATAAGGGAAGTAATGCAGTCTGCAATTTTGGGCAATACTATTCTAAAAGTTTAATTTTTTTATTTCCCATATTGTTTTAGAAAATGCATATAAAGTTTGCTTCTAATGACTTTCTCCATAAATGCTATTTATCTCCTTTCATTCCATATAAGTGCAATCAATTCCTCCTGAAATACCATGGTTCCATAAGTAAGAAGGACTACAATAATCCATATTAATTCTTTATGATGTTTTGCAATGGCAGCTCCTCATTGCTGATTGGTTAAAGAAAGAAGTCCTTATTTCAAATTAATGCTATGAATATTATTATTCTGGGCTGGTTCCCATTAGGAATAGTAATTATTATTCCAGTTGTATGATTGTAGTGCAATGCCTGCTTTTGGTGACATCATTATTGTGTTGTCTACATGAAGGATTCCAGTCCCTGTAACTCTTCTTTGCTGAGGGGTCTAAGGTTGAAGCCCTTGATGTCATCTTGATGCTCCAGGTCACGCAGCTTATTGACTTTGGGCTTCAGGTTGTGTCGGATTCCGTCGATCTCATTGTCTATTTGCCTCATGTCTAAAACAATAAAATGTCTAGAGCACATAAACAACACTAAATAAAATGTCTAGAGCATATAAATGACACTAAATAAAATGTCTAAAGCACATAAATGACACTAAATAAAATGTCTAGAGCATATAAACAACACTAAATAAAATGTCTAGAGCATATACACAACACTAAATATAATGTCTAGAGCATATAAACAACACTAAATAAAATGTCTAGAGCACATAAATGACACTAAATAAAATGTCTAAAGCACATAAACAGCACTAAATAAAATGTCTAGAGCATATAAATGACACTAAATAAAATGTCTAGAGCACATAAATGACACTAAATAAAATGTCTAAAGCACATAAACAGCACTAAATAAAATGTCTAGAGCATATAAACGACACTAAATAAAATGTCTAGAGCACATAAATGACACTAAATAAAATGTCTGGAGCACATAAACAGCACTAAATAAAATGTCCATAAGGCACATAAATGACACTAAATAAAATATCTAGAGCAAATAAACAACACTAAATAAAATGTCAAGAGCATATAAACAACACTAAATAAAATGTCTAGAGCACTTAAACAACACTAAATAAAATGTCTAGAGCATATAAATGACACTAAATAAAATGTCTAGAGCACATAAATGACACTAAATAAAGTGTCTAGAGCATATAAACAACACTAAATAAAATGTCTAGAGCATATAAACAACACTAAATAAAGTGTCTAGAGCATATAAACAACACTAAATAAAATGCTCTATATAGAGCACATAAATGACACTAAATAAAATGTCTAGAGCACATAAATGACACTAAATAAAATGTCTAAAGCATATAAATGACACTAAATAAAATGTCTAGAGCATATAAATGACACTAAATAAAATGTCTAGAGCACATAAAAGACACTAAATAAAGTGTCTAGAGCACATAAATGACACTAAATAAAATGGCTAAAATAATCAAATGACACTAAATAAAATGTCTAGAGCATATAAACAACACTAAATAAAATGTCTAGAGCATATAAACAACACTAAATAAAATGTCTAGAGCACATAAATGACACTAAACAAAATGTCTAGAGCATATAAATGACACTAAATAAAATGTCTAGAGAATATCAACAACACTAAATAAAATGTCTAGAGCATATAAATGACACTAAATAAAATGTCTAGAGAATATCAACAACACTAAATAAAATGTCTAGAGCACATAAATGACACTAAATAAAATGTCTAGAGCATATAAACAACACTAAATAAAATGTCTAGAGCATATAAACAACACTAAATAAAATGTCTAGAGCATATAAACAACACTAAATAAAATGTCTAGAGCATATAAATGACACTAAATAAAATGGCTAAAATAATAAAATGACACTAAATAAAATGTCTAGAGCATATAAACAACACTAAATAAAATGTCTAGAGCATATAAACAACACTAAATAAAATGTCTAGAGCACATAAATGACACTAAATAAAATGTCTAGAGCATATAAATGACACTAAATAAAATGTCTAAAACACATAAATGACACTAAATAAAATGTCTAGAGCATATAAATGACAATAAATAAAATGTCTAGAGCATATAAATGACACTAAATAAAATGTCTAAAGCACATAAATGACACTAAATAAAATGTCTAGAGCATATAAATGACACTAAATAAAGTGTCGAGAGCATATAAATGAAACTAAATAAAGTGTCTAGAGCATATAAATGACACTAAATAAAATGTCTAGAGAATATAAATGACACTAAATAAAATGTCTAGAGAATATCAACAATACTAAATAAAATGTCTAGAGCATATAAATGACACTAAATAAAATGTCTAGAGAATATCAACAACACTAAATAAAATGTCTAGAGCACATAAATGACACTAAATAAAATGTCTAGAGCATATAAACAACACTAAATAAAATCTCTAGAGCATATAAACAACACTAAATAAAATGTCTAGAACACATAAATGACACTAAATAAAATGTCTAGAGCATATAAACAACACTAAATAAAATGTCTAGAGCACATAAATGACACTAAATAAAATGTCTAGAGCACATAAATGACACTAAATAAAATGTCTAGAGCATATAAACAACACTAAATAAAATGTCATGAGCATATAAATGACACTAAATAAAATGTCTAAAGCACATAAATGACACTAAATAAAATGTCTAGAGCATATAAACAACACTAAATAAAATGTCTAGAGCATATAAACAACACTAAATAAAATGTCTAGAGCACATAAAAGAACTAAATAAAATGTCTAGAGCATATAAACAACACTAAATAAAATGTCATGAGCATATAAATGACACTAAATAAAATGTCTAGAGCACATAAATGACACTAAATAAAATGTCCATAGAGCATATAAACAACACTAAATAAAATGTCTAGAGCACATAAATGACACTAAATATAATGTCTAGAGCATATAAACAACACTAAATAAAATGTCTAGAGCACATAAATGACACTAAATATAATGTCTAGAGCATATAAACAGCACTAAATAAAATGTCTAGAGCATATAAATGACACTAAATAAAATGTCCATAGAGCATATAAACAACACTAAATAAAATGTCTAGAGCATATAAATGACACTAAATAAAATGTCTAGAGCATATAAAAGACACTAAATAAAATGTCTAGAGCATATAAATGACACTAAATAAAATGTCTAGAGCATATAAATGACACTAAATAAAATGTCCATAGAGCATATAAATGACACTAAATAAAATGTCTAGAGCATATAAAAGACACTAAATAAAATGTCAAGAGCATATAAATGACACTAAATAAAATGTCTAGAGCATATAAATGACACTAAATAAAATGTCCATAGAGCATATAAACAACACTAAATAAAATGTCTAGAGCACATAAATGACACTAAATAAAATGTCTAGAGCACATAAACAACACTAAATAAAATGTCTAGAGCACATAAATGACACTAAATAAAATGTCTAGAGAATATCAACAACACTAAATAAAATGTCTAGAGCACATAAATGACACTAAATAAAATGTCTAGAGAATATCAACAACACTAAATAAAATGTCTAGAGCACATAAATGACACTAAATAAAGTGTCTAGAGCATATAAATGACACTAAATAAAATGTCCATAGGGCACATAAAAGGCATTAAATAATATGTCTATACAGCACATAAATGACACTAAATAAAATGGCTAAAACAATCAAATGACACTAAATAAAGTGACTAGAGCAAATACACAACACTAAATAAAATGTCTAGAGCACATAAATGACACTAAATAAAATGTCTAGAGCATATAAACAACACTAAATAAAATGTCTAGAGCACATAAATGACACTAAATAAAATGTCCATAGAGCACATAAATGACACTAAATAAAATGTCTAGAGCATATAAACAACACTAAATAAAATGTCTAGAGCATATAAACAACACTAAATAAAATGTCAAGAGGATATAAACAACACTAAATAAAATGGCTAAAATAATCAAATGACACTAAATAAAGTGTCTAGAGCATATAAATGACACTAAATAAAATGTCTACAGCATATAAACAACACTAAATAAAATGTCTAGAGCATATAAACAACACTAAATAAAATGTCAAGAGCATATAAACAACACTAAATAAAATGGCTAAAATAATCAAATGACACTAAATAAAGTGTCCAGAGCATATAAACAAAACTAAATAAAATGTCATGAGCACATAAATGACACTAAATAAAATGTCTAGAGCATATAAATGACACTAAATAAAATATCTAGAGCATATAAACAACACTAAATAAAATGTCTAGAGCATATAAACAACACTAAATAAAATGTCTAGAGCACATAAATGACACTAAATAAAATGTCCATAGAGCATATAAATGACACTAAATAAAATGTCTAGAGCATATAAACAACACTAAATAAAATGTCTAGAGCATATAAACAACACTAAATAAAATGTCTAGAGCACATAAATGACACTAAATAAAATGTCTAGAGCATATAAATGACACTAAATAAAATGTCTAAAGCATATAAATGACACTAAATAAAATGTCTAGAGCATATAAACAACACTAAATAAAATGTCTAGAGCATATAAATGACACTAAATAAAATGTCTAGAGCATATAAACAACACTAAATAAAATGTCTAGAGCATATAAATGACACTAAATAAAATGTCTAGAGCATATAAATGACACTAAATAAAATGTCTAGAGCACATAAATGACACTAAATAAAATGTCCATAGGGCATATAAATGACACTAAATAAAATGTCTAGAGCATATAAACAACAGTAAATAAAATGTCTAGAGCATATAAATGACACTAAATAAAATGGCTAAAGCACATAAACAGCACTAAATAAAATGTCTAGAGCATATAAATGACACTAAATAAAATGGCTAAAATAATCAAATGACACTAAATAAAATGTCTAGAGCATATAAACAACACTAAATAAAATGTCTAGAGCACATAAATGACACTAAATAAAATGTCTAGAGCATATAAACAACACTAAATAAAATGTCTAGAGCACATAAATGACACTAAATAAAATGTCTGGAGCATATAAATGACACTAAATAAAATGTCTAGAGCACATAAATGACACTAAATAAAATGTCTAGAGCACATAAATGACACTAAATAAAGTGTCTGGAGCACATAAACAACACTAAATAAAAAGTCTAGAGCACATAAATGACACTAAATAAAATGTCTAGAGCATATAAATGACACTAAATAAAATGTCTAGAGCATATAAATGACACTAAATAAAGTGTCTAGAGCATATAAATGACACTAAATAAAATGTCTAAAGCACATAAATGACACTAAATAAAATGTCTAGAGCATATAAACAACACTAAATAAAATGTCTAGAGCATATAAATGACACTAAATAAAATGTCTAGAGCACATAAATGACACTAAATAAAATGTCTAGAGCATATAAACAACACTAAATAAAATGTCTAGAGCATATAAACAACACTAAATAAAATGTCTAGAGCATATAAATGACACTAAATAAAATGTCTAGAGCATATAAATGACACTAAATAAAATGTCTAGAGCATATAAATGACACTAAATAAAATGTCTAGAGCATATAAATGACACTAAATAAAATGTCTAGAGCATATAAATGACACTAAATAAAATGTCTAAAGCACATAAATGACACTAAATAAAATGTCTAGAGCATATAAACAACACTAAATAAAATGTCTAGAGCATATAAATGACACTAAATAAAATGTCTAGAGCACATAAATGACACTAAATAAAATGTCTAGAGCATATAAACAACACTAAATAAAATGTCTAGAGCATATAAATGACACTAAATAAAATGTCTAGAGCATATAAATGACACTAAATAAAATGTCTAGAGCACATAAATGACACTAAATAAAATGTCTAAAGCACATAACTGACACTAAATAAAATGTCTAGAGCATATAAACAACACTAAATAAAATGTCTAGAGCATATAAACAACACTAAATAAAATGTCTAGAGCATATAAACAACACTAAATAAAATGTCTAGAGCATATAAACAACACTAAATAAAATGTCTAGAGCATATAAACAACACTAAATAAAATGTCTAGAGCACATAAATGACACTAAATAAAATGTCCATAGGGCACATAAACAACACTAAATAAAATGTCTTGAGCACATAAATGACACTAAATGAAATGTCTAGAGCACATAAATGACACTAAATAAAATGTCCATAGGGCACATAAACAACACTAAATATAATGTCTGGAGCATATAAACAACACTAAATAAAATGTCTAAAGCACATAAATGACACTAAATAAAATGTCTAGAGCATATAAACAACACTAAATAAAATGTCTAGAGCATATAAACAACACTAAATAAAATGTCTAGAGCATATAAATGACACTAAATAAAATGGCTAAAATAATCAAATGACACTAAATAAAGTGTCTAGAGCATATAAACAAAACTAAATAAAATGTCTAGAGCATATAAATGACACTAAATAAAATGGCTAAAATAATCAAATGACACTAAATAAAATGTCTAGAGCATATAAACAAAACTAAATAAAATGTCTAGAGCATATAAATGACACTAAATAAAATGTCTAGAGCATATAAATGACACTAAATAAAATGTCTAGAGCATATAAATGACACTAAATAAAATGGCTAAAATAATCAAATGACACTAAATAAAGTGTCTAGAGCATATAAACAAAACTAAATAAAATGTCATGAGCACATAAATGACACTAAATAAAATGTCTAGAGCATATAAATGACACTAAATAAAATGTCTAGAGCACATAAATGACACTAAATAAAATGTCTAGAGCACATAAATGACACTAAATAAAATGTCTAAAGCATATAAATGACACTAAATAAAATGTCTAGAGCATATAAACAACACTAAATAAAATGTCTAGAGCACATAATTGACACTAAATAAAATGTCTAAAGCACATAAAAGACACTAAATAAAATGTCCATAGGGCACATAAACAACACTACATAAAATGTCTAGAGCATATAAATGACACTAAATAAAATGTCTAGAGCATATAAATGACACTAAATAAAATGTCTAAAGCATATAAATGACACTAAATAAAATGTCTAGAGCATATAAATGACACTAAATAAAATGTCTAGAGCATATAAATGACACTAAATAAAAGGTCTAGAGCACATAAATGACACTAAATAAAGTGTCTAGAGCACATAAATGACACTAAATAAAATGTCTAGAGCATATAAACAGCACTAAAAAAAATGTCTAAAGCACATAAAAGACACTAAATAAAATGTCCATAGGGCACATAAACAACACTAAATAAAATGTCTAGAGCATATAAATGACACTAAATAAAATGTCTAGAGCACATAAATGACACTAAATAAAATGTCTAGAGCATATAAATGACACTAAATAAAATGTCTAAAGCACATAAAAGACACTAAATAAAATGTCCATAGGGCATATAAATGACACTAAATAAAATGTCTAAAGCACATAAAAGACACTAAATAAAATGTCCATAGGGCATATAAACAACACTAAATAAAATGTCTAGAGCATATAAATGACACTAAATAAAATGTCTAAAGCACATAAAAGACACTAAATAAAATGTCCATAGGGCATATAAACAACACTAAATAAAATGTCTAGAGCATATAAATGACACTAAATAAAATGTCTAGAGCATATAAATGACACTAAATAAAATGTCCATAGAGCATATAAACAACACTAAATAAAATGTCTAGAGCACATAAATGACACTAAATAAAATGTCTAGAGCACATAAACAACACTAAATAAAATGTCTAGAGCACATAAATGACACTAAATAAAATGTCTAGAGAATATCAACAACACTAAATAAAATGTCTAGAGCACATAAATGACACTAAATAAAATGTCTAGAGAATATCAACAACACTAAATAAAATGTCTAGAGCACATAAATGACACTAAATAAAGTGTCTAGAGCATATAAATGACACTAAATAAAATGTCCATAGGGCACATAAAAGGCATTAAATAATATGTCTATACAGCACATAAATGACACTAAATAAAATGGCTAAAACAATCAAATGACACTAAATAAAGTGACTAGAGCATATACACAACACTAAATAAAATGTCTAGAGCACATAAATGACACTAAATAAAATGTCTAGAGCATATAAACAACACTAAATAAAATGTCTAGAGCACATAAATGACACTAAATAAAATGTCCATAGAGCACATAAATGACACTAAATAAAATCTCTAGAGCATATAAACAACACTAAATAAAATGTCTACAGCATATAAACAACACTAAATAAAATGTCAAGAGCATATAAACAACACTAAATAAAATGGCTAAAATAATCAAATGACACTAAATAAAGTGTCTAGAGCATATAAATGACACTAAATAAAATGTCTAGAGCATATAAATGACACTAAATAAAATGTCTAGAGCACATAAATGACACTAAATAAAGTGTCTAGAGCATATAAACAAAACTAAATAAAATGTCTAGAGCATATAAATGACACTAAATAAAATGGCTAAAATAATCAAATGACACTAAATAAAATGTCTAGAGCATATAAACAAAACTAAATAAAATGTCTAGAGCATATAAATGACACTAAATAAAATGTCTAGAGCATATAAATGACACTAAATAAAATGTCTAGAGCATATAAATGACACTAAATAAAATGGCTAAAATAATCAAATGACACTAAATAAAGTGTCTAGAGCATATAAACAAAACTAAATAAAATGTCATGAGCACATAAATGACACTAAATAAAATGTCTAGAGCATATAAATGACACTAAATAAAATGTCTAGAGCACATAAATGACACTAAATAAAATGTCTAGAGCACATAAATGACACTAAATAAAATGTCTAAAGCATATAAATGACACTAAATAAAATGTCTAGAGCATATAAACAACACTAAATAAAATGTCTAGAGCACATAAATGACACTAAATAAAATGTCTAAAGCACATAAAAGACACTAAATAAAATGTCCATAGGGCACATAAACAACACTAAATAAAATGTCTAGAGCATATAAATGACACTAAATAAAATGTCTAGAGCATATAAATGACACTAAATAAAATGTCTAAAGCATATAAATGACACTAAATAAAATGTCTAGAGCATATAAATGACACTAAATAAAATGTCTAGAGCATATAAATGACACTAAATAAAATGTCTAGAGCACATAAATGACACTAAATAAAGTGTCTAGAGCACATAAATGACACTAAATAAAATGTCTAGAGCATATAAACAGCACTAAAAAAAATGTCTAAAGCACATAAAAGACACTAAATAAAATGTCCATAGGGCACATAAACAACACTAAATAAAATGTCTAGAGCATATAAATGACACTAAATAAAATGTCTAGAGCACATAAATGACACTAAATAAAATGTCTAGAGCATATAAATGACACTAAATAAAATGTCTAAAGCACATAAAAGACACTAAATAAAATGTCCATAGGGCATATAAATGACACTAAATAAAATGTCTAAAGCACATAAAAGACACTAAATAAAATGTCCATAGGGCATATAAACAACACTAAATAAAATGTCTAGAGCATATAAATGACACTAAATAAAATGTCTAAAGCACATAAAAGACACTAAATAAAATGTCCATAGGGCATATAAACAACACTAAATAAAATGTCTAGAGCATATAAATGACACTAAATAAAATGTCTAGAGCATATAAATGACACTAAAATAAAATGTCCATAGAGCATATAAACAACACTAAATAAAATGTCTAGAGCACATAAATGACACTAAATAAAATGTCTAGAGCACATAAACAACACTAAATAAAATGTCTAGAGCACATAAATGACACTAAATAAAATGTCTAGAGAATATCAACAACACTAAATAAAATGTCTAGAGCACATAAATGACACTAAATAAAATGTCTAAAGCATATAAATGACACTAAATAAAATGTCTAGAGCATATAAACAACACTAAATAAAATGTCTAGAGCACATAATTGACACTAAATAAAATGTCTAAAGCACATAAAAGACACTAAATAAAATGTCCATAGGGCACATAAACAACACTACATAAAATGTCTAGAGCATATAAATGACACTAAATAAAATGTCTAGAGCATATAAATGACACTAAATAAAATGTCTAAAGCATATAAATGACACTAAATAAAATGTCTAGAGCATATAAATGACACTAAATAAAATGTCTAGAGCATATAAATGACACTAAATAAAAGGTCTAGAGCACATAAATGACACTAAATAAAGTGTCTAGAGCACATAAATGACACTAAATAAAATGTCTAGAGCATATAAACAGCACTAAAAAAAATGTCTAAAGCACATAAAAGACACTAAATAAAATGTCCATAGGGCACATAAACAACACTAAATAAAATGTCTAGAGCATATAAATGACACTAAATAAAATGTCTAGAGCACATAAATGACACTAAATAAAATGTCTAGAGCATATAAATGACACTAAATAAAATGTCTAAAGCACATAAAAGACACTAAATAAAATGTCCATAGGGCATATAAATGACACTAAATAAAATGTCTAAAGCACATAAAAGACACTAAATAAAATGTCCATAGGGCATATAAACAACACTAAATAAAATGTCTAGAGCATATAAATGACACTAAATAAAATGTCTAAAGCACATAAAAGACACTAAATAAAATGTCCATAGGGCATATAAACAACACTAAATAAAATGTCTAGAGCATATAAATGACACTAAATAAAATGTCTAGAGCATATAAATGACACTAAATAAAATGTCCATAGAGCATATAAACAACACTAAATAAAATGTCTAGAGCACATAAATGACACTAAATAAAATGTCTAGAGCACATAAACAACACTAAATAAAATGTCTAGAGCACATAAATGACACTAAATAAAATGTCTAGAGAATATCAACAACACTAAATAAAATGTCTAGAGCACATAAATGACACTAAATAAAATGTCTAGAGAATATCAACAACACTAAATAAAATGTCTAGAGCACATAAATGACACTAAATAAAGTGTCTAGAGCATATAAATGACACTAAATAAAATGTCCATAGGGCACATAAAAGGCATTAAATAATATGTCTATACAGCACATAAATGACACTAAATAAAATGGCTAAAACAATCAAATGACACTAAATAAAGTGACTAGAGCATATACACAACACTAAATAAAATGTCTAGAGCACATAAATGACACTAAATAAAATGTCTAGAGCATATAAACAACACTAAATAAAATGTCTAGAGCACATAAATGACACTAAATAAAATGTCCATAGAGCACATAAATGACACTAAATAAAATCTCTAGAGCATATAAACAACACTAAATAAAATGTCTACAGCATATAAACAACACTAAATAAAATGTCAAGAGCATATAAACAACACTAAATAAAATGGCTAAAATAATCAAATGACACTAAATAAAGTGTCTAGAGCATATAAATGACACTAAATAAAATGTCTAGAGCATATAAATGACACTAAATAAAATGTCTAGAGCACATAAATGACACTAAATAAAGTGTCTAGAGCATATAAACAAAACTAAATAAAATGTCTAGAGCATATAAATGACACTAAATAAAATGGCTAAAATAATCAAATGACACTAAATAAAATGTCTAGAGCATATAAACAAAACTAAATAAAATGTCTAGAGCATATAAATGACACTAAATAAAATGTCTAGAGCATATAAATGACACTAAATAAAATGTCTAGAGCATATAAATGACACTAAATAAAATGGCTAAAATAATCAAATGACACTAAATAAAGTGTCTAGAGCATATAAACAAAACTAAATAAAATGTCATGAGCACATAAATGACACTAAATAAAATGTCTAGAGCATATAAATGACACTAAATAAAATGTCTAGAGCACATAAATGACACTAAATAAAATGTCTAGAGCACATAAATGACACTAAATAAAATGTCTAAAGCATATAAATGACACTAAATAAAATGTCTAGAGCATATAAACAACACTAAATAAAATGTCTAGAGCACATAAATGACACTAAATAAAATGTCTAAAGCACATAAAAGACACTAAATAAAATGTCCATAGGGCACATAAACAACACTAAATAAAATGTCTAGAGCATATAAATGACACTAAATAAAATGTCTAGAGCATATAAATGACACTAAATAAAATGTCTAAAGCATATAAATGACACTAAATAAAATGTCTAAAGCATATAAATGACACTAAATAAAATGTCTAGAGCATATAAATGACACTAAATAAAATGTCTAGAGCACATAAATGACACTAAATAAAGTGTCTAGAGCACATAAATGACACTAAATAAAATGTCTAGAGCATATAAACAGCACTAAAAAAAATGTCTAAAGCACATAAAAGACACTAAATAAAATGTCCATAGGGCACATAAACAACACTAAATAAAATGTCTAGAGCATATAAATGACACTAAATAAAATGTCTAGAGCACATAAATGACACTAAATAAAATGTCTAGAGCATATAAATGACACTAAATAAAATGTCTAAAGCACATAAAAGACACTAAATAAAATGTCCATAGGGCATATAAATGACACTAAATAAAATGTCTAAAGCACATAAAAGACACTAAATAAAATGTCCATAGGGCATATAAACAACACTAAATAAAATGTCTAGAGCATATAAATGACACTAAATAAAATGTCTAAAGCACATAAAAGACACTAAATAAAATGTCCATAGGGCATATAAACAACACTAAATAAAATGTCTAGAGCATATAAATGACACTAAATAAAATGTCTAGAGCATATAAATGACACTAAATAAAATGTCCATAGAGCATATAAACAACACTAAATAAAATGTCTAGAGCACATAAATGACACTAAATAAAATGTCTAGAGCACATAAACAACACTAAATAAAATGTCTAGAGCACATAAATGACACTAAATAAAATGTCTAGAGAATATCAACAACACTAAATAAAATGTCTAGAGCACATAAATGACACTAAATAAAATGTCTAGAGAATATCAACAACACTAAATAAAATGTCTAGAGCACATAAATGACACTAAATAAAGTGTCTAGAGCATATAAATGACACTAAATAAAATGTCCATAGGGCACATAAAAGGCATTAAATAATATGTCTATACAGCACATAAATGACACTAAATAAAATGGCTAAAACAATCAAATGACACTAAATAAAGTGACTAGAGCATATACACAACACTAAATAAAATGTCTAGAGCACATAAATGACACTAAATAAAATGTCTAGAGCATATAAACAACACTAAATAAAATGTCTAGAGCACATAAATGACACTAAATAAAATGTCTAGAGCACATAAACAACACTAAATAAAATGTCTAGAGCACATAAATGACACTAAATAAAATGTCTAGAGAATATCAACAACACTAAATAAAATGTCTAGAGCACATAAATGACACTAAATAAAATGTCTAGAGAATATCAACAACACTAAATAAAATGTCTAGAGCACATAAATGACACTAAATAAAGTGTCTAGAGCATATAAATGACACTAAATAAAATGTCCATAGGGCACATAAAAGGCATTAAATAATATGTCTATACAGCACATAAATGACACTAAATAAAATGGCTAAAACAATCAAATGACACTAAATAAAGTGACTAGAGCATATACACAACACTAAATAAAATGTCTAGAGCACATAAATGACACTAAATAAAATGTCTAGAGCATATAAACAACACTAAATAAAATGTCTAGAGCACATAAATGACACTAAATAAAATGTCCATAGAGCACATAAATGACACTAAATAAAATGTCTAGAGCATATAAACAACACTAAATAAAATGTCTACAGCATATAAACAACACTAAATAAAATGTCAAGAGCATATAAACAACACTAAATAAAATGGCTAAAATAATCAAATGACACTAAATAAAGTGTCTAGAGCATATAAATGACACTAAATAAAATGTCTAGAGCATATAAATGACACTAAATAAAATGTCTAGAGCACATAAATGACACTAAATAAAGTGTCTAGAGCATATAAACAAAACTAAATAAAATGTCTAGAGCATATAAATGACACTAAATAAAATGGCTAAAATAATCAAATGACACTAAATAAAATGTCTAGAGCATATAAACAAAACTAAATAAAATGTCTAGAGCATATAAATGACACTAAATAAAATGTCTAGAGCATATAAATGACACTAAATAAAATGTCTAGAGCATATAAATTACACTAAATAAAATGGCTAAAATAATCAAATGACACTAAATAAAGTGTCTAGAGCATATAAACAAAACTAAATAAAATGTCATGAGCACATAAATGACACTAAATAAAATGTCTAGAGCATATAAATGACACTAAATAAAATGTCTAGAGCACATAAATGACACTAAATAAAATGTCTAGAGCACATAAATGACACTAAATAAAATGTCTAAAGCATATAAATGACACTAAATAAAATGTCTAGAGCATATAAACAACACTAAATAAAATGTCTAGAGCACATAAATGACACTAAATAAAATGTCTAAAGCACATAAAAGACACTAAATAAAATGTCCATAGGGCACATAAACAACACTAAATAAAATGTCTAGAGCATATAAATGACACTAAATAAAATGTCTAGAGCATATAAATGACACTAAATAAAATGTCTAAAGCATATAAATGACACTAAATAAAATGTCTAGAGCATATAAATGACACTAAATAAAATGTCTAGAGCATATAAATGACACTAAATAAAATGTCTAGAGCACATAAATGACACTAAATAAAGTGTCTAGAGCACATAAATGACACTAAATAAAATGTCTAGAGCATATAAACAGCACTAAAGAAAATGTCTAAAGCACATAAAAGACACTAAATAAAATGTCCATAGGGCACATAAACAACACTAAATAAAATGTCTAGAGCATATAAATGACACTAAAAAAAATGTCTAGAGCACATAAATGACACTAAATAAAATGTCTAGAGCATATAAATGACACTAAATAAAATGTCTAAAGCACATAAAAGACACTAAATAAAATGTCCATAGGGCATATAAATGACACTAAATAAAATGTCTAAAGCACATAAAAGACACTAAATAAAATGTCCATAGGGCATATAAACAACACTAAATAAAATGTCTAGAGCATATAAATGACACTAAATAAAATGTCTAAAGCACATAAAAGACACTAAATAAAATGTCCATAGGGTATATAAACAACACTAAATAAAATGTCTAGAGCATATAAATGACACTAAATAAAATGTCTAGAGCATATAAATGACACTAAATAAAATGTCCATAGAGCATATAAACAACACTAAATAAAATGTCTAGAGCACATAAATGACACTAAATAAAATGTCTAGAGCACATAAACAACACTAAATAAAATGTCTAGAGCACATAAATGACACTAAATAAAATGTCTAGAGAATATCAACAACACTAAATAAAATGTCTAGAGCACATAAATGACACTAAATAAAATGTCTAGAGAATATCAACAACACTAAATAAAATGTCTAGAGCACATAAATGACACTAAATAAAGTGTCTAGAGCATATAAATGACACTAAATAAAATGTCCATAGGGCACATAAAAGGCATTAAATAATATGTCTATACAGCACATAAATGACACTAAATAAAATGGCTAAAACAATCAAATGACACTAAATAAAGTGACTAGAGCATATACACAACACTAAATAAAATGTCTAGAGCACATAAATGACACTAAATAAAATGTCTAGAGCATATAAACAACACTAAATAAAATGTCTAGAGCACATAAATGACACTAAATAAAATGTCCATAGAGCACATAAATGACACTAAATAAAATGTCTAGAGCATATAAACAACACTAAATAAAATGACTACAGCATATAAACAACACTAAATAAAATGTCAAGAGCATATAAACAACACTAAATAAAATGGCTAAAATAATCAAATGACACTAAATAAAGTGTCTAGAGCATATAAATGACACTAAATAAAATGTCCACAGCATATAAACAACACTAAATAAAATGTCTAGAGCATATAAACAACACTAAATAAAATGTCAAGAGCATATAAACAACACTAAATAAAATGGCTAAAATAATCAAATGACACTAAATAAAGTGTCTAGAGCATATAAACAAAACTAAATAAAATGTCATGAGCACATAAATGACACTAAATAAAATGTCTAGAGCATATAAATGACACTAAATAAAATATCTAGAGCATATAAACAACACTAAATAAAATGTCTAGAGCATATAAACAACACTAAATAAAATGTCTAGAGCACATAAATGACACTAAATAAAATGTCCATAGAGCATATAAATGACACTAAATAAAATGTCTAGAGCATATAAACAACACTAAATAAAATGTCTAGAGCATATAAACAACACTAAATAAAATGTCTAGAGCACATAAATGACACTAAATAAAATGTCTAGAGCATATAAATGACACTAAATAAAATGTCTAAAGCATATAAATGACACTAAATAAAATGTCTAGAGCATATAAACAACACTAAATAAAATGTCTAGAGCATATAAATGACACTAAATAAAATGTCTAGAGCATATAAACAACACTAAATAAAATGTCTAGAGCATATAAATGACACTAAATAAAATGTCTAGAGCATATAAATGACACTAAATAAAATGTCTAGAGCACATAAATGACACTAAATAAAATGTCCATAGGGCATATAAATGACACTAAATAAAATGTCTAGAGCATATAAACAACAGTAAATAAAATGTCTAGAGCATATAAATGACACTAAATAAAATGGCTAAAGCACATAAACAGCACTAAATAAAATGTCTAGAGCATATAAATGACACTAAATAAAATGGCTAAAATAATCAAATGACACTAAATAAAATGTCTAGAGCATATAAACAACACTAAATAAAATGTCTAGAGCACATAAATGACACTAAATAAAATGTCTAGAGCATATAAACAACACTAAATAAAATGTCTAGAGCACATAAATGACACTAAATAAAATGTCTGGAGCATATAAATGACACTAAATAAAATGTCTAGAGCACATAAATGACACTAAATAAAATGTCTAGAGCACATAAATGACACTAAATAAAGTGTCTGGAGCACATAAACAACACTAAATAAAAAGTCTAGAGCACATAAATGACACTAAATAAAATGTCTAGAGCATATAAATGACACTAAATAAAATGTCTAGAGCATATAAATGACACTAAATAAAATGTCTAGAGCATATAAATGACACTAAATAAAATGTCTAAAGCACATAAATGACACTAAATAAAATGTCTAGAGCATATAAACAACACTAAATAAAATGTCTAGAGCATATAAATGACACTAAATAAAATGTCTAGAGCACATAAATGACACTAAATAAAATGTCTAGAGCATATAAACAACACTAAATAAAATGTCTAGAGCATATAAACAACACTAAATAAAATGTCTAGAGCATATAAATGACACTAAATAAAATGTCTAGAGCATATAAATGACACTAAATAAAATGTCTAGAGCATATAAATGACACTAAATAAAATGTCTAGAGCATATAAATGACACTAAATAAAATGTCTAGAGCATATAAATGACACTAAATAAAATGTCTAAAGCACATAAATGACACAAAATAAAATGTCTAGAGCATATAAACAACACTAAATAAAATGTCTAGAGCATATAAATGACACTAAATAAAATGTCTAGAGCACATAAATGACACTAAATAAAATGTCTAGAGCATATAAACAACACTAAATAAAATGTCTAGAGCATATAAATGACACTAAATAAAATGTCTAGAGCATATAAATGACACTAAATAAAATGTCTAGAGCACATAAATGACACTAAATAAAATGTCTAAAGCACATAACTGACACTAAATAAAATGTCTAGAGCATATAAACAACACTAAATAAAATGTCTAGAGCATATAAACAACACTAAATAAAATGTCTAGAGCATATAAACAACACTAAATAAAATGTCTAGAGCATATAAACAACACTAAATAAAATGTCTAGAGCATATAAACAACACTAAATAAAATGTCTAGAGCACATAAATGACACTAAATAAAATGTCCATAGGGCACATAAACAACACTAAATAAAATGTCTAGAGCACATAAATGACACTAAATGAAATGTCTAGAGCACATAAATGACACTAAATAAAATGTCCATAGGGCACATAAACAACACTAAATATAATGTCTAGAGCATATAAACAACACTAAATAAAATGTCTAAAGCACATAAATGACACTAAATAAAATGTCTAGAGCATATAAACAACACTAAATAAAATGTCTAGAGCATATAAACAACACTAAATAAAATGTCTAGAGCATATAAATGACACTAAATAAAATGGCTAAAATAATCAAATGACACTAAATAAAGTGTCTAGAGCATATAAACAAAACTAAATAAAATGTCTAGAGCATATAAATGACACTAAATAAAATGGCTAAAATAATCAAATGACACTAAATAAAATGTCTAGAGCATATAAACAAAACTAAATAAAATGTCTAGAGCATATAAATGACACTAAATAAAATGTCTAGAGCATATAAATGACACTAAATAAAATGTCTAGAGCATATAAATGACACTAAATAAAATGGCTAAAATAATCAAATGACACTAAATAAAGTGTCTAGAGCATATAAACAAAACTAAATAAAATGTCATGAGCACATAAATGACACTAAATAAAATGTCTAGAGCATATAAATGACACTAAATAAAATGTCTAGAGCACATAAATGACACTAAACAAAATGTCTAGAGCACATAAATGACACTAAATAAAATGTCTAAAGCATATAAATGACACTAAATAAAATGTCTAGAGCATATAAACAACACTAAATAAAATGTCTAGAGCACATAAATGACACTAAATAAAATGTCTAAAGCACATAAAAGACACTAAATAAAATGTCCATAGGGCACATAAACAACACTAAATAAAATGTCTAGAGCATATAAATGACACTAAATAAAATGTCTAGAGCATATAAATGACACTAAATAAAATGTCTAAAGCATATAAATGACACTAAATAAAATGTCTAGAGCATATAAATGACACTAAATAAAATGTCTAGAGCATATAAATGACACTAAATAAAATGTCTAGAGCACATAAATGACACTAAATAAAGTGTCTAGAGCACATAAATGACACTAAATAAAATGTCTAGAGCATATAAACAGCACTAAAAAAAATGTCTAAAGCACATAAAAGACACTAAATAAAATGTCCATAGGGCACATAAACAACACTAAATAAAATGTCTAGAGCATATAAATGACACTAAATAAAATGTCTAGAGCACATAAATGACACTAAATAAAATGTCTAGAGCATATAAATGACACTAAATAAAATGTCTAAAGCACATAAAAGACACTAAATAAAATGTCCATAGGGCATATAAATGACACTAAATAAAATGTCTAAAGCACATAAAAGACACTAAATAAAATGTCCATAGGGCATATAAACAACACTAAATAAAATGTCTAGAGCATATAAATGACACTAAATAAAATGTCTAAAGCACATAAAAGACACTAAATAAAATGTCCATAGGGCATATAAACAACACTAAATAAAATGTCTAGAGCATATAAATGACACTAAATAAAATGTCTAAAGCACATAAATGACACTAAATAAAATGTCTAGAGCATATAAATGACACTAAATAAAATGTCTAAAGCACATAAATGACACTAAATAAAATGTCTAGAGCATATAAACAACACTAAATAAAATGTCTAGAGCATATAAACAACACTAAATAAAATGTTTAGAGCATATAAATGACACTAAATAAAATGTCTAGAGCATATAAATGACACTAAATAAAATGTCTAAAGCACATAAATGACACTAAATAAAATGTCTAGAGCATATAAATGACACTAAATAAAATGTCTAGAGCATATAAATGACACTAAATAAAATGTCTAGAGCACATAAATGACACTAAATAAAATGGCTAAAATAATCAAATGACACTAAATAAAATGTCTAGAGCATATAAATGACACTAAATAAAATGTCTAGAGCACATAAATGACACTAAATAAAATGTCTAGAGCACATAAATGACACTAAATAAAATGTCTAGAGCACATAAATGACACTAAATAAAATGTCTAGAGCACATAAAAGACACTAAATAAAATGTCCATAGGGCACATAAACAACACTAAATAAAATGTCTAGAGCATATAAATGACACTAAATAAAATGTGTAGAGCACATAAATGACACTAAATAAAATGTCTAGAGCATATAAATGACACTAAATAAAATGTCTAAAGCACATAAAAGACACTAAATAAAATGTCCATAGGGCATATAAATGACACTAAATAAAATGTCTAAAGCACAAAAAAGACACTAAATAAAATGTCCATAGGGCATATAAACAACACTAAATAAAATGTCTAGAGCATATAAATGACACTAAATAAAATGTCTAAAGCACATAAAAGACACTAAATAAAATGTCCATAGGGCATATAAACAACACTAAATAAAATGTCTAGAGCATATAAATGACACTAAATAAAATGTCTAAAGCACATAAATGACACTAAATAAAATGTCTAGAGCATATAAATGACACTAAATAAAATGTCTAAAGCACATAAATGACACTAAATAAAATGTCTAGAGCATATAAACAACACTAAATAAAATGTCTAGAGCATATAAACAACACTAAATAAAATGTTTAGAGCATATAAATGACACTAAATAAAATGTCTAGAGCATATAAATGACACTAAATAAAATGTCTAAAGCACATAAATGACACTAAATAAAATGTCTAGAGCATATAAATGACACTAAATAAAATGTCTAGAGCATATAAATGACACTAAATAAAATGTCTAGAGCACATAAATGACACTAAATAAAATGGCTAAAATAATCAAATGACACTAAATAAAATGTCTAGAGCATATAAATGACACTAAATAAAATGTCTAGAGCACATAAATCACACTAAATAAAATGTCTAGAGCACATAAATGACACTAAATAAAATGGCTAAAATAATCAAATGACACTAAATAAAATGTCTAGAGCATATAAATGACACTAAATAAAATGTCTAGAGCATATAAATGACACTAAATAAAATGTCTAAAGCACATAAATGACACTAAATAAAATGTCTAGAGCATATAAATGACACTAAATAAAATGTCTAAAGCATATAAATGACACTAAATAAAATGTCTAAAGCACATAAATGACTCTAAATAAAATGTCTAAAGCACATAAATGACACTAAATAAAATGTCTAGAGCATATAAATGACACTAAATAAAATGTCTAAAGCATATAAATGACACTAAATAAAATGTCTAAAGCACATAAATGACACTAAATAAAATGTCTAGAGCATATAAATGACACTAAATAAAGTGTCTAGAGCATATAAATGACACTAAATAAAATGTCTAAAGCACATAAATGACACTAAATAAAATGTCTAGAGCATATAAACAACACTAAATAAAATGTCTAGAGCATATAAACAACACTAAATAAAATGTTTAGAGCATATAAATGACACTAAATAAAATGGATAAAATAATCAAATGACACTAAATAAAGTGTCTAGAGCATATAAACAAAACTAAATAAAATGTCTAGAGCACATAAATGACACTAAATAAAATGTCCATAGGGCACATAAATGACACTAAATAAAATGTCTAGAGCATATAAACAAAACTAAATAAAATGTCTAGAGCACATAAATGACACTAAATAAAATGTCTAGAGCATATAAACAACACTAAATAAAATGTCAAGAGCATATAAACAACACTAAATAAAGTGTCTAGAGCATATAAACAACACTAAATAAAATGTCTAGAGCATATAAACAACACTAAATAAAATGTCTAGAGCATATAAACAACACTAAATAAAATGTCTAGAGCACATAAATGACACTAAATAAAATGTCTAGAGCATATAAACAACACTAAATAAAATGTCTAGAGCACATAAATGACACTAAATAAAATGTCTAGAGCATATAAATGACACTAAATAAAATGTCTAGAGCACATAAATGACACTAAATAAAATGTCTAGAGCACATAAATGACACTAAATAAAATGTCTAGAGCACATAAATGACACTAAATAAAATGTCTAGAGCATATAAATGACACTAAATAAAATGTCTAGAGCACATAAATGACACTAAATAAAATGTCTAAAGAATATCAACAACACTAAATAAAATGTCTAGAGCATATAAACAACACTAAATAAAATGTCCAGAGCATATAAACAACACTAAATAAAATGTCTAGAGCATATAAACAACACTAAATAAAATGTCTAGAGCATATAAACAACACTAAATAAAATGTCTAGAGCATATAAACAACACTAAATAAAATGTCTAGAGCACATAAATGACACTAAATAAAATGTCTAGAGAATATAAATGACACTAAATAAAATGTCTAGAGCACATAAATGACACTAAATAAAATGTCTAGAGCATATAAATGACACTAAATAAAATGTCTAGAGCACATAAATGACACTAAATAAAATGTCTAGAGCATATAAATGACACTAAATAAAATGTCTAGAGCACATAAATGACACTAAATAAAATGTCTAGAGAATATCAACAACACTAAATAAAATGTCTAGAGCATATAAACAACACTAAATAAAATGTCTAGAGCATATAAACAACACTAAATAAAATGTCTAGAGCATATAAACAACACTAAATAAAATGTCTAGAGCATATAAACAACACTAAATAAAATGTCAAGAGCATATAAACAACACTAAATAAAATGTCTAGAGCATATAAACAACACTAAATAAAATGTCTAGAGCACATAAATGACACTAAATAAAATGTCTAGAGAATATCAACAACACTAAATAAAATGTCTAGAGCATATAAACAACACTAAATAAAATGTCTAGAGCATATAAACAACACTAAATAAAATGTCTAGAGCATATAAACAACACTAAATATAATGTCTAGAGCATATAAATGACACTAAATAAAGTGTCTAGAGCATATAAACAACACTAAATAAAATGTCTAGAGCACATAAACAACACTAAATAAAATGTCTAGAGCATATAAACAACACTAAATAAAGTGTCTAGAGCATATAAACAACACTAAATAAAATGTCTAGAGCATATAAACAACACTAAATAAAATGTCTAGAGCATATAAACAACACTAAATAAAATGTCTAGAGCACATAAATGACACTAAATAAAATGTCTAGAGCATATAAATGACACAAAATAAAATGTCTAGAGCACATAAACAGCACTAAATAAAATGTCTAGAGCATATAAATGACACTAAATAAAATGTCTAGAGCATATAAACAAAACTAAATAAAATGTCTAGAGCACATAAATGACACTAAATAAAATGGCTAAAATAATCAAATGACACTAAATAAAATGTCTAGAGCATATAAATGACACTAAATAAAATGTCTAGAGCATATAAACAACACTAAATATAATGTCTAGAGCATATAAACAACACTAAATAAAATGTCTAGAGCACATAAATGACACTAAATAAAATGTCTAGAGCATATAAACAACACTAAATAAAATGTCTAGAGCATATAAACAACACTAAATAAAATGTCTAGAGCATATAAACAACACTAAATAAAATGTCTAGAGCATATAAATGACACTAAATAAAATGTCTAGAGCATATAAACAACACTAAATAAAATGTCTAGAGCATATAAACAACACTAAATAAAATGTCTAGAGCATATAAACAACACTAAATAAAATGTCTAGAGCATATAAACAACACTAAATAAAATGTCTAGAGCATATAAACAACACTAAATAAAATGTCTAGAGCATATAAACAACACTAAATAAAATGTCTAGAGCATATAAATGACACTAAATAAAATGTCTAGAGCATATAAATGACACTAAATAAAATGTCCATAGGGCACATAAATGACACTAAATAAAATGTCTAGAGCACATAAATGACACTAAATAAAATGTCTAGAGCATATAAACAACACTAAATAAAATGTCTAGAGCACATAAATGACACTAAATAAAATGTCTAGAGCATATAAATGACACTAAATAAAATGTCTAAAGCACAGAAACAGCACTAAATAAAATGTCTAGAGCATATAAATGACACTAAATAAAATGGCTAAAATAATCAAATGACACTAAATAAAATGTCTAGAGCATATAAACAACACTAAATAAAATGTCTAGAGCATATAAATGACACTAAATAAAATGTCTAGAGCATATAAACAACACTAAATAAAATGTCTAGAGCATATAAATGACACTAAATAAAATGTCTAGAGCATATAAACAACACTAAATAAAATGTCTAGAGCATATAAATGACACTAAATAAAATGTCTAGAGCATATAAACAGCACTAAATAAAATGTCTAGAGCATATAAATGACACTAAATAAAATGTCTAGAGCATATAAATGACACTAAATAAAATGTCTAGAGCATATAAACAACACTAAATAAAATGTCTAGAGCACATAAATGACACTAAATAAAATGTCTAAAGCACATAAACAGCACTAAATAAAATGTCTAGAGCATATAAATGACACTAAATAAAATGGCTAAAATAATCAAATGACACTAAATAAAATGTCTAGAGCATATAAATGACACTAAATAAAATGTCTAGAGCATATAAACAACACTAAATAAAATGTCTAGAGCATATAAACAACACTAAATAAAATGTCTAGAGCACATAAATGACACTAAATAAAATGTCTAGAGCATATAAACAAAACTAAATAAAATGTCTAGAGCATATAAACAACACTAAATAAAATGTCTAGAGCATATAAATGACACTAAATAAAATGTCTAAAGCATATAAATGACACTAAATAAAATGTCTAGAGCATATAAACAAAACTAAATAAAATGTCTAGAGCATATAAACAACACTAAATAAAATGTCTAGAGCATATAAATGACACTAAATAAAATGTCTAAAGCACATAAACAGCACTAAATAAAATGTCTAGAGCATATAAACAGCACTAAATAAAATGTCTAGAGCACATAAATGACACTAAATAAAATGTCTAGAGCATATAAACAGCACTAAATAAAATGTCTAGAGCATATAAATGACACTAAATAAAATGGCTAAAATAATCAAATGACACTAAATAAAATGTCTAGAGCATATAAACAACACTAAATAAAATGTCTAGAGCATATAAACAACACTAAATAAAATGTCTAGAGCATATAAACAAAACTAAATAAATTGTCTAGAGCATATAAATGACACTAAATAAAATGGCTAAAATAATCAAATGACACTAAATAAAATGTCTAGAGCATATAAACAACACTAAATAAAATGTCTAGAGCATATAAATGACACTAAATAAAATGGCTAAAATAATCAAATGACACTAAATAAAATGTCTAGAGCATATAAACAACACTAAATAAAATGTCTAGAGCACATAAATGACACTAAATAAAATGTCTAGAGCATATAAATGACACTAAATAAAATGTCTAGAGCATATAAATGACACTAAATAAAATGTCTAGAGAATATCAACAACACTAAATAAAATGTCTAGAGCACATAAATGACACTACATAAAATGTCTAGAGCATATAAATGACACTAAATAAAATGTCTAGAGCATATAAACAACACTAAATAAAATGTCTAGAGCATATAAACAACAAAAAATAAAATGTCTAGAGCATATAAATGACACTAAATAAAATGTCTAAAGCACATAAACAGCACTAAATAAAATGTCTAGAGTATATAAATGACACTAAATAAAATGTCTAGAGCATATAAACAACACTAAATAAAATGTCTGGAGCATATAAATGACACTAAATAAAATGTCTAGAGCACATAAATGACACTAAATAAAATGTCTAGAGCATACAAACAAAACTAAATAAAATGTCTAGAGCACATAAATGACACTAAAAAAAATGTCTAGAGCATATAAAGAACACTAAATAAAATGTCTAGAGCACATAAATGACACTAAATAAAATGTCTAGAGCATATAAACAAAACTAAATAAAATGTCTAGAGCATATAAATGACACTAAATAAAATGTCTAGAGCATATAAATGACACTAAATAAAATGGCTAAAATAATCAAACGACACTAAATAAAATGTCTAGAGCACATAAATGACACTAAATAAAATGTCTAGAGCACATAAATGACACTAAATAAAATGTCTAAAGCACATAAATGACACTAAATAAAATGTCTAGAGCATATAAATGACACTAAATAAAATGTCTAGAGCATATAAATGACACTAAATAAAATGGCTAAAATAATCAAATGACACTAAATAAAATGTCTAGAGCATATAAACAACACTAAATAAAATTTCTAGAGCATATAAATGACACTAAATAAAATGTCTAGAGCATATAAACAACACTAAATAAAATGTCTAGAGCATATAAACAACACTAAATAAAATGTCTAGAGCACATAAATGACACTAAATAAAATGTCTAGAGCACATAAATGACACTAAATAAAATGGCTAAAATAATCAAATGACACTAAATAAAATGTCTAGAGCATATAAATGACACTAAATAAAATGTCTAGAGCATATAAACAACACTAAATAAAATGTCTAGAGCATATAAACAACACTAAATAAAATGTCTAGAGCACATAAATGACACTAAGTAAAATGTCTAGAGCATATAAATGACACTAAATAAAATGGCTAAAATAATCAAATGACACTAAATAAAATGTCTAGAGCATATAAACAACACTAAATAAAATGTCTAGAGCATATAAACAACACTAAATAAAATGTCTAGAGCATATAAACAACACTAAATAAAATGTCTAGAGCACATAAATGACACTAAATAAAATGTGTAAAGCACATAAATGACACTAAATAAAATGTCTAGAGCATATAAACAACACTAAATAAAATGTCTAGAGCACATAAATGACACTAAATAAAATGTCTAAAGCACATAAATGACACTAAATAAAATGTCTAGAGCATATAAACCACACTAAATAAAATGTCTAGATCATATAAACAACACTAAATAAAATGTCTAGAGCATATAAACAAAACTAAATAAAATGTCTAGAGCATATAAATGACACTAAATAAAATGTCTAGAGCATATAAACAACACTAAATAAAATGTCTAGAGCATATAAACAAAACTAAATAAAATGTCTAGAGCATATAAATGACACTAAATAAAATGTCTAGAGCATATAAATGACACTAAATAAAATGGCTAAAATAATCAAATGACACTAAATAAAATGTCTAGAGCATATAAACAACACTAAATAAAATGTCTAGAGCATATAAATGACACTAAATAAAATGTCTAGAGCACATAAATGACACTAAATAAAATGTCTAGAGCATATAAACAACACTAAATAAAATGTCTAGAGCATATAAATGACACTAAATAAAATGACTAGAGCATATAAACAAAACTAAATAAAATGTCTAGAGCATATAAATGACACTAAATAAAATGGCTAAAATAATCAAATGACACTAAATAAAATGTCTAGAGCATATAAACAACACTAAAGAAAATGTCTAGAGCATATAAACAACACTAAATAAAATGTCTAGAGCACATAAATGACACTAAATAAAATGTCTAGAGCATATAAACAAAACTAAATAAAATGTCTAGAGCACATAAATGACACTAAATAAAATGTCTAGAGCACATAAATGACACTAAATAAAATGTCTAGAGCATATAAATGACACTAAATAAAATGGCTAAAATAATCAAATGACACTAAATAAAATGTCTAGAGCATATAAACAACACTAAATAAAATGTCTAGAGCATATAAACAACACTAAATATAATGTCTAGAGCATATAAATGACACTAAATAAAATGGCTAAAATAATCAAATGACACTAAATAAAATGTCTAGAGCATATAAACAACACTAAATAAAATGTCTAGAGCATATAAACAACACTAAATATAATGTCTAGAGCATATAAATGACACTAAATAAAATGTCCATAGGGCATATAAATGACACTAAATAAAATGTCTAGAGCATATAAACAACACTAAATAAAATGTCTAGAGCATATAAATGACACTAAATAAAATATCTAGAGCATATAAATGACACTAAATAAAATGTCTAGAGCACATAAATGACACTAAATAAAATGTCTAGAGCATATAAATGACACTAAATAAAATGTCTAGAGCACATAAATGACACTAAATAAAATGTCTAGAGCATATAAACAACACTAAATAAAATGTCTAGAGCACATAAATGACACTAAATAAAATGTCTAGAGCACATAAATGACACTAAATAAAATGTCTAGAGCACATAAATGACACTAAATAAAATGTCCAGAGCATATAAACAACACTAAATAAAATGTCTAGAGCACATAAATGACACTAAATAAAATGTCTAGAGCATATAAACAACACTAAATAAAATGTCTAGAGCATATAAATGACACTAAATAAAATGTCTAGAGCATTTAAATGACACTAATTAAAATGCTCTATATAGAGCACATAAATGACACTAAAACTAAGTTTTGAAATTAAACTTTCATCTTTTTCTATCAATAAATACATTCATAATCAAGTAGTTATAGATACAATCACAGGTTTAATATGTAACATTTAAATAATGTCATTCTGTAAGAACCAAACATCAATTTATAAATGTAAAATGAAAACCAGATATTAAACTGAACAGATATTTCCTTCCTAGAAAACACCAAAAGAATTCATCATTTTTTGTTAGAAGAAAATGATAAAAAAATTGGTAAATGAAACTCTTATATATACTCATTCAATGATTGAAAATGATGGTTAGTGTCCAGAAATTTGAATCAACATCATGGAATTCTCTGTCCTAATTTTTCTTACCTTTTCTTTATAAAACAAGTTCCCCGTACCCTGTCAATAACAATCTTTTATAAAACCCTGATCAGTCAAAATGTCACTAATATCGATAGGTTGCAAAACTTGAAGTCAATAACAATGAAATGAGTTTTGTCAAGTGAAATTTGTATTTTAGTAGAATATTTTAAATCAGTTTCAATGTAATCATAAACATGAAAAATGTCAATGTACCATCATGGCTATATCTGTGAGAAGTGTGAGAACCTAATTAACTACCATCTTTTGATCTCTGACATACAGAAATATTTGCTGTACTGTCACACTCAATTAAAAGTAGGCCTACATTGTATTATCACATGACTTTTTGAGATAAATAAAATGGAATGTAATGAACAAAAGTTTAAAGGCATACAAATCCTACATGCATTATAACAATTCTTACAACACATTATACTCTAATGCATTATAACAATTTACAACACATCATACTCTGATGCATTATAACAATTTACAACACATTATACTCTGATGCATTATAAAAATTTACAACACATTATACTCTCATGCATTATAATAATTTACAACACATTATACTCTGATGCATTATAAACAATTTACAACACATTATACTCTGATGCATTATAAAAATTTACAACACATTATACTCTGATGCATTATAAAAATTTACAACACATTATACTCTGATGCATTATAAAAATTTACAACACATTATACTCTGATGCATTATAACAATTTATAACACATTATAAACTGATGCATTATAAAAATTTACAACACATTATACTCTGATGCATTATAAAAATTTACAACACATTATACTCTGATGCATTATAAAAATTTACAACACATTATACTCTGATGCATTATAACAATTTACAACACATTATACTCTGATGCATTATAAAAATTTACAACACATTATACTCTAATGCATTATAACAATTTATAACACATTATAAACTGATGCATTATAAAAATTTACAACACATTATACTCTGATGCATTATAAAAATTTACAACACATTATACTCTGATGCATTATAAAAATTTACAACACATTATACTCTGATGCATTATAACAATTTACAACACATTATACTCTGATGCATTATAAAAATTTACAACACATTATACTCTAATGCATTATAACAATTTACAACACATTATACTCTGATGCATTATAAAAATTTACAACACATTATACTCTGATGCATTATAAAAATTTACAACACATTATACTCTGATGCATTATAACAATTTACAACACATTATACTCTGATGCATTATAACAATTTATAACACATTATAAACTGATGCATTATAAAAATTTACAACACATTATACTCTGATGCATTATAAAAATTTACAACACATTATACTCTGATGCATTATAAAAATTTACAACACATTATACTCTGATGCATTATAACAATTCTTATAACACATTATAAACTGATGCATTATAACAATTTACAACACATTATACTCTAATGCATTATAAAAATTTACAACACATTATAATCTGATGCATTATAAAAATTTACAACACATTATACTCTGATGCATTATAAAAATTTACAATATATAGTCACATTAAAAACTGATGCATTATAACAATTCTTATAACACATTATACTCTGATGCATTATAAAAATTTACAACACATTATACTCTGATGCATTATAACAATTCTTATAACACATTATATTCTGATGCATTATAACAATTTACAACACATTATACTCTGATGCATTATAACAATTTACAACACATTATACTCTGATGCATTATAACAATTCTTATAACACATTATACTCTGATGCATTATAATAATTCTTATAACACATTATAAACTGATGCATTATAAAAATTTACAAAACATTATACTCTGATGCATTATAACAATTTACAACACATTATACTCTGATGCATTATAAAAATTTACAACACATTATACTCTGATGCATTATAACAATTCTTATAACACATTATAAACTGATGCATTATAAAAATTTACAAAACATTATACTCTGATGCATTATAACAATTTACAACACATTATACTCTGATGCATTATAATAATTTACAACACATTATACTCTGATGCATTATAACAATTTATAACACATTATACTCTAATGCATTATACAAATTTACAACACATTATACTCTGATGCATTATAACAATTCTTATAACACATTAAAAACTGATGCATTATAACAATTTACAACACATTATACTATGATGCATTATAACAATTCTTATAACACATTAAAAACTGATGCATTATAAAAATTTACAACACATTATACTCTGATGCATTATAACAATTTACAACACATTATACTATGATGCATTATAAAACTTTACAACACATTATAAACTGATGCATTATAACAATTTACAACACATTATACTCTGATGCATTATAACAATTTACAACACATTATACTCTGATGCATTATAAAAATTTACAACACATTATAATCTGATGCATTATAAAACTTTACAACACATTATACTCTAAATGCATTATAACAATTCTTATAACACATTATACTCTGATGCATTATAAAAATTTACAACACATTATACTCTAAATGCATTATAACAATTTACAACACATTATACTCTAATGTATTATAACAATTCTTATAACACACTATACTCTGATGCATTATAACAATTCTTACAACACATTATAATCTGATGCATTCAGAAACAAACTCTTGAATCATCTAAAATCCTTAAAGTGCAGAAGTGTTATATATTTTTGTCTAACTAAAGATGATGAAAACAAAATTTTATTTTTCCAGAATTAAATATTGTGCTATGGAACACAAAGGATATACGAATGCTGCTTAATCAGTATTATCCAAAAACATAATTAAGAAAAAATATACTTATTAAAATTATAATATTAATGTATTCAAATATTTCACACAAAAAATGACTCATACAAAACATGCAGATTTTACTTTTTAAATCTGATTCTGAAATTTGTAGAATCCTGTATTTAAAAGTTTATCAGGAATTCATTCTGTATTAAAAAGCTTTACCAGGAATTCAATCTTTATTTAAAAGCTTTACCGGGAATTCAATCTTTATTTAAAAGTTTTACCGGGAATTCAATCTTTATTTAAAAGCTTTACCAGGAATTCATACTTTATTTAAAAGCTTTCTCAGAAATTCATACTATATTTAAAAGTTTATCAGGAATTCATTCTGTATTTAAAAGTTTTACCTGGAATGTATTTAAAAGCTTTACCTGGAATTCATTCTGTATTTAAAAGCTTTACCTGGAATTCATTCTGTATTTAAAAGCTTTACCTGGAATTCATTCTGTATTTAAAAGCTTTACCTGGAATTCATTCTGTATTTAAAAGCTTTACCTGGAATTCATTCTGTATTTAAAAGTTTTACCTGGAATTCATTCTGTATTTAAAAGTTTTACCTGGAATTCATTCTGTATTTAAAAGCTTTACCTGGAATTTGTTTAATATTCCATACCTTTCTCAAGTAGCTTTTTTGTCTGTTGTGTTGAAAGTTTAAGGAATGTGTTTCCAAAGCAGACCCAAGTTTTCTGTGTTTGTTTATCCCTCTGAAGAGCTCTGCAAAATTTCAGAAAAAAAATAAAAGTAAACATTGAAATAATTTTAGTTTTAAAATGCTGGTCTTTCTAGCCTAACATGTGGCATCAGATGCAAGACACATACCAATCTATTAGCTGACTTTGTATTTGAAACCTTTAAATTGTTCACAAAGATTACTAATATTCTTTTTAAAAGAAAATAACAAAATTTAGTGACATTAAAATGTTTGTTTTGATTTCAATATTGGAAGCATTGTGTAAATACATTCTTCTTACAATCATACTTAAACATGCCTCTCCCTTTTGCTGTGCATTCAGTGCCAAGATGTCCTCATTGGTAGCAAAATACAAATTATGATTTTGGTTCCTACCCCTCATTTAGTATAGGCATGTTCTGCCCTTCCACTTCTGCATGTGAATATTACAAAACTGTGCATGCATCTTTCCAACCAATCAATAGATATGAGCATTACTCAGTGGTATAATGTTCATATAATATATTACACATACTTTCCTTTAATTAATACAAAATAATTAGATGGTTATTTTTGAGTAGCAAGACAGCACTTTAAATGTGCACTAATAAATTGTCTGCACCAGCCATTGTGGTGAGTGCGCCAACACCTAATTAGGTTAAGGGCATTTTATCATTAATTTTACTCTGGTTAGCATCAGCCATTTTTTGTGGTGGAGTAGGCCAACCCCTACTTAGGTTGAGGGCATTTTATCATTAATTTTACTCCGGTCTGCATCAGCCATTGTCATGGAGTGGGCCAACCCCTAATTAGGTTGAGGGCATTTTATCATTAATTTTACTTCGGTCTGCACTAGCCATTGTGGTGGAGTGGGCCAACCCTTAATTAGGTTGAGGGCGTTACTATACATTTCATGTACAAAGTGTGTATGAAAATGTTACTATACATTGCATGTACATTTGTAATAAGATCTGGAATACCTCTAAAATGCAAAAACTCTACAGCATTAGATGCAATTGTCCCAAAGCCAACAATCTCAGACCTGGACTTACTCCATACAATGAAAGAAGTTGAGTAAGCCATCACAATGACAAGCTCTGGAAATGTACCAGGTGCTGATGGAATTCCTGTTGAACACTTCACAGCAGCAGGCCCTATTGTACTTGAGGCAATGCACAGCATTCTGATCAGCATTTGGGATGAGGAATCCATGCCACAGGAGTTCAAAGACTCAATTATTGTCACCTTATACAAAAACAAAGGAAACAAACCTGACTGTGGCAACTATCAAAGCATATCACTCCTGTTAATTGCAGGCAAGATTAAGGCGCATATCCTTCTCAGCTGCCTGGTTGGTAATATCTCAGAAACTTTAATGTCAGAGGACCAATGTGGCTTCAGACCAGATCATAGCACAATCAAAATGATCTTCACAGTGAGACAAATACAGGTAAATTGCATAGAACAAAACATGAACTTCTAAGGCGTTTTCATAGACCTAACAAAGGCCTTCAATATGGTCAACAGAGATGCACTATGGATCATCTTAGCATGACTCGGTTGCCCTAGGAAGTTCATTAAGATGATCTGAGGTTTCCATGATATATGAGGAATTTGATACTTTCCTTCTTAACATACTCAACTTCAATTCTACATATTACCTAAAACTCATAAAAATCCTGACTATAATTTACCTTCAGATTATCCAGGATGACCCATTACCCATGACACAATAGACCATGATATATTACTTCACTGTCTCCAGCATGTATTTGGCATTCACAATACAGCCTTACAGTGGTTCAAGTCCTACTTAGTTAACAGGACACAAATTGTATCTGCAAATGGAATACACTCCAGCCCAGTTGATCTATGCTGTGGTGTTTCACAGGGGTCTGTTCTTGGATCTGTTCTCTTCATTCTTGGAGTATGTTTTGTTTCATTCTATACACTCAGCCGCCCTCAAGTGTCATAGATCATCACCCAGTGTCTCACCAACTGAACACTGATGACACCCAAATATACAAGTCTAGCCAACCAACTAAAGTTGATGCTACCATCCAAGGAGCACAGAGGTGCATTTCTAATATGAAATCATGGATGACATGTAACAAGCTGCAGACGAATGGTGATAAAACTGAGGCCATTCTAATCACAATACAAAGACTTTCTCATTCACATCCTTTACCTCAAATAAAAAAATAACAGCAACACCATTATTAAATTCACACAGTCAGTACAAAACCTAGGTGTTATTCTAGACAGTACTCTCACATTGCACCAACATGTCATGAACATATGCAAGGCTGCATATCTTGAGCTGAAACGCATCAGCTCCATTCACAAATATCTTTCAGATGATGTCACTAAAACACTTGTGTGTTCATTAGTACTTTCAAGACTGGACTATTGTAACTCAATTCTGTCTGGTTCGTCTCATTATATAATCAAGAAACTTCAAAAAATTAAAAACACAGCTGTTTGGATCATCTTTAGAGTACCACGATTAGAGCACACCTCAACAATGCTTTGTACCATACACTGGCTATCAATGCGACCTAGAATCAAACACAAAATTTGTTCTCTGTGCTATGTTTCAATGAAGGGCTCCAGTCCAGCATACCTATCTGGCCTCACCCATGTGTACACACCAGCAAGATACTTACACTTCTCTTCTTACAATTGTATAATCATTACTCCCACTATGAAAACAAAGTCATATGGACAAGGTTCTTTTTGCATACCAGGGCCAGCAATGTGGAATGAATTGCCCACTGAAGTTACACACAAAGACACAGTGGTCCCTTTCAAGAGTGCTCTTAAAATTCACCTTTATTGACAGCAAGAACAAACTTAAAGGCCTTAAAATGTTTCCTACCTTAAATATTGTCATCAATTTTTTTATGTTTTCTAATTCCATGGTGTTTGTTTCTGGTTTTTGTATTCATACCATTATAGATGTTATAAAGCGATTATAGCTTCTAATGATTAGGTGCCTAGTCCTAAATATTATTATTATTATTAACACAGAAGACCCAATAATTTGCAATTTTATTTAATTAGAACTAAACAAACAAAAAAAAGAGATAATTTTCATCATCGAAATGTAACAGACATCGTTGCTCTCAATTGAGAAACATACTTCTTTTAGTAATGCAAATACAAAAGAGGTATTTTCTCACTGTAACAATACTAACTGTAGATCAACTGATGTGATTTATTTGATAACCTGTAAAAGAATGTAGCATGATGATGCAGTATGTTGGACAAACACTTCAACAAGTTTCTAAGGGAATGAATAATCATAACTTTCATAAATTTTTGTTTTAGAGATCCTCAGTTTTCCTCTAATCTTTCAACATTCTTTAACACCAATAATCTACTTGATTTTCTTTCAGACCGATAGATGTTGTGTATGGTGACATGAATAAAAGAAACTTACTGGATTCATTAGTTAGATGCTTTGTATCATAATGACCCTTATCCCAATGCACTAGATATATATAATTGTATCATTTTTTAAAATATTTTTTAATTTTTAAAAAATGATAAACTGTATATTCTTTATAACAATATAATGATATGAATGACCTGTTTGCCTCTATTTTATTTTATTATTTTACTGATTACATTAAATAATGACATAATTATTATTTTAAAATAAAAAGACATAATCGTTTTCTTTCAAAACATTTTGTGCCTGAAGAAACATAAATTAAATGTGAAACTAGTTGCACATAATTTTTGGCATTTGTGTCATTTTTTTAATCCTAAAATAAAGAAAATAATGTTCAAAATACCAGTCATCAAAGCAGTTTGTGAACGCATCAGTAGAGAAAAAGATTACATTATACTTCATGTTTTTTATCAGTCTGATATAATTATTGCTTACATTGATCAGTTATCACAAATTAAAGAGAAAGAGAGTACATTACCTGTAAGGCATATGACACATTATGTACTTGTGTTTTCTGCATAGTAGTTTTGTTACAGATCGAGGATATGAAATTTTATATATTCATTGTGAAGACAACGACTGAACAGGCACCTGTTTTTTATTTTATATGATATGGATCTCCATAATGAAGGGAAGGAAAATAGAAATAAAACAGTATGCATATTAGTATAAATTAATTATTCCAGCCTGTACCCACTCACCTCTCATCCCACCATTACTTCATTCATGTGATTACTGTCACTTCACCAGTTAGAAATAAATAAAAATCTGTCTTTCAAATTCTTTAACCAGTTAGAAGTAAATAAAAATCTGTCTTTCAAATACTTTAAAAAAATATTCATGCTCTGAGGTATAGAACCACTCCGATAGCCTAGTGGTTAGAGCATCTGCCGCAAAAACGGGAGGCTGTGGGTTCGATCCCTGGCCGATTCATACCAAAGACTTACAAAAATGGTACTAACAGCTGCCTCGCTTGATGCTCAGCATTAAGTGGTTAGTGTTAGGACTGGTCGGTCTGGTGTCAGGATAATGTGACTGGGTGGGACATCATGCTTCATGTCTGCGACATGATGCTCAAGTGCTAGACACCACTATAAACTGCCTCACTGCAGACATCATAGCGATATGACTGAAAAATTGTTAAAGCTACATTAAAAATCCTAATCAAATAGACAAACAAACAAAATGCTATGAGGTACAGAAGAATACGAATGTATTATATTCATTGTATTAGTTGAAAAAAATTCTCGAGTTAAAAGAAATAAAATGTATTCATAACCATTCCTTGAATAAAAGTATCAATCAATCAATCAATCAATCCTCTCTGCGCCGTCTGGTGCTTGAGGCAACAGCAAGGGAGCACCATTTCCGTCTGTCGGCAGCTATTGCAGGGGCGGTCTGATAGGTGAGGCCTCTGGTCTTAAGGTCTCTCTCCGCTGTTCGTTGCCAGGTCTCTTTGGGTCTGCCACGGTTCCTTTTCCCCTGTGGGATCCATCTCAGTGCCACCCTTGGTAGTGAGTCAGGAGGCATTCTGCAGACATGGCCGAGCCATCTCCATCGCCGAGTTGAAATGATCTCAGAGATGGTGCTTGCATCCGCTCTGTGCCGAAGTTCCTCATTTGAGATCGTGTTTGGCCAGAAGATCCTCATGATGCGTCGCAGGCATTTGGTTTGAAACACTTCGAGCTTGTGTTCTATGTTCAGAGTGGACTTCCAACACTCTGAGCCGTACAAAAGGACGCTCAACACGTTGCTCTTGAAGATACGGATCTTTGTGTGGACACTGAGGTTTCTTGTCCTCCATATGGGCTTCAGCATTGCGAAGGTCTGGTTGGCCTTGCCGATTCTTGTGACGACTTCCCTTGTGCTATCTCCATCCGTGGCGACCTTACTACCCAGGTAAGTGAAATCGTCTAGTTCTTGCAGAGGCTGGTCATTGATGGTGATTGGGTTGCCCACTCTAGCATTCTTCCTCAAGACTTTTGTCTTCCCTATGTTGACTCGAAGACCTATGGTATTTGCTGTCTGTACCAACTGTTGTGTCTTCTGTTGAATATCCTGGTGTCTGCTTGCCAGCAACCCGATGTCGTCGGCATAGTCCAGGTCATACAGCATTGCGGTCAACGTCCATTGTATTCAATGCCTCTTGCCCTCTGTGGTGCGGCGCATGATCCAGTCAATGGCCAGTGAGAAGAGAATTGGAGAGAGAATGCATCCTTGCTTCACTCTGGTTTCCACCTTGAATGGTTCAGTGAGTTGGTTGTTGTGGATTACTCTGCACTCAGAGTTTTCATACAGGGACCTGATGACCAACTGTTAATGTTGAATTTAATGATGAAACAATGAAATCAACAAAATTTTGCTTGGGAATACATTTAGAAGAATTTATAAACAAACACACACATGGACACACCTTCAGACATGACATTGAGCTGTTGAGCATCTAGTCTTTTTTATTAAATTAGCAGCATACTCGAGGATAAATATAATTTATCCCCGATTTTAGGCTGGAAATCAGTCTAGTAATAAATACCTGATTTTAGACTGGCAATCAGTCTAATAATTTATCTCTGATTTTAGACTGGCAATCAGTCTAATAATTTATCTCTGATTTTAGACTGGCAATCAGTCTAATAATTTATACCTGATTTTAGACTGGCAATCAGTCTAATAATTTATACCTGATTTTAGACTGGCAATCAGTCTAATAATTTATCTCTGATTTTAGACTGGCAATCAGTCTAATAATTTATACCTGATTTTAGACTGGCAATCAGTCTAATAATTTATCTCTGATTTTAGACTGGCAATCAGTCTATTAATTTATACCTGATTTTAGACTGGCAATCAGTCTAATAATTTATCTCTGATTTTAGACTGGCAATCGTTGTCTAATAATTTATTGTAAAATTTGAAATAATGCAGCAACAACTACATTCCAGAAAATCCCCACAAACCAACTCCATACCTGAAAATCCCCCAAAACAACTACATTCCAAAAAATCCCCCAAAATAATTTAAGAACAAATTACTCATTTCAAAAAAATGTTAGAATACAAATTATGTTTACATGAGGGAAGATAAACTATATAAAAAAACTCAAGTGGGTTGCTACCCTTCACCTGATATACATTAGTCCCAGCGGTCAATGTAGAAGAAAAAAGTTGAAAGACACCCAGGTCAGGATAATTCCAGATATTTTGTTGAAATTATTAGAGCTGAAATGTTGTTTAAATATTACTTTCAGTAACCTTACCTGAACTTGACATTGTATAAGTATCTTTCATCTGAATATGAAGTGTCCATGCAAAGACTCAGTTGTCAGTCTAGATTTGATGTGATCTGACACTTTAGGTGGGTGACAGATAAGAATACCTTATAGGATTTCCACCTGGTTACTAAGGAATCCTTGTGATTACTAAGGAAGCCACCCTAAATATCATTCTCACACAGCAGATCATAAAGAACATTCCTACCAAATGTATTAAACAATGACAACCATTCTGAAGAAGCCAAAAACTGTTTTACTACCTAAATGCTACAGAAGCCACACCTTTGCCCGGGACCCTGGACCATTTCACACCATTGCCCGGGACCCTGGACCATTTCACACCATTGCCCGGGACCCTGGACCATTTCACACCATTCACACCATTGCCCGGGACCCTGGACCATTTCACACCTTTGCCCGGGACCCTGGACCATTTCACACCATTGCCTGGGACCCTGGACCATTTCACACCATTGGGTGGGACCCTGGACCATTTAACACCATTGCCCAGGACCCTGGACCATTTCACACCATTGCCCAGGACCCTGGACAATTTCTGGTAGAACTTATCCTGGGCACATAAACAACACTCAAGAAAATAAATATAAAAATTTTCAAGGTTGAATTTGGACCCAACACAGTGTATTTGAAGCTAAATGACTTGAGTACACTCATATCCAAAGCTAAGTGACTTGAATACAATCATATCCAAAGTTAAGTGACTCGAGTACAATCATATCCAAAGCTAAATGACTTGAGTACACTCATATCCAAAGTTAAATTACTAGAGTACTCTAATATCCAAAGTTAAGTGACTTGAGTACATTCATATCCAAAGCTAAATGACTTGAGTACACTCATATCCAAAGTTAAGTGATTCGAGTACAATCATATCCAAAGTTAAATGACTAGAGTACACTAATATCCAAAGCTAAGTGACTTGAGTACACTCATATCCATAGCTAAATGACTTGAGTACACTCATATCCAAAGCTAAATGACTTGAGTACACTAATATCCAAAGTTAAGTGACTTGAGTACACTCATATCCAAAGCTAAATGACTTGAGTACACTAATATCCAAAGCTAAATGACTTGAGTACACTCATATCCATAGCTAAATGACTTGAGTACACTAATATCCAAAGCTAAATGACTTGAGTACACTCATATCCATAGCTAAATGACTTGAGTACACTCATATCCAAAGCTAAATGACTTGAGTACACTAATATCCAAAGTTAAGTGACTTGAGTACACTCATATCCAAAGCTAAATGACTTGAGTACACTAATATCCAAAGCTAAATGACTTGAGTACACTCATATCCATAGCTAAATGACTTGAGTACACTAATATCCAAAGCTAAATGACTTGAGTACACTCATATCCAAAGCTAAATGACTTGAGTACACTAATATCCAAAGCTAAATGACTTGAGTACACTCATATTCATAGCTAAATGACTTGAGTACACTAATATCCAAAGCTAAATGACTTGAGTACACTCATATCCATAGCTAAATGACTTGAGTACACTCATATCCAAAGCTAAATGACTTGAGTACACTAATATCCAAAGTTAAGTGACTTGAGTACACTCATATCCAAAGCTAAATGACTTGAGTACACTAATATCCAAAGCTAAATGACTTGAGTACACTCATATCCATAGCTAAATGACTTGAGTACACTAATATCCAAAGCTAAATGACTTGAGTACACTCATATCCAAAGCTAAATGACTTGAGTACACTAATATCCAAAGCTAAATGACTTGAGTACACTCATATCCATAGCTAAATGACTTGAGTACACTAATATCCAAAGCTAAATGACTTGAGTACACTCATATCCATAGCTAAATGACTTGAGTACACTCATATCCAAAGCTAAATGACTTGAGTACACTAATATCCAAAGTTAAGTGACTTGAGTACACTCATATCCAAAGCTAAATGACTTGAGTACACTCATATCCAAAGCTAAGTGACTTGAGTACACTCATATCCAAAGCTAAGTGACTTGAGTACACTCATATCCAAAGAAGCCTTTGACAATTACTTTCAATGGCTGACAGAAATATATTATTGACATTGATTGGACACCAATTAGAAGCACATAGTCGATAAGTGACAGAAAATTTAATAAGGGGATAAAGAAATCTTCACTGAAAACACTGCTGCATTTAATTGTTACTGTACAGGGAGGACAAAATTGTTGACTCGAATTTCCAAAATAAATTCTAGTAGGGAATGGTCATACAAGCACGAGAAATTCAAATCCCAGTCTAGGTAACTCACAATAGGGAAGGCTGATAATGATCACAGGCAATCAGGTCAATGCTTTATTATCTTCTACAACAAAACGTTCACTTTTCAATCACTGTATACTATAAATCAATTGATCTCGAGAGTCACTGTAGCAGTTTTCTACAGTTTGCTTTTTAACTAAAATGTCCTACATAGTGGACACAGTTAACAGACATGGGCATTTTAGCTAAAGGAAGCCATACAATTTCAAACATGCCTTGATAATCTCCTGTCATGCAATTAGGCATCATACTGCTAAACAATTATGTGATGCAGTTAGTCTTACAAAACACTTGTTTTGTTGTTGTTGCTGTACAGTTGTTGTTGTAGGGTTTAACGCCATTTTTCAGCACATGATAGGCTATACATGGCGGCCAGTTATAATGGTGGAGGAAGAATCTGGGAAACCCCCCTTGAAAGAACCACGAGAAGCTACTGACAAGCTTTCTCACATACCCACATTAGCCAAATCTGAGACTTGAACCCACACTGACAGAGATGAGATGGCAGTGATCTGTAACTGAGAGCGCTTTAGACCACTCGGGGCCCGAACTTGTTTTGACAACTCCACATGAACTAAGTGCAGACAATCAACTGATCAATGCTTGAAAGCATCAATGCAGGGAAAACCATTTTAGGAAGTATATTTTTATTAGATCCTTGAAAAAAGCAGTGAACCCTATAAAATTAGGCAGCATTGCAGGGACTCTACCAGGTTGAAACACGTACATCCAGGCAGCTGTTTGCTGCATCAGGGACCCAGGCATTTGGTTCAAAGGAATTCCCCATTTCTGTAAACAGATTTCACATGTCTGACTACTACAGTTAATGAATACCAAAGAGACATTATTAATATATGTCATCCGAGTTATCAAACCATGATGCTATAACATCAAATTGTTGTCTAATAAGTATCAATTTGTCCCAAAGTTCAAATTATTCTTTAGAGCAATTGATGTACATGTGCTACTCATATCAATGCATTTAAACACCAATGCCCTAGATTACCTAACTGCTTCCCGGGTCTTTTGTCGTCTTTTATCTAAGTCAATCATTTCTTGTTTATCAGCAAGGATTTCTTCAGCTACCTCTTCCAATGATGTCAACTCCTTTACTAATTTTTGTGTGAATTGTGCATCCATGATCACCTGTTCAATAAGAAATGATATACATTTTGTAAGGATGCATATAATAAATCAGTAAACTGAACAGAATAGGAAACTGTCATTAGGTTTCCAAGACAAATCCTGTAAGTACACAAACACCTGACTTGTACAAAAAGCACAAGTGGGCATGACACATTAAGCAGACACTTGTTTAAAATGTACACATAGTAATAAAGGAGGTTCCTTGGATTGAAAAAACTGCCATGTCTGGATAATTTTTGCTTATTAGGTATAACTGTTGGTATTTTACATTTGACTGTGTTTTAGTTTGTTTAACTTTAACTAGACTAGATGTTGGTATTTGACACATTTAGTTTTAGTTTGACTAACTTTAACTAGACTAGATGTTGGTATTTTACACATTTAGTTTTAGTTTGACTAACTTTAACTAGACTAGATGTTGGTATTTGACACATTTAGTTTTAGTTTGACTAACTTTAACTAGACTAGATGTTGGTATTTTACACATTTAGTTTTAGTTTGACTAACTTTAACTAGACTAGATGTTGGTATTTGACACATTTAGTTTTAGTTTGACTAACTTTAACTAGACTAGATGTTGGTATTTTACACATTTAATTTTAGTTTGACTAACTTTAACTAGACTAGATGTTGGTATTTGACACATTTAGTTTTAGTTTGACTAACTTTAACTAGACTAGATGGTTAATAAGCATCTTTTAAATGAATGTAAAATATATTTATGCTAGGCCTAATGAGAAATCAATATATATATATATATATATATATATATATTCATCTTATGTCCAAGACCATCTGTGAAAGCTTAGCCAGTAAAATGGCAAGTCATGATGAATATGCACCAAATGCATCCTGCCAAATCTCCGATTTCTTTATTTCTTTATTTCTTTTACAAATATCTGGAGACATAAGTGTGCTTTCCTTTTACCACAATGATGTGTCAGTGAAGGGATTAGTAATGTCAGCGATCTCATCACTTGTTGAATGCACACTGCAGACAATTTGATTTTGGGTCTGGACAGGAACTCTGACTCTATTGCAGACAATTTGATTTTGGGTCTGGACAGGAACTCGGACTCTATTGCAGACAATTTCATTTTTAGGTCTGGACAGGAACTCAAACTCTATTGCAGACCATTTGATTTTTGGGTCTGGACTATGTTCTCACCATCAGTTGAGATATTTGAATTCACTTCAACTTACTTATTTCAATGGCAAAAAAATCTCTAAAAATTAATAATAATACTTTTATATTAAAAAATACTTATATATTAAAAGTCATAAAGGTCATGTATGCATTCAACACAGGTTATTTTGGTAATGAGATTACACATACTTTGAAATGGTGTTGACCCAATTTGGATCCTAATACATCCATATTCCTTTGAAAGGTCATTATTTACAAAGCCCTAGAAGTACAAATGGCAAAACTAGTGTTAAAGTATTTGGACATTTTTGGACAAGATCAACCTAAAGGTGTGATCCAATAGAATGAGGATTGAATGTCATGATTGTGGTGTTGGTAATGAAATCTGTACTACCCAGAAATTACTTGGGTTAACAGTACATAAGCTGTATGACTTTTACTAACTCAAAGCAATAATCATTTTTCAAGCGAGTTCAGTGTAGGAAAAAAATAAAGTCTTTTGAACGAAAAAGTACCACCCCCACCTCCACTATTAAATGGTCTGTCCTTAAATTCCGTTATGGTAGTGAGTCATTCCCCCACCCTCCTCTTTGCAGCTGCATGACATTTCTGTCTCAGAGGAGAAAGGACGTGAAACAAGAGTGAAAACCCAAACGACTGGTAACATGATATCTGATACAAAATCTAAATATAAATAAAAGCATATTATATGTAAATTTAATTACACCGCATCAGTTATTACTGGATCATCACGCTTAGCCATTCCATCTGGATTTTGGCACTTCCCTCATATTTACGGTAGAGAGCCGAATAAACATACACGCGCTCGACGCGAGATTGATGTTAAAAAACAAACAAAAAAATAATAATTTGAAGGAAACAAAAATCCCACAGTAACAAAACTACCTCAGATTACTCTCTTAACCCGTTCTGGCATAGGACTCTTGTCTTATCATATAATAGTATGTCTGTAGACGCGGAGGGTGAGGGATCCTGGTTAACACCGCTAAGAACTACAAAGTGCTAACAATTGCTCACAATGAACACAGAAAAGCATTAAATTACCCCTAAAACATAAATAGTACAACAATAAATCGATAAATATTGTTAACACGGGTCGTAACAGATACAACGTATTTTGAGTATCGGGAAAGACAACTCTGTCAGGCTATGCTCTAGGACTCCATGAGTGTTCTCTGTTGTGCAGATAAAGATAAATGATCACCATCTCGCCATCATCTACAATATCACCACCACCAGAATCAGCAAGATTAAAGCAAAACATACACATGTTGCAAATGAATGTCTCGTAAGAGCAAATTGTATGTATATTACCCCGCATCGTATTCTAAGTACATAATTATAGTTTGTGAACACATCCCCGTTTGTTTGTACCCCCACCCCCGCTGCCGATTTCAGTAACGAAAGGCATAAACAAAATAAAAAAATCCACACAATTTGGGCAAATCTATTTTCCAGAGTGACGTAATTGCTCCTATTTGGTTAACCTCGATTACACATCCGCCCCTTCGCTGAAAATGGACTTGTCCAGAAACTGGAAATTGAGGTCGAAGACGGCCATGGTTATAATGAAAACTTCCGCAAAGTATGACTGTACATGTAGTGGATCCGTGAAGGGTGTGAGCGGCCGATTCGAGAGTGGGCCAACCTCGTGGTACGTGGTGAAACTGTGCGGTTTATCGGTGGATGAATCGTGCGACAGTACAAGGGTCAAGGAGCATATGTTTATTCCAATTGTTGTTTAAATTGGTATATTTGTATTTACATAAGATTATTTTGAATCTTAGTTGAATTCCAGGAGATTTGTGAATCTTACTGACAGTGCAGAACATTTTAAACGTATTTGAAAACTTGAGATTGTTTGAATCCCAAGCCTAGTTTATACCTGAAACTATATGAATATCTTAGTGTGCACTATTAATTGAAACTGAGGTTTCTTGAAGCTGTATATCAGATATATATATATATATATATATATATATATATATATATATATATATATATATATATATATATATATATATATATATATATATATATATATATATATATGTGTGTGTGTGTGTGTGTGTATTACTGGTTTATTTTTAATGTGTGAATGTTAGTATAGAGTGACTGGATCAATTTTATGTTGAGAGTGTGTGAGAATCATTGTATTTTTACATCATACATTTTTCTTTACTAATTAAGTTAATACATTTTCGTCTTTCACATATTGTCATTGAGTTATTCATTTAATCCAATACCCACTCGGTTACAATTCTGCGACAGTGATATTTATTCCTTTGTAAGACTGCGAAGAATTGTACGATTTTCAGGTGCGATTTGTCTTCTATCTAAACCTTACGTAATTTCTCAAGTCCACTACATATGTTCTCGTTTGTAGAATAAGTGTGTTTTATGTTTACAGGCCGTGTATGATAAATATGTTGTCCCACTAAACGTTCACCTGACTATTATATATCTTGAAAATTGTAGGATTCATTGTCATATTTGTATCGATAGGCTCTCTAATGTCAGAAGGATGTTTTTCACGGTATCAGCTATATTGTAAGTTTAATTATCTCTCTTTAGTTACAGTTTCTTGATCAACATCATTCACTAGACCTTTTCCCCATGGGTCTAGGAACTTCACAAGCAAGTATAAATTAGAAAGGTTATTTTCAAAAGGATTTTATATCCAAAAAAAGTTTGTTAGTTACAAGCTTGTCAAACACAGCCTTATATTCGGCTAGGTCATTGGCAGAGTAATAATTGAATATCAATAACATGTGAATTTAAAATAAAACCGACTAAAATAAATTTCGAAACAAAGATAATTTAAACTTCTAAAAACTTTAAATTTATTGAAATGTTTAAAGAAATTCGTATTCTGGATGAGTACTCAATTTTCCGTCTGGGGCCCCGAGTGGCCGAGTGGTCTAAAGCGCTGTCCGTTACGGACCACTGCCATCTCACCTCTGTCTGCGTGTGTTCGAGTCTAAGATTCGGCAAATGTAGTTATGTGAGAAAGCTTGCCAGTAGCTTCTCGTGGGTCGGTGGTTCTTTCCGTGGTTTGTCCGGTTTCTTCCTCCACCATTAATACTGGCCGTCATGTATTAGCCTATATTGTGCTGAAAAATGGCGTTAAACCATAAAAAACAAACAAACAATTTTCCGTCTTAATCTAAGTAACAGAAAAGAATGAAAACCAACAATACCTTTTTGTAAACTTTTAACAATAAGTAATTTATTTCTCTAGAAAAAAGTAAGAAATTTATAAAAGGAACTCCAATTATTGTGACCACAATCCCAAATAATCTTAAAGGTTATGACAATGTCCAGAAATATAGAGTAATCAAACGAATTCCATTCGAATTCTGAATGAATTACAATGATAAATGTAATGTTGTGAAAATGGCCTGAAGTATTTTTCGTCTCCTAACAGTCTTGATGCATCACAATGATATAATACTTCTAATCAGTAATGTAAAGTATTAAGATGTATATATAAATATATATATATATATATATATATATATATATATATATATATATATATATATATATATATATATATATATATATATATATATATATGTATGTATATGTATGTGTGTCAACTTTCCATTTGTACCATTGTAAATGTTGTTAAATATGAATGAAAATACTACCACTAGTAAAAATAATAATAATAATAATAATAATAATTATTATTATTATTATTATTATTATTATTATTATTATTATTACAGTGTAGCATATTTTCACATTTGGATTCAGTTTGTGTTTCTTTTTACAATTAATTTATCATTCACTCTATCTCACATTTCTGACATGACGTCATCTCTCTCTCTCTCTCTCTCTCTCTCTCTCTCTCTCTCTCTCTCTCTCTCTCTCTCTCTCTCTCTCTCTCTGTACGAAGCCCAAGGAGCATTGCAAAAACCTTCCATTCCCTCAGAAGAAAAGTAGTAAAATGGTTCTAAGGGCAGATCATCAGGCTGGACGCACAGTGTGGAAAAGATTACAAAACTACAATCCTAGTAGCACAAGGTAATGATGGTCTATCACCCAAGTCTGATCCACCCTAAAATTAAAAATATCTGGTGGTCTTAAGCTCACATCATCAGGACCCTGCCGCACAGTGCGCTAACCGATTGCCAATGTACCCGTTAGAGGAAATAATAAATAAAGGAATCGTGTGAACGACAGGATAAGACCAAGAAATAACTGTCACATACATAAAGCTTGGATACTATAAGGTAGTCGCAAACCCTGACCATCAGGTCCGGCTGTACAAGGTGGCAATGAGGCGAATACATTAAGAACAAATGCCCAATGACCCTTGCCATCAGAATTAAGTATAAAGGTATATTAAGTGGTAACAAGCACAGATCACCGGGCCCAACCTAACACAGTTTATAGCTCGAATGACTCATTTTATAATGCAATATATAAAACATCAGTGCACACACACACACACACACACACACACACACACACACACAATCGCTCGATAAATAACCCTGAATCACAAGCAAAGTTTGTTCTCATGAGTTTTATACTTAAGAAAAGAACATTTAGATAGGATACAAGTCGACGTCTTCTCTTATATTTGGCAAATAAAATCCCGTCTTTCTCTTTTTCCCCATCCGGACGTGAATAATTTATAAGTGTGTGATGCACGCAGTAAGGCATCGAATGAGTTCTATAAACAATATTAAAAAGCTAGGAAAAAACATATTTTCTTTAATGTTGTACACCAGCTAGGGCAAACAGACGCCACTCCCAAATTTCGACTTCTGTAAATAAGTGTTAAAGTTATTGAAAAAAATTAACGTCACAGTTTAATCACGTGTATTTACGTCACATTTTAATCACGTGCTTTAACGTCACAGTTTAATCACGTGTATTAACGTCACAGTTTAATCGCGTGCATTAAAGTCATAGTTTAATCAGGTGCATTTCTCCACTATAATATTTCACTTTGGGTACTTGGAATATATAGTTCAGTGGAGACTGCTTACAGTCCCAGATTACCCATTAGGCAGAGTAGGCAACTGCCTATGGGCCCCCGCGACTTTTATGGGCCCCATCAGGGGCCCCCATGAGACCGTGACCGTGGGTCTGGGGCCCCAAAAGTTTGACTGCCTATGGGCCTCCACGGTGCTTAATCCGGAGCTGACTGCTTATGTTTAATGAGTTAATGACCAAGGGTCAGTTTGTGTCGGATTGTCATGGAAATGGTTTCTGTATTCGCTTTGCAAATTACGGACATTACTATTTTGCATGTGTTCACGCACATCTCGACAATGTTATGATGGTCCACTGAACTCATTTTTAAAACGATTTAACCGATATTTTTGTCTTTATTAGATGTGAAATTGATGATAATGATTGACGAGTCCACATTTCTTTACTCTTTTACGTTCAATGACGTTTTAAACGAAAAACGATGTACTCGGTGTTTTCTCAAATCATGCTTTAACCAGCGCAATGTTTTTTTTTTGTTTTTTTTTTAGCCAATCCTAAATTTTCTGGAAATTCAGTTTGGAATATTGATCTGTTTTGACGGGACTTCAAAATAAGTCCTTTCTCTTTCGTTTCGTTTCTTTACCATACCGAGTCATCGCATCTTGTAATCAAATGTATATAGTTACAGTTACATGCATATATTGCAACATATTGTGTGTGAATCTATTCAAGCTGTAACTTAATCATGCACTAAATGTTACGAACGTCAATAATATAATTAAAACGAAATTTAATCAACCAACTATATACTGATTTTATATTTAGATATGAAACTGCACAAACAACTTGGATGTGAGACATCATCATCAGTTTTATCGAGCACATGTGTGCATCACGTGACATTTAAGGGTAAATATTCTAAAGCAGTAAAAACTGTGTGAACGGATACCTCCAAATATTACTGACACCTGTCCTTGCTTGACTACGTTCCTCTTGCATTGTTGTTCGTTGTAGGGTTTAACGCCTGTTTTCAGCAAACGATTGGCTATACATGGCGGCCAGTATTAATATTGGAGGAAGAACCCGAGATTAAACCCAGAAAGACCCACCGACCCACGAGAAACTACTGGCTAGCTTTCTCACATACCCACATTGGCCTAATCCGAGACACGAAACTCACGCAGACAGAGGTGAGATAGCAGTGATCCGTAACGGAAAGCGCTTTCAACCACTCGGCCACTCATGGCTCCCTTCTCTAACATTGCAATATAGTAATAAATATCTTTGGATTTTATTAGAGATATATTGGTAAATTGTGGCTCTGTAGGAGTACGAAGTTAATCCTAAATGGTTTCCAAGATCAGTTAGGCAAAAGCTATTGATCGGAATCTTCAGCGTTACCTTGGCAAAATAATTAATTTAAATGTTTCATGTTTTTCTAACGTTCGGAAAGTAAATTTTCAGTTTTACAAATATTATGAATTGTCTATCACGGCAAAATTAGTATTTCTACGAAAGCCCGTTAACGCCAGATGAAAGAAATTTGCGTTAACATGAGATAACATTGTGTTGGTAGGCGATAGCATCGCGAGTAGTAATATAGAAATAGTTCTACGAGCAAAATTTGCGTTATTGCAATTGAATTTTGCCTTATTACGAAATAAGATGGAGATTTATTTCTGATATACAGGATTTACGTTTAGATTTATTAATTGTACACGGCGGTTATATTGGCCATATACAACATGTTAAGATTCAATTTTAGATTAAATGTTTTACAAAAATATATGTTTAGCATATAACCATCAAATCATGAAAAACGTTATGAATCTTCTACTTCAAAAAAAGAAGAATATCAGAAGATGTTCAGGCGGCCGCATTTTTCATAGAGAGAGTGAGAGAGAAGTCCGGATGTTTGTATGGATAAAGCTGGATGCACACAAAGCGTAGAAGCGAGGGCCATGTTGATGATCGTGTATGTATCAGAGTTATGTTGCGACTTCGTTATGTTGACAGTGGTTGAACTGCATCTAAGCAGGCACTTGCAACGCCGTGTGTACTTTAGTCATGGAGCTGTATAGATTCTAAAGATATATTAGAACCATATGGAATGTTAATTAACGAAACGGGCTTCCGTAGATTACGGCATGTCATAATTCATTCGAAAAGAAAAGACTGTACATGTATAGGGAAGATGATTTTACACGATTGAATTTGATAAAGCAAATTAAGAGTGGACCACCCATCGCATCTGTAGTAATCGGAGGACAAGACTACATTATGACAAGGCCGTGTAGCAAACAGTACACATTACCCCACCAGAATAGATTCGACAAGTTTACCTACCAGGTAGAAGATTTTGATATTGACGCTTGTTAGGAAGAGTGCCAAGTAAAGAATGACTTGCCTTACGACTAAGATTTATACATGTTGCACTTGATTCAGATGTACACTTATTCGAATTGACTGGAACCAGCCAGAATATCCGTATTAAGATACTGCTGTAAATTTGTATCAGGAAGTGACAGCGTGTTTGAAAAGCACTCCATAACAAGGGAAACATCGTTAATCAATTTCTTCGTATGAAAGACATTTTCAAATAAACTATATTCGACCTCTCATTTCCTCCTCGTATTGTGTTAACTTAACTAAATCGTGTAGATCCTTAGTTCTAACTATGGACTGTACAAAGCAGTAAAAAAAAAATAATAATAAAAATGTCAGTCTAATAATAAATCTTTTCTATGTTCCGTAATTGTAGTATTACAAATTGATCGAGGTTTTGGTGTGACCGATAGTTGTTAGTGATATAGCATGGTACCTAGAGCTTAAACGGAAAGAAATAGTGCGTTGTATGGAAATAACGATAGCAAAATACCAAAGGCTTACACTGAAAGAAAAATTTACTAATTTATGGCAATAACAATAGCAAAATACAAATGGCTTACTCTGAAGATATACTGCACTGTTTATGGAGATAACAATAGTAAAATACAAAGTTTTACACTGACAGAAATTGTGCACTGTTTAAAGCAACAGCAAACTACAAAGCCTACAGTAACAAAACATCAGGTTACATTTCTGAATAGTGTCTGACAAATTAGCATCAAGATAATACAAAGACCATCAGTTTGACGACGTAAATCGAGTGTGCATGTAATAAATAAATAAACGTGACTGCTAAAAGAGACCGCCGTAAAGAAGATAGGCTTTGGCTTTCCACTAGATTCCCTATTCATAAACAAATCTATGAAGTCGCTAGGAAGAACGTCACGTCATAGTCTATTTAGCCAAATTATATATAGTACCAACATCACGGGTAGTTTCAGATACCAAGAGCTCTTCGAAATAGCAAACAAACAAATGTCTAGGCAGAAATGTACACCACTTCCAACTACATTCTCTCCAGTAAACCTTCCGGACCTGTTTGCAAATTTCTTCCGTGACAAAGTACAAACCATTAGAATTCGCTTGACAACACAATTTCAATTGATTCAACGTCATGTTACGTATATTTGATTTAATTAATTTATTTTTAATTGTCAGATCCAAATTTGTCATTTTGGGTTTTAAATTCATTAATTGGGAAATTATTCTAGAAAAATCTCTATGACCATACTTTATCTGTAAACATGTTTTGACCTTGGCTTGTTGACCTAATTTCTGACCCTGCTTCAGACAGTGTCAACAAGCTTCTAAAATGATTGGCTGATTTCAAAGTTATGGTTGAACTTCTGATGATTCTCATGGGGGGAGTACGTGATTCAGTGAGGGTAGCTTCTTTCGATGACCTTCCAGAATCACATGAATCATATGATTCCTTTTTGTGTACGAGGGAATTACATATATATAGCTGTGTTTTGGAAGCTAACATGAGTAGAATCTGGGCTTTTAAAGTTAATAGTTGTGTGTTTCTGTTTGAGTTATAATTTTAATTACCTTGTACTGGACATTGTGTCATTTCGTCGTAGCAAGAGGAATTATTTGGAAAAGAACCTGTGTTCATAATTTCATTTGGATGATAATAAAACAAGAACTGCATCACGTGACATCGTCAGCCATTTTGGATTACATCGTCAAGATTCGAACCTGGAACAATTAGAACATTTATTTATCAGGACTCTTACAAATTCCATTAGTGGATTATTTTTGTGAATTCTATATTGGATTAATGTTGGATTTGATTCTCTAAAACCGTAAGTTTATTTATTTTATGAAAATAATTGTACTTAATAAATTCATTGTTCAAGTTATACAAGCTTGTTAATTTTCACTCTTTCTGTGTTGCTGCTTATTCGAGCCTAAGCACGTAACATAGAAATTGGTGGCTGTCACAGAATTAGGCGAAAATTGAATTTATTTCTTCTTGAATACAAACTAATTTCACCATTTTTTTTTGTTTCGTCTTACATGCGTTACCTGGGGTGAATAAGTGTTTTTCAAGGTAAGCGACGTGTAGCGATTTGCATGTGCCTGACTACAAATCACTTAAAGTCAGGAACATTATAATCACGGGGTGCACGGGAATTTTGCCGTGAATTCTGCTTACCTATTTGAGGATATATAAGGCAGAATATTTCTAAAAATATTACGAGTCAAAAGTATCTTGTCAAAGGAGAGATAGCTCATTCATCATTCTTTCTCCGGCCAAAGGGGTGAGTGTTAAATTTATATTTCGTTTCATTGTGAATTTTATTCAGCTTATCATTTCATGTAATGAAGCCTTTATTACAATGCAGATTTAAACCGTTGAATATTTGGAATTACTAGTCACTATTAGACTTTAAATGCAATAGCGTAATCTAAGTTTTAGATTGTTTTAGAAACAACTATTATTAGTTTGGTTTCTTTATTGTAGCTGAATTGTAGCTGAATGTGGCTGAATTGTAGCTGAATGTGATTGATTACTCCAGCAAAAGGGCTGAATGTGATTGATTGTGCCGTGATTTGCTGTTTAATTGTGCGATCAAATTGAGGTATCTGACTGTCCGTCTGTCGGATTGTCTGTCCGTCTACGTCTGTCGAGATGTGTAAATATCCGGAAATCTAGAAGTCTAAATGTCCAAGTGTCGGAGCTGTCTAGAGGTGTAAACGTCCGGGGTAGTATCTAAGTGTTTGGGACCGGTGGTTCTAGTAGATGCTGTATGCTGTCTGTACGTATAACTGTAGTAGATCCGTGTAGGGCAAGCGGCCGATAAAAGTATTGGGCCAACCCTAGGTATTCGGAGAAGCTGTGCGGCGATTCAACAGTTGGTGAATCGTACGGTTGTACAGGGTCGAGACGCATGTGTGTGTTTCATTTGTTGTTATAATTGAATACATTGTTATATTTACACGTGGTTACTTTGAATCTGTAGGATTCCAAGGGATTACATGAATCTCGATAACAGTAACTTGTTTTAATACATGTAGATGTAAGTGCTTGTTGTCGCAATCCATACGTGCGATAATGTAATTTGATGTTTGTATTTGTTGTGCAATAATATAACTTTTGTAAAGGTTCCATTTTATATGAAACGTTTGTGTAGTCCAGGAGGTTCCTTGGATCTGTGTTTATTTTGTATTAATATTTAATTTATTTTTTAAATTGTGAATGGTTGTGAAGTGCGATCGTGGGTTGAACGCATGAATTATTGTGTTGATACATCATTATTTTTCATTAATAATTTATTTCATAAATTTACATCATCTTTCACGTATTGTGTTTGTGTTGTTCATTTAATCCACCAACCACTCGGTAACAATTCTGTTACAGTGGCTATCGTCCGGATTGAGATTGAGATTGAGATTTGAATAAATTGGAATTTAAATTGGAATTTCCCCATGTTTTTGAAAATTTCAAATCATTAGTGAGACTGACACGCTTGCATTAAAATGACATCTAAGGTAGAAATATTTCTTTCTAATCATACCCAGGAGCAATTAGATCTTTTCAAAAAGGATGAGCTGGTTCAACTTGCCAGAAAATATGATCTTTCTGAAGTCAAGGCTTCTTTAACGAAACAAGATATCAAACAAATTTTGGTTCAATATTTGGTAGAACAGGGTGTTTTGGAACAAAGTGCTTTGATTCCAGTCAGTAAGTCTACATCAGACTCTGACATTAAACTAAAGGAATTAGAATTAAAATTCAAGATGGAATTAGAGTTAAAGAAACTGGAATTTCAGGAAAAGGAGAAAGAGAGACAGGAAAGGGAGAAAGAAACAATTACAATATGAAAAAGAAGAAAGAGAGAGACAAGAGAGGGAGAAAGAAAGACAATTACAATTTGAAAAAGAAGAGAGAGAGAGAGAGAGGAAAGGGAGACAGAAAAACAATTACAATATGAAATTAGAATGAAAGAAATGAAGCTGTCAAGTGAGAATCACCTTCATACTTCAAATCAGAATTTTGATTTAGCAAGAAATATTAGATTAGTGCCTCCTTTCAAAGAAAAAGAAGTAGACAAATATTTTATTATTTTTGAAAAAGTTGCGGAAAATTTAAAGTGGCCAAGAGAGAATTGGACTCAGTTACTACAATTTGTACTTACTGGTAAGGCTAGTGAGATTTACACTTCCTTGTCTATTCAGCAAAGTAGTGACTATGATGTAGTTAAAGAATGCATTTTAAGAGGTTATGAGTTAGTCCCTGAAGCTTATAGGCAAAAATTCAGAAATTACAGAAAAGAAGCTGGACAAACTCATGTCGAATTTGCTAGAGAAAAAGAGCAGTTGTTCGATAGATGGTGCTTAGCCAAGAAAGTCGAACAAGATTATTAAAATCTCAAGCAAATTATATTAATTGAAGAGTTCAAAAACTGTGTCCATAGTGATGTTAAAACTTATCTTGATGAGCATCAGATTGAAACCTTGGAAAATGCTGCTCGAGCTGCTGACGAATATTCTTTGACACATAAAGTTCCTTTTGCTAACAAGACTTCTACTCAACAATTTTCTGGCAGAAAAGTATTTCCGCCTAATTCAAGCCCTTCTAAAACTCAAACTAACACAACTTTCAAAAATCAGACTTCAGAGAAGTTTGATTCTAGATCCTTGTCTCTTCCGACGTGTAACTTTTGCAAGAAAAAACGACACGTTGTTTCTGATGGCTACAAATTGAAAAATAGGTATCAGAATCAAGACAGACCTGTTCAAAATGCTCTTATTTCCAAGAGGTCAAGGTCACAGTTATGTATTGAAAGCAATACAATTGTTGGGTCTAATAAATCCCAGTCTGATTTTGATATGGAGAATTATGAACCATTCATATCGAAGGGTTCTATATCACTCTTGGGTGATTCAGTCAATCTCACCCCTATTAAAATTTTAAGGGACACAGGAGCTTCTCAGAGTCTTTTATTGTCAGGTACTTTGCCTTTTTCTGAGAAGTCTTCTTCTAATGAAAGTGTTCTTATTCAGGGAGTAGAGTGCGGCTTTGTTAATGTTCCTCTCCATTGTGTAAATTTGTCATCAGACTTAGTGTCAGGACCTGTGACAATCGGAACAGTCTCGGTTTTACCCGTTGAGGGCATCGATTTATTGCTAGGCAACGCCTTAGCTGGGGACAAGGTTGTGGTTAATCCACTTGTAACTGACAAGCCTAATTTGGATCAGAAAGTTGATCCAATTGAAAAAGAAGCTATCATTCGTTCGAAATATTTCTTTGTTTTGTTTGGTCATGTTACTCGCACGCTCGTATAATTGTTATGTAACTCACATGATTTGTATATCGTCATTTGTCTATTATTACGTTTCGAACTAGACTCCAAATTATAAAATGGATCGAATAAGCCGGTGTGATATCCAGCGCAAAGGAATACACGCGTAAACAATCAGAATAAGCAGTGACATAATAGGCGGCTAATCAAAAACTCAAAAGATCTTTTCGTAAGGCATAAGATCGCAGGTTAAAAGTTCTTTATGACATACTATACCAATTTCAATAGGACTCCAGCATACTATACATATTTAAATAGGATTCCAGCATACTATACATATTGCAATTGGACTCCAACATACTATATCTATTTAAATAGGACTCCAACATACCATACCTACCTCAAGAGGACTCCAACATACAATACTTATTTAAATAAGACTCAAGCATACTATACATTTGCAATAGTACTCCAGCATACTATACTTATTGCAATAGGACTCCAACTGACTATACACATTTCGATAGGACTACAACATAATATACCTATTTCAATAGGACTCCAACATACTATACCTATTGCAAATAGGACTCCAACATACTATACCTATTTCAATAGGACTCCAACATACTATTCCAATTTCAATAGGAATCCAACATACTATACCTATTGCAATAGGACTCCAACATACTATACCTATTGCAATTGGACTCCAACATAATAATTTTATTCTAAAAGAGACGTGTTCATGTAGAGTACAGAAATCGTCAGCAAAGTCTCAAATTCGACTCTTGCATTAAAAATGTTCTAAACTCGCGAGGAAAGTGTTTCAAATTCGAATCCTGCCAGGACAAGCCTGGATAGGCTTTTAAGAAAAGAAGAAATACGTCACTGTTATATGTATATGTTATATGTATTCTGTAATGAGTAAGTTGTGTCAAATATGGATTTGATCTTAAATATGACCTTCAGAGTGGTTCAAAGCAATTTATACTAATAGCATTTCTCTGTAATTTATATAATTCAAACTTGTTGTTTACATAAATCAACCAGGATTTCCAATATATTGCCATTTCACTTGCCCTTGTGAAATACAACAAGCCATTGTCACAACAAGAAGTAGTGCGGTATATAAAGAAACAACGAATTTGGTAAAATTATTTCTAAATCAGCAGTCGAGATGGAACTATAGCACGATTTCATTGACAGAGAAGAATAAGGTGAGAGGCACCGACGTGACATGTTGCCTCACAGCGACAAAAAGTGTTCGCTCAAATCGGAGACATGGGTGAACCTGAATCAACATCTTCCACGTCTGCGACCAGACCGAGAGAGCTATGTCAAACCAAAATCCACCACAATCACACAAAAAGTATTATCACATTCGAGACACGGAAAAACGTTTCTCTAGAAATTTAGAACGGCGGATTAATCTCACACAGTGAAGTATAAAGATTTCAAGTCGGACGTACCGCTGGAGAAAGCAGAAGAGTTCATCACCGATTTATGGGATTCTTTGTTGTTGTTGTTGTTGTTGTTGTTGTTGTTGCCATTATTCAGTACAAGATAGGCTATACATGGCGGTCAATATTGATGGTGAAGAAAGACCTAGGAAAACCCCGGAAAGAACCACCGACCCACGAGAAGCTACTGGCAAGTTTCCTTACATACCCACAATGGCCTCACCTGAGACTCGAATCCACGCAGACAGATGTGAGATAACAAATGATCCGTAACAGTGAGCCCTTTAGATCACTTGGCTTCTCGTGGCCTCCGGTATTCTTTGTCAACCACGCTGAAACGACAATCTGAAACCAAAGAAGACGATGTCTTCAGACTCTCCATTTATCACGACGGTTTGAAATCTCCTGTTTGAATCTAGTTTAGTAGCCATGGAGAATTTATACCTTCTAAAATGATCGACAACATTCACCACGTGCAGCAATCGAACAACAGGTTTCACATCACCAATGGAAAAGTGACACTGTACATGACCGACGTTTCTCTTTCCAAAGGGAGTGGACGCATAAAAAGTGTTATTAGTGGACACCTTCAGATCATCAAGCGTAGCCTCGTCCAAATTAACTTCACTCAATGCAAGATATATTTAGCCCGTGTCATTATCGTAGGATGAACGTATACCGACATAAACGACACAGCAGAAAGGAAAAGAGCCTGCAAAATTGTTCAACAATCGAACCGAGCCAAACAACAAAGAGAAGAAAACTCATGTAAGAATAAGTTAGCCTATCCAAACACAAACACCCTGTGGCGTTCCTGAAATGCAAAACTTGCAAGATGTCTTGGCCCCATGCATCACTTTGAGTACACCCCCAAGAAGTGTGCGGAACGAAGAACACCATAACCAGTATCAGGACATTACGTAGCTATCATGGCATTCCTTGGGTACGGTTATTATTGTCAGAAATGTGACTATGGTTATAATAATCGAGAGCAACACACGCATTGAGGATCAAAATATGAAGGATATTTGGCCTCTCAACTCTGTATAAAGGAAAGACAAGAACTCGTGCATTGTTCAGCTTTTCAGCGCACTTTTGTAAGCCAAGCCTGCTACCAACAACATCTGAAGACGTAAGGTTCACAAGAGAGACGTGCTTGTCAACTCCTGAAATCGTGCCCTAACTGTGGGTACGGCATACATACCAATTGTGCCAAGGTAAACGTTTATTCCAGAAAGAAACGTTGTCACATTTATTACTAATCGTGGACTTGGAAAATGAATGCTATATTCAAAAATACCAACCAAAACAAGAGGATGAGGAAGATGACAACAAGGAGAAAGGGAATTGCATCTGCACCCAGGAGACAGGTATTCACATTCCTAATTTACAGAAGTGCATCCAAGAACCTATCTTTATTCATTGCCCTCACTGTAGCAAGTTTCCTTGAGAACGTGAAAACATATTTCAGTGACCTATCACAGAATAATGCAAAATGTAACTTGGTTTAGCCGCAGAACAATTGGATTATTTTGGTCGTCTATGTGGACAACGTTCCCTATGTAGATAATTGTTTTTCTAGTTAAGCGACTGAGCTCACATGCATCTCGTCGTAGATCGTTTGCGGCGAGAAACACAAAAAGCATGGTATGCACGGGTATTTTACCCTTGCTAATATTCATTTTCCTGTAGATTTAAGCAAGATTTTGTTCTAATCGACACATTGGTCTTTTAAAATCTTTTCAAGTAGTGTATGCTCTCCATTACGTATTATTACCTCTGTAAGTTTTACATTTATTTTATTTTCAAATATGTGAAGCATATTCAGTTTTTAATGTTATAGAATCAAATGTTGCCTTTATCACTACGCGAATTTGAAACCTTGTCAATTTTTGAATTGTTATAGTTTGCTATTAAGACATTAATTTAGTAGCATATTAATTCCGTATCTGTTATTATGACAAGTGTGGTGTTATTGTTATTGTATCTGTGTGTGCGGGTGTATCATGCTGTTGGTTTGGCTGTTTGTATGTCTGTCTGTATGGGGTTGGAAGCATATGTGACCATCAAGGCCATATAAGGACGGATGTGTTGATCTGTAAACTTTAACGCATGGTGGATCCGTAAAGGGATTCATGGCCAATACAAGTGTGGGTTAACCCAAGAAATCAGGAGAAGTGAGGTTTGGCAATGGACACGTGAACAAGGTCAAACTTTCTGGACGAGCACCCCGACGACAAAATTCTAAAGCTGATTAGTGGCGGTCCAAAACGTTATGGCTACGAACACCGTGACAAACAACGAGAAGTATACACAGTGTAAAGTCAATTGATTGACTCTAAATCATCGATCGAGTCGAGATTTGAACTTTGGCAGGCTGGAGAGGATTAACATTTTAATGTGAGACCCACGAATTACACACTATTGTACGTTTATCCACTTACCAATTCTTCAGTCGACACTTGGAAAAACTGTATCAAATCATGTAACAGAAGCGAGTGAGGCTTCACAGCTACTTCACTTTACCGTACGGACATGGCGAATATTGGCCTGCATATAAATGGGAAAACGTCACACCACCAATGCAGTAATTCTTAGTTGTTTATCTACTAACACCATGGAAAACTAAGTGCAGCCAACGAAATTCCAGACTACAAGTCTTTTCATTATGGACACATATCACCCAGTATAAAAGGGGACTACTTCCAAGAACGACATTTAATTGCGAGGACAAACGCCGAGAAAGATGAATCACACTACGCAAATGAAAGAAAGATGAATCACACTACGCAAATGAAAAAGAGATGGAACAAACATAATTGATCTCTTTCACCACCATACCGTCACTGCAAAATGTACAAGAAGGAAAATGATTCAGTAGCCCATAAGGAGTATTTAGCATACAAATGACTTGGAAAGAGACTTCGATAAACGTTATGACGACAATTAGCACCTACACGTTAAATGTAAAATACGTCGCGTCTAGAATTCCACCCCATGTTTTATTAGACTTTCCTGACTCGCTGTAAGAGGAACTAGAACGTCAGAGCCAAGTTAAAGATCGTTTAAACCTATCTATGTATCACGAGACTTTATAATCTCATTTATGTTCTCTGGTTTAGTACACCTGAAGAATTAATTTCTTTCAAACTTTTAGGGGCGATTGATGACGTGCAGGCGATGAAACACTTGACATCACCGATGGAAAAGTGACCGTTCATATGGCATATGTTGTACCTCAATGGGAAGAAGACAATGACTGCATGTGATCTGCTTACTGATAAGTGTACCTTGCACAATGGATACTGCAGCAGATTTACGAAAGAAAGGTAGTACGTGATTAGAATCATCGACGATGATCGACTAGTGGTAGCTGACCAGATTTCAAGCGTGTGACGGATAAAGAAAAAATGAAATTGTTCTATTTGTCTCTTTCTTGTTATGTTGTAGCTTTTTCTTAAAAATGAACATTTAATGTAGTGTGCATGAAAATGGCATTCTTTTATGAAATGTTAATACTTGTATAAGAACTGCTATTGAAAGCATGAATGTTATTTTTTTTTCAAAGAACTTTACTGTAACCAAAATTTAAATAACTTGTAAATATGTTTTGTTTCATATCCACATTTTTATGCATTAAATAGTTCTTAGACCAAAGCACAGGCCAGAGAGCCCATGTATATACTTCAATAAATGTTTTGTACTTGTGTTAGGATTCAATTTTCAGTAAAATTAATAAGATTGATATTTTCTTTAAATTGTATTAGAGTAATGTTTTATTCATTTATATTAAGTAAGTTCTAAAAGTGTGTTAAGATTAATTTCATTTATTTCCAAAGCACAACTATATATTAATTGAAGGAAAATAGTTGATATACGAAGCATAAGTTGGCAACGCAAATCATTAGCTATACGAATATACATTATCGAGTGAAAATAGGTTATAAAACAAAAGTCAGTCAGCTCTTAAGTTTATCAGTCAGATATATATTTTGTAAAACCAGGCATTAGCAAGAAATCTTACTGAAAGTCAGTGAACCCCTAAGTCTTATCGGTAAAACACAGAACAAACTTCCGTACTGACGTAAATACAGAATGGTTCATGTCTAAATGTTGGACAGTATCTAATGTTTGACGGACATTGCTGCTGGCTTAATATATTAAACATGTTGCTGATTTAGAATATTTAGGGATTATCATGTTCGGACGTAACTAATGCCAAACGAACTACAAATCTGAGTTGTACCTTATGTCACATGACGTCAAATTTAGCCGGTTTGGACCAGGAAAAACTGAATTTTACTTAATGAGAATAAATATCTATTTCCAAGGGTACGTTAACCTGACACAGGATGCATATAAAAGACCACGCATTTAAGGGTCAGGTCAGTTTCGTACCGACAAAAGAAAATAGATATTTTGACTTCTCATTACAGGTAAAATAATTGTATATTCGTAACTTCTTTAGAAATAAGCATTTGTAATGTTTGTTATTTTAATAGTAACATTGTTATGTTAGCAACATTATTCACTTAATACTTTTATTTATAATATATTGTAACGGAATGTTTAAATGTTCTAAATAATTTATATTTAATTATATTTATGTACTTTTTATTGTAAGGTTAAGATTGCTACCAACAACTTCATTTTAGATTTAATATTTAAATAAAGTATTCTTTAAGTAAGAAAGAATATTATCTAGCAATATATTCTAAATCAATATTCTATTTTAAAATAAGTAAAATGCATTTCTTTAAATTAATTGTTACATTAATTATGGTCATTACATTTTTATACTTTTGGCTATCTTGAAATTGATTGAGAATTAACCATTTGTATAATATTCTAAAATGCAGAAGTTATACTAATAAATGAAGTTAGAAAGCTGGGAAAAGGAAAATATAATATGTATTGCATGAACTTTTATTGTAAAGTTTTTAGATGTGTTCTAGAATGTAGTCAATATATTTGTGTTGTTTAATTAAATAAAAGTCAGTTCCTTACCGACAAAAGAAAATAGATATTTTGACTTCTCATTACAGATAAAGCTGATGTAGTGCAGCTGGTTTATCATCACGGCGACGGCTATCATTTCAGATATAGCTGGTAGCTGGCGAATCTCATTACATATGTAGCTGATTTAACATCATGGCGGCTCGTGACGGCACGCTTTGAAGAGAGCTCTCTTCTCTTCTCTCTCTCAAAGATGTAGCCGTACAACAACCATTATTACAATAAGAACATTTTCTTACATAACACTTGTACAGTAAGACTACTCTTATTCTATCTCTTGAGTCTTTCTTTGGAAAACCTCTCTTCTTTTATGTGTGTTTCCGTCTCCTTTGTTTGGATGTGTGTGTGTGTGTGTCTGTGTGTGTGTGTGTGTGTGTCCCTCCCTATAAATGCATTTTACCCTATATATAATGCTGACCGTATAAACCCCATGTCACCAATGTTCAGTTCCCATTGACACCAGAGGCTATTCCCATGTTAAATTCCCATTGTCGCCAAAACGCAAACCCTAATGTAACATTAAGGTCCATTGTCGTTATTGTGCCCCAATATACTACTCGATAAAAAAGCAATAGTACGCATTTTAGTACCTAATCTGTGAGTGGACTTTACCCTAGTTAATATTTCAATACAATAGAACTCTGTGGGTTATTCTAATGGAACTTGATAAACATCACATACCTTTGTTATTTTTCAAAGGATCAGGTTTCCGCTCCCTTATAAGGTTTGTGTGTTTTTGGTGACTTTAGCCAAAGTCGGATTTTGGCTATGTATGTATATATACGTCTGCTGGTTGTTGTATTATTGTTCATTATTTGTCTTGTTCATATTTTTCCTTTCACAAAGTCTATAATTTTGTATGTATAGAATCTGTATCGATTTTGATTTTTCTGTAGTCGGCTCTTGTGATATTTACTGACTCGGTTCCTTTTTCCGCTTTCCAGGTTCGTTTTACGTGTTGTTGGTTCGGTTCCGTTTGTCTTGTTTTGTGGGGTATATCTCTTAAGAGATACTAATTTTAAAACTCCATAATTATAGATCCAAGTGCTTATTCACAGATAATGTAGCCCTACATCGTCTGTGTGCTAGATGTATCTGTTAATCCCATTGAAAGCACTTCGCACGTGTGTTATAGGGTGAATCGAACTCGCGGTTTTGAAATATTTGTACAGTATACATAAATCACCATTGGGTATCGTTGTACAGAAAAAAAAGAGTACATGTATTTAATAAATAAAGGCAATTATTCAATTCCTTGAGATAAATATTATCTCTTAAGTACCCTATACTATCCATTTATAAGGCATTGTTTTCGTTAAAACGTCATTCTATCTCGCTATAAAGCAATGATATCTCGTTATAACCCAATTCCATCCGGTAATAATGAGTGGTTAGAGCGTCCGCCTCGGATGTGGGAGGGAGGTCGTGGGTTAGATTCCCGGCCGAGGCATACCAAAGACTTGCAAAAACGGTACTAGCAGATGTCTCGCTTGGCGCTCAGCATTAAGAGGTTTGTGTTAGGACTGGTCAACCTGGTATCAGGATGATGTGACTGAGTGGGACATCATGCTGCCCCAGTGCTAGGCATCACTATTAACTGCCACACTGTAGACATCGTAGCGATATGACTGAATAACGGTTAAATCTATGTTAAAGATCACACACACACACACACACACACACACACACGGTAATAGCGCAGAAGTTATCGTTGAAACGTAATTCTCTATCTTTATAATGCAATATCTCGTTTAACGCAAAGCGATCTCGTGATAACGAAATGTTATCTCCTTAAAATGCAATCTCTGCTTATAAAAATAGTAATATATATATATATATATATATATATATATATATATATATATATATATATATATATATATATATATATATATATATACATACATATATACATATATATGTGTTATGTAATAAGTAATAAAATATTAATTATTAAATGCGGAATGATATCTTGTAATAAAGGAATGTTATCTTAAAAATAGAAAATTTCACCAAGGGAGGGTTAACTGGCTTCCATAGGCTTTTGTATGATACGGCTTCAAAAAAAGAACTACATTTATTTATTTGATATCTGACATGCCATGCGACTGAAATAGTATGAATAAATTTAAGTTTTGATTCACCTAAATTTCTCCTTTGGTCTTTTTTGCTTTCCTTTCCTTTTGAATAGCGTTTTTAGATCGTTTTCTTGTAAAGAAAAAGAAAACAAACAAAAAAATAAAAGTTAGAATTGCTGAAAAAACTATTACGCATATGTGAGCAGTGAGTCATATATATATATATATATATATATATATATATATATATATATATATATATATATATATATATATATAGAACATTCATACGAAACCGAAAGACGGAATTTCCACTTCGGAAAATTAATCTGCTTGGTTTCGCTTTTAAATTTCTGGAAAACGACAAAACATCGATATATAAGGAAATGTTCCGCGGCATTTGCTCAAAGGTATTTTGGTGTTGTGAGAAACGTTTATAGTAAGATTCAAGAGAAACTGACTTTTGCTCATAACAGGTAAGTACTTTTCCCTAATTTCTTTTCTTGTTGTTTTGCTTCAAAGGTACATATTTGTCAGATTAATATAATTTTATTTCTGCAAATGAAATGTTTTGAGCACCATTTATTTACTTGTCTGAATAAATAAATACTATCATTAAAAAAATAAACGATTTAGAAAAGAAAAAGAAGACGAATATGGCGATAATCACGATGAAGACGTTGATTTCGCTGATCACTGTTGGCAGATTAGTCCTTTAATATTAATAAAGGCACAGTATGTGCCTTGTGATTTTAAAATAACGTCACAGTGAATGCTTTGTAAATTTAAAATAATGAGGGACGTTGGATGCTTTGTGAATTTCAAGCATCTGCCAGAACAGATCTGGGCATTTGGATGCTTTGTGAATTTCAAGCATCTGCCAGAACAGATCTGGGCATTACAAACTCGTAGGAAAAGTTCAATTATGTCTTGACTGCTTAATACAATGTTTCAACTTGTTTTTATTTTGTTGTGCTCATTTATCTGAAAATTTAAGTTATAAATCTTTGATAATTACATGCAATAATTTTTTTAATGCAAATATTCTGAGTGCTGTATAAAATTCAATTGATGGGAAAATACTTAGTGGCGCCTTAAAACCACCTTCAATCGCCGGATACGTAAATATTCTAAAAAAACATGTGTTGAAAGCTGTAACATCTGGCTAGGTTTCGTTATATACAAAAAAAAAATAAAAATAAAAAAAATAATAATAAAAAAGGTATGCGAAACAATTCAATAATTATGACAATGATATCTAGAGGGTTTTGGTTGTTAAAAGAAAAGTAGTATATATTTTGGTGTATTTGTTTGGTTTCATAGAAGCATTACTATCACACTCAGGTTTTCATTCACTAAGTTCGATTGTTCCTGTGAATTATGGTGTGCAATGGGTTTAAAAAGTATTTTTAATTAGTTTAAACAAGACTTTACAATACAATCACATCAGGAAGACTTTTTTAGTTTTTGACAGGACTGTAAAATACAATCGCAGTAGGGTGACATTTTCGATTAGATTCGACAAAACTGAACAGGATAGGATACTGGTATAAGAAGATATACTAGCGAGAACGTGTATTAAACTGATATAGAATAACTACATTTGGGTAACGGTCCCGGGTGGTGTCAGCGGAGACACGATATCGAACCATCAAAACTTTTAGAAGTAGGAGGAGCTGTTGTTGTTGTTGTTGTTATTATTATTATTATTATTATTATTATTATTATTAGACAACACTAAAGATGTCGTCACAGCAGGGATCCGGAGGCGGTCGTTACACTGGGACAGGAGACAAGGCCGATCTAGACAACCACTCAAGCCAGTGCAACCCAAACAACTCGGAGTACAAGGGGTACACTTCCAGCTACAGTGGTACAGGGACCAAATCAGATCTAGATAATCATGCCGGTCAAAATAACCCAAACAGCTCCTCGTACCAGGCGAAGAAATGAGACGACCCCGCCAATATAATAAAACATGGACCAGTCAATTACGAACCGCATTGGTGCTACTGTGACTTCGAGTGATATTTTCTTTCTTTTCAATTTTGTATCTCTCGCGATAAAGGCCAATCAAACTCTTTAGATACCAAATCAGGCTGTGGACATGTATTACAGATTGTCTTAAAATAAAATTAAATGAAACGTACGTTTGTTTTGTTCTCTAACACTAATAATTCCTTTCTTGAGTATCCAAACATCTTCCAGACATCCAACACACTCACGCGCGCGCGCGCGTACGCTACATACACCACTTGCCTCTTGTAGCATGGCTTTTAATACATGAAAGTCTTATAGTTTGCGTTCTTACTTCCAGCAATGTAGGAGTCAGCATATTTAGGTAGAAATTAGTCGTTCTCTTTCTTTCTTCAATAATTAGTTTTAGTTTTGTAATCTGTCCTGCCACATATACACCACTAACCCCCCCCCCCCCCCCCCCCCCGGCCACACAGAAAAAAGGAAGTATGTTTCTGCAGGTCTGAAGAGATCAAGTTAAAGCTTAATTGTCGTTATTTCTCCATTACTTAAAATTAGAGATTACAAAATCAGTTATGACGAACAGCTTTTGAAAACAACTTTCCGATTTATTCTTCCTTTAATTACAAAGTCGATGATAGAAGGCCTAAGCATTCGTGTAATGACTTTCGGTTTTAGAAATTTAGGGTTTTGTGTTCTGTCATTAATTTTGTTCCGAATCAATCAATTGATGTTGACATTATTAATACAGTAATATATGATGATCTTATTCTAAAAAAGGGGCGACATCTTAAACTTGCCCATTTTTGTGTACAAATTGTATGGCCAAAATTACTTAGAATTTTTCTGGACATTTTTATATCACAAGAGTCTCTAGTTTTAATGCAAATATGGAACACTTCAACTATTCTTTTAAAAATGACATTTTAATTTGTAATTAGGAGTCAAATACTAAATCCGGGAATTTTAAAATCTTTTACTAGACATGCCCTAAACGACAAACAATCCGTAATATGATCCAAAAGGTAAACACATTTTATTCTTTATTAACAATATACTGAAAAAGTGAACCAGTCTTTACCTGTATGGAATGGTTACATAGAACCGCTTTGTAAAGTTTGATGATTTTTTTGTTCCATTGTTGTAATTCATATGACCTTTCATTGCATCAAAGGAGTTATCTTTAAACGAGAAAAATGCTCTTTAAGAGAAATATATTCTAAGATTGGATTTCATTTCATACCCTTTTATGTTTGTAGCAGTAAAGATATTGATAAAAAAAATTCAGAGATATTTACTTTTGCTTTGGAGCATGATACAAAAAGACCAAGATACGTTATGTTTATGATCACGATTTTACCCAGGTGACTTGTTATTCTACGTAGGTGTTTGGACTTGCAAAAAGGTTACGATACATAAGGTGACTTGTTATTCTACCGAGGTGTTTGGACTTCCAGAAAGATTACGATAAGTAAGGTGACTTGTACTATCTAGGTGTTTGGACTTACAAAAAGATTAAGAGACAAGTTATAACTGCACTAATTTGGATATATACTAAAGAATATAATATAGTTTTATCATATAACAAACGTTAACGACACATCAGCCTTTCATTTTTAAGGTAGCATGCAACGGTAATAAAATTGTGAAAGAAAATCCTTAAATTTAGTGTTTGGCTCGTAATTAAAAATTAAAGCTTTGCTTCTAAAGGAGAAAAACCAAGTAAGCATTCAAATGATTACATCTCTTGATATAACATGCATTATTTATTTTTTGCTCATTTTGTCTCCTTTATCTTTTCATTGTCAGAATAATGCAGTATTTTGAGACACTGAACACCTTCATATTGCATGCACGTTAAATATAGTAATACAATTTTTCAATCACATGTGAACTCGCATCCCAGTCGTATCTGAAACTTTGGGCTAACAGAGATTTTATGTGTTGATTGCAAAAGAAAATTAAAAAACAATCGAAAAATGGAAACAGAATCTATAACCATGATTAAGTGCAGATTCGCCAACGGTCACACAACCATTTGCGTTAGAATGTAGAAATGAATTAAATGAAGAACGGTAATCCCGATAAATAAACTCAAAATCGTTAAAATATTTTGTTTAAGGATGTTGCATTTTGTTAGATAAAATCTTGTTTCTATTTATCCACCTCAACAATATCAATAATGCAAATAAAACTTCATTATGAATTCAATTAGTCATTAATGGACAAAATACACAGCATGAAGCATGGTATGTATAAGCTAAATCGATTAAAAACATCGCTGTCCCAAACTTATTGCAAAATGTAGGAAATGTTTCTGGGTGTAGTGATCTGACTTTTAAATTGGATTGGCATAGAATGGAGAAACACCATGCAAATCGAATTAAAAAATAAAACGAAATTTGCTAGTGAAGTTCATTATATAACAGGAAAAAATGCTTCTGACGTGAAAATATTTTGCATTATAGGTCTTTGCTCCGTCAGTCGTGAAAATACAATGTTTCTATCTACTGAAAAGTAGATATTATCTATTTCTATAAAATCTCTTATTGTCTGTATTGTGAGGAAGGGTGTAGGATATCTGTTGTATACGATCAAGGGGTGAAATTGAAATAGTGTGCAATATGAATCTAGGACATAGCGGCTGATTGGGTTTTAATCATGGCGGAACATTAACGGGACTTCAATAAATCTGGGTAATCGTATACTTTATATTATTACTTTGTGTTGTTGAGGAGGTATTTTGTTGTGAATACGAGAAAATCTCGGCGTTCGCAGCAACAGGTGATAAAGGATTGTCGCCCGTGGATTTGAACGATAGGTGAATACTATACTAATCATAGCGTGTTATATAAGCATAAACATATCCCCCACCCTCTCCATGGGCTGATCAAAACACAAAACAAAATATATTATGGCGAGGTAACATACAACGTCCATGTTTAGTTTTTGTATACACTTAACACAAAAAAAACCTGAAATGAGTACGTCATGAAATATCTGCCTCGGATGCGGGAGGTCCTTGATTCGATCCGAAGCCGAGTCATACCAAAGACTTACAAAAATGGTACTAACAGCCGAGTCATACCAAAGACTTACAAAAATGGTACTAACAGCTGCCTCGCTTACCACTCAGCATTAAGGAGGTTAGTGTTAGGACTGATCGGCCTGGTGTCAGGATAATGTGACTGGGTTAGTGTTAGGACTGATAGGCCTGGTGTCAGGATAATGTGACTGGGTTAGTGTTAGGACTGATAGGCCTGGTGTCAGGATAATGTGACTGGGTTAGTGTTAGGACTGATAGGCCTGGTGTCAGGATAATGTGACTGGGTTAGTGTTAGGACTGATAGGCCTGGTGTCAGGATAATGTGACTGGGTTAGTGTTAGGACTGATCGGCCTGGTGTCAGGATAATGTGACTGGGTTAGTGTTAGGACTGATCGGCCTGGTGTCAGGATATGTCTGGGTGGGTCATGTTACATGGCCGCGGCATGATGTCTTAGTGCTAGACATCACTATACCAATATCGTCCAAAAGTGTATGTACAATATGAATGAATTTTTTTAAAAAGTTAGGTTTGAAGTCTAAATCACACACACACACACACACACACACACACACACACACACACACACACACACAGCAAAATCATATACTTCAGCAAAGTTCAGGCTTTTAAATAATGTATGGCTTACATTTTCAAATGATATGTTCATGCAATTGTAGCATAGAATAATTATTCTTAAAGAAATAAATTACTCTCAAAAATGTATTGATTCAAGTAATTATAATTCAATTTGTTTGTTGATGTTTAAATGCTTTTCTATATAGGCTAGATAAAAGTGTTACTGATAATTGTTTATTTATTGGTTGTTTTCTGATGTATTTTTTTGCGGGGGGAGGGAGCTTTTATTAAAATCTTTTCACGTCATTAAAGCTCTGCACAATCGAATGCTAAGGTAAATAAATAATAAATGCTCATTCACAATACAAAACGCTACAGTCAATACAAAACATTGGACATGGAAATAAAATTCCACATACAGATATTAAGATATCTTACATGTTTTAAAATATATTAAATATATAGGTATATAAATATATATAAATATATTGTATAAACTAAAGAGATACCTTCTAGTAAAATTCTAAAGGTCACTGATTATGTTTATAATCTACGTTTGAAATAAATAAAAAAGGTATCTTTCTGATTCAGAGATCTCATGGTCGGTAAGTGATTTTTTTTTTAAATTGGGTTATCTACATGCAAATATAATCTTTTCAATATAAATTTACTTCATATTTTATACAATACATATATAATATCTATATTTACATGTAACTTTGGATGACGGTATGAAACATAGTATTTCCAGCAACATAATTTGTGACTGACTTATAAGTAGTAACAGGTTGCTGTATAGTGACAATAAAAAATACATCACAGACCCATCCACCCACCCACACGGGGTTTGTATGGCGATAAGGCTTTAAAAATCACCCTGGGGCTATATTGTGACAAGGAAAATTTAGAATGGGGAATATTGGGACTGTATAGCGACAGGGGAAAGTGGGGTTGTTATATAAGGACAATAGGAATGGAAGAGATGTGGTGACGTTGCTGAAGATTGGTAACAATGTTTCAACAATTGCAGGACCAGGCGTGCACCGGCTTGACCTCAGCTGGGACCAGAGAGTGGGATATAGACATATACATAGACTATTTTAACACATACAACATACAGTCACAAGCAATTCACAAACAATAATACAAACGAATAAAAAAAATTGTTTTTTTTTGTTTGTTTAGGCAAGAAAGCAAATATTTTCGAGGCCTATGAGTGACCATGAAAAGGGCAATTGAGTTTTATGTTAACATCATTTCGTTAACACAGAGGGTACTCACAGGTCTTCTCTTCCTCAAACTTCATCAGACTTCTGGTCCATAGATAAGGATTCTCTTCAAACATCCTTGTCTCTCCATATAAATTCTACTTTTCCAAACGCTCGCATCGGGGATCGTGGTAATTGTCCATATTGATTTCACATACACGGGTAAGTCTGTGCGGAACAGCGATGACGATACGAGATTAGACGATTCTACGTTTGTCCACATCTTGTTACTAGAACAGCTGAAGGGAATGCAGTGTCCAGAAAAAAAATACCCATTCGTCAAAAGAAAAAGACTTCTTACCAAAGCAGTAGCAGCCCCTGTGTTGGGACTTGTAGGAAGTGTTTACCCCCCCCCCCCTTTTGAAGATAGAATAAGATACAAGGGACCTCTGAAGTACAAAGATCTCAGATGTGCCCTTTGGAAGCGAATGGATGGACAAAAACTGATTTTAGTGCCGTACAAACGATGGGTGTAATACCATCGTTGGCAAGAACAACAAACACCACATTTACATCGGAATCCTCATTTGACCGAGATGTCCCAACTATAATAGGAATTGCAGTCAATGATGAATCGCAACGATTTGTCCAAAACAGGGATCCAGAGGTTGTTGTTACGGGACCAGGCGACAAGCCAGATTTGGTCGATTACTCAAACCAGTGCAACCCAATCCACTCTTCTTACAAAGAGTACGATCCTAGCTACACACTGGTTCGAGGACCACACCAGACCTAGATAACCAAGCCAACCAAACGAACCCCAACAACCTCACATACCAGGAGAAGAAATTAGGCTACGCCCCAACTTATAACAACAACAAAAAGACAACACAAGAAAAGGCTATTAGAAAAGTTAAAGACTTCGTTTGTAGACTGTCTACACACTCTGCAGAATATCTTAAAATATAATTAACATGAATACATTTCTTCTTTTGTTGTACTTCTGTTAATAATGATCAATTTCTGTCGGAAGCAAACACTACCATGACAACAGCTGCATTGCACCAAGAAGTCAGTACTCTCTCTCTCTCTCTCTCTCTCTCTCTCTCTCTCTCTCTCTCTCTCTCTCTCTCTCTCTCACACACACACACACACACACACACACACAGGTACGCAGACACGCATACACACATGTACGCACACACCACTCTGGCAGACCTATAAAGCATGATAATCTGATTTAAGGCGTTCCGAATGAGTCATGAAATAAAGACTTGAAATAACTGTTCCAATCTTTATCTTAGTTTTCTTTCGTCCTGTCGTCTGTGCTGCCATAACTTGACACAATACATGCAACACCACCACCCACCTACCAAACGGAGAAAAAACATTCCTCAAGCAAAACTGAAGATGTCGAATGATAGCTATCATTTTGTCCCGTTTACAATTGGAGATTGATTACCTGGTTTAGAACAACTGTCTTCACAGATTTATTCATCAATTACAAAGTCAATGATGCAAAGATATACCTATGTACTAACACAGAGACATAGGAAAATTAGGTTACTTGTTTTTCATTGGTAACACGATAAGGTAACCTTTGTACTATTATTGATTCAAACTATTCGTCCAAAAGAATGTTACACGTAGCCCATGGTACCAAAGGTTTTGAAAAAAAAAATGATATTCAAATTTGCACTGTAATGTTACATAGTAAATTGAAATTCCTCCCTATATTTTCTTTATAATAAATATTGCACAATTTAAAACTTGCTACTTTTTGGAATTAAATATTTTTGAAAGAAAACATACTTAAAATGTATTCGGATATTATATCAACGAAATACTTGTTCTAATAGCTATATATAGTAGTTATTGTTTCAAAAGAAATATTCAATTATTAATTATGACCCATAAATTAAATTTGGATTTTATTAAAAACAGATGCTACTTTTGGACTGTTTTCTATTAGATTTTGGTTTTAACGACTTTTTTAAACACAATGTTGGCTAACGTACCGTGGCCAATGACGAAGCACAAAAATCAAACGCAATCCTTTGCATACAGGTAAAAATGTTGAGATTAAGGACAGGCCAGCTGTTTTTCTCTCGAGAGGCAGGCGAACCGGGATGGTCTGGGAGGGTATGAAAACATGCGACAAATTGATTACAAGTCTGATTCTCTGCCAACCCAGCTACCGTACAAATGACAAATTGATTACAAGTCTGATTCTCTGCCAACCCAGCTACCGTACAAATGATTTGACATGGATGTATTACAGACTTATAGCATCCAAAATGGCTGCCATCCATGTTACATCTACGTCTTTATAAGTACTTGAAAATCATTACATTGTGACTTGAGGTGAATATTCTGATAGCAATACAACAGGAAGTATATTTATATAAAAAATAGACTTTTTGGACTGCGACCAACAGTTTTGCTTCTACCAGCCACTTAATATTTATATGATATCAAAAGCACTTGCAAAAGTTACTTGTATTACCGTCTAAATAAGTTATATTTAAAAAATAAACTAAATAAATAAAAATGAAATAAAAAATGCTGCAAAATATATAAATTAATGTTTAAAAAAAATTTTGATTCCAAATTCCGGTGCATAATAAAAATTTCTTCTGGCTACAAATCACCATTACCTTCTAGAGACCTTATTTTCTAAGGTCCATTCTTTTTATCATATGAAAAGATTTATTGCTGCTAAAAATAGTAAAACAATAATGATTTAATGGTACCGTAGTATCGAATATTTTGTTTGGTTTGTTTTTGTTTTTGTTTTATTTAGCATATGATCTGAGAGAACATTTATTACCATAATAAATGTGTAGATTCAAAAGTTCAAGAAATAGTAATAAATAACTCATTGGAGGTGCCTTAATAACAAAATTAATTTTTGTTTCCATGCGAGAAGTGTTAACTAAATTTATTGTTTGCCCGACTTACAACGAGTGACCAAAGAAGCCGCCGCGTACGACATCGAAAGCATTCTCGAATGGTGCCCGTAAAGTAGACAAACACCGTGCGGAACAGTGAAAGAGCGTTGGAAAGGATGGACACTTATCAAGGCATCGACACTTAAAGAAGAAACCGTCATGTTGTTCACCGCAGCAGCAGTAAAGACCACTACTACTAAGAGCTCCTCTCATCAAGATCTGCAAACTCAACCCATGTGAGTGAGGTGAAACGTGTGCCTGAAACAAAAATCTTGTTTCTTCTTCCAGACCTATCTGGTTCATTGTGTAACTGGAACTGTCATCGTCAATTTGAATTTGCAAAAAGAGAAAAGCAATTGTGGACCAATTTACTCAGCAGTTGCAATTTTCGTTTCAACCCAATAGATCCCTTACATATTCAATTAACAACGGGAGCTTTGCAACCAACACCAGCAACCCAAAAACATCAGCAACAGCAACTTTCTTCTGCAAACTCCTTTGATCTCGATGGACTCCTCGAAAGGCAGAACCTTGTACTACGAATAACCGATTTTCATAGTTTTACCCAGTGAATGTTTTGAAATATGTTTCCCAACAACGCCGTCCACTGTTTCACAGCCAGATGACCTCAAGCCTTTGGGAAATCTCTTTTTTTTATAAATCATTCATCTCATCAAAAGTCCAAAATGATAGTGGAATGCAAACGAGGTTGTCAGTAGAAATTCTTGACAAACAAGTGGGAAAACACTTGGATGCAAACGATTCTGGCTTTTGGGAGCCAAAACAGCAGCGCGAGCCAATCCTCAATCGAGCATCTATTCCATGCAAATTCCTGCCGGCTATTATTTTAGCGCTAAACGTCTGGCCGAAACGATTGCCGCTATCGACACTTAGTTTGCCAAAGGCCTGGACGAAACGAAAGGAAGTGTACTGTTATAGAACCATAACAAATTCGTAGCCTGCATACAGTGTATATTGCTTTTCGACTTTGTTTGATATATTATGGGCAGAGACATCAAAATAACCCATACTGCCATCTACATTAGCAAGAACGAGTGATTTTACAAGTATTTTCGTTACCCTGTGGAAATGAATGAAGGACTGAATTTGATCTTTGTTCTTCCAAAGTGGTGGAGAATGACGTGGTGATAAACACAGCCTGGCCGCTACTGAAACTCATTCCTGTCAAAGTAGACTCTGCCGACGCTGATTAAAAAGATGGACTATATAAACTGTGATGCATGATGTCGACCAAGATATTTCTTTGTCATTCACGCCACAACAACGACAATGCAAAATGAGAAGAATAAAATCCCCCAAAGATCATAACGAGAACGGCTAAGCAAAGAAGAACAGCCAGATAATTAGGCGTCTTTGATTATAAAAGAAAAAGGACGCACAAAAATTCTTAAGAATGTTCTAAGTCGAAATTGGATCTGTTTGCCATGCTACACATCATGATGAGGTTGAGAGAATTCTAATATATTTAATTACACCACTTATTATCTTGCCTCAGCAAGCATAGAATTTTAAATTAAAGGACAGACCGAAGATTACATCGATCGGAATAGTTACTCTTATTTGAAAGTCAAAGTTCTCAATGGGAGCAATACTCAGGCCAACGATGTCAAAGAATAATGTGTTTGGTGTTCGTCAAAGTGGATTAGCACTTAAATATCAGCAGCAGTAGCACGGATACTTACCATTACTGAGGTTATCTAGGAAATACCTTGACGTACAGAAAACTTGAATGCTTGAGTGGTAGGGAAACATGATACAGCAGACATATTTGATAACACAGAATCGAATTTGAATAAGTGATTGCAAGACAAGTATTTTTGAACAACGTGGATGCCTGCCTGGTCCTGAATTGAGTCAGTGCCTATTTTCAGTGATATCCAATGATCCCATCCATCATCGATGAAGCCCAATTTCGATTCTGTGTGCATCGTGTCGAAATGTTATCGAAAGTGGGAAACGAAATCAGTCATACTCTGAGCAGAACCTTCATTATTGCCGCTAATATTCAATCAAATACAGAAAATCGAGGACCATTGTTTTTCAAAGGACAGGTACCCAAACTTTTAATCGTTGGCATCGTCATCAATGCAGCTCACAACGGAGAGATCGTTCAAATGCCCGTCGATTTGGAACACCACAAGATGTCCAAGATATAATTCAGTCGATATAGCCAGACCTATTTCACCAGACCCTTTGAACCTAACGTTGCCAAGAAGAATTACTTGACATCTTACTTGTCACTGTATAAAGCCACAGGAAATTGCATCGGTGGCTTACAGAATTTTGGCATAGGGAAATTCACTAGAAAAACTGGATTGAATTTGGAATAAGCGTACGTACTTTCGATTGGTTGATAGGTTGAGTGCGTGATGGGTCTATTCCCACTCACCCAGGTCTATCATATAATTAGCCCCTTTTTAGGGGTATGATATGACGACCAAATTAAATAGCGCACTCTGTGCGCATAAATGCCAGGACGATGTGGCACCGTTCCATCTTCCTGGATAAATTAAATCACTGCCATGTAAATAAATGGCGGTGCAAAATAGTGAACATATGACCCTAGTGGCCGGTTTCACTTTAAATCCAACTATTCATTCATTCAGCCACAGGAAAATTACGTGACAACACCAGCCACGGCTTTCCGTACCTCGATTATGCACCAGGTTATGCTTTGCGGGATTTTCATTTCACTCCTGACCAAGACAGCAACGAGGGGCTTTCCACTCCGTGCAATCTGGTCAACTTCGTGTGGAACTTCAGTTTCCACAAACTATTCCCTACACGATGCATTTCATCTATTATGCAATATTTGAACATAGTCTAGAAGTCAGCAGCTTGAAAGATGTGATTCTAGACTGCTAGAAGCTATGGAAGAATATATACCTTCTTTGGAATGCGGAACCCCTTTGTAGACGAGATCTCACAAAATGAGACTGATCAATTGCTATAAATAGTTTTGTTTGTATGCTGGTATGTGTGTGTATGTTTTGTCTTTTCACTGTTAACAAAATAATACTTATCTTGCGCGTGTTTGTATGTAAGGGTTTAAAATCGTGTCTATAAACACTTGGTACCCTTGCTTGCACCAGAGTGTGTGTTCGGTATGTTTGTGCTTGTTGTAGTATGTGTATTTGTATGCAATATTAACGAGAGAGTTTGTTTTATGACAGCGTGATATACAATTAGGGTCTCCAGTATGCTGTATACACAATTTTGTAAGAGAAATGTTTTCTCTCGCGTCCGTTCTTCGGCAAATAAAGCGGAGCGTTTGCTAGTCTGGCTACACGTCAATGCCTCTTCAACATTCAAAGAATGAAATGTCGACATAAATATTTTGAACCCCAGATACACCTGGAATATGCTAGTCGCTTTCGGAGAACTGGCTACCATAGAGGCAATACTGGAAGAGGAGAAGATAGAGGAAGAAGAAAAGAAAGAAGAGGACAAGAAAACAGTTACTTCCTCATCTCACACTGCGTCAGACCAATGAAGCGATGCCTGTGGTATTGTCACCAACACAATAGCGTCAACCACCACAACAAAAGGTCGCTGTCCGTCATATAGAAAACTGGAATATGGAGAAGGAGAATCAGTTTCAAGAGTGGGTGCCTCAGCTACGACAAATACAACTACCACAACATCCACAGGCACATCATAGATGCCGAAGGAAAGAGCCTTCAGAATTTCTCAACAAGAAGATTGGGATTCTAAAGCCACTCAAACCTCGTCAGCACGCTCCATCACGATAAATCGTCATGGTGGAGATAGATGAAGTCTACGATTTTATTGCTGTGCAGAGCCTTGGAGGTGCGGGGATTTTCGATATTTGATCGGATATTAGCGGCAATGATGAACGTTCTGCTCAAAGTATGACTGCTTCGTATGCCTGCAGAAAACGCCCATCTCAGAGTCAGCCATGTCTCTGTAATAGACCGACTGGTCAGTTCGCTTCAAAATACCTATATATGAGGAAGAATGGTGAGTGGACGATGGTGAGAACTTTCATATGTTTTATATATGTTACGTTTTTTAAATTATATAACAATAATTTAATACGAACTAACAAACGTGGACATTATTTATAATGATCCATTTACGTTCCTCCTGTACATAAGTTTGCAAAGAAATGCATGAATATATGTGGTTTTGACCCAACCTAATTCAATTGAGCTACCTACTGAACCGTGTTAAATAAAGTCAGATTGGTTGCGGTCTGATTTGGATGATTAGACTCAACGTATAGGCTTTTGCTTAATAATGTTTTCACATTAGTCGTCTGTCTTAATAAACACTTACTATAGTCATATACCAGCAAATTCATCTTATAAACATCTTAACGACTGTAAGCAGGAGTTTATATTGTGTTTCTATGAAAAAGGGAAAGTTAGTTTAGGTCAGATAAATAACATCTCCTTTGGATGTTATGGGTTTATATGTAATATGTATTTTATATTTTTTATTCACGTCCAATCTTCAGGCATATAAAGCGACGTACTCGTTAATATTAAAAACCAACGTTTATGATTTGAAAGACGCTTGGGATTGAATGGCGGATGTCGAGTATGTTGTATAAAAGATTGAATGGTGGATGTCGAGTATGTTGTATAAAAGATTGATGTCGAGTATGTTGTATAAAAGATTGAATGGTGGATGTCGAGTATGTTGTATAAATGGTGGATGTCGAGTATGTTGTATAAAAGATTGAATGGTGGATGTCGAGTATGTTGTATAAAAGATTGAATGGTGGATGTCGAGTATGTTGTATAAAAGATTGAATGGTGGATGTCGAGTATGTTGTATAAATGGTGGATGTCGAGTATGTTGTATAAATGGTGGATGTCGAGTATGTTGTATAAAAGATAGCAGCCTAAGGGAGGTACTTTGACATCCTACACCATGTGACAATGCATGTGGCTTATTTAATAAGAGCTCGGGGTCTTGTGAAAGAAGTGTTGTGGAGGAAGAACTGAATATGAAAGGGTTCTTGACATTCGAACACTGTAGAGTGGGTAAATTGAAAGAGGTAGTCGATTGCACTTGAGAGTTAAAAAAGATTTTGCTTAATCAGATCGAGTCCTGCATCAATTGATCTTACTCACCTACATACATTTTGAAAATGGAGACAGCATTCTCTAAGAAAGCTACCTTTTAGTAATGAGAGAGAGAGAGAGAGAGAGAGAGAGAGAGAGAGAGAGAGAGAGAGAGAGAGAGAACTGGTAATATTCGAAATGAATAAATCAATTCATTGGGGGCCGCGATAACCGAGTGGTCCAAGGTACTCACTTTTACATATCATTAACAACTCGTATCTGTTTGAATGGGATTGAGTCTAAGTTCAACCAACGTGGTCATGTGAAAAAGCTTGCCAGCAGCTTCCGTTCTGTCGGTAGTTCTATCTAGGTTTTTAAGGGTTCCTCCCGCACTTAACATGATGGCCGCCCTGTCGTGTGCTGACAATTTGTGTTAAACCTATCACAACTAATAAAGATAGATCAAATTCAACTGCGTGTCACAAAAATTCCTTGAATATACGTTAAAGGTTAAAGGTGATTCCAAATGGTGTCATGATATACCATTTTCAATTTGTTTGAAATGACTGACAAAACAAGGAAAAATTGTTGACACCCATTTAATTTATGTTTTTAGTTGTGGAACAGCAACAATGTTAATTTAGGAAAATTCAAAAACGCCTGTTAAACAATATGTTAAACAATATGTTAAACAATATGTTCACCATTAAAAGTTAGCTGATCTTTATTTATTTTCTTCTTTCCCAGATATTTGGATCAGACACTTTCGAAATTGAATAACTTATAAGCTACATTTTTCTGAATCACTAGGTGATATTGCCCAGGATCACAAGACTTTGAACTCGTTTATGAGACTAAATGTTTATTCTTAGGTTATTAACATGATTTAACAAAGTAAAATGGTTTGTGATTAGTTAACAAACAATTTCAAGTTAATTTCGAGCTCAACAGTTTTAAATCGTCAGGTTATATTCTGTTTATTACTTCTACTCCATGTATATAGAATTTACCTTGACACTTATTTAATAGGGTTATTCCAGCACAGGTAAAAATGAATAACGAAAGTAGAATTTCAAGAACTTGGAAATGTTAAACTTTTCAACAATGGAATGAACTGGAAAAAGTTACGTTTATCGACCTACTTTATTCATTTTTTGAAAACTGGAAGAGGTTACGTTTATCGACCTACTTTATTCATTTTCTGAAAACTGTAGAATACAAAAGTCAGCTTAATTTCGTATTTATTACAGACTGATTATCATAGAAAAACCTCGACATATATTCATATGATGTAAGAACCAATCAATATGTAGAACATATATTCATATGATGTAAGAACCAATCAATATATATCTGGAAGTTCAGATGCGGATCATTCAATAATCAGGATTGTATAGACTTTGGTTTAAAAAATTAGTGTTAAATTTTAAAGCAACAATTTATATTTACTTTAAAATGAGTAAATGCGCATACATTGATGGAACATACTTTTACTTATCTTTCTAAATAAAACTCGTGAGAGAGAGAGAGAGAGAGAGAGAGAGAGAGAGAGAGAGAGAGAGAGAGAGAGAGAGAGAGAGAATCCTAGCTTTAGTTTTTTTATTTCTTAACCAAGCAAACACACACACGTATTCATACACGCAACCAGAAACAACATTTCCCTGAATGTGGATGATCTGTATCGGGGTGCTGATTATAAAAAAGCGTCATTTTCTGGAAAGAAGGTAAGCAGATTTTCGGAAAATTCACAAGATATCATGATGATATCAACTTTATTTAAATAGCCCCTATATATGTTTATGACTTTGGTCAACAAGCATAACTCTAGATAAGTCTTGAACTTGAGTATGATACATATCAGGCATTGAATTAATATTTACCATTCTTATCTAGCCATTGTAAATATTGTGGTAGATAATATTACTTGTAAATATTGTGGTAGATAATATTACTTGTAAATATTGTGGTAGATAATATTACTTGTAAATATTGTGGTAGATAGTATTACTTGTAAATATTGTGGTAGATAGTATTATAAGTATGTTGAATTATCCGAAATATCAACTAAACTGTACAGTAAATCTTATTTCATGCAAACCTGTATTATCTCACCAACGATAATAATGTATTGCATCAGTGACGACGGTTGCAGCATTTTTCTTCACCCATGCGACAGGGAAATATTGCTTTTTTGCTTCCATTTCTTCTTTTATCTAAGTCAGATCGTCTTAGGTCTTCTCGGTCATACACTCTCAAAGCGCTAGGAACGACTTTATCAAAGTACACATCCATTGATGTCTTCTGCTTGACTCGAAGGAGTTGTTTCTTTGTAATAAATATTATGTATTGTCAATTTCATATAACATCTATCTAACACCTATTATATGTGATACTACCTCAATACCATCAAACGTTTTATATTGTTATTTTCTGACGCGTAAAAGTATACTTCGGATGGAAAGGTCATGCCACAGGCATCATTAATTAACATGGTCGTATTAATGCGATGTATGTAAACAACATCTGTACGCGGCTTTAGACCTCTTCGTCCAGTGCTTACCATATCTAGCAATTATAAATATTAAGCTGTATAGATGTTTGTGGATGAGGGAGTGTAAGCGGTAAATATAGTTGAATTCTACTAAGATCATTATTCATATTTTCATACAACATTATAAGACCGAATGACCTACAGATAACTATGAAGATATAACAGTGAATGATAAACTATGCTAAACATATTGCAATATTGAAAAGTTCTTTTACGTTTAATGGAAATTATTGGCTGAGAAAAATAATCCAGATTGAGATTTGCACCAAGACAAGGAAATCCTAGTCGCGGGGCTACAAGTATTGTTTCCCCTTCGAAGCTCTGGGATTTCCTTGTCTCGGTACAAACCCCACCATAGATTCTGTTAATCTCAACAGCTTAATCACTTTCATGCCGTAGTGATGTCGGTGGCAGTTGTAGTCTAGCCAACATCAGCACTTTGCATGCGTCATTGACGATGGTGATATATGTTCTTTTATGAAAGTCAGCACTTGTCATACGCCATTGATTGTAGTCAAATGGTCACATTTTTACAGCTTTGTACTGAATTTTTTAAAATTATTTTTCAATCGTCATTTAGCATACATCTCAGGCCTGTTCGTAATAGTTCACTGTCACTGCCTACGCATTAAAACATTAATTCCCGATGGTATACATTTGGAAGGCATTAAGAAAGTAAAACGTTTTAAAAATTCATGAATATTCAGTTTTCCAAGATTAAAATCACTTTGTAAAGGTAACACCGTTTATCGACCTATTTTGAACATTTCTAAAAAAAACAAAAAAGCAGCGCACATAACAAAGCATAATAATTACATCGACCTACTTTATCAAATATTTTTTCTTATACTCAGTGAAAAACAAATTGACATAAACTTTTCTGCTGTAGGAACTTGACATAAATTGGTATGCTTTAAGAATCTTTACAAATATTGGTATGTTGTAAGAACCTTGAAATGAATTATTCTGCTGTAATAACTTGACATAAATTAGTATGCTTTAAGAATCTTTACAAATATTGGTATGTTGTAAGAAACTTGACATTAATTGGTATGATGTCAGAACATTGAAATAAATTGGTATGCTGTAAGGTTTTGACACCAATTGGTATGCTGTAAGAACCTTGACATAAACTGGTATGCTGTAAGGTTTTGACATAAATTGGTATGCTGTAAGGTTTTGACATAAATTGATATGCTGTAAGAACATTGACATAAATTGGTATGCTGTAAGGTTTTGACATAAATTGGTATGCTTTAAGAACATTGACATAAATTGGTATGCTGTAAGGTTTTGACATAAATTGGTATGCTGTAAGGTTTTGACATAAATTGGTATGCTTTAAGAACATTGACATAAATTAGTATGCTGTAAGAACCTTGACATATATTTTGATGATGTTTATTTTGATGGTGATAAGACTGAAGGCGTTCTGATCACAACGAAAAGACTCTCATTCATATCTCTTACCACTCCGTCACAACTTATATATATATATATATATATATATATATATATATATATATATAGATATATATAGATATATATAGATATATATATATATATATATATATATATATATATATATATATATATATATATATATATATATATATAGATATATATATATATTGTTATGGTGTAAGAATCTTAACATATATTGCTATGATAATTAAGAACCTTGACAAATAGTGATATGCTGTAAGAACAAAAACAACGAAACCAAATCAGATTAAGACAATAATTTATAATGACAGGTGTTATAAATATAAGGTATAAAAAATACAAATGCAACAATGTTTGTAAAACTCAACAAGCAATTAAATTAGTAAAGTGATAAATGAAAAATGTGAGACGTACTTACACTATAATGAATTGAATTAATATTTGTCCGTTAAAACAAAGTCTCTGAATTAATATTTGTCCGTTAAAACAAAGTCTCTGAATTAATATTTGTCCGTTAAAACAAAGTCTCTGAATTAATATTTGTCCGTTAAAACAAAGTCTCTGAACCACTGAAATGTCCCATATAAGTTCAATAAGTGTATCGGTGCTCCAAGAACCATGACGTTGTCAAGAAGGCATTGTCTAGAATTATTTCGAGTAATTTATACCAGTTCCAGAACAATATTATTGTACAAATAATGAGCACTTTCTGTCAGCGCCGAATAGTCCAAACAAATGTTTTTCTTCTCAAAAAATATCAAGTACAACATAAAATACGTCAGAAAACTTGTATCAAGAACACAAAAAGTGTGAATGAATTCGGAAATCAAAATGAAACTGAATACTTCTCCTTAGCTACACCGTAACTTGGGACTGTATTTCGCAACTGACAATATACAATGACATAATCTACTAATATGTTACGACGTGTGTGTGTGTGTGTGTGTGTGTGTGTGTGTGTGTGTGTGTGTGTGATAGGGATTTTTAGCGTAGTTTTAACAATGTTTCAGTCATATCGCAAACAGGTATGCAGTGAGGCAGTTTATAGTGATGTTTAGCACTGGGGCATCATGCCACAGACATGTAACATAATGTCCCACCCACCCAGTCACATTATTCTGACACCAAGCCGACCAGCCCTAACACTAACCTCTTAATGCTGAGCGCCGAGCGAGGCAGCTGTTAGTACTATTTTTTAAAGTCCTTGGTATGACTCGGCCTGGGATCGAACTTACGATCTGCCGCTTCCTTGGCGGACGCTATAACCACTCGGCTCTCGTACTGGTGAATTAAGACGTACTATGTCACGACGTACTATATTCAGATGACCTCACGTAACCAATGGGGAAGCCACAGAATTCTTCTTGAAATTTCCATATCCCGTCCCTCACCGAGAAACTTCGCCATATGCGCCATTTTAAGGTTTATTATTACGATTATTAGTAATAGTATTTAAACAATTAATTTTAGTCATACGTCATTTGTGTTTAAAACAGAGCAAAGTTACACCATTTATATATATAAATATTTTATAAAATTTACAACCATGAACCAAATTTAATTATTTAAATTAAATCATATATCTGAAGTTACAGCAAATATAGACATACATAACACAGGGCACTGTTTTTCGCAACATTGATATAAAAATATAGTGTGTGTGTGAAGTACCGTTTTACAGTAATTCAGTAAAATATGGCTATATGACTAATACTAAAGGATAATGATAAGATTATATAAGATTCACAATGTTGTAAGCTGCCCTTAAATTTTCACTTTGGAACTTTGTTGATAAAATAATTTTTGTTAGTCTTTCTTTAACTTGCTAGGTTTTATTGTCAACAAGTTCTAACAATGCTCATTTTCTACTCGTCTGTACTCTGTGAAGTATAAGATGACAAACTGGTTATAATATAAAATATATAGTCAATTAACGATTCTGGAGAAATGATAAAATCCACCGAACCAATAAAAGACCCACCAGATCTCTTTCTTTTGTTCATGTCTTCGGAATAATCAAGCTGTCTTTTATATCTATCTCCCATACCCACGTCTTTAAGGAGTTACCTTTTGTAAACTTTTCCGTGTTTCGAGCTTGTTATAAAATTACTAGACCGAGTTACCAATACTAATGTTTTCACAATAGTAGTTGCATACTTTGTTAATTTGTTTCAATTAATTTTTGAGTAGGATCTGTATCAAAGTTTTATTTTCAAATAACATCATTTAAGTGTATACAATTTATTACATTGCCATCTATTCAAATTGTCGTGCCTATTATTTAAAGATTTTGATTTTTATTATAATGTGTCAAGCTGATATCAGGGTGAGTCGGCCGACACCGTGTGTCTTGGCAAAGACAAATGGAGCTAGCTTCGTAAAAGCACGGGATGTAACTCTTTCATAATTTCATAATTCTATTCTAGGTGCAACCCCATTAGTGACAACATGGCGGATCCTGAGATATATATGGGAATTAACATTACGCCAAGCAGCAGAGAGGGTGAACCCACCTCGATTTAATAAGATTCCATTTGCAAAACTAAGGCTTGTTACAAAAACAAAACAAAATATCGTCAATAAACCGAGGACTCTAACCGAGAGAGCCACTCTTGGGGTTAGTTCATTTTGTTACTTTTTTTGTCGTCGTAGGTGTTTTGTTTTATTATGCGCACGATGTTTACCCGTTGACACCCTATCGAGGTCACACCCTTTCTGCTGCTCTCTTTCATTAAAAATTGTATCAAGACTGATTCGATATCGTGATCTGTAATCATCAAATTGCATCGTAATGAATCCGTGTTGGCTAATTTGTGCATGCAAGAAGACGTTTTTGAATGTAATTATACCTATATCTCCGCTACACATAGTCTAATGAATATTTCGTAATGTATGTGTATCAACTCCATTAAATACAGCTAAAATATTACAGTTCTTCCTGATCATTTTTGGCATTTGTGTGTTACTGCTGAGAAACATAAATCACATCAGTATTTGTACTGATGTATTCGGGAAAATATTCTTGCCAGATTTGATTGTTTAACCAGCATTGCATCATCATACAAAACTAAAATATTAATAAATCCATCAAGCTCATCCACTGACGGTGCTTCATCAATATTAGTGATAAAATTAAAAATATTATCACCATCTTCATTTAGCGTCTTTGCATTTTTATTAGATTCTTTTAACAGTTCATGCACAGACGGAGCAACTAAATAACGTGCAAATTAAATTACAATATATATATATATATATATATATATATATATATATATATATATATATATATATATATATATATATATATATATATATATATATATATATATATATATATATATATTTCACATGTATGACCAAGACTACTATCTTTTCTAACTACAGTAAATTCTCTTGGACTCTTTTAATACTGCCATAACATTACTGTATTCCAGTTGGCACAAGGATTTTTTTTGTGCTGTGGTTTCCCAATCATTATAAATTCATGATTAAGATCAAAATCGCGCTTTTTTGTCACTATGTATATAATAAGCGAGTTTTTTTTTAACGATATCATCAATAACAATTTCGTTGTTGGTTTCAGTAAAATTTACAATAACCCTCCGCACCTAAGCAGAGGCGTAGCGAGGCGGGGGAGGGGGGGCGGGTACATATGTTCCCGGGCGCCAAGGTACAGGGGCGCCAAAATGAGGCTTGCAACGTTACATTATAATAAGAAAACAAGGGTAATAAATCTGTCACAAGATCGCTGGGGCGCGAATTTTATAGTTTGTCCCCGGGCGCAAAATATCATCGCTACGCCTCTGCACCTGAGTTATTTTTCTGACTTGTGATACTACAAGTATGACTATATTTGACCATTCGACACGCTCATCAATATCCAAACAGCTATATCAGAAATTGTTAATGCTTGAGATGAGTGGATTCTCATTGTACATCCTAGCGTCCATGAAGTTTTGTCTTTCAACGCATCCTCAACAGTACTTATATCAACTTCGACGATATAATTTAACACAAGATTCTCTTTTTCTGACGATCCGGGAATTTCAACATCAATATTTTGTCGTCGCGTCTCTGCTGGTCGAGAACATAACGGATTTGTAATTCTGAAAACTTGTTCTTAATGTAACTGAAGTAATTGTTATTGAAGTGTACTACGAACTATCTTTCTACTTGCCACTATCAAATCGTTTAGTCTACATTTATCCCAAAACTCATTTATGGAAATTTCTGAAATTATTTCGCGTATTATTTTACACTGAATTTTATTCGACTCTAATCTGATTAATGTCTTAGATTCTCTTAAGCGGTCTATGGCTATTAGTTATCTCCTAATAATAATCAACAAACGTTTTAACCATTCGTGCGGAGATAATCCAACAGATAGGGGTGGTTGATCGTGATTGCCACACATTATGACCGCGGTATTCTTTAACAATAACCGATTAAGAAACATTTGTAACACCTCTAATGAAACGGTGTATATTTCATCCTAAATTATTATTTTATGTATATATTTCTCGCGCATTAGTTCAGGAGTGCATTTATCTCCCTTGTACAAAAAAAGCTGTGATAAGTACATGCTTTACATCTCATTCTTTCGTTTTTGCGAGTCTGTGTGTAGGTGTTAAAACAATCATATCATCCGAACCCTGTCTAAATAATTAAATGATATATCGGATATTGTTGGCGCAGATGATAATTCTTACATTTGATTGTTTTTATCTTTAATTTCAACATCTACGAACTTAAAAAAATGATATCATATTTCTTGTTTTATTCTTTACGAACCCTATGGTGCATCAATTCTTGTAAAATGAGTCAGTAATTCTGAATATTCTTTTCTCGATATCAAATGAATCCTCTGCAGCTCTGATTGCATATCATCGATATAGCCAACAATTGTTCATAACCGTATTCCGTTAGACAAATACCGGTAAGCGTTTTCTTGACTTACAAATATATCTCTCTTTGTTGCATCTGCGATTATAAAATCATATTCAGCATCATCTAGAATTAGTCGTGCATAATGATGTTTGTGACCATATACCCCACCTTGAGTAAATTTACAGATTATTATTCTACCTAGATCCTTTGCGGTTTTATCATCATCAGATATTGGTAACCAGACTTCGATCTGCTTTCGATATGATATCCAATATGATATAATTGCCACACATACAATCAACGATATCAATATTTTATATTAAACATATATAATAATAAAACTATTTGTCTCCAGCGTTTTTCTGAAAAGTGCCTACCAATCTAAATATTACAAATTGGATGAAGACTCTAAGCAAACTCGAATGATATAATACGAGCAAATCCGGTTAGATCAAAAATAGGTAGTGGTCCATTTATCGATACTCTAGTCATTTTGTGACGAGGGTGTATAAATCTTTTAAAATATCCAGAACATTCTCTGTAGACAAGAAAACATCCGGGAAAGAACATCGTTATAATTATATTTGGTATTCCACAATACACCGTGACCGTATTCACAACAACTTATTCGTACGTCTTTAAGAAAATCTTACTGTTCAATCACGTGGAAATAGTGTTATCGCAATAGAACACTCGTGGGCATTAATGATCTTCGATATTTATCGGAGCTCCTCCTTTTTCTATTGTTTTTTTTTAAAAATAATATTTCGAAACGTATACAATCTCCCCTGTTTTTACTGTTAGTGGAAATTTTAGTTTTGTTTTCGAACCTGCATACATCAGTAATTGTAGCTCCGATATTTTTGACTAATTCGGCTGATTCGTGTATTTGTTTAAGTCTGTTGTCCGTTAGACCGTTTCCATGTATCGCGTTTGTAAAATATTCGATTACTCGTTTGGATACACAATTTAGTTTTGCAATTTCATCAATTTAAGATTATCAACACTGGGTTTTTGATTTATCAGATAAATTACATAAATAACCGCGGTTACAGGATACGCTCTTTCATAATACGGTTTGTGAATACCAGTCAACATTCCTGGTTTCGAATGTTTACTGATTATGCCACTTTTTTTGTTATGAAGAACAGAATGATATTTGTTACGAATAATCCAATTATCTGTTTCTGCTTGTACAATAAATTTTAATCTGAAAAAAATCTTTTCGATTATAGAGATAATTGACGCTATTTGCCGCTCGTTTGTCGTTCATCGTAGCATCGACACCTTCAGTGATTTTTAACACGGACCATACGTGAGATGCGCCATCTTTGCTAAATTCCTTCTTGGCATCGTGAATTTTATGAATCAAATTTTACCAGAGTTTTTATTGGTAAGTCATGAGATATTCTATCAACATTAAATTTATAAGTAGATGTTTGATTTTGGATAATCTCTCAAACTCTTCCATCTTATATTGAATCAAATATTTAAATAAAAAATATTAAATATACAATGACTCAAAAAAAGAATCAGTGCAGGTGGTTGATGATAGGGTCTACAACATCTTGTAATAAATCCTGTATAAATGAATTCTGCGGACATCATTTGCAAAGTGTAAGACGAGGGAGTCTTGGTTCAAAAAATGTGGTGTTGGATTCAAATGGAAAACACAGTTGTGTGTACAATAAGGTGTTAAAAGATACAGAGAGCTAAAAAGAGTGTGAATGTTTGTCTTGATATTAGAAAGTTTCATGACAACGGACAACGGAATACCAAACAAAGTACCCGCGATTTCATCATTTTTTCCTAAAATTTCTACGGGGATTTGCAAACTAGCTTACATGAACGTTATATTCGGCCCGCAACGTTGATAATTTATTGTCTATGGTGCTATAGTTAACGTCGACGTAATGTTTTGTTGCCTCGTCCTTGTCAGATTTTGGATCTCCAAGTACGGATATTTTATTTCGTTCATGTTGAATTCGCCTGTCATTGTATCACCGGATTTTTGTACTCGTGTGCGAATATTATTCGATATCATCGATATAAGAACACTGGGTTTAATTTTGACGTTTTATTATCAAACACGGCGATACTGTTTTCGGTTACTCCATATATTTCGACGATAATATCCTGCAATGAAAGTTTACTCGTTTCTAATATTTTCCTTGCTTATCCTTAAATGTAACCTCTTTGCTTGTATCCACATTTGCAAGATTTAGTGATTCGGATATTTAATTGTTAATGATTATTTTTACACTCACTTTTGATATTCCGTCAGTAGAAATTTGTTTGGAGAAAGATCTCATGTAAATATCTACCCTTATCCTATAAGATATATTTAAAAGAATAACGATTACTCGTGTATTCGTGTACAATTTTCTGAGGTGGTTTGGTGATTTTATTACAGACTTGAGTACAGCAATTGCTTCACGGCCGTATATTGGTGGATCTGTCATTGTATGTGTCGGTAATGTTGAATGCCAGGTTGGAGTATTTGTTGCGCTGACATATTTTAACTCTTTTGTCGGGGTTAGCAATTACGAATCAGCATAAACAATTACACGTGGATCAATCGCGTATGCGGTCAAGTTCCAGTATTGTTTGGACGTTGTGGTAATTTATCTCGCATAAAACACCTCTAGAGTATTTTTTTTTAAAATTTTTTAGCAGCATCAATAAAATCAACATTTGACATTGGTGTTATTAAACCGTCCCTGGTTGTCTGAGACTTTTTCCATTCCATGAGTGTGGAGTCCCTGGTTGTCTGAGACTTTTTCCATTCCATGAGTGTGGAGTCCCTGGTTGTCTTATACCTTTTCCCTTTTTATATCCTTTTACAGTTGGTTTCTTTAATGCCATTCCTGCCGTTGTCCCAACAGCCCTAAGGTGGCAGTTTTTGCGACAGCAGAGGCAGCGGCAGCTATCACCGCTGGTATTTTTGCGAGGAGTGGAAATATATTACTTGATTTGGTTATATCGGAAATAGCACCCGCGAATAGAGTAATTTCTATTCAGGTCTTGTCATGTTTAGCATCATCATTTTTTTTAACGCTGGCGTTCTCTCAGTGACAGTTTTGACCACCTGTAATCTGATTGTTTTTAGCGTTATTGTGGTTCCTGATTTTTTTTTCACTGACGCGGTTTGTAGTTTTTAAAACAAATCTAACTCGGAATCTGAGTAACATTTACATGATGATATGACATATATAATATTACGAGTGATCTAATTGTGCTATATTACAAATTTTCTACTGATGCATCAATGACTCTCATTCGTCCACCATCACCTTCAAGTAGCATCGAAGTATATCTGAGTATAACAGCTATTGCTCTGTAATTAGTAATAAAGGGGGGGGGGGGGGAGCAACCGGACCAAAAGAGTTACACGAGCTCCGAAAGGTATATCAACGACAGTTTTCGTGTTAAATCAAGATATTCCAACGAAAAGTAAATAATTTTGTATAAATCTAGCGAGATATTTGCAGACCAGTATCTACATTCTGATCACGTCCCATAAATGTCATCAAGCGATGATTATGCACGTGCTACTTGGTTTTGTCCAAAATTAAGTCAATTATCTTCAGATGGTTTTTCTTAGCGAAACCTCAGAAACACCAAGTTGATCAAATATCATATGGCTTCGTGTTTGAGAAATTACTATAATCGTGTATAATCATGTAGCGCAATAAATATATGTCGTGGCGCAGAAACATTTTATGTGATGCTATATGCCATGTATATATACCGTTACTCTGAATACTATCTGTTGTTGTAGTTAGCCATAATAGTAATGATTTATCACCTGTATCCATAAATGAAGATAATTATTTTTCTTCAGTGATTGATCTTGTTATTAATGGCATCCACAATGAGAGTTTTGATAATACTATTTTACCAGCGATGCCTCAAGGTCACCATATTGCATCACTTTTACATACGAGTACAACTTATCTCCGAAAATAACCTTTCTAACATTTCTACAAAAATCGGAAATTTGAGATAGTGGAATTGCACATCCCAAATGTCTACGATTACCTGACAATATAAATCAACGTGTTTTAAATCCTAAATTGTATTCCGAATTAACTTTAATAATCATATCTTCCACATTAACATCAGAAGCAGGAGCAGTACGTTTTATTTTTGGTTGCCTCACGACATAGGATTATTGGAGCCATCTTAGTGAATCGTCATTGGTGGACTAGCTGATCTTGTATAATCATCAGAATATCTTTCTAAGCCTTTTTGAATCGATTCAATATTTCTTCCATCAATCATATATGTAGCGCTATCAACCAGTACCTTAATCTGGTTAACAACCGACTTTGACAGCACCCCCATATTATGTATCATCTGTTTTTATAATTTCACCTTATACTTCGATAAATGCAGCAGAGGGTATTTACTTGTATCCTTAACTTGTATTTCAATTCTGAATCTTTGATTTGGTTGACCACCACGATCCAACAAAAAGGGTAGTATGTGTTGATACACACTTTAACATATAAACACAAACATAATTGCAGACAAGACGGGAGTTGAATGTCAAAGAAGTCGATGAAATAGACGTACACTTAAATGCAAACAGACGACACACAAGAGTAGTAAGTCTTTAAAGGCACATTACTATATTATACCATACACACACAAGAGAAGGGGTAATATAGTTTAAAGGCATAGATGTAATTTACAAACACAAGAGAAGAGGCAAAGGGGTTTAAATGTATAGCTGTAATATAGAAACACAAGAGAAGGGGTAAAAGAGTACAAACACAAGAGAAGGAGTAAAGGGGTTTAAAGGTATAACTGTAACATACAAACCGAGAGAAGGAGTAAAGGGGTTTAAAGCTGTTTTCAACTTATACATACACAAACATAAGCAAACGATATTTTAGCAAATACGATTGGCATTTATTTTTTCTAATGATATGAAACGTGGCGGCTTTTTTTCTTTTGCTACTTCCTCTTATAGTCTGGTTCTCTGCTTAGCATGCTCCCTGCTGTGAACTCCGCTATACTAAATCAGGCGAACGCCGATGCCATATTGTCACGCAGTCTTCCGCAATACAATGTTTGGACGTTGAAACGGGGGAAAACTCCGGTTGGGGCACTAAGCGGTAGCAATCCTATATCAAAACACCATAGATGTATTATCGATCAAATTCCATATTATTAGTCAAACTCTGTATTATCAATCATATTCTGTATTATCAATCAAACTCTGTCCAGCTAAATGACTCGTCATATCACTTTAATTTAACAACTACATACCTTGCACAATTCATTAGCTTGTTCTGAAAATAAATGGCTGCTTTGTCAATATCATCGAACTTATCGGATAAGTTTAATTAATAAAATTAGTAACATATGTCTTCTTCTTTATCGAGTTTTCAGTTTATAAACTGCAAAATCACCAAAAACTATTTCTCTGATCTGAAGTATTTCTCTTTTTAAGTTTGGTTTGGAGCCATTTCTTAAACGTTTTTTATAATGTAGATTTCTAACTGTTAAAGCGACTTAGACGTTCCAAATATATCAACTGCCAGAAAACAGAAAATACTAATGAGTACTTTCTACCTGTTCTCTTCCTTGCGTGCTTTCAATAGTATTCTCTCTTTTAGAAACTTTGGTTAAATATCAATCCATTTACCAGTTTCATTAGGAGAAATATTTTCTTTCTCAGTCGAAGGAACAATTACTTCTATATGTACCATTCTATATGTACCATTCTATCTGTACCATTCTATATGTACCATTCTATATGTACCATTCTATCTGTACCATTCTATATGTTAATGCATACATTTATGTTTAACTACAAATCCCAAAATGAGCAAATGAAAATCCAAAATGAGCAAATGAAAATCCAAAATGAGCAAATGAAGGTGACAATTTTATAAATGCAAATGCATACTGAGAAATATCACCAATATCCAGGAAACCAGGAACAAACAAAACTCCGAACTCTAAAGCAAAGCAAAGCACAGAAAAATTACAGCTTTTTAAATGTTGAACAATTATGAAAGTAAAGTAAATATTTAGAACTGTCGTCTTGCAATACCACAGCTATTACTCTATATATTAGTTTCACATCTGAAAATTCCTGATGTTGTATATGTTGTCACCTGGTGGATATGCACACACACACACATTCGTATTTCATTATGAAAATATCGAAGCGATCAGTCAGATCGAGACAACGCATAAAAAAATCATTAACTTAAAAGATAATCAGCAAAGAACTAAGATGGAAATATTTAACTTGCCTAGACATTTTGATAAGAATATGTTTAATAATTCTTGTGTTTGAAAGTTCATAAGCTCATGAATGCTTTATACAGAGCCTCGATGATGGCAGTATATTATTTTTTCAAGTGACACGTCACTACAACTAGTTTGATTTTTGACCCCGAAACCCACCATTGTGAGATTGGCACGCTGATGTCTGGTCCAGCCAATTTAATTGTACCTACAATATATATGTTACACAGTCCATATGATTATATCTCCGACGACAAACAACCGGAAGTAATAGGTCAGTTGAAGTCAAGAAATGTCATTGATTTGATTGTATTTAATTTGTTCCATGAGAAAATGCCACAAGCATCAATGACATAATACACTTCTTAAGTTGCGGTTGGTTAGTGAGTCCTTAATTTAATTACGACGAGACTTGGCAGTTCCATATAAATGTTTGACTCACCTGGCCTTGTTGCTGTATGGGTTGTTTGTGTTATATATCAGTTGTTTTTGTTGTGTTTCATTTTAGAACAACTCAATCAAGAACAATATAAGACAATACGACTTTCTTCTTTTTTGCAAGTAGTTGCTATCTGGTGGATAGCATGACCGACTCTCGTGAAACTGCAAGACTGAAATAATAAAATAATGGTTACCAAACACCTAGATTTCTGTCGGCCCGGTGAGAAAACAAGTGCACACAAGTCATGCACGAGACGGATAAATATTTATACTTGTACGCATCATCATTGTAACATTATCCTGGTCAAAGCAATTCTGTAAAACTCAGTTTGCGACAGAAAAATCACCAAAACGTTCCACACTTCTCAGAAAGAAGATTATGACGATCTAGTAAATGATACTTTAATTGATTTGAAGTCAATGTCACAGCTGCACTCCAAATTCACTCAAATCACACATTCAGTTTAATTAGTATTTTTTAAAAATGACACATTGACGATTTGAGGCAAAGAAGTTTAGAAGAATCCTGTTTAGCTAGGATTTATATATCTTGTTAAATATGAAAACTTGGTCACGTTGACATAAATTGGATAGGACAAGAAGTATCATGCCTATTTCTACTGCCTAGATAATTATTACCGTAGTCCGTAAATTTAACTTTCTCATGCTTTAGGTACACACAACAAATATGAGCACGGACGGACGGACATTCGTCACAAGAGCTGATATAGATAATCGTGTAAAACGGAACATGCCATGAGCAATCAATATAAATTGGCGATTTTTCTCTTTATAGATCATCTTGAGCTATGGTTTAGCAGATGTTTGAAAACCGAAAAGCATACACACGTACTTGAAAACAAGATCAGTACACTGGAAACAAGTATATGTACATGTAGATAGTACATATATCACGTAATTGTTTATGCCATCTATGAAACGTGCAGTCAGCCAAAACTAGACAGTCTCATATTTCATGTTTTATCTTTGAAGTTTGTTTCCATTTGCATTAATTACTTCGAAATCTCTAGGTAGAACAGAATTTGCCACATATATGGCAGATATTAAAAAAACTCATGGACCCATATCTGCTGTCGCATAACTACTTACGTCTGCGTAAGTACATTTATGGGTGGTGTAATTAGGTTGGGTCTTTCTTTTACTTTACTGTCGTTATGACAGTGAGATGAGCCCAGGAGGGTCGACTGAATTGTTCCGTAGGGTTACATGGGTTTCATTGACCAATCAACCGTTACTGGAATTGTAATTAGCGTCACTTTAAACTGAACTGCGGAGGAGCAGAGACGCAATCCTGGTTTCAGAATACTTTGTGTGGAATTTAAATCCCACCTCTTTTTGTATTTAGAAACGTGAGTACAAATTAGTTTGATTCGTTTTATTTTCTATTTTAATATGCCTCTTGCTCTAATTACATGCCATTCGATTTGTAAATGGCTATTTGAGAAACGTGGCTTCCGTTAATTTGCACGGGGTTGGAGGAAAACTGGATGAATGGATGCAGTTTGACTGGTCCTATATTTATTAATCTTTGTCCTGATAGTGTTGTTTCGCTAGCGATAATGACTTACAAGTTGCTCCTGCTTGCCTCACACCTAAATCGTAAGCACCATTTCAAACAAATTGTAATATTCCAGCTGATTCCGCTTTTCATACTTAGTGGTAATGCACCATATACTTATTGCGACGTTGCACGGTCGGTGAAAAGTATTTTACGAATGGAAGTCACTTCATATCCATTGTATGAAATTCTTGGGGCACAGTGGAAAATTTACTTTTCTGGTATAAGCAAGAATTGTAGAGATAAATACCGAACAGACGGTGTGCACTTGTCAAACAAAAGAGAATGATATTTTATATAAAATCAAAAATCAATGACATTTGTATAAAATCAAAAGACAACGATATTTGTATAAAATCAAAAGACAATGATATTTGTATAAAATAAAAAGACAATGATATTTGTATAAAATCAAAAGACAACGATATTTGTATAAAATCAAAAGACAATGATATTTGTATAAAATCAAAAGACAATGCTATTTGTATAAAATCAAAAGACAATGATATTTGTATAAAATCAAAAGACAATGATATTTTATTTGTATAAAATCACTTCGGGGTGCAATCGTGTCTGCTTGCAAGAAAATGCGTAAGTTAGATTAGAACACCAAAGCATTTAATTCCGTTTTTCCGCATTAGTTTCCTGTCTTGACACATTACTACTGTCATTACATATAATTACGGCTTTAAAGCATATCCTTAACAGTGTCTAGTTTAGGTATACATTTCTGTAGCGTCATTTCTTTACAATAATACTCAATATCATTACAAGTCAACAATTTTATCCGACTATTTCCACTTTATTCTACCAGTTTCTAAGTTTTGCAAATATATGTCTGTTTTTGATAAGTTATCAGGTAGGGTCGGGTGATTCTCATTTTTCAAGTTCAATATATAGGACTTGGCTTTTCCTTTCATGAATTTGTCCTCTACTTCTATTCTACATGCGATTATTACAAGTTACCAAGTGGACATTTCCGCTTGACTCTTATTTCAAGTTATCAAGTGCATACTTACATTTGACAATCTATTATTACAAGTTATCAAGTGCATACTTACACTTGACTATATATTATTACAAGTTATCAAGTGGACATTTCCGCTTGACTCTTATTTCAAGTTATCAAGTGCATACTTACATTTGACAATCTATTATTACAAGTTATCAAGTGCATACTTACACTTGACTATTATTACAAGTTATGAAGTGCATACTTACACTTGACTATATATTATTACAAGTTATCAAGTGGACATTTCCGCTTGACTCTTTTTTCAAGTTATCAAGTGAACATTTCCGCTTGACTCTTATTTCAAGTGCATACTTACATTTGACAATCTATTATTACAAGTTATCAAGTGCATACTTACACTTGACTATCTATTATTACAAGTTATCAAGTGCATACTTACCCTTGACACATGGAAACAGTAATGGCTTTCCAACAAAAAAGCAAACTGGCGTTTCTATAACGAGCAGTTCCGTCAACTTTTCAGCTGCCATGAAGCCGAATGGAGCACAACACACTTAGAATTGTATCTGTAGTTGGTTGTAGACGTGCAAGTCATCGCACAATCTCAACCTCAAAATTCTTCAAGGGTTAAATTTCCAATAGAGGTCTGCTTCCCTTATCACAAAGATAAAAACTACGGCTGGTTTGGCCACCTCATACTAAAACAAATGTTTTAATTGTCTTGGGAGCCACCCCTTTATCACGTGCAGACAAAAGTTGGAATTACAAAATAAGCCTGTGCTATTTCATGGGATTGCAAAATCTGGAGCAAACCATCCACAAAAAAGTATCGAAAGTGCCCCATCAGGCCCACCTAGACAAATCAAGTAAGACGTTACCTACGCCAAATGCACCACATTGCCTTCCATTTTGGTTACAGGTGTTCGAACCCCACTCAGCACACTATCTAATCGAAGGTTTCACTAGGGGCTTTGACATCGGTGACGGTCATAGTGGGTCCATCTCGACATCGGCTTGTAACAACTTGCCATCGGCTGCGGCACAACGAGAGGTTGTGGACGCCAAAATTCAGAAGGAATTGACACTTGGACAAAGTGCTGGTCTGTCTCTTCCAGTCTCGACCTTTACCAAAAACGCAACTTTCTCCGTTATGCCTAATTGCGATAAAGACTCCTGGCACTTACCATAATATTCACAACTTGTCACATCCACAGGGACACTCTGTCAGTGATAATATTCCTCCAGATAAGTCGTCAATTCAGCATGCTTTCGTGTAAGATGCTGAATCTTCCATGAAGCAGTTAGGAAAAGGGTGTTGGATGGCTAAAACTGATACAGCTTGTGCTTTTCGAATCATACAAGTCATGACTTCACATTATCCTTTGCTCGGTTTTCAGCGGAGAAACGAATTCTATTTTGAAAAATGTTTACCGATGGGCTGCAGTTCGAGCTGTAATATTTTCGAACGTTTAAGCAGGGCGTCGCACTGGATAGCCAACAAAAAACTGGGCATTCATCATATTGTTCATGTCTTGGATGATTTTCTAATAATAGATAGTACTAAGAATGGATACTTGCAGAAGCTCAAAGACATCTTACGGCTATGTGAAGACATCGGTATTTATATGGCAACGGATAAAACCTTCCTACCTGCCCCTGTAATGACTTTCCTTGGTTATGAATTGGATGCAGAAATAATGGAATTGCATACTCCACTTGACAAACTTGCCACAGGTCATAAACTGATAAACAGACTCCTGCAGAAAACAAAGATTACACTTCATAATATTCAGTCCATAATTGATACCCTCATTTTCGCCTGTGGCGTGGTACTCCCAGGGCGTGCATTCCTTCGTTGACTCACTAGTCTCACAATTGGAGGTTTACATCCCCTACACCACATTCGACTCAACAATGCAGTAAAATCGGATTTGATGTTGTGTAGTCGGTTTCTTTAGTATTTCAATAGTCGCTCGTTCTTTTTACCAAGTCGTTGGTTGAACTCAGACACACTGACTCTCTTCACTGATGCTGCTAGTACCGTGGGATACGGACCATAAAAGGCTCTAAATGGTTTCATGGGGTTTGGAATGAGGAATGGAAAGAGAAAAAAATTACTATGCTTGAACTTTACCCTTATGTAATTGCTATTCAAATATTGGGGTCTTTGCTTGCTAAAAATTGTATTCATATCCATACTGATAACATGGCCTTAGTTCATATAATCAATAAACAAACGTGCAGGGAATCCGACATTATGTATTTGATTCGGCGACTGGTTCTCACCTGCCTCCACTATAACATTTTGTTCCGTGCTAGTCACGTCCCTAGTCTTAACAACGATTTAACAGGCTGGGAGTGGTATTGTCCATATTAGTACAAAGTGCTCTTTCTCCAATTTCGGTAAAATCTTACTGGCGCAGTTGGAAACATTACATTGCTTTTTTCATCCGCTTTAGAAGTCCACAGCACTTTCCCGGTTTCAAGTACCGATTTGGCACCTTTTTTATATCGTATCTTTTTTTAAAAAAAACACTATGCACCATCAACTATATCTACATATATATCGGCTATTGGTTATGTGCAAAAACTAAAACATATCCCTGATCCAACCAACTCCATTCTTTTTCACAAATTACCACAAACGCTTCATAAATAATTACCGCATTCAAATGCCAGATTACCAATTTATACATGTATGCTAAAACAAACTAGATTTAGTCCTACCCACATTTATCCACAATGCTTTTCGTGCGGTTTTATTTAAGTCTATGTTTCTTCTTGCATTTCATACCTTTGGAGGATAGGAAAAATGACCGTTAGACAACCTGGATGCAACAATCCGAACTTGCTTCATATCACGTTTGCATCAGTGATGATGGTTTAGTTGTCCAGTTTACACATTTACAGACACTCTGACAGTACCCTTTTTCGCTTTAATGTCGCGCCCCAAAACTTACAAGACCAGTGCCCTGTCCACACGCTGCGCCATTATTTACAACTGCGGAATTGTCAGGCGGGACCACTCTTTCTTACATCTGGGGGTTGCCCATAACTAGGAGGAGTTCAACAAAGCCCTGCACACAGTGCTCCTTAAATGCAGTTTTAACCCTCAATTATTTAAAACTCATAGTTTTAGGATAGGCAGAGGCGTAGCTAGAGTGTTTGGCGCCCGGGGACAATATTCATTTCCCCCCACCCCACCTCAACTCTGAAACCCATTATTTTCATCAATAAAATCACCATTACCCGTTACAACCTATTTCAAAGCCCATTTTGGCGCCCCCACTAGTATGGCGCCCGGGGACATATGTACTCCCCCTGCCCCCCCCCCTTAGCTACGCCTCTGAGGATAGGGGCAGCCACAGAAGGAGGTAAGAAGGGTCTCTCAGACAGTCTTATTCGGGTCATGGGTAGGTGGAGGTCAGATGCTTTTAAGAAATATATTTGTCTGAGCGAACGCATTTCCAGTCTGATTTAATGCAGATTTCCGTTGTGGTGTACACGTCATTATCGCACTTCCTACTGCCGTGTTCTGCTTTACAATTCTTCTTCCAGGTCTCGTGGGTGCACAGACCAATACAATCATCTACATCGTACGGGTACTTGCTCTTCATATGGATTCATTGAAGAGTATATCATTTCACATGGGTTAACTTAAAGTGTTCCCAAATTGGAAAACACATTTTTCCAGTGGCTTTCTGCAATATGTAATAAAACCTTTTTTGCCATAAGGGGTGTATAATTTGGCATAATATGTACATATAATATATATGTTCGTTTATGTTTACAATGCGTTTATTTATATTTTAATTTAGATGTATGGAATTTCGTTATTGTACACGTCACCACATCATTCACTACTGCCATGTTCCACTTTCCACATCTTCTCCCAGGTACCGTGGGTGCACAGACAGATACAAATTTAATGCTGCAGGTATCCCCATCCCCGCCCTTTTTCTATTTGGGCTACACAGAGAGCGCTAGACGTGTTGGGCCCTCCCTGTGTGGTGGTGGTCGGAGCCCAAAATTTCAAGCACTTGATCTATGTACATGTATATGAAGTAAGGCTAATACATGTAGGTTGTGTGCATAGAGAAGCTATGCCATTATAGCCGTATCTTTGATAGGCATTTGTATAACCTTCGACTTGAAGTATGTTTGATTTCCATCTATTATCTAAGTCACTAAAAGTGGCCTGCAGCAACACTCATAGATTATTTCTTTCCTGATGCTGAACTCTTACAACAGTCACCTTTGCATGGTCATTCTTGATTAAATTATCTGTCTCCTCAGTCTTGCTGTCCCACGGGCTGTAAACAAACACCTAACCATAAAATACACTGTCAGACCAGAGAAAGCACTGCTGAACATTAACGAAGAACGAACGCTTTCAGAAAAGTTCAGTAATTTGTTGCACCAGATTAGCTAAGCCTTGTGCTGACAAATCAAATTTTGTGTAATTTGCACATTGCGCAGCACATTAATGAAAGTAGGTTAGATCTACCTAGATAAGAATAAATAATTTTACCACAATTAAATGTTTCTTTATTGGTCAAGGTGGACATCTGTGGGAAAAATGATCGCGAGTTTCATATTCTTTACTGGTGTATATAAAGGTTATTTTGAATAGCCAGTGATTCTCCAGTTGTACTGCTAACTTTGAGTGAATATATTTGCGCACACATGTTTATATAAGAACGTATAAAAGGAGAAATAAAATATAGTAATCGTAATTACTTTATAAGTCATAAAACATACGTTTCAAGTAAAGATATATAATGTTATTGTATGTATGTACACGTGTGTATGTGCATGTATGCGTATGTATGTGTGCATGCATATGTGTGCGTGTATGTGTGCATGTATGTTTGTATCCGTATCAAGATAACCGGGTGGCATTATTGGATTCACAACAGAACACTTTGGACGATGATATACATACAATGTAATAATGAAGAAAAAATAAATTACTTTACGAAATACAAAGACAAAGGGTCACAGTGATTACAAACTGAAAAGATGGATCTAGTTTACTCGGCTAGTAAACAATGTGGAATTTTACTTATGTAATAAAAGGAATTCACTCCGATAGTGAAATTATGCAAACAAAAACAAGGGACATATACAAATTATCTGCACAGTCCCGAAAGATCTAATGGGTTTTACGAACCCACAATTTAGCCCACGGCTACAAGTCAATATGTAAGGAGATACACTCCGTTGTCAGAAAACCTTAAACCATCAGGACACTTTATTGCAGCTCCATGGCTGGTACAGTTCAGCTTTACAGCTGCTAAGGTTCATGCTTGTGGTTGGCATTACAGCTTGCACCACGTCGACCTCGATGACTACGATAACTTCCAACGCTCGGGTCACTCTGGTCACTCTGGACGGTAAGTTATAAAATTACATTAACGGCACATACATTACAAAAGAACAAGTTCAGAAATAAACCTAACATTGCTAAAACCCTACTGTACTGAACATTTCTTTAAAAAAAAATTCCTATTATAAATCCATTGCTAAGTCGCAGATAATAATATAAATATGTGCATTATACTTAGTAAACCAAAGCTACATAGCAAACGTACATAATAATACGTGGTAGTAAAATATTTATATCTGATAAACAATTAAATAATAAACCTACATACCTCTACAGCTGAGGATGTGCAAGTATATATAGTAGACTGCTTACTGACAAAATTACCCATAATGTTAATAACTTTACCGACGCTGAGGTATTTATACACGTATATTGTCTGTGCAGTAAATGCATTCGGTTCTTCCCATCGAAAGCACTTCGCACCTGCGGCATAGGATGGATCGAACTCACTATTTTGAAATACAACACAATATAGATTCATCACCTTCTGGTATCGTTGTACACAAAAACGAAACTCGAGTACATGTATTTAATAACTAAAATGGTTTATACAATTCCGTGACAAAATATTCAAGTATGCAGACTTTATTAATTTATACAGTGAGTGGTATATCAAAGATACAGCATACACACTATACATATATTTTTTTTAAAAAATCACAAATAAATACATATACCTGCATTTCCAACGGAATAAGATAGCCAATATATATGTTGACATATAAAATTGACACAATCACGTCGAAGGAGTTGTAAATATATAATAATAATAATAAGAATAAGAATAAGAATAAAAATAATATAATAATAACAATAATAATAATATCAATAATAATATCAATAACATTAATAATAATATAAATATCAATAATAATAATAATAATAATAATAATAATAATAATAATAATAATATCAATAATAATAATTATAATATGATAATAATAATAATATCAATAATAATAATAATAATAATAATAATAATAGTAATAATAATAATATCAATAATAATAATTATGATAATAATAATAATAATAATAATAATAACAATAATAATATCAATAATAATAATAATAATAATAATAATATAAATAATAATAATTATGATAATGATAATAATAATAATAATATCAATAATAATAATATCAATAATAATAATTATAATAATGATAATAATAATAATATCAATAATAATTATAATAATGATAATAATAATATCAATAATAATAATAATAATAATAATAATAATAATAATATCAATAATAATAATTATGATAATGATAATAATAATATCATTAATAATAATAATAATAATAATAATAATAATAATAATAATAATACCAATAATAATAATAATAATAATAATAATAATAATAACAATAATGAGGATTTTTATGGCGCCTAATCCTTAGACGTTCTAAGGGCTTTACTTCAATAATGATACGACAGCAGAAACAAAAAAAAAAACCCATAAAATTGGAAAATATAAAAAATGCTGAAAATATTTAAGGTAGGAAACAATATTTGATCTTTAAGTTCGTTCTTGCAGTCGAGAAAAAAGGAGATAAAAGAGCACTCCTGACAGGGATCACTGTGCCTTTGAAAATTATTTTAATGGGTTTGTTTAGGACTGTTGTCGCTACGATGTCTTCAGTGAGGCAGTTTATAGTGATGTCTAGCACATGGGCATCATGCCGCAGACATGAAGCATGATGTCCCACCCAGTCACATTATCCTGACACCAGGCCGACCAGTCCTAACACTGACCTCTTAATGCTGAGCGTCAAGCGAGGCAGCTGGTATTACCATTTTTTAAGTCTTTGTCATGAATCACCCGAGGATCGAACCATGCGATCTCCAGCTTGCTCTAACCAATAGGCCACTGGAGTGGTTATAATTTCTATGGTCATTTCGTGCCACGTTGCTGGGTCCTGGTATTCAAAATAACCTTGTCCATATGACTTATTTTCTTACTGTTAGCCTTTTCCTTTTCTTCTGTAATGTCTCATCATAACGTTTTTATTTGTACAAGTTTGTTGCTCATTGGTGATCGTTTTAGGTCTTACTTCTCTCTAGTTTAGTCACGAACATATATTAACATATTATGTAAGTTTGAATTCCTTTTAATTTGATTTATCCTTTAATAATTTGCTTCTTTTACTTTCGTGTACACTATCACATCCTAGAAGGTAATTATCTTTTAACGATTCAAGGTTTTCAAACTCTTGAATACTTCCATATATCGTCTTCTCATTCATTGATTTTATTTTCATGACTAATGTTTCCACCTGCTGCTAAATGACTCGTCATTTCAATTTAACAATTACATACCTTGCACAGTTCATTAGCTTGTTCTGAAAACAAATTACTGCTTTGTCAATATCATCGTACTTATCGTATAAGTTTAATTAATAAAACTAGTAACATATGTCTTTCTTTATCAAGTTTTCAGTTTATGAACTCTAGAATCACTAAAACCTGCTTCTCTGACCTGAAGTATTTCCCGTTTTAAGTTCGGTCTGCAGCCATTTCTAAAAAGTTTTTTATATTGTAGAGTTCTAACTTTTAAGGCGATTTAGACGTTCCAAATAGATCAGCTACCAGACAACCAAAATACTAATGAATACTTTCGACCTGTTCTCTTCCTTGTTTGCTTCCAATAGTATTCTCTCTTTTAAAAACTTTGGTTAAATATCAACCCATTTACCAGTTTCATTAGAAGAAATATTTTCTTTCTCAGTCGAAGGAATAATTAACTTTCTACTTCTATATGTACCATTCTATATGTTAATGCATACATTTATGTTTAACTACAAATCCCAAAATGAGCAAATGAAAATCCAAAATGAGCAAATGAAGGTGACAATTTTATAAATGCAAATACATACTAAGAAATATCACCAATATCAAGGAAACCAGGAACAAACAAAACTCCGAACTCTACAGCAAAGTACAAACAAAATTACAGCTTTTTAAATGTTGAACAATTATGAAAGTAAAGTAAATATGGAGAAACGTCGTCTTAAAATACCACAGCAATTACACAAGATAATAGTTTTACGTTTGAAGGTTCCTGCTGTTTAACTTAGTGTCATTTGGTTTATATGCACACACACGTTCGTATTTCATTATGAAAATATCGAAGCAATCAGTCAGATCGAGACAACGCATACATTAATCCTTAACTAATTAGAGAATCAGCAACGAATTAAGATGGATGTATTTAACTTGCCAATACATTTTGATAAGAATATGTGTAATAATTCTGGTGTTTGAAAGTACATAAGCGCATGAATGCTTCATACGATGATGGCAGTATATTATTTTTTCAAGTGACACGTCACTACAACTAGTTTGATTTTTGACCCCGAAACCCACCATTGTGAGATTGGCACGCTGATGTCTGGTCCAGCCAATTTAATTGTACCTACAATATATATGTTACACAGTCCATATGATTATATCTCCGACGACAAACAACCGGAAGTAATAGGTCAGTTGAAGTCAAGAAATGTCATTGATTTGATCGTGTCTATTTGTTGCATGAGAAAATGCCACAAGCATCAATGACATAATACACTTCGTAAGTTGCGGTCGGTTTGTGAGTCCTTACTTTAATTACGACGAGACTTGGCAAGCAGCAGAGAGGGTGAACCCTACAACGTTTTCAGACAAATTTTGGATTGAAATCCTAAAACGAGCCTTCCTACGATCTCATTTTAACCAAAAAAAATGTCTCAGGGGCAAACCCTACAACGTTTTCAGACCAAAAATTTATTGAAATCTTAATGAGCTTTCCCTACGAAATCTCATTTTAACTAAAAAAATGAAAACGGAGACTTTTACGATTTTTTAATTAATTTTGGTCGCAACTTGTTGTCATCCACCCTCTCTGCTGTTAAAGTTTTCAGTTCTGGGTTAATAATTCTTTTACGATTTCAACCGAATATTTGATCCAGTCCGATACGATATCGTGTCCGAGGATCATGTAGATTTATTGTTGCGAATCCGTGCGGAGTCGACTGAGCATGACTAAAGAAATCTCGAAATTGATTGAAGTCCATATCAGAGCACCATGTCTGCCAAATATTTCTAAGAGTATGAGTATCAACTCCGTTGAATACAGCAAGAATATTGCAGTTATCTCTGATGACTTTTGGAACCTGAGTGTAGCGTTGAGTGACATATATCACGTCAGTGTTTTTATGCCTGCCTCTGGAAAAGATCCTAGCAGGATTTTTTTGTTTATCCAACATTATATCGTCGTATACGACTAAATTGTTAATATCTCCATCAATATCATCAATACTCGGTGCTTCATCGATATCCGTTATAAAATCAATGGCGTTCTCACCCTTACTTTCTGATGCATTCTCGTTAAAATCCTTTAACACTTCATAACATCGTTGATCATCTACGCTAGGGGCAATTAAATACAACTTATCCCACTTCATCCATCTCATTATTAAATTGAGCAACAATTGCGTTTTACCGGATCCAGATGGCCGATTATAATCATCCGGATAGAGTTTGGTAGCGCTGCATGATGCTTAATTGGTTCTCTTGTTTTAGTCGCTGAAAAATCAATTATATCCATATTTCTATACATAAATTATGGATCTATATTGTGTGAAGTGTAAAACGCGTACTGACACAGATGATGTGACGACGATTACAACAAAAAATAACCGATCAGCGCTTTCTGGTAAATGCGTACAATGTAGTACAAAGAAATTTAGATTTGTTTCTAAACCCAAGGAACCTTTAAAAAAAAACGAGGAGGTGATATCGCAGCCAAATTAGCAAAACTCCCTGGAACCCCATGGGCAAAATACCCCGGAGAAAAGCACCCTCCAGGATATAGCTACTGTGGACCGGGAACCAGACTTGATATCAGACTCAATAATCAAAATCAACCCAACCCCGGTGAAGAACCAATAAACGCCATTGATAAGGCCTGTCACCTTCATGATGTTGCTTATAAAAGCAGCAATCTGCAACACAGGCATCTAGCAGATGTGAAATTAATTCATGCGTTAAATGCTATTCCTGATAAATCCTTCAAAGAAAAATTGTCTTCATTTTTGATAAAATCGGCTATGAAAAGTAAATTGATGTTAGGTGCTGGTAATTAATAATATGGAATCAATTTATTGTTCTCCGAGGGGATACTGGAGGGGTAACGCTGCAATCAATAAACTCGCTAGTGCTGCAAAAGTGAAAAAAACCACTGCGGCTAATTGGTTATCCGAACAGGCACTATGGCAAATTTATCTACCACCGCCTAAACAAATTCAATTCTCGCATTTAGATGTGACCGCTCCTAATGAAGTTCATCAGGCTGATATATTATTTCTGCCACATGATCGTGGTTACAAATATGCGTTAACCGTAGTTGATATTGCAAGTCGATACAAAGAAGCAGAACCGTTAAAAACAAAATCAGCCACTGAAGTCGCTTCTGCATTTGAAAGGATTTATCGACGAGGTCCTCTGAACTGGCCAAATCTATTGCAGGTTGATTCTGGCAAGCAATTTCAGGGTGTAGTGTTATCAACAATGAAACATCACAATGTCACAATACGACGAGGGCATACTGCGTTACATCGCGATCAGGCACTTGTAGAACGATTTAATCGGACAATTGCTGAGCGGTTATTTGGATATCAATACGCAAAAGAATTCATCCAAGAAAAAAGATCCCGTGAATGGGTTAAAAGATTACCATCTGTGATTACTGCACTGAATAACGAGATTACTAGAACAATCAACATGAAACCTATCAACGCTATTAAAAACAAGTCTATACCCGTACAACCACAAAAAGATTTCAAAGAACCAATTCTTGGTAGTAGTGTCATTGTGAGGTACTTATACGAACCAGGAGAGCTTGAAGGGGGTAGAAAAAGGGCTACTGATCCTATTTGGAGCGTCACTACGCATAAGATATCTAGTATAACACGATCTACGGGTAGACCTCCAGTCTATAAACTGGATTCAACTGCCCCTCAACGAGGATTTACTCGACAACAACTACAAGTGATTCCCGAGGATACTCAATTGCCACCGCATGGTCTTAACTAGCACCGTTGCGTCTATTGCACTCAAGACAAGTCAACATCACATTATTTCTGACATGACCGAGATTGTTATTTTTTCTGTCTACGGTGAATTGGCGAGGATCCTTATCCGAATACTGCCAACGCATTATACAATTGCAACTCGCGCAGTGATTATTCTGTTGTTTCTTCAAAGTGATTATTAGTTCAGCATCAATATCAAATTCTCGTTGTTTTTTTTTTTGTCCTGTTGTTTGTAACCGGAGAGTTTTTTTATTAATGATGCTAACATCAATATCACTTATTGTTGTGTCATTATCATCGAAAACAACTCTTCGAAGTTGATTTATGTTTCGTACTCTGGATACTGCGAGATAGATTAAATTCGACCATTCGATGTGATTATCCACCATCCAAACAATTGTATTCGATATAGTCAATCCCTGTGAAGAGTGTATTGTTGCTGCGTATCCTAGCGTCCACGGGGATTTATTAGCACGCAATGCATCTTCAACGACATTGATATCAACCAGCACAATATCATTTAATACGAGAATTTGTTTTTCACTCTGTCCTGGAATATCAACTTCAATGTTTTGTTTCCGTGTATCCGATGGCCTATAACAAAGGGGTACTGGAAGCGTTGCAAATTTTTCTTTATGCAATTCAAATAACTTCATCTGAAGTGTATCCCTGACTATTTTTCTACTTGCAATGATCAAATCGTTTGGTCTCCATGTTTCCCAGAAATCATTCATTGGAGCTTCTGAAATCACTTCACGCGCTATTTCGCATTGGATTCTATCCGGTTGTAATCTAATTAGTTTCTTAAATTCTCGTAATCGTTCATCAAGTGATCTATAATCAGTGGTGATTTCTTCATAGTAGTCTACAAAACCCTTTAGCCATTCATGTGGAGATGCACCGACAAATGGTGGTGGTTGGCCGTGATCCCCGCACATGACGACTTTTGTGTTTTTGTTTAACAACCACTCAAGAAATTTTTTTAATACATCTAATGACACTGTGCATATTTCATCCCAAATTATGATTTCAGGAATGAATTTATCACCCATACGCTCAGGAGTCCATTTGTCACCTTTCCATCGAAAAAAACTGTGATAAGTGCAAGCATTTACCCCTCGTTGTATCATCTCTCTGGCGAGTCTGTGAGTCGGTGTTAGTACAATCATGTTAGAAACACTAGCGTTTCCACGACGAAATAATTCAATTGCACGAGTTGTCTTTCCTGACCCACCACAACCGTTTAAATAAACTGTCTTATATCTACATACTGGATCAGATACCGATGGTGCATTAGAAAGTTCTGATTGAATTTCAATACGGTTATATGAAAGATATTTATCATCCATGGAAACGTCTGCGGATTCACAATACTCATGTAGCATCTCCTTTTTAAATCGCCAACGCCCCCAATTTTCTTCGGGATCTGTGAATGCCGCTACAGCTGATTTGTACTTATTGTGTATATACATCGAATCAGTGGCTACTCTAACCGCGGTATTAGGAAATCTATTTATCATCGAAAATAGATTAATAGAAGCATAGGCTAGCATTGAACTTCTCAAATGTGTGTACTGGGAATTATATCCATCACAGTAGGTAACAACCGTACCTAATTTCTCACCATTGGATAGAAAAGCATCCTTACGGGATACAAGTTTTCCCTGTTTCATTAAATCCGCTACAATAAAATCGTATTCAGCGACATCTATGATCAACCGCGAAGAGTATTTTGCGTTATCGTATCGTCCACCCTGGGTAAATTTACCGATTATTCTTCTTCCGAGATCTTTTGCTTGTTCTTTTTTAATTTCAAATAACTTCTTAGACCAATTTATGATTTCTTCTTCACTGAAATCTGGAAACTGTTTTCGTAGTTCGTTGATTATTCTATCTAGATCGGGTTGTGGTAGCCAAACTTCTTTCTGAGCTCGATAGCATATAATAGCCTCGGAAACAATCAACGATATTAGCATACCACAATCAATCATATATCTCAATAGCACTATTGGCATCCAGTGTTTTTCAGATAGGTGTCTACCGAGCCAAACATAACTACACGGATGTAACCCTGTAGCTAATTCAAATGATATCACACGAGCGAATCCGGTTAAATCAAAATCAGGCAATGGTCCATTAATCGCAACACGAGTCATTTCATGCGTGGGGTGTCCAAATCGTTTGAAGTACTCAGCGCATTCCCCATACCCGAGAAAACTTCCGGGATAACACGCGGATATATCAATTGAAATCATACCATCACGTGAGTATTTCGTATTCCACAGTCCTCCATGACGAAATTCGACGCAACTCAATTTAACATCCTCGAAAAAATCATTTCGTGTTGGACGCCATGAGTTTTTTTCTCTTGCGAAGTGAGCTACCACTGATGGAATAGTAAAACTATCCGTGAGTAGTTTTTCATGGGAATTCTCCGGTGAAAAATCACTAGCGATTTTTCTCATTCTGTTATCTAATTCTTCAATGCGATATAATTCACCATTTGGTTTTACAAATTGATCGAACTCTTCATCACTTCTAAGTAACCACACTGACACAGGATCATCTTTACACAACGCATGAATAGCATCGAATAATTTCTCTTCATAGAAAACATCCCCGACTAACTCCTTAGGGATATATTTCACGGTTCGTTCTCGTGGAAATATTGTTACCGCAGGTGTCCACGCGTGTTTGTTATGATCAATAATCTGTATTGGCGCTCCATTTTTGTTATATTTCGGTTCGTATAAAACCTCTCCGGTTATCGTCATAACGGTCATTGGGAATCGTAATGATGTTTCTAATTTAGCTATATCAGAAATCTTTGCACCATGCTGTTTCACTGTCAGTTCCCACTCGGTTATTTTCCTACGTCGCAGATCAGTTAGTTTATTTCCTCGGGATGCATTTGTGAAGTGTTCTATTATTCGTTCTGCTACACAATTAAGCCCTGACGAATATTTCATAGGAGCTAGTTTTGCGATATCGGGTTTATCATTTAACGGATATATCCCATAAACCATTGCTGTTACGGGATAAGATCTTTCGTAGTATGGCTTATCGATTCCGGTTAGAATTCCTGGTTTGGAATCTCTACTCACAATGACAGCTTTTTTATTCTTGAGGATTGGTTCAAATTTATCCCTAATAATCCATTTGCCATCGACTTCGATAATGAATTTGATTCGGAAAAAATGCCGTTTTTCCCCAACACGTGAAATTATCACTGCTGCCTTTTCATCATTCATGGTAGCGTCAACAACACCATCAATTCGAAATGTTGACCAACAATAAGATGCTCCATCACGCATAAATTCATTAAAACAGTCTCTGATTTTACTAATCATGGCTTTATCAAGAATTGTATTCTTTGGTGTATTAGAAACTATATCGAGATTGAATTGAGCATCTTTCCAGGGGTAATCTCTCTTGGACTTTTATTTTGGTTTATCGAGATTAAATCTAGGATTGATTTTTAATAATCTCTTAAACTCTTTCATGTTTCCGTCTATTGGACGTTTCTTGGGTTTATCGAGATTAAATCTAGGATTGATTTTGTTACGTTTTTTGGGTCTATCGAGATTAAATCTAGGATTGATTTTCAATAATCTCTTAAACTCTTTCATGTTTCCGTCTCTTGGACGTTTGTTACGTTTTTTGGGTATATCGAGATTAAATCTAGGATTGATTTTTAATAATCTCTTAAACTCTTTCATGTTTCCGTCTATTGGACGTTTGTTACGTTTTTTGGGTCTATCGAGATTAAATCTAGGATTGATTTTTAATAATCTCTTAAACTCTTTCATGTTTCCGTCTATTGGACGTTTTTTGGGTCTATCGAGATTAAATCTAGGATTGATTTTTAATAATCTCTTAAACTCCTTATCAGCATTTTTCGAAGGCGTTCTCCTTAATTCCCTCATGCTATAATTAAAACAAGCATTTAAATGAAAGATTTTTATATAATGAATCACTGCAAGTGGCTTATGATTGGATCAATAACCCCGTGTAACAAATCATGCAGAAATGAGTTTTGTGGGTATCATATGCAAAGCTATCGTCGTGGAAGCCTTGGTCCGTTACCCTGTATTCTATGTGGAGTTGGGGTCAGGGGAAAATCTCAGTTGTGTCTAAATTGCGGTGGTAAGCGATACAGGGAGTTGAAGCGATATTATGAGAAAAGAATAAAAATGGACAATCAATCAGAAATTTTGACCCTGAAAAGGTCCTTGACCCTGACAACATCAAGGATAAAACATAAGAACCCCTCAAGACTACATTGAAAGATTCATTATTGAACCAAACGATGAATTAGACAAACAATAGTATAATATATAAATGAACCAAGAATTCAGACCACACCCTGTGATCACAAATTATGAAGCATCAAGTGATGGTGTTGTAAGAAACCGCAGACTGAAGAAACCAGTTGGTTCTGTGAATAATCAAGGGTATTTGATGTTTGGTGCTGGAAAGAAGACATATTACTGCCATCGTTTCGTGTACGAGTGTTTCCATGGATTGATCGAGGATGATTCTGTCATTGATCACAAGGATTCTAATCCGAAAAACAATTCTTTATCAAATCTGCAAGCTATCACACAAAGTGAGAATTTGAAAAGAGGAGAGACTGGCACTTGTTCAAATAAAGCGAGACCCGTAAAATCTTTGAATACAATAACTAACGAAGAAAAAATATTTCAATCATTATATGAAGCCGGTAGGCACTTCGATATTTGTAGAGCCTCAGTACGATATGTTGCAGAGGGGGTTTATCGATCTGCGTTTTCAAAAAATCGCGGACAGAAAATTAAATTTAGTTATGTCTAATGCGTCATATTTTTCATTTAAAAATATATCATTATTATAGAATAATGAATTCTGAAAACATGAATAGCATTTTATCCGAGATTTCAAAATTGAAAAGTTGGGATATTGAACTATCAGATGGGTTAAATCCTGATCAAATCATGTCTGATTTTCAGGATATAGAATACGGAGTTAGCACTAACAAGTATATGCTACCAAAGAAGTATGCACTCATCAAAAGAATTCAGAATTCTATTCGGGACTCTCTCGCATTTTCCAGTGACGTAAGTGTGTTCGCTCCGTTGTATACCATCGTAGAACGAATACGAAAAGAATTGGGGTACGAATACGAATTGAAAAAGGAGGTTAATTCTAAAGTTAGAAACCTACGGGCGTTAATTCAAGAAAATGAACAATTTTGATTGACCATTTATCATTATTTGATTGTGACCGTCCCTCATAGAGATTTTAATTTTTTTTAGCATTTTTTTGATTAAAACTGTTGAAATCAGTGAATAAAAAATTGATGGCTGGTTCGGATTGATCAATGGAAAAGTGGGGAAAGTGTGATATTATTTATTTTTATAAGGATTTCCACACTTTCCCCATCATTGATAGAGATGTTAAAACACTTCCACGATCGTGTTAGGTCGGATTGAAAAATTGTTTTACAATTGAAAAATTGTTTGCGATTTCAAATAATGGTCAAGGAAGCATTAACGACCCGATTGGCTCGTGAACGACTTGATGCAATCAAGAAATTTATACCAATTCGCGACTCTGTAAGAAATAAACTGCAACAACGACAGAGTTTACAAACTGATTTTGCTGTGGGGTCTGAAGAATTGTTTAAACCAGTAACCACAGCGACGAAAGGGATAGAGCGTGCTATACTGGGAGATGTTCCCGAGACGGGGAAATCTCTTATAGGTGAACTTGAAAAAATAGCAGCGAAAACTGAACAAACAAAACAAATAGAATCAAAAGAAATAGTAGATGATTTACGCGTGATATTTAACGAGGCGGGGTTAGCAAAAATTAATAAGACTGATCCAACAGGAATTCCTGAGCTTGTTGTTACGAATTATGAAAACAGGAAAGATATGTTGAAACCAGAATATCATAAGTTTGTTAGAAATTTAGATCATTGGGCTGATATATTCTACAAAATCAAAACTGAAAAAACAGGTAGAATTAAGAAGAATAGTGCATCATATATTCAATATAGAAATGCGGTGGATATAGTGTATGAAAAATACGAAGAGTTTAAACAACAACAAAAACCGCGAAAATTGCGAGGAAAGCGACAGCAACCTGTAAAGAAAGTAGTCTACTCGCCTAAAAAACAACAACAACTACCTGATCGAGATGATGATGTTTCTGATTATTTCCAAGAAACCGATTTAGAAAAACTAGATGAAGCAACTGGTTATAGCGGAAGTGGATTGCAAAACGCTAGCGTTGGAAACTCTTCGAGGGAAAATCCTTGGATTTCATATCCTGGTAGTGTTCTCAGTGATATATCACGATTAGAAGTTCTTATAGGAGGTTTCCGAGCTGGAAACAACTCACCGGAAATAATTAATGAAGCATCTGATATCTGTAGACGTTTATTTCAAGGCGGTATCATAGATATCAGCACATATCGAGATTTCATTGGCGAGTTAGTAGAGGATTATCATAGTGATTAATCACCGGGATTGAATAAAAACGCTAGCGTTTCCAATTGAAAAATGGTTTCTGATTTCAAATAATGATCATACACTACAATCATGATAAACCAACCCCCGTCTATGTAGTTAATTCACGGTTTCCAGTTTATAGAGCATACTATGGTGATGGTTTAGGCAATACCATTGCAGGGTTATTTGCGAGAATGGCTCCAAAAGTGATGCCGTTGGCTAAACAACTAGGAATGAAAGCAATTGAAGTTATTCGTGATAAGGGTATTGGTGCTGTTGGAGATCTTGCTGGAAAAGCGTTTTCAACTGCGAAGAATAAATTAACATCATTAGTGAAATCACGAAGTGATTTACGAAAAAAGAAACCGTTACCATCTACAACGGAAATGCCTGCAAGTGTTAGTAGAATTATAAATAACGCAGTAGACGAAAAACTAGCGTCGATGGCTTTAACTCCCGACGCAAATATGATAGCAGGAAGCGGCTTTAAAAAACTACGTCGATGAAAATCGTTTATGATTTCACGATTTAGACTCTGATAAATAGAATAAAATGTTCAAAAAATCACATGATCCGGCGTTTGATATAGACGCCCCAGTTGGCAAGGATGATTCTGTACGCGATTATCAATATTACGCTTATCATGCAATAGACGCAAATAGTCGATCGCGAATTGAACTTCAAGTCCATGATACCAGTAAATATTTTTTGCCTTGTGAAGCGTTTATCGAAGTAGAAGGAAAACTTGTAACAGCTGCTGGAGCACCGTATCCAGCTGGTACTCAAGTCGGTTTTGTCAATAATGGTATTATGGCGTTATTTGAGAGTGCAAGATACCTCATTGATGGAAAAGAAATCGAGTCGATAGATCGCGATGTTGATGTGACTACAACAATAATCGGGTTAGCGAGATATTCTGATGATTATACAAGATCAGCAGGACCTTCTATGATGTTTGCAAAGGATGTAAAAAATACCGCTGGAGGAATTCAATTTGTTGTAAGACGACCAAAAAAAGCCAGTGCTGCTAATGATGATGCTGATGTCGAGGCTGTAGTTATAAACAACGACGTTAATTTCAATCTAGGATCCGCAACACGTATTTCAATGTTGCAAGGGGCTAGTAAATCATTTTCATGCGCTATTCCACTGCATCACATATTTGGATTCTGTAGAAACGTCCGAAAAGTTATCTACGGGGCGAAGCATACAGTAGCGCTTGTACGAAAGGGTGATGATAATGACGCAATTTGGAGGATTCCAGCAGACAATGCAAATCCCAATGCTGATGCCGGTAAAGTTATTTTAACAAAAATATCATTGTGGATGCCAATGTTGACTCCAGCAATCACCGCAGAAGAACGATTACTATCATTTATGGACCAAGGAGGAAAGTCGTTGTTAAGTTGGTTAACCGTGAGTACAGATGTTAAACAATCAAATCTGAACGGGTTATTCACGTGGAATCTAGCATCAAAACAAGGTGTTTCAGCTCCACGTCATATATTTGTAGTGTTACAGGATAACACACGAGTTGGCGATCAACGTTTCAGTCATATGATATTTGATCCATTAGGTGTTAAAGACGTCTCACTTAGAATAAACGGTCAGCAGGAACCATCTGAAGATGTGCAACTCGATTACACAGAAAATCATATTGCACGCGTGTATCATAGATTGCTGTCGTTCATGGCACGTGATCAAAATGTTGATACTGGTTTGCAAATATCACAATTAGATTTTAAGAATCTATATCCGATCTATTACTTTTCGCTGGAACATCTTGATTTAACAAGACAATCCGTCGTTGATATACACTTTAGAGCTAATGTAACCAAGCCTGATGCTATTGATAATTATAGAGCGGTTGCTGTCATTCTTAGCGACAAATCAATGCTACTCGAAGGTGTTGGAGGAAGAATGAGAGTGGTAGATGCGCCAGTAGAAAATCTTTGATTGAAATCCTCTATTTAGAATTAATCTGTTATTGTATAATGTCGTATAGTCATATCAATGTGTCTTTGACACCTGGTCAATTAAAAAAATTGCAATCGGAATCAGCCAAAAAATGTGGAACCACAATCACGTTGAAACCCAACCAAATGACTGGTGGTGCAAATAAACTATCGCTGACAACTCGTCAAATAAAACATTTCAATGATGCACTTGCAGCCAAAAAAGGTGTTCAGATTACTCTTTCTGCGGCTGCTATCAAAAATATGATTAAAACAGGCGGTATATTTCCGTTGTTAGCTGCGATTCCAGCATTGATTGCAGCGGCTGCCCCAGCGGTGGCTAAAGCAGCGGCGTTAGGAGCCGTTGGTACTGCAGCAGGAATGGCACTAAAGAAGGCAACTGGGAAAGGATATAAAAAAAAGGGAAAGGGTCTAAGACTACCAGGAACCCCGTATTCGTGGTACAGCGGAAAGGGTCTAAGACTACCAGGAACGATTTATTAATTGAGGAACCTATGGTTCCCAAATCTTCGATGGTTCCCATGTCCAATTTTGATTTAATGGATGCTGCTAAAAAACTAGCGATTAAAAACTTTAGAGGTGTCTTTATGAAAGATCAATTACCACATCAACCAAACAGCGTTGAAACCGGAATCATTAATTTAGATAACAGCACCGGACCTGGTACTCACTGGGTTGCATACGCTATTGATCCACGTGGGATTGTCTATTTTGATTCATATGGATTAGCCCCACCAAAAGAGTTTATGCGGTATATAAAAACCCTTCCAATGAAGACTTGGTATTCTACGCTACCAACACAAACGATGATTGACCCACCAATATGTGGCAGCGAAGTATTAAATGTCCTTAACGCTATTTCTAACTCCTTGAGTAACCCAAGCGGAAAACCACCACATGTTGTCGTTAATGAATACACTAGTAATCGCTGGAAATCGAAACGATTTTAGAGAGAGAAAGAGTTTTACAATAACATGATTGATATTTGGGGGAGATCTTTGAAACCCAAACCCGATGGCACTGCACCACCTGATTCTGTCAAGGATGTAAAAAAAATAATTGAAGATGAAATCGCTGAGACGTTGAACTTAACAAATGTTGATCCTAATGAAATAGTTGTATTTCAAGACAAACAGGGTAAATTGAAATCCAGTGATGTGTCATTGAATGACATTTTGATACGGCAGCGCGACGCCGCTGAAAACTCTATTGCGCTGTATTCCAGCGGTGGACGACTTAAACCAGGCGCACTTGTGTCTACGATCACCGACGCGATTGCTACCAACGAACGTGAGCTGAATGATCTTATACGAGGTTATAATTGTTTTCGCAAAAATGTCGTACATAAAATCTTTGGAACACCGCTTGTGGTTGGCATGACTCTCGCTGAAATTAAAAACTATCTATCGCTATTCTTTTTTAACAAGGACGCGGGAAGGATGATGAATGAAAATGAAATCAATGCAAATTATCTCGAGATTTCTAAACTAATAGAAGATCAAAAACCCACTAACGACGTCATTGTTAAGTTTTTTGGAACCCCGCTTGTGGCAGGAATGACTCTCGCTGAAATCAGTGAGTTTATCGGCAATCACACTCACAATGCCTACGTCGCTAATAATTTCTTTGGTATCCCGGCTACATCTACAATAACTCTCAAAGATATTAATATGTTTATGGTGAGACAAACAACACTTAATACCATCGTGGATAGATTTTTGGGGAGAACACCTGGTTCTGAAACCACATCGTTGACAGGTCCAACCCTCGCTGAAGTTAAAAAAGCTATTGACGAACAAAAGCTCACAAATGAAATGGTTAATAAGTTCTTTGAGGGTTCTAAAAGTTACAATATCACTACGACATATTCTGAACTCGACAGGAATTATAGTACCGAAAAAGGTTTTGGATTCAGCCTCCTTTTGGTTTCATTTTTTAAACGCCGGAATGGAACGATAATGAAAGATACCGAAATCAAAAAAACCTATCTCGACGTCATTGACGATATTATTAAACTAAAAGAAAAATCTGAAAGGGTAAAGCATGGGACCTTTGATTGGATAAAAGACTCTAATGCTAAATTGAAAGTCAATATCGGGGAGTTGCCCCATGGTATCTACAGGATGACGTTAATCTCTAACAAGCAATTTGATATCATCGTGAAAGGTAAAACCTACTTTGGTGGCACCGCGACAGTAATTATCGCGGGGGGAGAAGAAGAATTTGAGATTGTCGCGGTTGATAACACCGTTAGAAAACATATAGCCTGGTGTTTAGAATTCGTAGGTGAAGTAAACTACCCCCTGATCTACTCCCCGGAAGATGGTAATTAATTGAAAACACTAGTGTTTTTAAAATAACAATGATTTCATCAACGCAATGTCGCTATGATCAGGTCAGAGAATTTCAAACTAGACTCAAAACCCTCGCCGAGGAGTATCAAATAAAAATAAAAAAATACCGACGAAGAATCACCGCAATTGATATTACTATGTACTCGGTGTCAAGCGTTCTCGCTGGCGCCGGAATAATACTTGCATGGGTTACAATGATTGCCCCGGTCGTAGTTCCAATTTGCATTTCTGCGGTGGCTACAATCGGGGGTATATCAACCGGGATAGCAAAAAAGATATCATCATGCAGCCAGAGTAAACTGCAGAATTACTTACTTCAATTTCATATTGCATCAACCGCATATTCGCAGTTATCCCTGATGATATCGTCGTCACTCGATAATACAATTATATCAGGTAGTGAATTCTCAGCGATGGTCAGTATTTTTGATTCCACGATATCGAAATTAGAGCGACAACATGAGTATAATAACAATGACAACACCGATGGAATCAGAAAACACGAACCCAAAAAACAAAATGATCTCAATAATATCAACATTACCAGATTGTGAGTTCTCAGTGATGGTCAGTATTTATGATTCCTCGATACCAAAATTAGAAATAAATCATGAGTATAATAACAATGACAACACCGCAGGAATTGCTTCAACGAATAGTGGAGAACACGAACCCAGTACAAACAAGCATGATATCAATAACATCAACGAATCCAGAATTCAGTGTGAATTTCCCCTCTCCGGTCCCAGTGAAGGAGATAGCGCTAGCAAAATTACGAGTATACCACAGTTGGCCTAATATCAGATCAAAATCATTTGGTGGTCAACAACCGAATAATTCACTGGTGTTTGCGAATAAGAATAAAGACGACGGTACCCCAGACTGGAACGTCGTTTCGATACCAACAGGGTCATACCAAATAGAACAAATCAATAATGAATTCGCGCGTAGAATAAAATCGATTACTGGAAAAGAATCAAAAATCGCTATAACAGTTCATGAGCCGACACTATCATCCGCAATTGAGATAAGCACAGAAGGATACGTCGTAGATATCTATCAAAGTTCTATTAGAACCGTACTAGGATGGCCTGAATTACCACCGGAAAAATCCACCACCGACTTAACCACGGATGTACAATCATATCATGAAATCAATCCCAGTTATCGAGATGATTTATCTGATATAAGAAAAGGAAAAATCGCCGATAGATTTATATTCACCAACAAAGACACATTGCAATGTGATTTTATCATTAAAAGAACAACCGACTCATCTGTTACTATTTCATTTACGCTAACTGACGTCCGTGGTTATTTTAATGAGATTAAACAATTATATGACACACAACTAGAACAACTACGGAAAACAAGATCGCAAAAACACGTTGAAATAATAAATCAACTTATATCGGACATGGAATATATCTATGAACTAATTATTCAAACAATAATTAATGACAACAGCGACAATAAACAACGATTCCTAACCGATTACAATATCACAGAAGACAATCTGCGTAATTTCAAGTTTCCGAAATACAACGCTGATGAATTAGCAAGAATTGTTAAAACCGATATCAAAGCGCTACAAAAATCAGATTCAACTGTCCTCCTCAAATATAATAATGATCCAGATGGTGGCGGTAGGCATATCGCTCCGTTCAACGTGAATATTTCATCGGTGATTGCGCTCAATTTAGTATGTGATTTTATCGAAGGAAGCTATCAGATTAATCTAGAGCAATCAAATCAAGCTCAGCAGGGATATATTCTTTATTCATTTGCACCAACAGCTCCTCCAGGATTCCTAATTATTGAAAACCCAATTAATCCTGTCTACATGCGATGCCATAATAATTCGTTAACCAGAATTAATTTCTAACTCACCGACCAGTCAAATAATCTGATTGATTTACAAGAAGAGGTGTTAGCGATTAGTCTGTTTGTGAGATCCTAAAGACTTGATCAAATCATTTATTATTTTTTGTTAACCCAGAACTGAAAACTTTAGCAGCAGAGAGGGTGATGACAACAAGTTGCGACCAAAATTAATTAAAAAATCGTAAAAGTCTCCGTTTTCATTTTTTTAGTTAAAATGAGATTTCGTAGGGAAAGCTCATTAAGATTTCAATAAATTTTTTGTCTGAAAACGTTGTAGGGTTTGCCCCTGAGACATTTTTTTTGGTTAAAATGAGATCGTAGGAAGGCTCGTTTTAGGATTTCAATCAAAAATTTGTCTGAAAACGTTGTAGGGTTCACCCTCTCTGCTGCTTGGCAGTTCCATGTAAAATGTTTGACTCACCTGTGATTATGCTTTACTTTTATAAGTGTTGTCGATGGTAGCTATGATTTTGACTAGACTCTAGGGTTACAATGAGAAATTCTGGCATACGAAGATATTGTAAAACAAACTATAAGTTCGGTTTGTCCCTGTGACTTACTAACAAATAGTTTCTCCTAACCAACGTAACGCTATTCCAAAGTATATACTATTGTCTTACCTTTCTTGTTAAAGTTGTTTATGTTGTAAATTTGCTTGTACATGATTGTAGTAAGACCTTTTGAAACAGACGTCTTGGTACAAACGCCATCATAAATGATGTTTCTCAACCATATTTCCCCAATGAAATTAAAGCAACCCTGCACTTTTGCAATTTAGATAACACTTCAATGTGCAATTTAATTCATCAGGTGCTATTGTTACTTTTCCCTGTCTATTAAGGTCATCAGAGTTGGTACTTCTTTATGAAAATCTGAAAATATATTTAACTATAATCTAGCTATATATTCCGTTCATAAAAACGAGAGATCTTATGAAAACGGTTATAATTGGTAGATGTAAAGAGGTACTACAAAACGATCGTCTAAAGCCACGTACTATTATTGTTGTTCAAAATACAGTACTATTTGTTATACGAAAATGTTAATGAGGGTAAATAGGCTACCTGTCGACCCTAAGTAAAGCGTTCAATACATGAGAAAATGAAAACATGAAAACTATTTGATAGTGTTCCTGTAAAATCAGATCATTGCTGTCCAACTTAAAAATCTGACGGCGACTGCTTAGGCAGCATGTTCTGGTGACCTTTGAAATAACTAATGGAAATGTAGCTTTCAAAAAATCTTTAAGTGACTTAAATCGTTCGGCATCACACCATCTACCATCCGCACACACACACACACACACACACACACACACACACACACACACACACACACGAAGAAGCAGCCAAAACAAACCACATAATTTTCACACCATCTACCATCTACATTATTCAGTCTCCCAAACGTTACCATCCACACACACACACACACACACACACGCACACACACACACACACACGAAGAAGCAGCCAAAACAAACCACATAATTTTCACACTATCTACCATCTACATTATTCAGTCTCCCAAACGTTACCATCCACACACACACACACACACACACACACACGAAGAAGCAGCCAAAACAAACCACATAATTTTCACACCATCTACCATCTACATTATTCAGTCTCCCAAACGTTAAGATATAAGGCTTCATCTTACTGTTTGATAACATTAGCGATTATAATAAAAACATAAGTCACCAGAAAGTGACTCCTAAGCGTTGATATCAGATCTTTACGTTGGACCGTGGATATCTGATTTTAATCAGATTATATATTATCACAATTTAATCCATGGGTGTCATTATTAAAATAACAATAAGTAATAAATATATTTTGTACCGGTACTGAACACTTCTAATTTTTTTTCCTTTAATCTTAAACCAAAATCTGCAGTAGGCGATGGAATATTGGGTATAAACTACTGTACCGTTCTTAGTGTTTAGTGAGGGGATTTCTAATTCATGATATTCTATTAATAGTTTCGTTCGGGAAATATGGCGAGTGGTGCTATTAATAGCGAGCAGCAGAGAGGGTGAACAGACCACGTTTTCAAGCAAAAATAAGGCTTCCAGATCACGTTTTCGAACAAAATATGGCCTATAGATAACGTTTTCGAACAAAATATCAGGTTTCCAACAAATCTCATTTAACCCAAAAAAAAGTCTCCATTTTTGCAAAAACGGAGATTTTACGATTTTGCTCGCAACGATGTGGTCATCCACCCTCTCTGCTGCTACAGGTTAACAAAAAATAAGAAATGATTTTAACCGAATATTTGATCAAGTCCTTAGGACTTTACAAACAAACTAATCGCTAACACCTCTTCTTGTAAATCAATCAGATTATTTGACTGGTCGGTGAGTTTGAAATTAATTCTGGTTAATGAATTATTATGGCATCGCATGTAGACAGGATTAATTGGGTTTTCAATAATTAGGAATCCTGGAGGAGCTGTTGGTGCAAACGAATAAAGAATATATCCCTGCTGAGCTTGATTTGATTGCTCTAGATTAATCTGATAGCTTCCTTCAATTACATCACATACTAAATTAAGCGCAATCACCGTTGAAATATTCACGTTGAACGGAGCGATATGCCTACCACCACCATCTGGATCATTATTATGTTTGAGGAGGACAGTTGAATCTGATTTTTGTAGCGCTTTGATATCGGTTTTAACAATTCTTGCTAATTCATCAGCGATGTATTTCGGAAACTTGAAATTACGCAGATTGTCTTCTGTGATATTGTAATCGGTTAGGAATCGTTGTTTATTGTCGCTGTTGTCATTAATTATTGTTTGAATAATTAGTTCATAGATATATTCCATGTCCGATATAAGTTGATTTATTATTTCAACGTGTTTTTGCGATCTTGTTTTCCGTAGTTGTTCTAGTTGTGTGTCATATAATTGTTTAATCTCATTAAAATAACCACGGACGTCAGTTAGCGTAAATGAAATAGTAACAGATGAGTCGGTTGTTCTTTTAATGATAAAATCACATTGCAATGTGTCTTTGTTGGTGAATATAAATCTATCGGCGATTTTTTCTTTTCTTATATCAGATAAATAATCTCGATAACTGGGATTGATTTCATGATATGATTGTACATCCGTGGTTAAGTCGGTGGTGGATTTTTCCGGTGGTAATTCAGGCCATCCTAGTACGGTTCTAATAGAACTTTGATAGATATCTACGACGTATCCTTCTGTGCTTATCTCAATTGCGGATGATAGTGTCGGCTCATGAACTGTTATAGCGATTTTTGATTCTTTTCCAGTAATCGATTTTATTCTACGCGCGAATTCATTATTGATTTGTTCTTTTTGGTATGACCCTGTTGGTATCGAAACGACGTTCCAGTCTGGGGTACCGTCGTCTTTATTCTTATTCGCAAACACCAGTGAATTATTCGGTTGTTGACCACCAAATGATTTTGATCTGATATTAGGCCAACTGTGGTATACTCGTAATTTTGCTAGCGCTATCTCCTTCACTGGGACCGGAGAGGGGAAATTCACACTGAATTCTGGATTCGTTGATGTTATTGATATCATGCTTGTTTGTACTGGGTTCGTGTTCTCCACTATTCGTTGAAGTAATTCCTGCGGTGTTGTCATTGTTATTATACTCATGATTTATTTCTAATTTTAGTATCGAGGAATCATAAATACTGACCATCACTGAGAACTCACAATCTGGTAATGTTGATATTATTGAGATCATTTTGTTTTTTGGGATCGTGTTTTCTGATTCCATCGGTGTTGTCATTGTTATTATATTCATGTTGTCGCTCTAATTTCGATATCGCGGAATCAAAAATACTGACCATCGCTGAGAATTCACTATCTGATATAATTGTATTATCGAGTGACGATATCATCAGGGATAACTGCGAATATGCGGTTGATGCAATATGAAATTGAATTAAATAATTCTGCAGTTTACTCTGGCTGCATGATGATATCTTTTTTGCTATCCCGGTTGATATACCCCCGATTGTAGCCACCGCAGAAATGCAAATTGGAACTACGACCGGGGCAATCATTGTAACCGATGCAAGTGTTATTCCGGCGCCAACGAGAACGCTTGACACCGAGTACATAGAAATATCAATTGCGGTGATTCTTCGTCGGTATTTTTTTATTTTTATTTGATACTCCTCGGCGAGGGTTTTGAGTCTAGTTTGAAATTCTCTGACCTGATCATAGCGACATTGCGTTGATGAAATCATTGTTATTTTAAAAACACTAGTGTTTTCAATTAATTACCATCTTCCGGGGAGTAGATCAGGGGGTAGTTTACTTCACCTACGAATTCTAAACACCAGGCTATATGTTTTCTAACGGTGTTATCAACCGCGACAATCTCAAATTCTTCTTCTCCCCCCGCGATAATTACTGTCGCGGTGCCACCAAAGTAGGTTTTACCTTTCACGATGATATCAAATTGCTTGTTAGAGATTAACGTCATCCTGTAGATACCATGGGGCAACTCCCCGATATTGACTTTCAATTTAGCATTAGAGTCTTTTATCCAATCAAAGGTCCCATGCTTTACCCTTTCAGATTTTTCTTTTAGTTTAATAATATCGTCAATGACGTCGAGATAGGTTTTTTTGATTTCGGTATCTTTCATTATCGTTCCATTCCGGCGTTTAAAAAATGAAACCAAAAGGAGGCTGAATCCAAAACCTTTTTCGGTACTATAATTCCTGTCGAGTTCAGAATATGTCGTAGTGATATTGTAACTTTTAGAACCCTCAAAGAACTTATTAACCATTTCATTTGTGAGCTTTTGTTCGTCAATTTCTTTTTTAACTTCAGCGAGGGTTGGACCTGTCAACGATGTGGTTTCAGAACCAGGTGTTCTCCCCAAAAATCTATCCACGATGGTATTAAGGGTTGTTTGTCTCACCATAAACATATTAATATCTTTGAGAGTTATTGTAGATGTAGCCGGGATACCAAAGAAATTATTAGCGATGTAGGCATTGTGAGTGTGCTTGCCGATAAACTCACTTATTTCAGCGAGAGTCATTCCTGCCACAAGCGGGGTTCCAAAAAACTTAACAATGACGTCGTTAGTGGGTTTTTGATCTTCTATTAGTTTAGAAATCTCGAGATAATTTGCCTTGATTTCATTTTCATTCATCATCCTTCCCGCGTCCTTGTTAAAAAAGAATAGCGATAGATAGTTTTTAATTTCAGCGAGAGTCATGCCAACCACAAGCGGTGTTCCAAAGAATTTATGTACGACATTTTTGCGAAATCTATTATAACCTCGTATAAGATCATTCAGCTCACGTTCGTTGGTAGCAATCGCGTTGGTGATCGTAGACACAAGTGCGCCTGGTTTAAGTCGTCCACCGCTGGAATACAGCGCAATAGAGTTTTCAGCGGCGTCGCGCTGCCGTATCAAAATGTCATTCAATGACACATCACTGGATTTCAATTTACCCTGTTTGTCTTGAAATACAACTATTTCATTAGGATCAACATTTGTTAAGTTCAACGTCTCAGCGATTTCATCTTCAATTATTTTTTTTACATCCTTGACAGAATCAGGTGGTGCAGTGCCATCGGGTTTGGGTTTCAAAGATCTCCCCCAAATATCAATCATGTTATTGTAAAACTCTTTCTCTCTCTAAAATCGTTTCGATTTCCAGCGATTACTAGTGTATTCATTAACGACAACATGTGGTGGTTTTCCGCTTGGGTTACTCAAGGAGTTAGAAATAGCGTTAAGGACATTTAATACTTCGCTGCCGCATATTGGTGGGTCAATCATCGTTTGTGTTGGTAGCGTAGAATACCAAGTCTTCATTGGAAGGGTTTTTATATACCGCATAAACTCTTTTGGTGGGGCTAATCCATATGAATCAAAATAGACAATCCCACGTGGATCAATAGCGTATGCAACCCAGTGAGTACCAGGTCCGGTGCTGTTATCTAAATTAATGATTCCGGTTTCAACGCTGTTTGGTTGATGTGGTAATTGATCTTTCATAAAGACACCTCTAAAGTTTTTAATCGCTAGTTTTTTAGCAGCATCCATTAAATCAAAATTGGACATGGGAACCATCGAAGATTTGGAAACCATAGGTTCCTCAATTAATAAATCGTTCCTGGCAGTCTTAGACCCTTTCCGCTGTACCACGAATACGGGGTTCCTGGTAGTCTTAGACCCTTTCCCTTTTTTTTATATCCTTTCCCAGTTGCCTTCTTTAGTGCCATTCCTGCTGCAGTACCAACGGCTCCTAACGCCGCTGCTTTAGCCACCGCTGGGGCAGCCGCTGAAATCAATGCTGGAATCGCAGCTAACAACAGAAATATACCGCCTGTTTTAATCATATTTTTGATAGCAGCCGCAGAAAGAGTAATCTGAACACCTTTTTTGGCTGCAAGTGCATCATTGAAATGTTTTATTTGACGAGTTGTCAGCGATAGTTTATTTGCACCACCAGTCATTTGGTTGGGTTTCAACGTGATTGTGGTTCCACATTTTTTAGCTGATTTCGATTGCAATTTTTTTAATTGACCAGGTGTCAAAGACACATTGATATGACTATACGACATTATACAATAACAGATTAATTCTAAATAGAGGATTTCAATCAAAGATTTTCCACTGGCGCATCTACCACTCTCATTCTTCCTCCAACACCTTCGAGTAGCATTGATTTGTCGCTAAGAATGACAGCAACCGCTCTATAATTATCAATAGCATCAGGCTTGGTTACATTAGCTCTAAAGTGTATATCAACGACGGATTGTCTTGTTAAATCAAGATGTTCCAGCGAAAAGTAATAGATCGGATACAGATTCTTAAAATCTAATTGTGATATTTGTAGACCAGTATCGACATTTTGATCACGTGCCATGAACGACAACAATCTATGATACACGCGTGCAATATGATTTTCTGTGTAATCAAGTTGCACATCTTCGGATGGTTCCTGCTGGCCATTTATTCTCAGTGAGACGTCTTTCACACCTAACTGATCAAATATCATATGACTGAAACGTTGATCGCCAACTCGTGTGTTATCCTGTAGCGCTACAAATATATGACGTGGAGCTGAAACACCTTGTTTTGATACTAGATTCCACGTGAATAACCCGTTGAGATTTGATTGTTTAACATCTGTACTCACGGTTAACCAACTCAACAACGATTTTCCTCCTTGGTCCATAAATGATAGTAATCGTTCTTCTGCGGTGATTGCTGGAGTCAACATTGGCATCCACAATGATATTTTTGTTAAAATAACTTTACCGGCATCAGCATTGGGATTTGCATTGTCTGCTGAAATCCTCCAAATTGCGTCATTATCATCACCCTTTCGTACAAGCGCTACTGTATGCTTCGCCCCGTAGATAACTTTTCGGACGTTTCTACAGAATCCAAATATGTGATGTAGTGGAATCGCGCATGAAAATGATTTACGAGCCCCTTGCAACATTGAAATACGTGTTGCGGCTCCTAGATTGAAATTAACGTCGTTGTTTATAACTACAGCCTCGACATCAGCATCATCATTAGCAGCACTGGCTTTTTTTGGTCGTCTTACAACAAATTGAATTCCTCCAGCGGTATTTTTAATATCCTTTGCAAACATCATAGAAGGTCCTGCTGATCTTGTATAATCATCAGAATATCTCGCTAACCCGATTATTGTTGTAGCCACATCAACATCGCGATCTATCGACTCGATTTCTTTTCCATCAATGAGGTATCTTGCACTCTCAAATAACGCCATAATACCATTATTGACAAAACCGACTTGAGTACCAGCTGGATATGATGCTCCAGCAGCTGTTACAAGTTTTCCTTCTACTTCGATAAACGCTTCACAAGGCAAAAAATATTTACTGGTATCATGAACTTGAAGTTCAATTCGCGATCGACTATTTGCGTCTATTGCATGATAGGCGTAATATTGATAATCGCGTACAGAATCATCCTTGCCAACTGGGGCGTCTATATCAAACGCCGGATCATGTGATTTTTGAACATTTTATTCTATTTATCAGAGTCTAAATCGTGAAATCATAAACGATTTTCATCGACGTAGTTTTTTTAAAGCCGCTTCCTGCTATCATATTTGCGTCGGGGGTTAAAGCCATCGACGCTAGTTTTTCGTCTACTGCGTTATTTATAATTTTACTAACCCGTGCAGGCATTTCTGCTGTAGATGGCAATGGTACCGGTTTCTTTTTTCGTGTCACTAATGAAGTTATTTTATTCTTCGCGGCTGAAAACGCTTTTCCAGCAAGATCTCCAACAGCACTAATACCCTTATCACGAATAACATCAATTGCTTTCATCGATAATTGTTTAGCTAACGGCATCACTTTTGGAGCCATTCTTGCAAATAACCCCGCAATGGTATTACCTAAACCATCACCATAGTATGCTCTATAAACTGGAAACCGTGAATTAACTACATAGACGGGGGTTGGTTTATCATGATTGTAGTGTATGATCATTATTTGAAATCAGAAACCATTTTTCAATTGGAAACGCTAGCGTTTTTATTTAATCACTGTATTAATCCTCTACTGACTCGCCAATGAAATCTCGATATGTGCTGATATCTATGATACCGCCTTGAAATAAACGTCTACAGATATCAGATGCTTCATTAATTATTTCCGGTGAGTTGTTTCCAGCTCGGAAACCTCCTATAAGAACTTCTAATCGTGATATATCATTGAGAACACTACCAGGACAGAAACTCTTTGAGTTTCCAACGCTAGTGTTTTGCAATCCACTTCCGCTATAACCAGCTGCTTCATCTATTTCGTCTAAATCGGCTTTTTGTAAATAATCAAGAATATCATCATCAGGCGGTAGTTGTTGTTGTTTTTTAGGCGAGTAGACTACTTTCTTTGTAGGTTGCTGTCGCTTTCCTCGCAATTTTCGCGGTTTTTTTTTTGTTGTTTAAACTCTTCGAATTTTTCATACACTATATCCACCGCATTTCTATATTGAATACATGATGCACTATTCTTCTTAATTCTACCTGTTTTTTCAGTTTTGATTTTGTAGAATATATCAGCCCAATGATCTAAATTTCTAACAAACTTATGATATTCTGGTTTCAACATATCTTTCCTGTTTTCATAATTCGTAACAACAAGCTCAGGAATTCCTGTTGGATCAGTCTTATTAATTTTTGCTAACCCCGCCTCGTTAAATATCACGCGTAAATCATCTACTATTTCTTTTGATTCCATTTGTTTTGTTTGTTCAGTTTTCGCTGCTATTTTTTCGAGTTCACCGATAACAGATTTCCCCGTCTCGGGAACATCTCCCAGTATAGCACGCTCTATCCCTTTCGTTGCTGTGGTTACTGGTTTAAACAATTCTTCAGATCCCACAGCAAAATCAGTTTGTAAACTCTGTCGTTGTTGCAGTTTATTTCTTACAGAGTCGCGAATTGGTATAAATTTCTTGATTGCATCAAGTCGTTCACGAGCCAATCGGGTCGTTAATGCTTCATTGACCATTATTTGAAATCGTAAACAATTTTTCAATTGTAAAACAATTTTCAGTTAATTCAACACTTCGGATGATTTTTAAACCAGTGATGGAATCACCGTAGAAGCAATTTAACGGCGTTATCATTGATGAGGGAAGTCACATAATTGTATATAAAATAATTAATACTGTGACTTCCCTCACTTTTCTATTGATCAATCTGACATATCATATCGAGAAAACCATCCATTAACGGCCTATCGATTTGACATTTTCAATCAAAAAATGCTAAAAAAATGAAAATCTCTCTGAGGGTCGGTCACGGACAAAATCTCTTTGAAGATCGGTCACGGTCAAAATTGTTCATTTTCTTGAATTAACGCCCGTAGGTTTCTAACTTTAGAATTAACCTCCTTTTTCAATTCGTATTCGTACCCCAATTCTTTTCGTATTCGTTCTACGATGGTATACAACGGAGCGAACACACTTACGTCACTGGAAAATGCGAGAGAGTCCCGAATAGAATTCTGAATTCTTTTGATGAGCGCATACTTCTTTGGAAGCATATACTTGTTAGTGCTAACTCCGTATTCTATATCCTGAAAATCAGACATGATTTGATCAGGATTTAACCCGTCTGATAGTTCAATATCCCAACTTTTCAATTTTGAAATCTCGGATATGATGCTATTCATGTTTTCAGAATTCATTATTCTATAATAATGATATATTTCTAAATGAAAAATATGACGCATTAGACATAACTAAATTTAATTTTCTGTCCGCGATTTTTTGAAAACGCAGATCGATAAACCCCCTCTGCAACATATCGTACTGAGGCTCTACAAATATCGAAGTGCCTACCGGCTTCATATAATGATTGAAATATTTTTTCTTCGTTAGTTATTGTATTCAAAGATTTTACGGGTCTCGCTTTATTTGAACAAGTGCCAGTCTCTCCTCTTTTCAAATTCTCACTTTGTGTGATAGCTTGCAGATTTGATAAAGAATTGTTTTTCGGATTAGAATCCTTGTGATCAATGACAGAATCATCCTCGATCAATCCATGGAAACACTCGTACACGAAACGATGGCAGTAATATGTTTTCTTTCCAGCACCAAACATCAAATACCCTTGATTATTCACAGAACCAACTGGTTTCTTCAGTCTGCGGTTTCTTACAACACCATCACTGGATGCTTCATAATTTGTGATCACAGGGTGTTGTCTGAATTCTTGGTTCATTCGTATACATAATACTATTGTTTGTCTAATTCATTGTTTGGTTTAATGATAAATCTTTCGATGTAGTCTTGAGGAGTTCTTATGATTTTATCCTTGACCTGACTTTGTCAGCGTCAAGAATACTGACTTTGTCAGCGTCAAGAATACTGACTTTGTCAGCAGCAAGAATACTGACTTTGTCAGCGTCGGGGTCAAAATTTCTGATTGATTGTCCATTTTTTATTCTTTTATCATAATATCGCTTCAACTCCCTGTATCGCTTACCACCGCAATTTAGACACAACTGAGATTTTCCCCTGACCCCAACTCCACATAGAATACAGGGTAACGGACCAAGGCTTCCACGACGAAAGCTTTGCATATGATACCCACAAAACTCATTTCTGCATGATTTGTTACACGGGGTTACTGATCCAATCATAAGCCACTTGCAGTGATTCATTATATAAAAATCTTTCATTTAAATGCTTGTTTTAATTATAGCATGAGGGAATTAAGGAGAACGCCTTCGAAAAATGCTGATAAGGAGTTTAAGAGATTATTAAAAATCAATCCTAGATTTAATCTCGATAGACCCAAAAAACGTCCAATAGACGGAAACATGAAAGAGTTTAAGAGATTATTAAAAATCAATCCTAGATTTAATCTCGATAAACCCAAAAAACGTAACAAACGTCCAAGAGACGGAAGCATGAAAGAGTTTAAGAGATTATTGAAAATCAATCCTAAATTTAATCTCGATAAACCAAAAAAACGTAACAAAATTAATTCTAAATTTAATCTCGATAGACCCAAAAAACGTCCAAGAGACGGAAACATGAAAGAGTTTAAGAGATTATTAAAAATTAGTCCTAAATTTAATCTCGATAAACCAAAAAAAACGTCCAAGAAAGATTACCCCTGGAAAGATGCTCAATTCAATCTCGATATAGTTTCTAATACACCAAAGAATACAATTCTTGATAAAGCCATGATTAGTAAAATCAGAGACTGTTTTAATGAATTCAAGCGTGATGGAGCATCTTATTGTTGGTCAACATTTCGAATTGATGGTGTTGTTGACGCTACCATGAATGATGAAAAAGCAGCAGTGATAATTTCACGTGTTGGGGAAAAACGGCATTTTTTCCGAATCAAATTCATTATCGAAGTCGATGGCAAATGGATTATTAGGGATAAATTTGAACCAATCCTCAAGAATAAAAAAGCTGTCATTGTGAGTAGAGATTCCAAACCAGGAATTCTAACCGGAATCGATAAGCCATACTACGAAAGATCTTATCCCGTAACAGCAATGGTTTATGGGATATATCCGTTAAATGATAAACCCGATATCGCAAAACTAGCTCCTATGAAATATTCTAGTTCACTGAATTGTGTAGCAGAACGAATAATAGAACACTTCACAAATGCATCCCGAGGAAATAAACTAACTGATCTGCGACGTAGGAAAATAACCGAGTGGGAACTGACAGTGAAACAGCATGGTGCAAAGATTTCTGATATAGCTAAATTAGAAGCATCATTAAAATTCCCAATATCAGTAACAACAATAACCGGAGAAGTATTATACGAACCGAAATATCAATCACGAGGAGCCCCAATACAGATTATTGATCATAACAAACACGCGTGGACACCTGCGGTAACAATATTTCCACGAGATAGAACCGTGAAATATATCCCTAAGGAGTTCGTCGGGGATGTTTTCTATGAAGAGAGATTATTTGATGCTATTCATGCGTTTTGTAAAGATGATCCTGTGTCAGTGTGGTTACTTAGAAGTGATGAAGAATTCGATCAATTTGTAAAACCAAATGGTGAATTATATCGCATTGAAGAATTAGATAACAGAATGAGAAAAATCGCTAGTGATTTTTCACCGGAGAATTCCCATGAAAAACTACTCACGGATAGTTTTACTATTCCATCAGTGGTAGCTCACTTCGCAAGAGAAAAAAACTCATGGCGTCCAACACGAAGTGATTTTCTCGAGGATGTTAAATTGAGTTGCGTCGAATTTCGTCATGGAGGACTGTGGAATACGAAATACTCACGTGATGGTATGATTTCAATTGATATAGCCGCGTGTTATCCCGGAAGTTTTCTCGGATATGGGGAATGCGCTGAGTACTTCAAACGATTTGGACACCCCACGCATGAAATGACTCGTGTTGCGATTAATGGACCATTGCCTGATTTTGATTTAACCGGATTCGCTCGTGTGATATCATTTGAATTAGCTACAGGGTTACATCCGTGTAGTTATGTTTGGCTCGGTAGACACCTATCTGAAAAACACTGGATGCCAATAGTGTTACTACGATATATGATTGATTGTGGTATGCTATTATCGTGTATTGTTTCCGAGGCTATTATATGCTATCGAGCTCAGAAAGAAGTTTGGCTACCACAACCCGATCTAGATAGAATAATCAACGAACTACGAAAACAGTTTCCAGATTTCAGTGAAGAAGAAATCATAAATTGGTCTAAGAAGTTATTTGAAATTAAAAAAGAACAAGCAAAAGATCTCGGAAGAAGAATAATCGGTAAATTTACCCAGGGTGGACGATACGACAACGCAAAATACTCTTCGCGGTTGATCATAGATGTCGCTGAATACGATTTTATTGTAGCGGATTTAATGAAACAGGGAAAACTTGTATCCCGTAAGGATGCTTTTCTATCCAATGGTGAGAAATTAGGTACGGTTGTTACCTACTGTGATGGATATAATTCCCAGTACACACATTTGGGAAGTTCAATGCTAGCCTATGCTTCTATTAATCTATTTTCGATGATAAATAGATTTCCTAATACCGCGGTTAGAGTAGCCACTGATTCGATGTATATACACAATAAGTACAAATCAGCTGTAGCGGCATTCACAGATCCCGAAGAAAATTGGGGGCGTTGGCGATTTAAAAAGGAGATGCTACATGAGTATTGTGAATCCGCAGACGTTGCCATGGATGATAAATATCTTTGTTGTAACCGTATTGAAATTCAATCAGAATTTTCTAATGCACCATCGGTATCTGATCCAGTATGTAGATATAAGACAGTTTATTTAAACGGTTGTGGTGGGTCAGGAAAGACAACTCGTGCAATTGAATTATTTCGTCGTGGAAACGCTAGCGTTTCTAACATGATTGTGTTAACACCGACTCACAGACTCGCCAGAGAGATGAAACAACGAGGGGTAAATGCTTGCACTTATCACAGTTTTTTTCGATGGAAAGGTGACAAATGGACTCCTGAGCGTATGGGTGATAAATTCATTCCTGAAATCATAATTTGGGATGAAATATGCACAGTGTCATTAGATGTATTAAAAACATTTCTTGAGTGGTTGTTAAACAAAAACACAAAAGTCGTCATGTGCGGGGATCACGGCCAACCACCACCATTTGTCGGTGCATCTCCACATGAATGGCTAAAGGGTTTTGTAGACTACTATGAAGAAATCACCACTGATTATAGATCACTTGATGAACGATTACGAGAATTTAAGAAACTAATTAGATTACAACCGGATAGAATCCAATGCGAAATAGCGCGTGAAGTGATTTCAGAAACTCCAATGAATGATTTCTGGGAAACATGGAGACCAAACGATTTGATCATTGCAAGTAGAAAAATAGTCAGGGATACACTTCAGATGAAGTTATTTGAATTGCATAAAGAAAAATTTGCAACGCTTCCAGTACCCTTTTGTTATAGGCCATCGGATACACGGAAACAAAACATTGAAGTTGATATTCCAGGACAGAGTGAAAAACAAATTCTCGTATTAAATGATATTGTGCTGGTTGATATCAATGTCGTTGAAGATGCATTGCGTGCTAATAAATCCCCGTGGACGCTAGGATACGCAGCAACAATACACTCTTCACAGGGATTGACTATATCGAATACAATTGTTTGGATGGTGGATAATCACATCGAATGGTCGAATTTAATCTATCTCGCAGTATCCAGAGTACGAAACATAAATCAACTTCGAAGAGTTGTTTTCGATGATAATGACACAACAATAAGTGATATTGATGTTAGCATCATTAATAAAAAACTCTCCGGTTACAAACAACAGGACAAAAAAAAAACAACGAGAATTTGATATTGATGCTGAACTAATAATCACTTTGAAGAAACAACAGAATAATCACTGCGCGAGTTGCAATTGTATAATGCGTTGGCAGTATTCGGATAAGGATCCTCGCCAATTCACCGTAGACAGAAAAAATAACAATCTCGGTCATGTCAGAAATAATGTGATGTTGACTTGTCTTGAGTGCAATAGACGCAACGGTGCTAGTTAAGACCATGCGGTGGCAATTGAGTATCCTCGGGAATCACTTGTAGTTGTTGTCGAGTAAAACCCCGCTGAGGGGCAGTTGAATCCAGTTTATAGACTGGAGGTCTACCAGTTGATCGTGTTATACTAGATATCTTATGCGTAGTGACGCTCCAAATAGGATCAGTAGCCCTTTTTCTACCCCCTTCAAGCTCTCCTGGTTCGTAAAAGTACCTCACAATGACACTACTACCAAGAATTGGTTCTTTGAAATCTTTTTGTGGTTGTACGGGTATTGACTTCTTTTTAATCGCGTTGATAGGTTTCATGTTGATTGTTCTAGTAATCTCGTTATTCAGTGCAGTAATCACAGATGGTAATCTTTTAACCCATTCACGGGATCGCTTTTCTTGAATGAATTCTTTTGCGTATTGATATCCAAATAACCGCTCAGCAATCGTCCGATTAAATCGTTCTACAATGGTCTGATCGCGATGTAGCGCAGTATGCCCTCGTCGTATGGTGACATTATGATGTTTCATTGTAGATAACACTGCACCCTGAAATTCCTTGCCAGGATCAACCTGCAATAGATTTGGCCAGTGCAGAGGACCTCGTCGATAAATCCTTTCAAATGCAGAAGCGACTTCAGTGGCTGATTTTGTTTTTAACGGTTCTGCTTCTTTGTATCGACTTGCAATATCAACTACGGTTAACGCATATTTATAACCACGATCATGTGGCAGAAATAATATATCAGCCTGATGAACTTCATTAGGAGCGGTCACATCAAAATGCGAGAATTGAATTTGTTTAGGCGGTGGTAGATAAATTTGCCATAGTGCCTGTTTGGATAACCAATTAGCCGCAGTGGTTTTTTTCACTTTTGCAGCACTAGCGAGTTTATGGACTGCTGATTTACCCCTCCAGTATCCCCTCGGAGAATAATAAATTGATTCCATATTATTAATTACCGGCACCTAACATCAATTTACTTTTCATAGCCGATTTTATTAAAAATGAAGCCAATTTTTCTTTGAAGGATTTATCAGGAATAGCATTTAACGCATGAATTAATTTCACATCCGCGAGATGCCTGTGTTGCAGATTGCTGCTTTTATAAGCAACATCATGAAGGTGACAGGCCTTATCAATGGCGTTTATTGGTTCTTCACCGGGGTTGGGTTGATTTTGATTATTGAGTCTGATATCAAGTCTGGTTCCCGGTCCACAGTAGCTATATCCTGGAAGGTGCTTTTCTCCGGGGTACTTTGCCCATGGGGTTCCAGGGAGCTTTGCCAATTTGGCTGCGATATCACCTCCTCGTTTTTTTTAAATCAGATCTCATAGACACAAATCTAAATTTCTTTGTACCACATTGCACGCATTTACCAGAAAGCGCTGATCGGTTATTTTTAGTTGTAATCGTCGTCAAGTCATCTGTGCCAGTACGCGTTTTACACTTCACACAATATAGATCCATAATTTATGTATAGAGATATGAATATAATTGATTTTTCAGCGACTAAAACAAGAGAACCAGTTAAGCATCATGCAGCGCTACCAAACTCTATCCGGATGATTATAATCGGGCCATCTGGATCCGGTAAAACGCAATTGTTGCTCAATTTAATAATGAGATGGATGAAGTGGGATAAGTTGTATTTAATTGCCCCTAGCGTCGATGATCAACGATGCTATGAAGTGTTAAAGGATTTTAACGAGAATGCATCAGAAATTAAGGGTGAGAACGCCATTGATTTTATAACCCATATCGATGAAGCACCGAGTATTGATGATATTGATGGAGATATTAACAATTTAGTCGTATACGACGATATAATGTTGGATAAACAAAAAAATCCTGCTAGAATATTTTCCCGTGGGCGTCACAAAAACACTGACGTGATATATGTCACTCAACGCTACACTCAGGTTCCAAAAGTGATCAGAGATAACTGCAATTTATTGTCTGTATTCAACGGAGTTGATACTCACACACTTAGAAATATTTGGCAGACATGGTGTTCTGATATGGACTTCAATCAATTTCGAGATTTCTTTAGTCATGCTCAGTCGACTCCGCACGGATTCGCAACAATAAATCTACATGATCCTCGGACACGATATCGTATCGGACTTGATCAAATATTCGGTTAAAATCGTAAAAGAATTATTAACCCAGAACTGAAAACTTTAGCAGCAGAGAGGGTGGATGACCACATCGTTGCGAGCAAAATCGTAAAATCTCCGTTTTTGCAAAAATGGAGACTTTTTTTTTGGTTAAATGAGATTTGTTGGAAACCTGATATTTTGTTCGAAAACGTTATCTATAGGCCATATTTTGTTCGAAAACGTGATCTGGAAGCCTTATTTTTGCTTGAAAACGTGGTCTGTTCACCCTCTCTGCTGCTTAGCGCAACACGCTACATGGAAATCCTGTGGAATTGCGGGTGGACGTGGAAATGAATTACCCTGGCTGGTAAGTGCAGGAGTATTGATTTTTTTTTTTTAATACAATTAACACATTTCTAGCTGTTGCTATCTTTGCGATAGCTCTTGACAGAGCTTGGATTTTTTTTTTTATATAGTCTGTGATGTGTATAGTCTGTATTCCTGGAACAGTGTTTTATATAACTGTTTTACGTAACTGTTTTATGTACCAGTGTTTTACGTCACAGGATTTTACGTCACAGGGTTTTAAGTCAGTGTTTTACTAATTGTTTTGTGTAACAGTTCGTTCTTCACTGCATCGCGAATTTATTCTATCTGTAAATTTCAGGTCCGTATTATTCAATTAATCTAACATTATCTAATTAGTTTCACAAGAATAATCTACACATAATTCGATACATTATCTAATTCGTTTCACAAGAATTATCTACACCAAATTCGATAATTTTTAGTAAGTGTAATGGCTCTGACCTGAAAATTGAGCTAGGCCTATAGATTGTATAAAAATCGCCATGCTATCTGAAGCGAACTGTAACACCGAATAGCTCGACTGTGTGTGTATTCTGTGTGTGTGTGTGTGTGTGTGTGTGTATCAAAAATGTTTTATATGGTGTGTTCTCAAAGTTGGAGAGACCTTGTTGCTGTATGGGTTGCTTGTGTTATATATCAGTTGTTTTGGTTGTGTTTCATTTTAGAACAACTCAATCAAGCACAGCAGAAGTCAATACGACTTTCTTATTTTTTTGCAAGTAGTTGCTATCTGGAGGATACCATGACCGACTATCCTGAAACTACAAGACTGAGATAATAAAATAATGGTTACCAAACACCTAGATTTCTCTGTCGCCTAGGTGAGAAAACAAGAGCACACAAGTCATGCACCAGACGGATAAATATTAATACTTGAAATAATTATTCGCATCATCATTTTAACATTATCCTGGTCAAAACAATTCTGTAAAACTCAGTTTGCGACAGACAAATCACCAAAACGTCCCTCACCCCTCAAAAAAAAGACTACTATCCAGTAAGTGATATTTTAATTGATTTTAAATCAATGTCATATCGACGCTCCAAATTCACTCAAATCACACATTCAGTTTAATGTGCAATAATATGATAATAAATAATTTGTATTTTTTAAAAATGACACATTGACGATTTGAGGCGAAGAAGTTAAGAAGAATCCTGTTTAGCTAGGATTTATATATCTTGTTAAATATGAAAACTTGGTCACGTTGACCTTAATTGGACAGGACAAGAAGTATCATACCTATTTCTACTGCCTAGATAATTATTACCGTAGTCCGTAAATTTAACTTTCTCATGCTTTAGGTACACACAACAAATATGAGCACGGACGGACGGACATTCGTCGCAAGAGCTGATATAGATAATCGTGTAAAACGGAACATGCCATGAGCATTCAATATAAATTGGCGATTTTTCTCTTTATAGACCACCATGAGCTATGGTTTAGCAGATGTTTGAAAACCGACAAGCATACACACGTACTTGAAAACAAGATCAGTACACTGGAAACAAGTATATGTACATGTAGATAGTACATATATCACGTAATTGTTTATGCCATCTATGAAACGTGCAGCCAAAACTAGACAGTCTCATATTTCATGTTTTATCTTTGAAGTTTGTTTTCCATTTGCATTAATTACTTCGAAATCTCTAAGTAGAACAGTTTATTTCCACATATATGGCAGATATTAAAAAAACTCATAGACCCATATCTGCTGTCGCTGTCAAACCAGAGTCAGCACTGCTCAACATAAATAATTAAAAGAACGAACGTAAACGATTCACAATCTGTCAGCGCGCTTTCACTTTCAGAAATGATCCGTACGTTGTTGCACCAAAAAAAAAGCCCCTAAACTTTGTGCTGACAAAGCAAATTTTGGGTAATTTGCGCAACGCACAGCACATCAATGAAAATAGAATAGATCTACCTAGATTTGAATCAGTTATCTTACCACAATTAAATGTTTTTTTTATTGTTCAAGGTGGACAGCTGTGATCGCGAGTTTTATAATCTTTACTGGTGTATGTAAAAGTTATTTTAAATCGCATTTGCGCATCTATGTTTATATAAGAACGTATAAAAGGAAAAAAAATATTACAATCGTAATTACTTAATAAGTCATAAAACATAAGTTTCAAGTAAATATAGATACTGCAATTGTATGTATGTATGTATGTATGTATGTATGTATGTATGTATGTATGTATGTATGTATGTATGTATGTATGCATGCATGCATGCATGCATGCATGCATGCATGGATGGATGGATGGATGGATGGATGGATGGATGGATGGATGGATGGATGTATGTATGTATGTATGTATGTATGTATGTATGTATGTATGTATGAATGTCTATCTGTCTGTCTGTCTGTTTGTTTCTTTGTATGTAAGTAGTAATATGGAACGATCTAGCGACAATGGGAAATCCATTCAAAAAGGACTTGGTACCTTCTGACGACAAGGGGAATTTAACATGGTGGGACTAACTAGCGACAAAGGAAATTTAACATGGGGAATATTATTTGGGACCTTCTGGCGACAAGGGAAATTTAACATGGTGGTACTATCTAGCGACAAGGGAAATTTAACATGGTGAATATTATTTGGGACCTTCTGGCGACAAGGGGAATTTAAAATGGTGGGCCTATCTAGCGACAAGGGAAATTTAACATGGTAGGCCTATCTAGCGTCAAGGGAAATTTAACATGGTGAATATTATTTGGTACCTTCTGGCGACAAGGGGAATTTAAAATGGTGGGCCTATCTAGCGTCAAGGGAAATTTAACATGGGGAATATTATTTTTATTTGGGACTGTCTAGCGACAAGAGAAAATAGAGGCAAGGAAAGCAAATGTCTTTTCGAGGTATATGAGTGGCCCTGAAAACAAACCACACATACTCCTATCAAAACAGAAGGGAAGGAAATTAAAATCACACAATCTCCTATACACACAGAAGGAAAGGAAAACAAAACTAGGATAATTAAGAACATCATACAGTCTTTGTGAAATATGTTCATTGTTTTCATTCATTCATCAATTTAATAAAAAGGTAGTATGATATTTATTGTCAACTGACTTCTTAACATATCTCAAATTTAAGGGATGTCCTGTGTTTCTCAGCACACACTACAAACAATGTTGCCAAGTTGTAACAAATCTAAGTCGAAGGGGAAAAAAAGCAGCCCCAAAATATGCTTTGTTCTATCGACAGTCTAAGATGTGTGTTTTGATTTGAAATTCAAAGTTCACCATATGCAGGTTCATAAAGTGCAATGTCACTGGCATCAATCATTGTTACATTGTTACAATTCTTCCGAACATGTGTTTTGGTTGTGGTATTTTTATTTCAAAGTTAGCCATAAGCAGGGTTATACAGTGCAAGATCACTCGCGTCATTCTTGAAATGGTTTTGTATTTGTTTCCTTTCTAAAAAACGGTAGATCTCATGTTTAAAAAGATTTCCGTGACACATTGCAGTGCCAAAAATAAAGATAAAGCTCTGATAACTGAATTGTACAAGTTTAAACTCAAGATTTTATTTCATCCAACGATTTACTGATTGACTATTTGTAAGGGTGTAGCGTTTGAAAAACAAATTACATGATGAATAAAAATTATGGTGCTTACTGATTCAAATTTTGGAGAGGTATCTTCAAACGGGAACATCTACCATTAGGATTTCAATCAAATGTATTACGACTGAGAGAGAGAGAGAGAGAGAGAGAGAGAGAGAGAGAGAGAGAGAGAGAGAGAGAGAGAGAGAGAGACTATGTTATACCTACTTTTAAAAAGAATCAGGACACTTACGCTTGCTTTTGTGGTATATTTTCCCTTAGAATAATTCAAAGAAACACACATCCCACTTAGAAAATCAATTCCTTAGGAAAGGTCCACGATTTTAAAATATCACCAGAGTGAACCGATGACAAATACGACTAAAATGTTCTCACAAAATAGTTAATCCAAATACGCTGTGATGTATTTGACTCTAAAATTGTAAAATTGACATAATGTTCGTGGGATCGCCCAGAGTACGATTGTTCTTGCTTTAGTTTTACTTATTTTTTTAAATATAAATTAATCTAAGGGTGAAACACCACCTATCTCGAAACTAGGTGCAGAGCTACTGAAGTCAATTCGAAGTGAACTGGGTAAGAAAATTAGCCTAGCCAATGAAATCGTTTATGATGAGTGATGCAATGTTTTGTACAAAGGTAGTATGGCAAAATTATAAACACGCTCTCAAGTTGTTCCCAATGCAGTGCAGACTGGAATGTGAACTTAAATCCGTCCGTTGTGTATTGTAATATTGCTTCTTACCACATCAACTACTGATTGGTCACAGTACTCGTACCATTTCATTTTACCACATCAGCTACTGAACGGTCACAGTACTGGTTTGCATTTTGAAACTGACAATTTATTTGTATCTCACTTACATTTTGACGTACACACTCACATCGGTATAGTCAGGAGTGATGCAGTATTAAGTGGCATGGTTTTTTGTTTCTTTTTTCTTCTTTTCTTTTTAAACTTGTTAATCTGGGATTTGTACGAATTAACGAAGCAAGTTCAGTGAACATCAAGGATATAAACCTAAGTTGTCTGTCTATTGATGTGAATATTTACATTAAAAACAATATGACCTGCAAAACACAGATATACGGCAAGCATGATTAGAATGAACACAACAACACCTAACAGTAGTAACAAAGAGCTGTTTTTCTTCACGTCCGCGTAACTTAGAGTTTCACTCCTCTTTCAAGACAAACTTGGTATCCTTTTGTGAGCGTGAAATTAAAATACTGAAGAAACGTAAGCGCTTTGCTATAGACTATAGTATAGATAATTTCAGGAACAAACTAAACAACACAAATACCGTTACAACAATAGAAAGCCCGAAATCGCCTATTTAAAAAAAAAATGCGTTTAAAAAAATAATTAAAGATTAACGATGGCTAAGCAATAAAACCGAACTAAAGAAAGGCAATGCCATTTGTATATAGGCCTTTCACTTTGATATTGTATGCGGATGTAATCTGCCATGTATTAACAGCTTGAAAAAAGGTATACGCAAAGATAATCCTCAATTCAGGGAAAATACACATATCGAAACAAAACATGCAATTTACTATCCACACACGGGTAAGCAGCTAAAATAAACCACATAATTTACTATCAAATATCACACCATCTACCACACACACACGGGGAAGCAGCCAAAAAAAATTATACAATTTACTATCCACACACGGGTAAGCAGCTAAAACAAACCGCATAATCTACTATCCAATATCACACCATCTACCATCCAAACACCGATAAGCATCCAAAATAAAACATACAATTTACTATCCCGACACGGGGAAGCAGCACAAAACAAAAACAATATAATCTACTATCCAAAATCACACCATCTACCATCCATACACACGGTCAAGAAGCCAAAACAAAACATACAATTTACTATACACACACGGGGAAGCAGGCGAAGCAAAACGGTTTTGTGTTGGAAATGGTTGGATAGTTTGATGTGAGGGATAGAAAGAAGTCAAAGAGCATCTATATTTTAAAAAAATGTAGAACAAACGACAGACGCATTGGTTTCAAAAGACATTTTTTATTCAAATAAGAAAAAACTAACAAAACACAATTTTTTTTTCAACTAACAAATATTGATTCCAAGAAGCAGTGTACGAATTACGGTTCAAAAGATAATAAAATTCTCAGGAATCCAATTTTTGTGTGGCCTTTTTTTCTTCACAGGTGATGATAAGCCATCAATTCGATCCAGATTTTTTGCTTGAAAAGGTCTGTCAAGTAACTGTTTGTTTGCTTCGTCTCCTTAATCTTGGCCAAGAGAGCTTCGATGTGATCAATTTCTCGAGCAAACAATGGAGGACAGGAATGATCACGCAAGTCTTTATACCACTGAAGTAACACGGTTTCTTCTTAGATGAGACTCTAAGCTTCGTTCAGATAATCGTCCAATTTTTCTTCTTGATTCATCATCATACATTTATCGTGTTGAATTTGACTGGGATGATCGTTTTGACATCCATAACAATCTTTCTTAATCATGTCCCTCATTTTATCCTCCAAGTGTTTGGCAAAACAGGTGACTAAATGTTGTTCCTGTTCTGTCCATTTGGACTGCATTATCACTACTTCTTCTTGCTTTCTCTGTAACCTCCCATTCCATTTCTTGATTCTCCACTGTTCAAAGAAGGACAAGGGGCTTCCATAGTTTCTAATAGTCTAGAATGACTTCTCTCAAACCATTGATTTCTATGGTATTATCAAATTTAGCATACAGAATGACATTCACCGTTTCTTCAAGAGCCCCTGCAAACTGAAGTTCCACACGCAGTTGCCCAGATTTTAAAGGGAGGAAATGTCCCTCGTCGCTGTCATGGTCTGGAGTGAAATCAAAAGCCCACAAAGTGTAACCTCCTGCATAGTCGTCGTAGGAAATACAGAGACTGGTGTTGGTTCCTAACTGTCCTGTGGATTCGAACAGCGACAAGTACGATCTCAAGCAATTCTTCTGGGCAAATTTGGGTTCGAATGGTCGGGTACACAAAGTTTTGCAGTCGCGACTGACTTCGATATTGGATACTTTGCAGTGCTTAAACTGGAAAGGATTTTGATCGTGGGTACCGTTGAGGGCTGCTTTGCTGACGATACCGATGAATAAACGTTTGGGTAACTGTCCTTGGAACAGATGAACTTCGATCTTAGATCGGAGTCCAGTGGCAATGATGAAAGTTTTTACTTCCCCTTTAGGTAACACTTCCACACGACGCACGTTTAACCTGGCTTCTTGGATAATGGTTTTGTATTCGTTGGCATGAGCCATCCAATGGAAAACAGTACTGCTATGATTCACTCTCAAGCGAAATATCCACACCGTTCAGCACATACTTCTCTTGAAACAACATGTCAAAATGCAAACGATCGAACAGTTCTAAACTACGTCCTTGCCGAATTTTCTTTCGACGCTCGTTAAAACCCATATTGTGAGGATCGTCATCTACGGTCAAGGCTGTATCGTTAAACGTATCTGCGGTGTCAGGTTTTCATACCACGCAAGCATCTAAATGAGTTTTCTTGGCTTCTTTTCCGTACCTCAAGAGATTTTCGAGGTACGCTTGGTAAGGGTTAGTATCCATGCTACTGCTAACCAGTTTGTTATTCATGTACAAATCCACATCGCTTTACAAGGAATGCATGAAATTGTTTACGGGAGCTACTCAGACATCGGCTCCTGGAACGGAGTTGTCCGTTTTAATCACTTTCACTTTCAAATACAAGTAACTGCTGTTCAGATCGATGTAATCTCCTGGTTGCCCTTTAATTTCAAACTCGTCGGGAGCTGAATCCGTCAAAGAGGAGACGGGATGAAATTCAACACATTGGGCTTCTTGCATGGTCAACATAGTGTGTGGCATGGCAAAGAGATCCAGTTCCGACTTGGAACACGCACAAGATTCTTGGTGCATCATTTTTTCTCAGTCTCTATGTTTTGCTTTTAATGATCAAAAATGTCTCGAACGGTTCTTTATTTCTTAGTCTTTCTAACTATAGAGGTATGGAGATTTTCGGAAGGATGTCTTCATCGTCGCTTTCTGCCTTGTCCTTGCTGTGTCCTCAGGAAAGCAGGAATGCCAGACTCGGTACCGTTCAGTGTATTTATATGGACTTTCTTGTTGACCCAAAATTTCTTTACCCGTTTTTGTCTGCTCTCAAGAAAGCTTCTTTGGGGTTTTGTTTGTCAATGAGAACATTTTGAAGAAATTCTTTGCCGTGAGTCAATGCGGCATCTTTTAAGGAGTGCAATCCTCGTGTCACCATCGGTTTCAAAACAGGGACCACGGAACGAAAGGCTGATTTAAACATATCTCCTAAACCATGTCCTTGTTGTTGAGAGTCAATGCGGCATCTTTTAAGGAGTGCAATCCTCGTGTCACCATCGGTTTCAAAACAGGGACCACGGAACGAAAGGCTGATTTAAACATATCTCCCAAACCATGTCCTCGTTGTTCAGAGACTCCTCTGTATACAGGATACATCAATTTTCAGTTGTTAGAGAATCGTTTTTGAAAATGGAGTTTCACTGTGACTTTCCCTTTGGTAAATGGAATATTTTGTCCAACATCTCCTTTTATAGTAATGTTGACACTGTCAAAATGCAACTTACTGACAGGCAAATAATGAGGATATACAAATTCGCGGTGAACATGATAGGTATTTCCACCTTCCTCGTCAGCGATCATGGCAGAATCCACTTTGAAAGGAATGACACGAAGTAACGGTACAGAGGTGTGTCCCACGACGTTGTACTCCACCACATCGGAGCACACAAACATCAAGTTCAGCCCTTGGTTCATTTTTACATGGAATCGAAAATATATCATAAAATCTGAGTTACTGGTTATGGCTGGTATTTCTTTTTTCTTGACCAACCTGATGTCTCTACCCAAAATATCATACAATTCAGGAGAAAAGGTAATGGCTATTATTTTATCATATGAAAATTTGATCATTAGTCTACGAGCCACTTTGGTGTACTCAAAGGTAGCACTTTTTTGGCTTTCTCCATGGCTTTACCAAACAAAGTATCGAACCTGGTTACAATCGTATTCACTAAATGTTGACCACTAAAATAATAACCTGCAGAAATGGTTAACAGATAGGTGGACCGTTTAGTTTTGGGGTCCTGTGTTTTCATCGGGTCACTGACAGTGATGCGTTCGTCTAAGATTTGTTGCAATTGCTCGTCATACACTTCTACTGAAAATCTGTTTTGATTTTCCACGATGTTTTTGATTTGTGTAGGGTGTATCATTTCCACTAAAGCCACGTCCCAATGAGCATCTTGATCCAAATGAATGACTTGTGGTAACTTAGCCGTGTAACAGCACAACGTGTTGTTAGGAAACTCCTCCATGGAACTGTAACCGGGTAACGTTAAGTAAAATTGGTTAATATTGTTGTTCATAATTCCAAAGTTTTCCTGTCCGAGGGGTCATTCGAGGTTAAAGGAGTGTCCAAAAGAGTATTGTGATAGATTGTTAGGAGAATGACTGACGTTGGACGCAAGGCTCCCAATATTGTTACTGTTGTTCCCGTTGTAAGAGTATTTCAGGGAAGGATTGGGAAGAAGATAACTTATGAAACTGCTGAATAAAATGGTCCACAATAGTTTGTCTCCTTGTTGCAAACTCAAATTAGCAATCGCTGCACCGATGACACAATATACCACAAAGATTTGACAGAAAAAGACGATTGGGTTTTGGAGACACGTTCTCCACACCACACCCACAAGGGTTGCTTTTGTAAATCTTGCAGAGAATAACTGGCTGAAGGAGTAGTCACTGTGGTAGCTGAAGCTGTATTAAAGGGCATGATGGTCACTTTTTTTTATAGTCGATGACTATCAAAACTGGGAGGATATCCTTTCCAACGTAATTTGACTTCTTTGACAAGCCTTTTACCTACTTTACGGGTTCATCGTTCGAGAATGCTTTCAATGTCGTACACGTCGTCTTCTTTTTTGGTGACACGTTGCAACTCAGGCAAGTAAAACGTTCCTTTTAATACTTCTCCGTTCATGTCTTCCAATTTATAGACGGTAGGAGGACGATCACGCACTCGTTCAGTAACACGAAACAATTCGGTGGTCCAGTTCGGTAAGTAACCTTTGTCGAAAGTGCGTTTGGTTTTACCAATGAGAACCCAATCTCCAGGGGTTAACACTCCACCTTTCTTGGGGACAGCCATCGTCCGGGACGTACCAAACAGATGCTCAAACACAGTCGCTTCGTTGTCGGGTGTCACATCTTGTGGGGCAATTCCAATGCTTATATGGTAAGATTGATTGTAGGCTTGGACTAAATGCGGTAAGACGTCGATGTAGTTGAGAGTGTGTTGATGCGTAAAATATTTCCACATGCGTTCTTTCAAGGTACGTTAAAAATGTTCCACGATGCTAGCTTTGGTTTCAGGATTTTCGGTGGTAAAAAAGGATTGTCACGTTTTTTTAATTTATCGTTGGAAAGCTTGGTTCAGAAATTCGGTGCTTTTGTCGGTTTGCCATCGAAAAGGGTGACGACCACTTTGTTTCAACACCAGTTGCAAAGCTCGTACTAGCTCTCCGCTCGATTTGGAAGTCAATGGTACGACCCAGGCAAATTTAGAAAAGACGTCGATAACACAAAACAAATATGTGTAGCCGCGATTGTAGGTGGCTAAATGAGAGACATAGGCTAAATCGGCTTGCCATTGATGATCGATGCCCTCCACCTGAGTGCGACTTCTGTGAAATTTTCGTCGAATAGGATTGTGTAAAGTGTACGTAGATTGTTCTTGTAACCATCGTTGTACTTCAGGTAAACGGAGCTTTTTCAAGCGAGTTTTAGCAGCACGATATAATTTCTGAACACCTCCGTAACCTGCAGGGTGGGCTGGATCGTATTAAATGCTGGCTAACCCATTCTCCATGGTTTTGTTAATAAGGTATCCACTCTTCAATGATACTGCTTTGGGTGGGGCGAAATGGGGGTTGTTTGGAAACGGTGTTACGTGTCCGATGTGCCACAGGAGTAAACCTCGAGGGTACAGGTGGTGGTGGTGGTGGTAGTGGAGGTACTGGGATAACTTTGGTCTTCTTTTCGTTTCTCACTTCTGGCTTCCTTTCTTTCTTTTTCACTTCTGTCGAACAAGGAGTGGCCATCATCTTTCTAACCCAAGTTTTGAGTTCTTCTCGTTGGGGAGTGGGGGAAGGAGTCAACAAGGAAGCTGCAATCTTACTCGGAATGGGAGTGGAGGTGTGTGTTTGAAAAATATCATGGGGTTCTTCTTTCTTGGGTAATGGTTGGGTTACGTCTGTCTGGTCCGCTGTAGAAAGTGATGGCAACGAACTATTCATTAGAGCCTTAAAATCGGCCAGAGTGGGTAGATCTGTTTGTTCCACAGATTTTCGATGAAAGAGTTGCAGTCGTTTCAAGAGTTGGCCGTACTTTTGCGATTTTTCGGTTTTGGACAAAACGTTGCGATGCATCAAGGATTGCAATTCGTGTTGTAATTGGGATATCTCGCTCAAATGAGGATTGGGTGGTAAATGGGGGGTTCGTTGTTCTTTCCAACGATGGTATTCCATCCGTCGTTTGTAAGGGACCAAAGTCAGTTTTCGTCCTTCCATGGGCTTCTGAAAGTTATGTCTGAGATCGTTGTGCTCCATAGGGTCCTTTTATCTTCTGGAAGGATCATTCATATTTCTACCCATTCCTTGAGGTATCCGTTGGGACATCCCTTGTGTCACCCCTTGTATCAAACCTGGTATTAAGCCTGTCAACAAAGCAGCAAGAAAGGGTAAAAATCCACCGCGTTGCACCAACATTTCTTTTGACGAAGGGGTATTTTCTTTTGGACCATTTGACGAAGAACGTGTCGATGTTTGGCTAAACATTTTTTCTGGTGTGGAGACAAAGGTATCGTGCCTTTCAAGACATTCAAACAACATTCGCACACGGTATCGATGACATCTTTGGAGGCCGTTTTAATGATTTGTTTTCGCATGGGTGGAGAGGCTTTGGACAGGACGGACAACACGTCTCCATGTTTAGCTAAACGAAGAGATAGTTCTTTCCTTTTCTTTCCCTTGTGGGGTGAATAAGAATGTTTTCTGCGAAGTGACATCTTTGCTTGTTCGTTCCAGAAATACACTGACGTCAAAGACTTGGTACACACACTCTTTTATCTTCTTTTCTAGCGCTTCGTCAAAAATTTAACGATGTGTTTCCCAAAATCGCCAATGTAACCTCCTTTTTGGTGACTCTTCTTTTTATTTAAACGACTGCGTCGTTTTAGGGGATGACGTCGATGTTTGGCTAAGCGTTTTGTAGGATGACAAGATTGTTTTTTTCCTTTTCCTTTTTGGACAGAAGAACAGCGATGGTTGTGGTGTCCACGTTTTTAAGGAGACACCATTGGGTGTTCAGAAGTGGCACAGAAAATACTGATTCACGTTGTTGTCCTCAAGTCAATTTTATAATGGAATGCGACGCCACTGATTATCTTTCCGTCGTATCAACTTCATGACAGGTAACACACGTCCTGAAGGGGTTCGTAACGGACTAAATCGGGACAGTTTTTGTTTGGACAAATCCAGTAAACTCTTTAACATGCCAGATCATTCTTGGACTTTGACTTTGGGGGCAGGTACTTTGTGAGCAGTTGCTACTGCCGCTAATGTGGAAGAGGGTGTCACCGGTTGAGGAGACGTTTTGGGAAACGCAGATTTGCAATGTTTAATCAAATTAGGAAGAACGGGTGTCAAATTGGATTTGGCTGGATCATCCGCAACGCAGAAGTGGAAGAACCTGAGGCTACTGGAAACGCGGTCACGGGTGCTGCAGGTCATGGTTTACGAAGGTAAGTTTGCGTCCTGGCCGAAGTACCTCTTTTGAGCTTTTCTGTGGACTTTTCTTTTTCTGTGTTTTGGTCTTGGCACCATTGTTCCTTTTCTTGGGGGTTCGTTTGGCTTTTTTTTCTTGGGGTGATCTTCGGAAGCATTGGGATCCCGTTTTAAAAGGGAACGAATGATGACACCTCCTAGAGAACCGCTACCTCCAGGTTTCAAAATTATTTGCTTTTTGGTTTGAGTGTCGATGCGAGGATCAGCCAGTTGCGTCAAGGCTACATTGTTTCTGTCAAAACAGCGTTTGGTTTGATGTGGAATGTGAATGATGCCTTGCAGTATTTGACGTGCTGTCACCATAAACCATCGTAAGACTTCTTTGAGACTGGCTTCTAAGACTTTAGCACGTATTTGTGGATTTTTTTCGCGACTGATACCGTACAAGGCCCGAATCAATTTGATGGGAAGATGAGACTGAAGGGACGTCATGGTGACGATGTATGAGACAAGGTCAAAGTGACCAAGGTTTTTATAGAATTTGTTGTTGTTATTGTTATGTCGACGAAGAGGACGTGTACACAACAGGTCCTCCGTCTTGGCAACAGTTGTGAAACAAATGGGTACGAAATCGCAAATAATCGGGAGTGGTGGGTTTTAAATTCACGAGTAAATAGGCGTGTGGAGTTTGAGTGGCATCATCGTACGCATGAGTCAGCCAAGGTGTTCCTAACTGTTTGGCTAAGACTCGCACTTGCTATTTATCTCGGGGACTTTTAAACAAGACCACGTAATGAGCATTGAGACTAATGGTACGATGGGCTTTACTTTGCTGAAATAAATTTTGTGTAATGTAAATGACACTGGCATTACGATGATGCCCTTTACGCGTAAACCACAGTTTAATTTCTTCTTTGTCTTCTCCTAACATGTCGTCAAAAATGACCAAATGAGTTTGACTAGGGTCAGACACGATCCCATCGTCTTCTCTAGGAATGCCTTACACAAACACAATGGAATCACCTTTTCTTTCTTGCAAGAGACTGTATACCGATTGCCACTCTTTGTAACAACACACGATGCGTTGAGGTGAACGATCAATTAAATGATGTTTATGTTTGCTCAAACGTTTGACAAATTCGGTTTTGCCTGAACCGCTCGGTCCAGCAATTAACATGTTAAAAGGATGACGAAGATACAAGGCCTCCCAACTAGCATGATCTAAGTGTTCGTCAATGACTTTGAATGTCGAGGAGGAAGGAGTAGAAATAGCAGAGGTAGCCATAGTAGTAGCCTAGTATGACACGATTGACACAAAAACAGACAAGGCAAGAGGTTTTTATACTTTTTGTTAAGACACGTTTATTTCAATTCATGTTTAAATTCGAACAACACGAAAGACAAAAATACATAAAAGCCAAATGGATAAGTACAGGAATAAAATACACATGGTGACGATCAAAGTGGCGTATAAACAAGTCTCTGTACAACATCGTTTGGGTAACCAAACTGTCCTAGAAGTAGTGTGTAAAGTTTTTATAGTCTCTACATGGGGTACAGTTACATAGGTGTCCTCTCGGAAGGGTCTTTGTGGGGAAATGTCCATGACAGTCCTGTCTTGAAAGAGTGATTGTCCTCGGTGACAGATTATTCTTCTTCTTCTGGCACTGGCACTAACACAGGTTTAAATGTGACTTTTTTCACTCGACAATGAATTTTACGATCACAACGCTTGAGCATAATTGGATGCTTCTTTTTGTCCAAGCCTCAAAACCCCAACTTTTCCAGTCACGTACATCTGTCCAATGAGGATGTAAATAACAAGCTTCACACACATCCTCGTACACCGCTTCCTTACGTAAAAGTTGACGAATCTTTTTTTTCCTGTAGAGGTTGAGACGTGTCCAGATGAAAGCGTAAGGTTTTTAATAGAACGAGTCTCTCGTGGACATTTAAAGGAGTCAACATACTGTCTTTGTATTTAATGTTCGTAAAGTGTCCACAAGGAATCGACAAGTAAACGAAATCCCTGAAAGCAAGTCACTAAAACACACACATTTCACGTCGACCCCAATGGATGGGACACAGTTCTCGTAATAGTGTTCGTAATCCTCCACCGTGTGAATGTTCTCTTGATATCCTTCCACGGAATCTGTTTTATCACAAGTGATAAAGATTGTGGCATGTTAGTTCTATTTTATTATTCTTTTTTGTCGAAGACCATAAGTGTTTAATCTGCACAGAATTATTTCAAATCTTCTCCAAAGGCGAAAGTGATTAACCTAACGTGTAATTTCGGGCCACTGCCATTCAGGGTCATGGTTAAGAAAGATCAAAACATTTTCAGATGTAAACGGTCTAAATTGGAATCTGTGGAAGGTACAATTGATCCAGAGAAATCTGACACGTTGATTGATTTTTGTTACTTTCCTCTTGTGAATTTCACAACACAAAAATTCTACATTCATCCATTGAGATTTTTCTGTAGCAAGTTCCTGCCAAACTTCCTTGTAGATTTTCTCTTGCAATTTGCATGGTGATTCTTGAATATTATTTTTAAAGAGGGTTTATATACTGGTCTAGGTTTGTCTTCAAGCCAAACTGGCTTGTTAAACGACATGGTACAGTATTGTCACTTTCAATCACTAAGTCCCACTAAAGGTAGGTAGTGACAATTCGGAGACCATCGATCATGTTCCAGGTAAGCGGAATCCTTCTGTTCCCACTGGTAAATTGACACACCACAACTAAAACACTTGACTTTATCCCCTTCCCCCAAGTAGAAAAATCCGGCTCTAGCTAATTCTTCAGTAGTTGGTCCAGGTAGATATGTTGGCCAGTTTTCTTTAAAAGTTTGGAATCAACTTTTAAAGTTAAAGTATTCAGGCAAGCGCACAGGGAACGAATATTCGTCTTTCACAAGTTCATTTCGATACAGGTACGGGGAAATTACTAGGAGGTTACTTTGGATTGAATTACATCCGTAGGATAGTAGCCGCATGGTCTCACGCGGAGATGGCATTGCTTTTGCATCAAGAGTGATTGAGAAGGTACTGTGACGTTAGGACACGTACGTACTCTAGAAGTACGATTCTCGACTACGATGTCTCATTCTCTCTGTCACTTTTACTTTGTTGCTGACCACGATGTCTCCAACAACTGTATTTCTTTATTTGATTGTTTTAAAAATATAAAATACTAGATCCATTTTTTTAAATAATCTACTCTTATTTGACAGCAGCGACAACGACTTCTACTCTTACCACAGTTACTACACCTACAAAGGAGATCCTTCCTGAGACCAAAGTATGAGACAGCGCAAGCACGTTGTGAAGTTTAGTGAATCTATATAAACAACAGCTGTCAAGCCTGCTATATTTCAATTCTGTTTCTGATAATAATTTATGATATTTCACATTATCCCAAGTGGAAGGTTACAAACCATACAAAAGTTATATGACTTCAGCTTTTGACACTACACATACTTCTTTCCATCGTGTGATTAGTAGATTTGCGTTTTGGTTTCTGCCTGTGTGTGAATTGTATGATTTGTTTTGATATGTTTATTTTCCTTGAATAGTGTTTAGGTGTGTTACCAAAAAAAAAAAGAAGGAACAAATCTGAAAAAAATCAGTTTGAATAGAGGTTTCTCTTTGCGTATACCTTTTTCAAGCTGTTAAAACATTTCCAACCATTTCCAACACAAAACCGTTTTGCTTCGCCTGCTTCCCCGTGTGTGTATACTAAATTGTATGTTTTGTTTTGGCTTCTTGACCGTGTGTATGGATGGTAGATGGTGTGATTTTGGATAGTAGATTATATTGTTTTTGTTTTGTGCTGCTTCCCCGTGTCGGGATAGTAAATTGTATGTTTTATTTTGGATGCTTATCGGTGTGTGGATGGTAGATGGTGTGATATTGGATAGTAGATTATGTGGTTTGTTTTAGCTGCTTACCCGTGTGTGGATAGTAAATTGTATAATTTGTTTTGGCTGCTTCCCCGTGTGTGTGTATGGTAGATGGTGTGATATTGGATAGTAAATTATGTGGTTTATTTTAGCTGCTTACCCGTGTGTGGATAGTAAATTGCATGTTTTGTTTCGATACGTGTATTTTCCCTGAATTGAGGATTCTCTTTGCGTATACCTTTTTCAAGCTGTTAATACGTGGCAGATTACATCCGCATACAATATCAAAGTGAAAGGCCTATATACAAATGGCATTGCCTTTCTTTAGTTCGGTTTTATTGCTTAGCCATCGTTAATCTTTAACTATTTTTTTAAACGCATTTCTTTTTTAATAGACGATTTCGGGCTTTCTATTGTTGTAACGGTATTTATGTTGTTTAGTTTGTTCCTGAAATCATCTATACTATAGTCTATAGCAAAGCGCTTACGTTTCTTCAGTATTTTAATTTCACGCTCACAAAAGGATACCAAGTTTGTCTTGAAAGAGGATTGAAACTCTAAGTTACGCGGACGTGAAGAAAAACAGCTCTTTGTTACTACTGTTAGGTGTTGTTGTGTTCATTCTAATCATGCTTGCCGTATATTTTTGTGTTTTGCAGGTCATATTGTTTTTGATGCAAATATTCACATCAATAGACAGACATCTTGGATTTTTATCCTTGATGTTCACTGAACTTGCTTCGTTAAATCCCACATTCACAAGTTTGAAAAGAAAAGAAGAGAAAAAAAAGAAACAAAAAACCATGCCACTTAATACTGCACCACTCCTGACTATACCGATGTGAGTGTGTACGTCAAAATGTAAGTGAGATACAAATAAATTGTCAGTTTCAAAATGCGAACCATTACTGTGACCGTTCAGTAGCTGATGTGGTAAAAAGATATGGTACGAGTACTGTGACCAATCAGTAGTTAATGTGGTAAGAAGCAATATTACAATACACAACGGACGGATTTAAGTTCACACTCCAGTCTGCACTGCAATGGAAACTACTTGAGAACGTATTTATTATTTTGCCATACTACCTTTGTACAAAATATTGCATCACTTATCATAAACGATTTCATGGGCTAGGCTAATTTTCTTACCCAGTTCACTTCGAATTGACTTCAGTAGCTCTTCGCCTAGGTTCAAGATATAAAAAAAGAAGTAAAACTAAAGCAAGAACAATCGTACCCAGCAGCAGCAGGGGCGAATCAGACAACTTTTAGAGGCGTCGATTTGGCAAACCAAGGCTTCCTCGAAATCGTAAAAAAGCGTCTATTTGTCAAACTAAGATTTCCTCGTAAATGCTTTATAGAGGTTCATTTGGCAAAGAAAGACGCCACAATTGTTGCCCCCCTCCTGCTGCTATGGGTTTAACAATCCTTTAACGATGAAATTTGCTACGATTTTACGAACAGACTAATTTGTAAAACCTCACCTTGTAAATCAATTAGATTATTGGACTGGTCCGTGAGTTTAAAATTAATTCTCGTTAGTGAATTGTTATGACATCGCATATAGACTGGATTAGTTGGATCCTCAATGATTAGAAACCCTGGAGGAGCTGTTGGTGCAAATGAATATAAAATATATCCTTGTTGAGCTTTATTTGATCTTTCGAGATTGATTTGGTAACTCCCTTCGATAACATCACATACTAAATTCAATGCTATCACAGAGGATATATTCACATTTTGAGGAGCGATATGTCTACCACCGCCTTCTGGGTTATTATTATGTTTGAGGATTGTTGTCTGTTGTTTCCATTTGTTGAGTATCAGAGAAAAGTTTTCTTGAATAAGATCATTAACAGATTTTTTTAGTTCATTTGTGTTATACCTAGGAAACTTGAAATCGAGTAAGTCAGTTTCTTTGATAATGTAACCAGTTAGGAATTTTTGTTTATCTCCGTTCTTATCATTAATTATTACTTGAATTATTCGTTTGTTGATATATTCCATATCGGATACAAGCTGATTTAATATCCTAATGTGTTTTATCATCTCATCACGTGGCCTTGTTATATAAGAGATATGCTCTTGGAAACTCCGTCGTATTTGTTCTAGTTGTGTTCTATGTAATTGATTAATCTCTTTCAAATAATCAACGATGTTAGTTAACGTAAATGTAATTGTAATGGATGAATCAGTAGTTTTCTCGAACACAAAATAGCATTGCATGTTATTGTTATCGATAAATGTAAATCTATCGGTTAATTTTGTATTTTTTTATCTAAGGTAAATAATTTCGATATGATGGGTTGATTTAATGATATGATTGTATATCCGTGACATAATAAGATTTTTTGGTTCGGGTATTTGATAAGATGCCTCAGCTGGTATTTCAGGCCATCCTAGTATTGTTCTTATAGAACTCTGATAGATATCTACGACATAACTAGGTGAGTTTATCTCAATCGCGGATGATAACGTCCGCTCATGAACTGTTATAGCGATCTTCGATTCTGGTGTTCCAGTAATGGATTTTATTCTACGCTGAAATTCAGCATTGATTTGTTCGATTTGGTATGATCCAGATGGTAGCGAAACAACGTTCCAGTCTGGAGTTCCGTCTTCGCGATTCTTGTTCGCAAACACCAAGGAATTATTCGGTTGCTGACTGCCAAATGCTACCGACCTAATATTAGGCCAACTGTGATACACTCGTAGTTTCGCTAACGCTATTTCCTATTCGGGAATCGGATTAGGGAAATTCACACTGAATTCAGGATTCGTTGAGGTTATTGATATCATACTTGTTTTCACCGGGTTGGTATTTTCCGCTATTTTTTGAAGTAGTTCTTGCGGTGTTGTCATTGTTATTATACTCATGTTGTTTTTCTAATTTTGACATCATGGAATCATAAACACGTACCATCGCTGAAAACTCATTATCTGATATTAATGTATCATCGAGTGACGACGATATCATCGAGGATAATTGTGAGTACGCGGTTGACACAATACGGAATTTAACTACGTAGTCTTGTAGTTTGTGCTGGCTGCATGATGATATTTTTTTGTTATTATTAAATCGTTCAGTTGTATCCTTATCGATGATTGTTGATATTATATTGTTGACCCCAGATGAACTCGTTGATGAAATTTTAAAATGATTCGGTGTCACTAGTGTTAATCAATAAATACCTTTGACGGTTGCAGTGATACTTAATATGTTGTTTGTAGGAGTCCACGCAAATGATCCGTATTGAATTGTGTATACTACGTTGTTGGTTTTCTCATGAGGAATTTTTGTTTTTTTCAATGATTGCTATCATCCTCGTTGCATCAGTTTTGATTGCCTCGATGAAGTTTTTTATATCTTCGATGGATTTTTTAATATCAGGGAGTTTTATGTCAATTTTATCCAGTGTGGTTGCAAAAAATTTATCAATGATATTTTTACGACATGATGTAAACTTTTCAACGTGATCTGCGAATTTAAGTTGAAGTGTTGCAAATTCTAACATAGAAGTTTTTATCTCTGTGAGCTTCGGTGTGGTCACTGGAGGATTACCAAAAAATTCTAACATAGATTTGTCAATATTGTTAATTATACTTCTTTGTAAATCATTAAATTTACTAAATATATTAAATGTATTTATATGGTCGTCATATTCATCACGTACTTTTTTTTAATAATTATATCGTTGATGAATAATTATTATCGAGTGTTAATATTTTATCTGTGATTCTTGAAACAAGTGCGACTGGTTTGAGTTTACCCTGATTGGAAAACAATGCGATAGCATCTTCTACTGCGTTACGTTGTTTAACTAAAATATCATCAAGAGAAACATTACTCGTTTTTAATTTACCCTGACGATCTTGAAATACAACTATTTCACTGGGATCAACGCTTGCTAAGCTCAACATCTCAGTTATTTCATCTTCGTTTTTTTTAATCACCGGTTGCAGATATTTCTGTGGTTTGTTTTTTCAAGATTGATAAAGATCTCCCCCAAATATCAACCATGATATTGTAAAAATCTTTGATTTTCTAATTACTTCGATTGCCAGCGACTACTAGTATATTCATTTACGACTTGATGAGGTGGTTTTCTCGATGATGAAATAGCGTCAAGGACATTTAATACTTCTATGCCGCATATTGGTGGGTCATTCATTTGTTGTGCTAGTAGCGTAGAATACCAAGTCTTCATTTTATGAAAGGTGTTTAATTGTTGTATATAACGCATAAATTCTTTAGGCGGCGCTAACCCATATGAATCGAAATAAACGATTACACGCGGATCAATCACGTATGCAACCCAGTGGGTTCCATTTCCGGTGCTGTTATCGAGATTAATAATACCGGTTTCAACGTTTTTTTGGTTGTGCCGGCAACTGATCTTTCATAAAGACACCTCTAAAGTTTTTTATCGCTAGTTTTTTAGCGGCGTCGAGTAAATCAAAATTTGACATTGGAGCCTTCGGTTCTCTAGTTAGTAAACCGTCTCTGTGATTCTCAGACCGTTTCCTTTGTACCATGAATACGGGGTTCCTGGTAGTCTTATACCCTTTCCCTTTTTTGTATCCTTTCCTGGTAGCTTTTTTTAGTGCCATTCCTGCCGCGGTACCAACGGCTCCTAACACTGCCGCTTTAGCCACCGCTGGGGCCGCTGCCGCAATCAACGCAGGAATCGCAGCTAACAGCGGAAATATACCACCTGATTTTATCATGTTTTTGATCACGGCTGCAAAGAGTGTAACATGAACGCCTTTTTATCTTTGAAAGCATCATTGAAATGTTTTATTTGACGAGTTGTCAGTGACAATTTATTCTGACCACCAGACATCTGATTGTGTTTCAGCGTTATCGTGGTTCCACATTTTTTAGCTGATTCCGATTGCAGTTTTTTTTTAATTTAACCAGGAGTTAACGTAACACAAATATGACTATATGACATTATACAATAACAGATTGATTTAATTGTTACATTACATATTTTCCACTGGCGCATCGATTACTCTCATTCGTCCACCAACACCCTCAAGTAGTATTGATTTGTCACTGAGAATGACAGCAACCGCTCTATAACCACCAGCTGGAGGATCGGTTACACGAGCTCTAAAGTGTATATCAACGACAGATTGTCTTGTTAAATCAAGATGTTCCAGCGAAAAGTAATATATCGGATATAAACTTTTAAATCCAACTGTGATATTTGCAGACCAGTATCTACAATTTGATCGCGTCCCATATATGATAACAGACGATGATACACACGTGCTATTTGGTTGGTATTGTAATCAAGTAGTATGTCCTCGGATGGTTCCTGTTTTCCGTTTATTCTCAGCGAGACTTCATTAACACCTATCTTATCAAATATCATATGACTGCGTTCTTGAGAGTTAAATCGATCCCTATTCTGTAGCGCAACAAATATATGACGTGGGGCTGAAACACCTTGTTTTGATGCCAAGTACCATGTAATTGTAACATTAATATTAGAATCCATGGTATCTGTGGTCACTGATAACAAACTTAACAAAAAAATTCCTCCATGATCCATAAATGATAGTAGCCGTTCTTGTGTTGTGATTCATGGAGTCATTACTGGCATCCACAATGATAGTTTTGTTATATTTACTTTACCCTCGGGAACACCAGCACCACGCTGATTGCATCATCATTATTATCCTTTCGCACGAGTGCCACTTGATGCTTCGCTCCATAGATAAATTTTCGGACATTTCTACAGAATCCGAAAATATGATGCAGTGGAATCGCGCATGAAACTTGTCGACGTGGTCTTTTCAACATTGATACACGTGTTGCAAATCCTAGGTTGTAATTAAGATTAGTACTTTTTATAATATCAAAGGGAGCGGCTGGTCTTGGTTCGTGTTCAAAAGTATCATCTGGTTGATCAGCAACTCCAGTAGCTACTGGTGTCCGTAATTTAACATTCTGAACGTGTTCAGGGTGATCATTAACGTCCTTATAGAACATCATAGATGGACCCGCTGATCTTGTATAATCATCAGAATATCTTGCTAACCCCACGATTGTTTTTGCAATATCAACCTCACGTTCAATAGCTTCACTTTCTCTTCCATCAATCATATATCTTGCACTTTCAAATAGTGCCATAATAGCATTATTAACAAAACCAACTCGTACATTTTGGTCATCTGCATATGGTGGATCATTATGAGCAGTATCATTTGTTACAAGTTCTCCCTCCACTTCGATAAATGCTTCTGCGGGTAGAAAGTATTTACTGGTATCATGAACTTGAAGTTCAATTCTTGATCGAAGATCTGGTTGTACTGCATGATAAGAATAAAAGAATCATCTTTACGCACTGGGGATTCCAAATCAAACGCTGGATCAAGTGTCTGTTTGAACATTTTATTATATATCCCTTGATCTAAATCGTGGTTTTCGTCGTAGTTTTAAGCCACTTCCCGCTATCATATTTGCGGTAATATTATCTTGGATGCTGGTCGCCAACGATGCTAATTTTTGATCCACTGCGTTATTTATTATTTTGCTAACATTTGCAGGCATCACTGTTGTAGATAGTAACGGCGATGGGTTCTTTCTTCGTCGAACTAGCGACGTTAGTTTATCCTTTGCAGCGGAAAATGCTTTCCCGGCAATATCTCCAACAGCACTAATACCCTTATCACGAATAACATCAATGGCTTTCATCGATAATTGTTTTGCTAATGGCGCTACTTTTGGAGCCATTCTTGCAAATAATCCTGCAATGGTATTGCCGAGACCATCACCATAGTACGTTTTATAAACAGGCAATCGTGAATTTACTACATAGACGCTGGTTGGTTTATCATGGTTGTAGTGTATGATCATCTTATTATAAAAACACGTGTTTTCTAAATGAATATTTATCTAATGTCGAAATTGCTAGTGAAATTCAAAGAATTTCCATTTCGTTGATTATTCACTGTAATAACCATGATTTTCGACTAACTCATCAATGAAATCTCGATATGTTTTGATATTCATAATGCCGCCTTGAAATAACCGCATGCAGATATCAACTGCTTCATTAATTATTTCCGGTGAGTTATTTCCAGCTCGTTTTCCTCCTATGAGAACTTCTAATCGTGCTATATCGCTGAGAATATTACCAGGACAACGAATTAGACCACTACCTGAAATTCCACTGGAAAATCTTTGATTTTCAGAAAATCCCTTTCCACCTTCCATTTTTTAGTGATACCAGTTGCACCTTTTTCAGAATCAGCTTCTGCCATTATTTATATTTCACCTGGAATTGGGTCTGCTGTATATACTGGTGGTCGTTGTGTGACACCTTTTACCATAGCCATAAAATTATTAAAATCATCACGTATCTTTTTTGTGATTTTAGTTTTACTTCGTTTTGCTAAAAATACTTGCCCAGGTGTCTATGTTTTTTTTTATATAAAATCTCTAGACTCGTCGTCTTTTAAATAATTATCTCTTATATTTTTTTTTAAACTTTCTCTAGTAAATTTAACTAATTCATTGTCTGTTCTGATACTTCTAATTCTAATTATCGCATCAGTCGTAAATATCTTTTCAGGTAGATAGTCTTTTCTTGCAACAGCACCTTGTTCTTCAAGTGGTTCAGGCGGTGGAGAGCTATCAATATCACCAAATCGTTTAATTTCTTCACGAAGTTATCGTACTTGTTGTTCTTGTTGTCTTACAGCGGTTACTATATCACCAGGAAGTGTTTTTAAAGATTTTTTGTTTGTTTTGATCTTTTTGCTATTTGTTTGAGTACAGGAAGAAGCGGCTCATCTTTTCTTGGTCCCTCCTTGGGGACATCTCCATATATTGCTCGCTCAGTGGCTGATATTACCCCTTTCGTTGCCGTGGTTATTGGTTTAAACAGATCTTCAGATCCTGCAGCAAAATCGGTCTGAAGACTCTGTCTAGCTTGTAGTTTATTTCTGACAGAGTCGCGGACAGGGATGAATTTCTTAATCGCAGATAATTCTCACGCGCTAATCTAGTCGTTAGTGATTCATATACCATTATTAAAATTACTTTGCAATTTCCAATTAATGTACGATCTAAATGCAGTGACTTTATCACCATAAATAATTTCAAGTGGAAAAAGTCTACGAGAAATAACATGGGAAATCGACCATTTGACCCGGCAAAAATGACCAAAAATCAATTAAAAAAAATAAATTGCTGCAATATTTCATTAATTAACAAATACCTGTTCATTGAGTAATTATGTACATGTCAAATCGTTGGTTAGAACTGATTCTGTTCAGGTTACCAAAGGGGGATTTTCAGTTTGGCGGATAATATCTCTTATTGTTTTAACCCTCAAATTAATTGTGCGTTTGATTTCATATTGCTGCCCTAATTCTTTCCTGATTTTTTCGACAACAGTGAATAACGGGACAAACTTATTGACGTCGTTACAGAATACAAGGGAGTCACGAATGGCATTCTGTATTCTTTTTGTAAAAGCGTACCTTTTCGGTAACACATATTTATTATTCATAGTGCTGTATTCAATATCTTGAAATTCAGAAAGAATCTGATCACAATTTAATTTATCTGATAATTGAATTCCTTGACTTTTCAAATTTGAAATCTCAGTTATGATCTCATTGATATTTTAAGAATTCATTTGTATATAATAATATATATTTCTAATTTGAAAAATCGATATTGATATATTTTTCAAACATAAATAATAGCAATGATGAGCGATTATCATTCACACTGGGTAGCCTTTGTGTCTTTTGTAGGGTTCATTCTGAATTATCCTGTGAGGGTTACCCTAGTGTGTGATGTAGAGCTTTAGCATCCATGCTATTATTTTATTTTGGGGCGCCCATAGACATATCTCCAGTGAATTTTCTAAGCGAAACGAAATGTTAGAATATTCAGAAGACACCTCCACGCAAACATTAATTTCCCAGGGGTGTATAAAATCACACCGTCACGTATTTGACGTGACGGGAGATATACATGAAGTACCTTTGGGCTGGCGCACCCAATCATATAGAAAAAAACTCTAAATCGGTACCATCGACAATATGTCTGTTACGAGAATCGAACCATGGGCTTCAGGGTGAAATCGCAACGCGTTACGAATACGCTAAATTCGATATCTACAAGTATATGCCTTTGAGTACGATATATGTGTATCAATCATAGTTATTCTGTAAAGAAAACCAATTACTTGAAAAAAAAAACATAAAAAAGAATGCAACTGTTTGTAATACTATATATTTGATTCGTTTTCTTACAAAACAGATAATTTTCCCAATTGATTATATCTCCATTGAGAATCATGACAGTTTAAACAGTAAAATATGGTTAAACTGTCTTCCTTTCCTAAGCTCTATTTGTTCTAAATGGACAATTAAACAACGATTCTTATTATAGTGAAACCCATTAACTGTGGTCAAAACGTTTATATCACGGGTCAACATTAGTTGGTTACAAGCAATAATTAAATAATGTAGACGAGATCAGAAGCTATAAAATGACTAGGATATATCCAAATTTGTTTAACTGCTGTAAGATTGCATTTATATGATCCCCCAGCTGACTGACAGACATAGTATTAACAGTTGTAGGAGTGTTGATTCAAATCGATAAAAGGCATGCCGGAGCTAACGTTTTACTAGGACATCAAAAAGCCTTATTGATTTGTCTTAGACGCCGAATATCGTCTTATCGAAGAACAGGCGCTCAGGGCGCGGACAGTGGACAGGGTTATTTAAAGAACACGGAAATTGTGAAAATCACTTGCTATTGGTTGATTCAACAACGATAGGTTCAAAGTACTATAACAATGGAAACTGTGGACATGCATTGCATAACTTTTAATCTGTGTAAGAATTGAGACAAAGTTTGCCTGATATAAAACCAACCAATCGAATTTAATTGGAAAAACCCATTGAGGGTAACTCTTTCATAAGCCGTATACATACCTGCACGAGTTATCTCCCTTTGATGTTATCTGTTTTTAAAACGCTTCGAAAGAAAAGATAGATATACCCCTTCTGCAACGCGTCGTATTGAGACTCTACAAATATCAAAATATATACCGGCTTCACATATTGATTTAAATTTTTTTTCCTCGTTAGTTTTTATATTAAATGATTTTATTGGCCTGGTATTTTTCGAGGAGTTTTTTTTCCAGTCTCACCTCGTTTAGTATTCTCACTCAGAGAAATAGCTTGTAAATTATTCAAAGAATTATTCTGAGGACTGGAATCAATGTGATCAATAACAACACAATCTTCGATCAATCCATGAAAACACTCATACACGAAACGATGATTAAGATATTTCTTTTTCGCAGCACAAAATATCAAATACCCAAGATTATTCACAACACCATCTGGATTCTTCAGTCTGCGGTTTCTGACAATACCGTCACGAGACGCTTCATATTTGGTAATCACGGAATGTGGCTGAAATTCTTGGTCCATTTATATATAATACTATTTGTCTAATTCATTGTTTGGTTAAATTATTAATTTGGAAATTTTTCAATATAATCTTGAGGTGTTCTTATGATTTTGTTGCTGACTCTGTCACAGTCATTGATGGAGTTTTTGACGGAATCTTTGATTCGTTTATCATAATAACGCTTGAGCTCTGTATCGCTTACCACCGCAACTCAGACATAACTGCGATTTTCCTCTCACACCTACCCCACATTGTATGCATAGTCCGGGCCCATAACTTCCGCGACGAACGCTTTGTAAATGATATCCACAGAATTCATTTCTGCATGATTTGTTACATGAGGTTACTGATCCTATCATAAGCCATTTGCAATGGTTCATTATATAATAAATTCTTTATTTAAATACTTGTTTTTTATTATAATATGGAGGAGTTCGAGAGATTATCGAAAATTAAGCCTTGGAAAAATGTTAAATTCAATCTCGATAGAGTCTCCGTAGATGTACCAAAGGGTTTAATAAGTGATAGAACCATGATAGGTAAAATCCGCTATTGTTTTAATGAATTCAAAAGCGATGGAGCATCTCACTGTTGGTCAACATTTCGAATTGATGGTAGTGTTGATGCTACCATGAACGACGAAAGAGCAGCAGTGATAATCTCACATCTTGACAAGAAAAAGTAATTTTTAGAGTGAAATTCATTATCCGCTCAGAAATGGGAAATTGGATTATTCGAGACAAATTTGAACCAATCTTGAAAGATAAAAGAACTATCACTTTGAGTCATGATTCCAAACCAGGATTGCTGACTGGGATTGACAAACCGTTCTATGAAAGATCTTATCCTGAAACAGCAGTTGCTTATGGTATATATTCGTTAAATGATAAACCGAGTATTGAAAAATTAAAACCAATGAAACTGTCACCGTTGACTTTGTCAAGAATAAATTGTGTAGCAGAACGAATATAGAACATTTCACAAATGGGCTGCGTGGAAACAACTTGACGGTTCGAAGACGTAAAAAATAAATGAATGGGAATTAACAGTTAGGAAGAACGGAGCATCAATTCAAGATATAACCAAATTAGAAACATCATTAAGATTTCCAATAACCATAATGACGATAACAGGAGAAATATTACACGAATCAAAATATAAATCACAAGGAGCTCCGATTAAAGTTATTCATCATAATGAACACGCATGGACACACCTGCGGTAACAATATTTCAGCGGGATAGAACCGTACAATATTACACGGGAAATTTATTTGATTTTATTTCTCAGTCAAGTAAAAACGATCCCGTGTCAGTGTGGTTATTTCACAGTTTTGAAGACGAAGAGGGTAAATTCGATCAATTTGTAAGACCAAACGGAGAATTATACCGTACTGAAGCCATGAACGACGAGATGAAAATAGTACCTAGTGGTTTTTCAACAGAAGACAACGAACAATTATTAACAAATTGTTTTACAATTCCGTCAGTTGCAGCTCATTTTGCGAGAAAGAAAAACACGTGGAAACCAACAAGAGCAGAATTTCTATCAGATATCAAATCAAGCTGTATCGAATATAACCATGGTGGATTATGGAATACAAAATACACCTCTGAAAGTATTATTTCAGTTGACATGGTTACGGTGTTATCCAGGGAATTTTCTCGGGTATGGAGAATGTGCTGAGTATTTTAAACGATTTGGACATCCCACACATGAAATGACCCGTGTTGTGATTGATGGACCACTACCCGATTTTGATTTAACTGGATTTACTCGTGTGGTATCAGTTGAATTGGCTACAGGACTTCATCCGTGCTGTTATATTTGGATTGGTAGACAAATCTCTGAAAAAAACACAGGATGCCAATAGTGTTATTACGGTATATGATTGATTCTAAAATGCTGATATCGCTGATTGTCAGTGAAGCAATTATATCATATCGAGCGCAGACTGAGGTCTGGTTACCACAACCTGATAGTCTTGATAGCATAATCAGCGACTATAGAAAACAATTTCCTGATCTAGACGAAGAATATATCTTGAAATGGTCGAAACAGATCTTTGAAGTTAGAAATAAACACGCAAAAGATCTCGGAAAGAGAATAATCGGTAAATTCACTCAGGGTGGAAAAAATATGACAATAACATATATTCTTCACGGTTGATTATAGATGATGCTGAATACGATTTTATAATCGCGGATGTAACATCTAAAGATATATATGTAAATCGTAAAGACGCTTTCTTGTCCGATGGAACCAAATTGGGTACAATTGTTACTTACAACGATGGAAAAAATCTTCAGTATGCACATTTAAGGGCGTCTATGCTAGCTTATGCTTCTATTAATTTATTTTCAATGATAAATAAATTTCCTGACACCGCGGTTAGGGTAGCCACTGATTCATTTTATATAAACGTAAAACATAGCGAAGCAGTGGCTGAATTCACTAATTCAGACGAGAGTTGGGGATCGTGGAGAATTAAAAAGGAAATGCTGCGTGATTATTCCAAATCAGCAGATGTTACGATTGCAGATAAATATTTGAAAAATAATCAGATATCAGAACTATTTAATGCACCGTCGATATCTGATCCAATATGTAGATATAAAACAGTTTATTTAAACGGATGTGGTGGGTCAGGAAAGACGACTCGTGCGATTGCATTATTTCGTAGAAACGCTAGAGTTTCCAAATCAAACATGATTGTGCTAACACCGACCCATAGACTCGCATGAGAAATGAAACAACGAGGATTTAATGCTTGTACTTATCACAGTTTCTTTCGATGGAAAGGCGACGAATGGACTCATGATCGAATGGGTGAAAAATATATTCTTGAAGTCATTATTTGGGATGAAATATGCACAGTGTCGTTAGATGTATTACAAAGATTTCTTGATTGGCTATTGCTAGCGAATACAAAAGTAATAATGTGTGGCTATTATGGTCAACCACCACCATTTGTCGGTTTGTCTCCACATGATTGGTTGAAGAATTTTGTAGACTATTATGAAGAAATTAATGCTGATCATAGAGCACTTGATGAACAATTACGCGAGTTCAAAAAACTAATTAGATTACAACCGGATAGAATCCAATGTGAAATAGCACGTGAAATAATTTCGGAAACCCCATTAAATGATTTCTGGGAAGCGTGGAGACCAAACGATTTGATAGTAGCAAGTAGAAAAATAGTCAGAGACACACTTCAGATGAAGTTATTTGAATTACATAAAGAAACATTTGCAACACTTCCAACGCCCTTGTGTTATAGACCCAAGGATACACGAAAACAAAATATCGAAGTTGATATTCCAGGACAAAGTGAAAAACAGATTCTCGTGTTAAATGATATTGTGCTGGTTGATATCAATGTCGTCGAAGATGCATTGCGCGCTGATAAATCCCCATGGACACTAGGATACGCGGCGACGATACATTCTTCACATGGATTGACTATATCCGATACAGTTGTTTGGATTATAGATAATCACGTCGAGTGGTCGAATTTAGTTTATCCTGCAGTATCGAGAGTACGAAGAATAAATCAGCTTCGAAGAGTTGTTTTAGATGCTAATGACACAACAATAAGTGATATTGTCAGCGATGACATAATCAGAAAAAACTCTCTGGTTATAAACAACAAGACAAAAAAATAATAGAGAATTTGACATTGATGCTGAATTAATAATTACACTGAAACAACAACAGAATAATCACTGCGCAAGTTGCAATTGTATAATGAATTGGTGTTGGTCGGATTAGGATTCTCGACAATTTACCGTGGATAGAAAGAATAGCAGTATTGGTCATACCAGAGTTAATGTGATGCTGACTTGTCTTGAGTGCAACAGACGCAGAGGTGCTAGTTAAGAACACGTGGCGGTAATTGAGTATCCTCGGGTATCACTTGTAGTTGTTCACGAGTAAATCCTCGCTGAGGAGCAGTTGAATCCAATCTATAGATTGATGGTCTACCCGTGGATCGTGTTATGTTAGATATTTTATGTACAGTAACACTCCAAATAGGATCAGTAGCCCCTTTTTTTACCACCTTCAAGCTATCCAGGTTCATATAAATACCTAACAGTGACATTGCTGAGTATTGTTTTGAAAAATCATTTTATTGTTTTACAGGTATATACTTCTTTTTAATAGCGTTATTAGGTTTCATGTTGATTGTTCGAGTAATCTCATTATTTAGCGCGGTAATTACGCCTGGTAATCTTTTAATCCATTCACGAGAATTTTTATCCTGACTAAATTCCTTCGCGTATTGATATCCAAATAACCGCTCAGCAAGCGTCCGATTAAATCGTTCAACAATTGCCTGATCACGATGTAATGCAGTATGTCCTCGTCTGATGGTGACATTATGATGCTTCATTGAGAGTAACACTGCACCCTGAAATTCCATGCCAGGATCAACTTGTAATAGATTTGGCCAATGCAGAGGACCCCTTCGATAAATCCTTTCAAACGCAGAAGCAACTTGAGTTGATGATTTGTTTTTAGCGGTTCTGCTTCTTTGTATCGACTCGCAACATCAACTACAGTTAGTGCATACTTGTGAAAACCATCATGCTGCAGAAATAATATATCAGCTTGGTGAACTTCATTAGGAGCGCTGACATCAAAATGCGAGTAGTTAATTTGTTTAGGAGGTGGTATATAAATTTGCCATATTGCCTGTTTGGATAACCAATCCGCTGAAGTGGTATTTTTAACCTTTGCGGCGCTAGCGAGTTTACTAATTGCTGCTTTACCCCTCCAGTATCCTTTTGAAGAATAATAAATAAATTCCATATTGTTATTAATTACCAGCACCCAACATTAATTTACCCTTCATTTTTTATTTTATCAAAAATGAAGACAATTTTTCTTTGAAGGATTTATCAGTGATAGAATTCAACGCATGAATTAATTTCACATCTGCTATATGTCTATGTTGCAGATTGCTGCTTTTATAAGCAACATCATGAGCATGACACGCCTTATCAATAGAGTTTATTGGGTTTTCACCGGGTCGGGGTTGGTTTTGATCATCGAGTCTAATATCGGTGCTGGTCCCGTGTCCACAATAATTATACCCTGGAAGGTGTTTTTCTCCTGGGTATTTTGCCCATGGTGTTCCCGGGAGTTTAGCTAGCTTGGCTGCAATATCACATCCTCGTTTTTTTAAATCATCTGCAGATTTCATAGAAACAAATCTAAAATTTTTGGTACCACATTGTACACACTTACCAGCAAGTGCTGATCTGTTATTTTTAGTTGTAATCGTCGTCAAGTCATCTGTGCCAGTACGCTTCTTACATTTTACACAATATGGATCCATAATATATTTATAATAACATGTATGTAATTGATTTTTCGGCGACAAAAACAAGAGAACCAGTTAAGCATCATGCAGCGCTACCAAATTCAATTAGAATGATTATAATCGGATCATCTGGAAGCGGCAAAACACAATTGTTACTTAATTTAATAACGAGATGGATGAAATGGGACAAATTGTATTTAATAGCCCCGAGTGTAGATGATCAGCGATGCTACGAAGTGTTAAAGGATTACAACGAAAAAACAGCAGAAATCACCGGCGAGGGTATTATTGAATTTATAAACGATATCGAAGAAGCACCCAGCATTGATGATATTGATGGAAGTATTAACAATTTAATCGTATATGATGATGTGATGTTAGACAATCAAAAAAATATCGCTAGGATATTTTCCAGAGGCAGGCATAAAAACACTGATGTGATATATGTCCCTCAATGATACACTCAAATACCAAAAGTGTGCACATGTATGACTGTTTTTACGTGAAAAAAATGCATTATCCATTTTAGTTGACATTTTAATAATAATAAAACTCTATGATCTTACATTGCAATGTAAGATAAGTGACGTATAATGAAACCGTTGATTGCATGCATTCCGTTATGAAATGACCCCCCCCCCCGACTCCACCCTTTATGGATAGCTTCACAAAGCTTGTAGGGAATTTCTTCTTAAATCCCAAAAATGTTCACTGAATGCAGTATAAATTTTCTCGACAAGCAAAATAGGATCTCCATTCCCACGAATGAAACTTACACGAGTCAACACCTGGCAATATTGGACCGTATATATAAGCATAAATTCACACCCAATTTAGGGATTCTTTCACTCCTGTAATTTGAGAAATAAATAATTATTTTTAATTATGCAAAACTTGTTTGTTTGTTTTTTGCTATTTCTTGTTGCGGAGTTTAAGTCTCTGTAGCTGTAACACGGGATTGATGGCAAAAGGAAAATGCACAAATATTATTTACACCGCCTGGATTTATGTTTGGTGACACACTCCTTCAAAATATCACAGCCAGTTGTAAACAAATTGACGAACTTTGCCTTGATACATACACCACAGAACATCTGTTTAAACTATTTATCATCTCAGCCACAGACGCCCAAGTTTCCAACTGTCTAAAAAATTTTGGGCATTTTTGCCCTGTTCATCATAATGTGGTGTTGCACTTGAAGCACTACATGTAGATGATGTTGGACTGCAAGGTCTATCATCGGGTTCAGTGACTGTATTGTCTGATGAATTTGCACTAAATCCAAACGCTGTTAATTTTGTTAACTTATGAGGAGATGATGAACACACAACGTCTAACTTCCGTTTGCTCATGATAATGTTACACTGGCGACAGATATAATTGTGATTGCTTTGTATTTTTATACATAGTAGTCGGTACTTCAAAGGTTATCAGCTTTCTATGAAGGTTCAGCAAAACTATTGTATTGGTATATGTAAAAAAAAAAGCAACAACAAGGATTAGCCATTCAATTAATTTTATCTGTTCTATTCGCGTCTTTAGAAGTCAGTAGGTATAGTACGGTAGCATGATTGACTGTATCACAGCGTACAGTACTCAGCCCAGATGTCAGCATAAGCAGATTTATGATGTAAGAATGCAATGTAAAGATGTGGTTGTCGATACCAACAAAAGGATCGTTTGTGTAACATATTGATTCCAATGCATTCCTTAGTCAAGTTTGTGGCTTCCTTTCATTCTCCCTTTTAATTTATCCAGTCCAAATCCATGGTTGTATGTACAAATTAAATAACCAAAAGTCTGTCGCGAAAAAAATCGCAAGATGGGACATTTTTGTCGCCAATAAGGAGGAAAAATCGCAATTTGCGACATTTGCGAAGCCCAGGACGATCCCTGCGCTAGATAGTCCCAAATAAATATAATATTCCCCATGTTAAATTTCCCTTGTCGCTAGATAGTCCCACCATGTTAAATTTCCCTTGTCGCTAGATAGTCCCACCATGTTAAATTTCCCTTGTCGCTAGATAGTCCCACCATGTTAAATTTCCCTTGTCGCCAGAAGGTCCCAGGCCCTTTTTGACTGGATTTCCCATTGTCGCAAGATCGCCCCATGGTAGGTAGGTAGGTAGGTAGGTAGGTAGGTAGGTAGGTAGGTAGGTAGGTACGTACGTACGTACGTATGTATGTATGTGTGTGTGTATGTATGTGTGTGTGTATGCATGCATGTATCTTTGTGTGTATGTATGTACTCGTGTATGAGCATGTATGTATGTGCATATGCATGTACGTGTGTGCATGTATGCATGCATCCGTAACTAGATGATCGGGTGGCATTATTGAATTCACAACAGAACACTTTGGACGATGATATAAATACAATGTAATAATGAAGAAAAAATAAATTACTTTACAAAATTCAGAAACATGGGGTGAATGACTCACATGATTACACAATGAAAATATGGATATAGTTTACTCAGCTAGTAAATAATGTGGAATTTCACTTGTGTAGTAAAAACAATTCACAGTAAGATTCACAAATCTCCTGGAGTTCAACTAAGATTCAAAATAATCTCATGTAAATACAAATATACCAATTTAAAAAAACAATTGGAATAAACATATGCTTCTTGACCCTTGTACAGTCGCACGATTCATCCACCGATAAACCGCACAGTTTCACCACGTCCCTCGGGTTGACCCTCTTTTGTATTGGCCGCTCACCCCTTCATGGATCCATTACATGTACAGTCAGTCATACGTACACACGTACAGACAACATATATTCTTGTCTTAGCTACGTCTTACAGTCGTGGTTCCACCACATGTACAGACAGACATACGTACATACATATAGACATGTAAATAGCTCGTTACATCACCTCGTAACCACTTCATAACCACCTCGTAACCTTGTAACCACCTCGTAAGCTATAATAAAACCAAACTGGTAATAATAATGAGTTCTGAAAATACTAATACATTAAACTCTTAAAAACAACTTGAAATTCACAGTTCACGACGTTTCAAATATGCGTTGTAATAAATTAATCAGTACATGATATTACAATACAAACTCAATTAACTTCGCATATCAAATAAAAAAAATTTAACACTCACCCCTATGGCTTTTAGAAATACCACGTGAAAATACGTGCTCTTCTCACTAGATCCAAAAGATCAATGTCTGATTATACCTTAATCTTGCTTAATTCATAGGGCAGTGAGTAATATTCAGGGTAAAATACCTGTGCATATCGTGATAATGATGTCCGTAGCCGCAAGTAGTTTACGGCTGCGAGACATATGCTTGTTCCGTCGCTCGTCTGGAAAAAAAATACATGTTCATCCCAGACAGCGCTGTACACATGCACATCACAAATAATCAAATATTTATCAGGCAAAACAAAAGTTTTTTTTTTTTCCTTTCTAATTCTGTGACATAGCCCACGGCTACAAGGTAATTTGTAAGGAGATACACTCCGTTGTCAGAAAACCTTAAACCATCAGGACACTTTATTGCAGCCCCATGGATGCTACAGTTCAGCTTTACAGCTGCTATGGTTCGTTCTTGTTGTTGGCTTTACACCTTGCAAAGACCTCGATGGCTGCGATAACTTCGAACGCTCGGGTCACTTTGGTCACTTTGGATACCCTAGACGCTCCAAACCCTCTGGACGCTCATGATACTCTGGACATAGCTCTACGCAGCTGAAAATATATCCAATACCGTGTACTATACGGGCATAAAAACGTAATAACGTGTTAGTAATACACCACATTGGGATTATGGTAATTTATTCATTTTGAATTATATCATTGTGATACATCAAGACTAATGGTATATCATCACATTCAAGATTATTGGACTTTTGCAAACATTCTGTGCCTTTAAACCTATAGTAGATAATTTAATATCGTTTTGGATTTAATTTACAATACTGTAAGTTTCTGTTAGCTTTGCACTTTGAATTTCTAAACTATCTATTTCACCTATCTGAAAGTTATTAATTGAAAACAAGTTAACTTTGTTTCATTATGTTTAGTAAACAATCAGTGCTCTGCTTTACTAAATATACTCGTAGCTGTATATATCGCTTGAGTCGGAGATAACGGGATATTTTGTATTTAAAGATTAGGAGTGGTCTATGAACATTCTCATTTTCGCTTACTAACCTTAACATGGTTGTCAAAAATTATTTTCTTGCTTATTGGGACTGACTACTGCTGCCTTTAATTGTGTATACGACGCTAATGCATACTGAGATTCAAATATATGGAATATTACATTAAAATTGGTCCAGAAGCGTATTCTATATCTATACAACATTTAAAACTGTAAATGTATTATAGACCCAGCCATCTCCTTTTACGTACTACTCCCGTTTATACAGGAGGGAAATGAAACGTGCTTTATTGTACTGATCTGCGTGTTGAACACAGCTTATCGTCTGCGATGACCTTCATTGCTGGATATGAGCAGTTTGAAGTAGGTATGTATTACCGTCTTTCTATTCAATAATTTTGTTTCTTTATAATCAAAATATTTTACTCATATTCATGCATTTTCAACTTTCCTGTAATGTTTCTATTTTGCAGCATGCTGCATAAAGGATGTGTATTTCTACTGGCGATTTCCTAATTTGATGATAATATGCTGAATATATAAATAAAACACATTTAGGAGTGAAGAAAGAATCACTCGGATAAATAATTACCATCTACGATTAGGAAATTTAGTTATTGAAACAGCAAATCTGTTAAAATCATAACGATGAACCGTGGGCATTTATAGCATGAAAGGGTATACCTACACTTCTTGTATTTGTAAATTAAAATTTATTTTCCTTCGTTTTATTCGGTTGAGCAATATCTCTGAAATAAGTTCTAAATTAGACATATGCTTCAGTCCGAGTTAGGAATACATCACGATCAGAAGAGAGATGGAAACATCTGTTGGACTATAATAATTTATTTGCAATACATTTAGTTTTTTAATTTAGTGATGTCCTTTAATGAGACAATATTTAAGTGCATCCTAATGAAGATATAAAATGATCTTATCAGAGTTAGTATTCTTTAATTAGATTGCGTACAATAATTGTAGCGTTAATTTTAATTATGATGACGTAAAAAAGTAGCAGATGTTTATGTGATATTACAAAATCTTATATTTGTTTACCTGAACAAATTCCAGCTCACATACACAATGGGCGCCCACACGGATTTTACCTCTAAACATGTTTTGGCCTACATCCGTCAAGCTTTGTAGCTTACCAATGTATGTTTGCACACACCAAAAATAATTATGATGGCGCCCCTTAAAACACTTACAGTGTAATTACTGTTGTGCATCATGAAGAAAGGAAAGATTAGTATGTTGCAACTGGATTACTTTCGTTAAGACTCTCGCGTGTCTTCTTGAGATCTCCATCATTTGGTCTGGTAAAATGGTTTTTGTTTGGAATTTCTGCTAATAGAAGGCGCGTCGGTAAAACTTTGTAGACGCAAAGAAACAAGCAAACAATCTTACCCTGTCTAAAAACAATTAAATCAAATGTCTGCATTCATTCATCTGAGCGAAAATTAAATTAAATCTTAGAAAAATATTATTTTCCCAAATTTCGTGAAAGCCTCAATGTGTCATTATAATAAATACTAATTAAACATTTATGATCCACATTGGTGGATGTCTCGTTGAGCTACTGTAGAGACTTGTCAAGTTAAACTATCCATTATGTTCGACTTAGTTTCTTTGCGCTTTAATTCGACAGAGTTTCTTTGCGCTTTAATTCGACTCAATGAATAAGAAATGAATTTAATATATGATTCATCACGTACAAAAAGCATCTTACCTGTATACTAATTTCAGGACTGCACCTGAAAAGTTTACATTTTTGGAAAGCAAATGGGTGAAATCATTCTTCATACGACATAACCACTTATTTTAGTAAATAAAGTCGCAAATGGTCATAAATAAATTAATTTTTTCTTACTGTTAAATGCCACTTGCATGACTTGATGTCATTATTTATCTCTTCATGACGGTATGATAGTCTCGTGGTTAAGTTTATCGTCACGTGAATATTATATAAAAAAAAATCGCATATCATCATCTCCTGGTTAGGGAAGGTCAATGCTGAGTAATGAAACGAAAATTACAGTGCTACGTAATGAAATGAAAACTACTATGCTATGTAATGAAATGAAAACTACTATGCTACGTAATGAAAACTACTATGCTACGTAATGAGACCTATATTGATAGGTAATGAAATGAATACTACAATGAAAAGGAATTGTGATTTTTTTAAATTCAATATTCGATGCTTCTAACATCGTTGCAAGTGTGTGTGTGTGTGTGTGTGTGTGTGTGTGTAGGATTTATAACGTAGCTTTAAAAACAATTTCAGTCATATCGCTACGATATCTGCAGCGAGGCAGTTTATAGTGATATCTAGCACTGGGGAATCGTGCCGCAGACATTTAGCATGATGTCGAACCCAGTCACATTATCATGACACCAGGCCAACCAGTTCTAACACTAACCTCTAAATGCTGAACGCCAAGCGAGGCAGCTGTTAATACCATTTTTGTAAGTCGTTGGTATGACTCGGCCGGGGATCGAACCCACGACCTCCCGCTTCCGCGGCGGACGCTCGAACCACTAGACCACTGGAGCGGTTATCGTTGTAAATACAATCATTCGTATTTATACATACATATTCATATGCAAGAAGAACACATCAATCGATGCTCTCATAGTGATTGTTCAAATATGTGCTTGACTGGGAGCACCTTAAACTCAGGAAGTACAATGTTTGACCAAGTTTACTGTTTCACTTTTATTATTATTATTATTATTATTATTATTATTATTATTATTATTATTATTGTTGTTGTTGTTGTTGTTGTTGTTGTTGTTATTGTTATTGTTATTTATATTATTATTAACTGGAGCAAAAATAGCAAAGTAATAAAAAAAAGTATTTTGCAAGACATAAAAATTTGTCTAAAGCATAAGTAGTAACCAAGGTTAACCGTTTGAAGAATCACAGGGAATAAGTGCTTTGTAAGGTGATGTCTGAAACATTTCGTGTTCTAAAGATATTATTTGATCGTTTCGGTCATATTTCGTGTTCTAAAGATATTATTTGATCGTTTCGGTCTCAGTGGCAGATGGTCTTTAAAAACTACAATTATCTACAGGAGAATAATCATGCAAAAATTTTTGTGTGGAAAGATCACAGACGTATTCAGTTGAAAGTGATCTATATGAACAGGTGCTCTTTATATGCAGGTAGAGATGCATTTATTTATTTATACGTGGGACCATCTGAATGCGGTTTCTATGAGCGAACGGTCTTTATATATGTGATGTGAATATCTTAACCCGTTTATCTTTATTCAGATTCCACTAAAACTACAGACTTTATAACTAACGACTCTTATCTTATATAAATGCAGTAAAGTGGAGAAGCTTTGGGTTTCCACCAGACTTACTAGTCATAAATAAATATATGAAGGCGCTAAGAAGAACCTCACAAACATAGTCCATTTAGCCAAATTATCCCATACAGTACTAAGATCATAGAGAGTTCCAGCTTCAAAAGACCTTCTCGAAATTACTAACAAACCAATGTCAAGGAACACATGTACACCACATCCAACTATCTGCTCTCAAGTAGACCTTCCGGACTTGTATGCAAATGTCTTCCGTGACAAGGTACAAACCATTAGAGATACGATTGACAACACAATTTCAATTGACTCGTCACCATACAGTTATGATACAGTATTTCAGCGACAACCATCAGAAGCATTTGAACCCGTCTATATGGATCTAGTAATGATAATCGTGATTGAGTGCACCAAAGTCATGTGAACTTGATCCATTTTCAACATCACTGCTGCTTGAGTGCTTAGATCCAATATTGCCTTCACCAACTGATGTTATTAACACCTCTCTCTCATCCGGGGAATTCCCATCATTTTTCAAAACTGGCATTGTAAAGCCTCTGCTGAAGAAACAAACACTCGACCATATTGATTTAAAGAATTACCACCCAGTGTATAATCTCCCGTTCATATAAAAAAATCTTACGAAAAAAAGTTGTTCTAACGCGACTTGTATCTGATCTGAATTCAAAGTCTTTTTAGCAACGTACAGTGTGCGTATCGCCCTTGCCACATTACTGAAACTGCTCTTCCGAAAATAGATAATGACATTCTCTCTGCTTTAAGTAGCAGAAATATTACAGTCCTCACACTCCTTGATTGTCTTGATTTGTCTGCAGCATTTGACACAATAGACCATGATATATTACTTCACCGCCACCAACATGTATTTGACATTCACAATACAGCCTTCAGTGGCTGAAGTCCTATATAGTCAACAAGTCACAAATTGTATCTGCAAATGGATTACACTGCAGCCCAGTTGACCTATCTTGTGGTGTACCACAAGGTCTGTTCTTGGACCTGTTCACTTCATTCTGTACACACTGAAGCTCACGTGTCATCAATCATCATCCAGTGTCTCACCAACTGTACGCTGATGACACCCAAATATACTAGTCTAGCCACTCCACTGAAGTTGATGCCACCATCCAAGGAGTAGAGAGGTGCATTTCTGATGTGAAATCAGGGATGACATTAATAAGCTGCAGATAAATGATGATAAAACTGAGGCCATTCTGATCACAACACAAAGACTTTCTCAATCACATTCTTTACTTTAAACAATACATATCAGCGACACCAACATTAAATTCACAGTCAGTACGAAACCCATGTGTTACTCTGGACAGTACTCTCACATTGCATCAACATGTTATGAATATATGCATAACTACATATCTTGAGCTGAGACGCATCAGCTCCATTCGCAATTATCTTTCAACTGATGCCACTAAAACACTTGTGTGTTCATTAATACTTTCCAGAGTGGACTAAATTAACTCACTTTTGTCTGGTTAGTCTCAATATTTACTCAAGAAACTTCAAAAAGTTTGAAACATTGCAACTCGGATCATCCTTAGAGCACCATGATCAGAGCATACCTCCCCCTGATCTGTACCTTATACTGGCTATACATTCGATCCAGAATCAATCACAAAATGTGTTCTCTGTGCTGTATTTCGCTGACGGACTCCCGTCAAACGGAAGCAGGACATTACCCCCTTGTTAGTTACCCCTCCCGCCTGCAATTAACCCGCTGCCATTACCCCTTATCAATTCCCCCCCCCTCAGTACAGTAGCCCCCGGTTTATTTCCCAATGCCATTAGAATTATTTAGAAATACAGATACAAAATCGAACTAAAGCAAATATAGTGATTACGAGGAGCAGCGACGAACCACATTCTGATAATCTGTGCTGATTCTATACTATAGTAATGTCTTCACCTCATTGAATATAAGTCGAGCAGAAATGGTTTCTAATTAAGTGTACACAGACACAATCTGATAAGAGTATTGACTTCACAACAATAAAAATGATTTTAATATGAACATTACAGGACAAGTTTATTCTTTAAAGGCTGAGATTAATTTATTAAAATAAAAATTTGCAATTTGAAATTTATTTTAATTTTTTTTTTATTCTTAGGGTATAACAATTAAATGTTATATAGAAATAGATCGGTGGGCGGGTGGGGGGGGGGGGGGGTAATACACTGGGGATAATGTACTGAGGGGGGTACTTGATAGAGAGGTAATGTCAGTGGAGTAGTTGTAGGGGGTAATTGACATGGGGGTAATTTCCGTCAAACATACCTATCTGGCCTCACTCATGTGTAGACATCAGCAAGATACTTTTGCTCCTCTTCTGCCAATCGTATATTCATTGATACCACTTGGAAAACGATGTCATATGGAGAATGTTCTGTTGCATACCAGGTCCCAGCTACATGGAATTAATTGCCCATTGAAATTAGAGACAAAGGTACAGAATTCTCTTTCAAGAGGGCTCTTAAAACTCACCTTTTTTGAATGCAAGAACAAACTTAAAGAGCTAATAATGTTTCCTACCTTTCATATTTCAGCATTGTTTATGTTTTCTAATTTCATGATGTTTTGATGTTTGTGTTTGGTAGTCATATCATTATAGATGTTGTAAAGCGCTAGGAGCTTCTAAAGATTAGCCGCTATACAAAGTCCTCATTATTATTATTATTATTATTATTATTATTATTATTATTATTATTATTATTATTATTATTATTATTATTATTAATCATGTATGGCGTGTTAAATACATTACCGTTTGCAAAGTCATTAGTGTTGTCATGCTTCATGTAAACGAGTTCGATCTACATAGATGGTCAATCACACGTTGCGTCATCATATTACCGTTTTGTATTTCAGTTGCAAAGTAAAGCACTATAAATAGATTTCGTGAATCTTTTGTCTAGTATAGTAAACCGCTGTAACTAGGTATAGTTGGTATTTTGTCTAGTATAGTAAACCGCTGTAACTAGGTATAGTTTGTATTTTGTCTAGTACAGTAAAACCAGTACAAGTATGTTTGGTTAGTATTTCGTTTATATATTGATCATCGTATATTATCATATCCCGTGCATACTCTAGGCAGAAACCCCTTTTTGAAGTTTTATAAATCTGTTTATTTTTTCTTTCGTATTATTATCATTGGTGTTAATTTTATGGGGTGGAGTGGGTCATTCTTTAATTTATTTTCTCAGAGATTTTCCCAAACAATTACTCATCAGCCTAAAGACACGATTTTAATATGAACGGTAGCACTCTTTGAAAATGTGCCCAAACATAAACATATCGCAGATGGTGTGGAATTTTACATACTAGTATATCGTGGATGGTGTGGAATTTTATTTACTATTATATCGCAGATGGTGTGGAATTTTCATACTGGTACATCGTGGATGGTGTGGAATTTCACATGCTAGTACAAAATGGGTAATGTTTAATTTTACATACTAGTATCGTGGATGGTGTGGAATTTTATTTACTAGTACATCGTGGATGATGTGGAATTTTACATACTAGTATATCATGGATGGTGTGGAATTTTATTTACTAGTATATCGTGGATGGTGTTGAATTTTATTTACTAGTACATTGTGGATAATGTTGAATTTTACATGCTAGGACAATGTGGATGGTGTTGAATTTTACATACTCGTACATCGTGGATGGTGTGGAATTGTACATACTAGTACATCGTGGATGGCGTGGAATTTTATTTAATAGTACATCGTGGATGGCGTGGAATTTTATTTACTAGTACATCGTGGATGGCGTGGAATTTTATTTACTAGTACATCGTGGATGGCGTGGAATTTTCATACTAGTACAATGTGGATGGCATGGAATTTTCATACTAGTACATCGTGGATGGTATGGAATTTTCATACTAGTACATCGTGGATGGTATGGAAATTCACATGCTAGTACAAAATGGATGGTGTGGAATTTTATTTACTAGTATATCGTGGATGGTGTGAAATTTTACATACCAGTAAATCGTGGATGATAAACTTTAGGACTATTTGGTATGTAATTCACAATTATATATATATATATATATATATATATATATATATATATATATATATATATATATATATATATATATATATATATATATATATATATATGCTAGGACATATATTCAATCAGGAACACATAATGACTTAGAATATAGCCAAACATATTTTATGACTCTTACAAGCAATTATTTTCTTTTTACTTGTATTCAAACATGTGTGCGGAAATGTAATCACTCAAATTTACCGAAACAATTGGACAATCATCGACTAATTAAATCGTCTGCTAAATACATCTACGATCAATCAAATATTTACTTGTGGTAGGTTGGAAGGGCATTTTGTCTTGATTCAAAACTACATCGTTCATGATTTGCTGAACAATGTAAATAATAAACAGGTTTTGCTTTGTCAGTTCAATGTTTAATTTATTTATTCTTACAAAACTGCAGGACTGTTCCCAAAGCTTACTGGCAGGTTTGAGTCTTTCCTGTTCGCTCTTTTTGTGACTCAAGCTGAACCATGTATAATACGATCTACTGGTGTGATTTCAGATAGCATATATGGGTCTATCAGGTTTTCAGTTGGCCCTTAGTTTGTAACGAAAAAAATATATTCTACTTAAAGATCTGGAAGCAATTAATTGTGTTTGAAACAAAAGTTTCAATGAGATGACATGAATAATGAGACTGCAGTTTTTTAATAACTGCACGTTTTATAGCTGTCATAAAACAATTTTGTTCATCTGGTGGATATATTTATTTCGAATGATTACGTCAGATACGTGATGATGTTTTACCATATTTAAAAAATACATTTTGATAACCTCTCGAACTGAAAGACTTTTAAGCAGGAAAAGATCGCCATTTCGCTTTACACGATTTATTATGTCCGCCATTGTAATAGCATGTATCTTCGTGCTCATATTTGTGTGTGCACCTAAAGCTAATGCAAATTATATTTACTGATTTCAATAAACTGACCATGGTCATCCTTATGTATGCAGTAGAAATAGGCCTGCTACTTCGTGACCTGTTTAATTAAGGTCATTTTGACCGTGCTTTATATATTACAACATATATAAATCCTAACCAAACAAAACTCATTTAATCTCTTTAACCCTAAGTCTTCAATCAGATTATTGTACAATAAAAAGATGATTGTACATTAAAAAGATTATGTACATTAAAAAGATTATTGTACATTAAAGATTATTGTACATTAAAAAAAATTATTTACATTAAAAAGTGTATTGTACATTAAAATATTATTGTACATTAAAAAAGATTATTGTACATTAAAAAGATTTTTGTACATTAAAAATATCATCAGTGAGTTGGTGAATTAAGAGTACCTCCGCATCTTTGACGTCAAACATGTGTAAAACGTCCTGTCCCTTATTAATACACTATTTGAAGAGTGGTGGTCGTTTTACCGATACAGCAAACTGATATTTACAGATGACGTATTCATGACGACTCTGATACGTTAAACAAAATGTTACAATTACGATGCAAATAATTATTTTGAAGGGTGTGAATGCATGCTGGGTAGAACTAATTGAAGGCCTATATCGGTCATGGGATAGGTAGTAAATGAGCGGTGGGGATAAATAGACGATGGTCTATTTATACCAACGTTTGTTTGCGGGTGGGGTTGGCGGAGGCGTGACAATTAGAGAACTTTAGGACCGTCTAAAAAAGATACTTGTTTCGAATTATGTAATAGTAGGAGTACAATGTTTAAAGTAGTAATGGCGAACCTGTAGTTTGGAAATAAATTCACGGAGGTCTGTGCATTTGACTATATGCTAGTAAAAACAAAAGCTCTGGCTATATCACCAAGTTAGTTACCAATTACGTTATGTACAGTTAGTTACCAATTACGTTATGTACAGTTAGTTACCAATTACGTTATGTACAGTTAGTTACCATTTACGTTATGTACAGTTAGTTACCAATCACGTTATGTACAGATCCATGTCAAATATGGATGTTGCCTTGTGATCAGCATTGGAAGATGAAAATAAGTGGTGAATTGGGTGTGTTTGCACAATAAATACGTCTGTCTCAAAAGGCGTAAACTCTTACAATCATCATCTAAACGCAAATTTACATCATACGCTTTCTTAACGGCTGCGAAAAGGAAAGCAAAAATTGTATAATGTTATGTATATTTCATTTCATTTAATTTAATTGTTTCTATGTTAGTTTTAGAAACAATTGTTCCAGTACATGCTATTGTAATGTAACTTTATTTACTGGATTTGATATTTCCAGAAATTCAGTTTAGTTTGGCCTGACTATTTCTCGTTAACACTAAAAATATAAACTTTGTATTTAATGTTGACCTAGTTCTTGACCTTGATTCAGAATCAGAAATAGTTGAAGTAAACAAATTTTTAATTAATTTCTTACCTTTCTCACCGTAAGGGTCTCAAAGTGAAATCGAGGCCATACTTGGAGTACGTGACAAATAACATGTAGCAATTGTTTCAAATTGTTTTTCGAGTAGATTAACCCACATCCGGGCATCTATTTTGCGTAGTCCCTAGATGTATTATTGATATATGGAGAAATGATAGTTATTCTTGCCATAACTCTTCGAAGTTAATGTTTTATGGGGGTTTTTTTGTGCTAATTATTTTGTTTTCTTAAAATTATTTGGATTTCAACAACATAGAAACAATAACGTCAATAATACCAAACCGAAGCCTATAATTAACCGAGTCTCCCCAAGAGTCTTACTCCATGAGTCTCTCCCGGGGTTAGTCAGGCAAAAATTACAAGAACGTCGAGAATCTCGGGTTAATTATGCAGACAGTTCTCAATAATTTTTCAAACCTATTACTGAAACAACTAAACCTCTTCTTTGTAAACTTGAAAAGACACCTGTAAAAAAAACAGTGAAGAAACATCACGACTTTTACAAGATCTTCCTGGTCGAATGCCTCAAACAGAAAAACTTGTTGCTAAAGAGAGAATAAATGATGAAGAAATAATTGAAGAATTTCGTACAAATTTACTGAAAATGCTTTAAAAGTAATCGATAAAGCTGATTTAAATCAATTTCCAGCTCTTGTTGTTACACATTATGAAAATAGAGAAAAAGAATATTGAGACCAACACATGGAAAATATAATACCAGTAATAAAGACTGAGATGATGTGGTTTAAAAAGTTAAAACTTACAAAAAAAGTCGGATCGACACAAAAAGTTCATCATATATAGGATCATCAATGCGGTAAACGATGTGTTTGGTCAACATGAAGAACGAAAACAGCAACAATTGACAGAACAAAAACAACGAAAGAAAGAACAAAAGGAGCAGAAAACACAAAGATGAACTTCTGCCATCCGTTAAGTTAAACAATGAACTGAAAACTTTTAACCAGGAACTTTTGAAAAAAATAAAGATATGGATGATGGTCAATTAGCTAACTATACTGCAGATGATTCGAATTATAATTTTATGTTACAAACATAATATGGACTTAACGAAGATGATCATTGTAAACTGATCTTTAAAATTCATCGTTATAAGTGACTACCCTTATTAGTAGGAATGATTCTGATTTTTTAAACGTTTTCTGAAAAAGTAGATCAACGAAAAGCAAAAGAAGAAAAAGAAGAATAGTATGATCATCATGGTGCTACTGGAATTTGTATTCCAAGCACTGCTTGGGGTAGTGGTCTTATTTATGTCCTAACAATATTCTCGATGACGTACAACGACTAGAAATTCTTACTGGAGGTAAACGAGCTAGAAATAATTGTTCAATTGAGTATAAATTCCAAACCAGGACTTTTGACCGGTATTGACAAACCGTATTATATACGAGCATATAACCGCGGGTATTTATAGGATACATCCACTGAATGATAAATACAATATTGATGATTTAGCACCAATGAAATTTTCAAAACTAAATTGTATAGCTGAGCGAGTAATCGAATATTTTTACAAAAAAAGATACGTGGAATTTGGTTAACTAATCTAAGACGTAAAAAGATCAACGAGTGGGCTGAATTAGTCAAAAACGCCAGAGCTACAATTAATGATGTATCTAAGTTTTAAAAAAAACAACACTAAAATTCCCAACAATAGTAGAAACGATAACAGGATAAATTGTATACGTTTCAAAATATAACTCGAGAGGAGCTACAATAAATATCATTGATCATAATGTGCACGCGTAGACTAACGCAGTAACAATTTTTCCACGAGATCGAACCGTAAGATCTTACCATGAAAACGTGTTTGATTTTATTCACGAAATAAGTAAAAACGATCCTGTATCTGTATGGTTATTTAAGAGTTCAGATAATGATACGACCTAACTGTGAAATGTACCGTCTACAATCTCTCCACGAAAAAATAAAAAATCTTTGGCAGAAATTTTCAACTGACAATATTGAGCCATTACTATATAAATATTGCACCGTTCCGTTAGTTGAAGCTCATTTTACTTTCATATTGATTCTGAATTTATCATTGCGCTAAAACAATAACAGATAATCACTGCGCTATTTGTAACATAGTAATGTTGTGGCAGTATTCACATAATGATCCAAGACAATTCACCGTAGATAGAAAAGATACTAATCTTAGTCATACACGTCAAAATACGATGTTGACCTGTCTTGAATGTAATAGACGTCGAGGCGCTATTTAAGTGATGTTTGTTTGTTTTTATGGTTTAACGCCATTTTTTTAGCACAAGAAAGGCGACTAGTATTAATGGTGTAGGAAGAACCCGGAAAACCCCGGAAAGAACCACCGACCCACGAGAAGCTACTGGCATGCTTTCTCACATACCCACATTGGCCGAATCCGAGACTCGAACACACGCAGACAGAGGTGAGATTGAGTGATCCGTAACGGAGAGCGTCTTAGACCACTCGGCCACTCGGGGCCCCTCTGTTTATGTGAAAATGGTGGTAATTGTGCATCCTCGGGTATGTCAAGTACCTAGAAGGCTCTCGTTATTTTTGTCCAGTTATTATATGACGGCAGTTTGATTCAGTCTGTAATATGTCAAGTAGCTAGAAGACTCTCGTTACTTTTGTCGAGTTATTGTATGACGGCAGTATGATTCAGTCTGTACTATGTCAAATAGCTAGAAGATTCGTTAGTCTTGTCGAGTTATTTGCAATATTGTGACAAAATAATTAATTGATTTGTACACGCTGTCAAACTTTATATTTCTCTCGGTAATTGATTGCTACGTGACGTTTTTGAAATTATTGTTAAATTTTGTGTGTTAATGTTTTATGTATTTACATTTATTGTCCGTTATTGATTTTGTCAATAGGCACGTGACATCGATGTCCCAAGATGTATTACGTTATTGATTTTGTCAATAAGCACGTGACATCGATGTCCCAAGATGTACTATGTCTTTTGTTTAGTACTAATAATCAACTTATGTATTTCATTCATCTGTGTCACAATTACTTTCATATGAAAAACATGTACATGAACGTTTGGTTGTGCACGACGTTGATATTTAATATTTTGATAATCTTGTTATCTACTTAAAAGTTACTCGTTGAGTGTACTTATATCATCTTGTGTATTTGGTTCCACTCTAACACTTATTTTATGTATGACTATTCGTATGTACCTAGCTTTTTCCAAAAATATTCTTGTTCATTTCTATGCTGAATAAAAAGCACTAACTCAACTTTACATTTTGTTAGATAATGTTTGCCAAATTTATTGGTAAGTTTTCGATTGTTCATTTTTCATGTTTTTGTCTTATTGACTGTAGATTTTGTAGCACGGAGAAACTAAAAATATAAATCAATCAATCGGTCAGTCAATCGATCAATCAATAAATCAATCAACCAATCAATGAGTTTACTTATGACTTCAAACTAGCAGCGCAATCACGTTTGCCAGCACTTTTCTTGCTTGAATACCACTTATATACAGAAAATTCCCGAAAACTTTTTTCTCTATACATGTCCTCGAATTCGTTTGTATTGGCAATTTGAAAAAAAAATCACTGTGCTATTGACTTGTACATGAAAATTTTTTTTTATATATGGCAAGATATATTTGTCTCAAAACTGTAACTTCATGAAGGTATACAGTCTTTGACTCTTCCTTTCCAGATTTCCTAGTCTGCAAAGATGGACCTCAAGCGATGGCGACATGTCGTTTTAATTTGGGTGTGTTTGGAAGTAATCTGTTTTGGTGGCATACAGTTTGGATGGGGTACGCTTGTTTACATTCTGAAAGATGAAGGAATTCATAAGGACCTATGTGTCGAGGGACTGAGGTAGTTATTACCAGCATACAGGTGTCCTAACAGTTTGAATAAATCAAGTAAATCATAAAGGTTAACAAAATCTGAATTACTTCTAAAGGTCTAATTTTAGTTCATCTAACAAAAAGGCTACTGTACTTATGATTTGACCCAAAGTATATTGCACACTGTGGACGTGTATTATCCTTCCACATCTTACCTAACTCACCTTTTATCCGATTCGTTGAATTTCTCGCCACCCAGGACTCCATTATTCTAATCTAATTTTGGTTTTACAAAAAATATGAGTTTATTTAATCAAAATGTCAGAAGTAGGCAGTGAGCCAGATCCATGCATATTAATGACGTCATCCTGCATCTAACTGTCTGATCTTTTTACCATTCACCTTTGCCTTGGAAATTATATAGTCTAACTAATTTTGGTAAGATTATTTTATACAATTTAAGCACATAGACCTGACCTTGTTTACAAATTTGAGGGAATTTCCATTCGATATTGCCTAGATTCAGTGCATTTTGTTACGTAATAAATCATGTGACAGTCTGTATATGAAGAAAACCAAGCAAGCAATTATTCATTCCCATATTAAAGTCAGTTTTAGTGAAATGACTTTGAATCTGTTCAGATTTAATTTGACAGGATTTACTTATCTAAATTATTCATAAGGAATGCCAAACTTGTCATAATCTAAAGTGCTATTATGGGATTATTATACATTAATTATTAATTTAAAAAAATTCAAGATAATATTAATGTGAATTAATTACAAGAAATTCAAGATAATGTTAATGTGAATTAATTAAAAGAAATTCAAGATAATATTCATGTGAATTAATTAAAAGAAATTCAAGATAATATTCATGTGAATTAATTAAAAGAAATTCAAGATAATATTAATGTGAATTAATTAAAAGAAATTCAAGATAATATTAATGTGAATTAATTAGAAGAAATTCAAGATAATATTAATGTGACTTAATTCCAAGAAATTCAAGATAATATTAATGTGACTTAATTCCAAGAAATTCAAGATAATATTAATGTGACTTAATTCCAAGAAATTCAAGATAATATTAATGTGAATTAATTAAAAGAAATTCAAGATAATATTAATGTGAATTAATTCAAAGAAATTCAAGATAATATTAATGTGAATTAATTCCAAGAAATTCAAGATAATATTAATGTGAATTAATTAAAATAAATTCAGGATAATATTAATGTGAATTAATTCTAAGAAATTCAGGATAATATTAATGTGAATTAATTTCAAGAAATTCAGGATAATATCATTGTGATCAGCACAATCATTGGTACGTCAACACATTCAGGGCTATTGGTACATCAATACATTTAATATTAGAATTCATTCGGAACACTATACATTTGTAATTGTGCTAGTCTAGTAGGATTAACTGAGATTTAATTCACAACACTGTTAGTTCCATTCTTATTTCACATTTTATTCAAAGGAAAAAATTGTTTTGTTACATTTGACAAAAAATGTTGATTGTGCATGTTCTATTACTTAGTTTTAGACCATAATGTCATAAATGTTCAAATTTGAAAACGGCCATACAACATAAGTCTTCATGGAACACTTTGGATACATTTGTATTCTGCCTTGCCAAATATCAACACAGATATTCAGACAAACAAATAGATGGACAACAGAGAGTGAACAATTTAGATTAAAGCTTAGTTTTGCCAATAATTCAGATAATTCAATAATTTGCACCATTATTTCTAAATTAATATTTTTGTGTCATCTCATACGAAGACGCAGTTTGCGTCAAGTTACTTCATCAATGCTATACGCAAAAGTAGGCCATCAACCTTTAGGAAGTAGTTCATCAATGCTATACGCAAAAGTAGGCCATCAACCTTTAGGAAGTAGTTACTTCATCAATGTTATACGCAAAAGTAGGCCATCAACCTTTAGGAAGTAGTTTATGATGACTGGAACAAGAAAATAAAAAAGGATATTGTGCGGATCAAATGCTAGAATGGCTAATGGTTTATTTAATATCGAAGTATATCATCAAGCCTGGCTTGCCTGGAGTTCACTTTTACAACCCATACGGAATTTGAACGGAACAACGATTATCGCTATACGCCCGGTACCAACCTCACAGTTCAATACCGTTTGATTTTCAGGAAGACACGTTGAAATATTGCCGATATGATATAGACCTTTCATGAAGTTGATATTAAACCTTGCGATAACTATTTCTGGATAACAGATTTATTGATCAATTGAAGTAAATTTCTACAATTGCCAAAAGTCTGAATTAGTGTACTATAATGTGTGTGAATTAGTGTAATAAAATGTGTGTGAAGTAGTGTACTTACACGTGTGTGAACTAGTGTACTAAAAAGTGTGTGAATTAGTGTACTAAAACGTGTGTGAATTAGTGTACTAAAATGTATGTGAATTAGTGTACTAAACGTGTGAACTAGTGTACTAAAAAGTGTGTGAACTAGTGTACTAAAATGTGTGTGAACTAGTGTACTAAAATGTGTGTGAATTAGTGTACTAAAATGTGTGTGAACTAGTGTACTTAAAAGTGTGTGAACTAGTGTACATAAAAGTGTGTTAACTAGTGTACTAAAATGTGTGTGAATTAGTGTACTAAAAGTGTGTGAACTAGTGTACTAAAATGTGTGTGAACTAGTGTACTTAAAAGTGTGTGAACTAGTGTACTTAAAAGTGTGTGAACTAGTGTACTAAAATGGGTGTGAACTAGTGTACTAAAATGGGTGTGAATTAGTGTACTAAAAGTGTGTGAACTAGTGTACTAAAAAGTGTGTGAACTAGTGTACTTAAAAGAGTGTGAACTAATGTACTAAAATGTGTGTGAACTTGTGTACTTAAAAGTGTGTGAGCTAGTGTACTAAAAAGTATGTGAACTAGTGTAATTAAAAGTGTGTGAACTAGTGTACATAAAAGTGTGTGAACTAGTGTACTTAAAAGTGTGTGAACTAGTGTACATAAAAGTGTGTGAACTAGTGTACTAAAATGTGTGTGAATTAGTGTACTAAAAGTGTGAACTAGTGTACTAAAAAGTGTGTGAACCAGTGTACTAAAATGTGTGTGAATTAGTGTACTAAAATGTGTGTGAACTAGTGTACTTAAAAGTGTGTGAACTAGTGTACTTAAAAGTGTGTGAACTAGTGTACTAAAATGGGTGTGAACTAGTGTACTAAAATGGGTGTGAATTAGTGTACTAAAAGTGTGTGAACTAGTGTACTAGAAAGTGTGTGAACTAGTGTACTTAAAAGAGTGTGAACTAATGTACTAAAATGTGTGTGAACTTGTGTACTTAAAAGTGTGTGAGCTAGTGTACTTAAAAGTGTGTGAACTAGTGTACTTAAAAATGTATGAACTAGTGTACTAAAAAATGTGTGCATTAGTGTACTTAAACGTGTGTGAACTAGTGTACTTAAAAGTGTGTGAACTAGTGTACTAAAAAGTGTGTGAGCTAGTGTACTTAAAAGTGTGTGAATTAGTGTACTAATAGTGTGTGAATTAGTGTACTAAAAGTGTGTGAATTAGTGTACTTAAACGTGTGTGAACTAGTGTACTAAAAAGTGTGTGAATTAGTGTACTAAAAAGTGTGTGAATTAGTGTACTTAAACGTGTGTGAACTAGTGTACTAAAAAGTGTGTGAATTAGTGTACTACAAAGTGTGTGAATTAGTGTACTAAAAGTGTGTGAACTAGTGTACATAAAAGTGTGTGAACTAGTGTACTAAAAAGTGTGTGAAATAGTGTACTGAAAAGTGTGTGAATTAGTGTACTAAAAAATGTGTGAATTAGTGTACTACAAAGTGTGTGAATTAGTGTACTACAGTGTGTGAATTAGTGTACTAAAACGTGTGTGAATTAGTGTACTTAAAAGTGTGTGAATTAGTGTACCTAAATGTACTAAATAGTCTCTGCCCGACAGGAAACTAGTCTGCATACGCCATCAATCTAAATAAGCTGTCAGTATCGATACGCCATCAATCTAAACAAGCTGTCAGTATCGATACGCCATCAATCTAAACCAGCTGTCAGTATCGATACGCCATCAATCTAAACAAGCTGTCATTATTGATACGCAGCTGAAGCTTTGTGTCGGTTACATTAATTGGTGACATTCAAGACATACTAGAAACTGAAATAAAGATTACACCTTACTCATAAGATGGATGTCATTGAGAAAACGCACAGATCATGTCATTGAGAAAACGCACAGATCATGTCGTTGAGAAAACGCACAGATCATGTCACTGAGAAAACGCACAGATCATGTCACTGAGAAAACGCACAGATCATGTGCGAATTTCATGGGATGCTTATTAATGAACATTCGTCTTGTTTTCATCACAGAGATCTGAAAAAAAAACATTTATCAGTATCCACCCTGGAAGGATTGTACGACAAATGATACCAGCGATGCCAAACTTTAGACTGTCAAAAATTACAAATGATAGAAATGCAGTAACACTACAAGATCGATTTCAAAAGTTCCAGAACTTTCACCAGTTGATCCCAAACGTTTCAAAGGAAATGGCCTAAATATTTGCGATGACCCAGCCACAAACCTTTAGCCAGAACAGGATTTGTCTACCTGGGAGAAAGAGATAACATACAATGTTTCAAGTGTAGTGTTAGACATTGCGAATGGGAGTATAAGATGTGGTTTACCTTGGGCACATCATGTGATGTCCATGATGTCGCTACGTTCTCTTGGTGGGTCCAGAATATCATTCTCGTAGAGTCGTTAGGGGAATGCATTGTGTATATGATGAGCTGCGTGTACGCACTGACAGAAATTTCGTAAAGACAAATATTAACCTGAATGGTATAACAAGGTAATTCTATGTTAGACACAAAACTCTATCTGAATATAGGGCTGTTGACGTCTTTCATTAGGATGATAACGAATGAATGTTTTGTAGATTGCAGTTTTTTTAAGAGTGCATGCAGAATTTATAATTAGAATTACGTGAGTTTACAATTAGAATTACTTGAGTTTACAATTATAATTACGTGAGTTTACATTTAGAATTACGTGAGTTTACATTTAGAATTACGTGAGTTTACAGTTAGAATTACGTGAGTTTACATTTAGAATTACGTGAGTTTACAATTAGAATTACGTGAGTTTACATTGAGAATTACGTGAGTTTACATTTATAATTACGTGAGTTTACATTTAGAATTACGTGAGTTTACAGTTAGAATTACGTGAGTTTACATTTAGAATTACGTGAGTTTACAGTTAGAATTACGTGAGTTTACATTTAGAATTACGTGAGTTTACATTTAAAATTACGTGAGTTTACAGTTAGAATTACGTGAGTTTACATTTAGAATTACGTGAGTTTACAGTTAGAATTACGTGAGTTTACAGTTATAATTACGTGAGTTTACAGTTATAATTACGTGAGTTTACAGTTAGAATTACGTGAGTTTACAATTAGAATTACGTGAGTTTACATTTAGAATTACGTGAGTTTACAGTTAGAATTACGTGAGTTTACAGTTAGAATTACGTGAGTTTACAATTAGAATTACGTGAGTTTACAGTTAGAATTACGTGAGTTTACAGTTAGAATTACGTGAGTTTACAGTTATAATTACGTGAGTTTACAATTAGAATTACGTGAGCTTACATTTAGAATTACGTGAGTTTACAATTAGAATTACGTGAGCGCAAATGCAGAGACTTAGTACAAATTCTCGCGAAACGCAAAGAAAATAAAAACAGAAATTTTAACTTTGTGTGCGTGTTTGTCGTTTAATATAAACTCATTCCACCATGAAAGAAACAATGAATTTCTCTATTAATGTACATGTTTTTCAACTATAAAAGAAAAGACTTGAACCTGACATAAAACAGAAAAAAACTTCTGTCAAAGCTAATCAAGGCCACCCTCTGATTAATTGAATAAATTAGTTTTAAAAAGCTTTTAATATAAAAGGTAAGACTTAAATTGCCATTGTAGTTATTTACAATACCGAACTATATTTCCTTATCTTTGCTGTACAAGGTAAACCGTTGCGTTGGAAACTATAATAAACAGCATTGACTAGAATGTATAAACTGTACCACGAAATGTGAAAATTTTTGTACTACGAACGAAAGAATACATGAACTGTTTATTTTTCCACAGTAAATGCTATACTATGACAGAACAACATGAACTGTACTGTTTTTCTTGGGGGGTATTTTTATTATTTTTTTTTAAAATTTATTTATTTCCTAGTATAATCGTTTTATTTACCATGAATTGTATGCCATCCATTTAACTTTTTGATTGCTTGATTTGGTGGTTCAGGAAAAACTGAGTATGTCGAACTATCGTAGAAGTAAACAAATGACGCATGCATGCATCAATGATAATTGAAGATATGATGACATAAATAAAAGCCACACATAGCCTAAAGGTGTCTCATAGTTGAATTGTAAATCAATGTATTGCCAGGATTTTCTGGTTGGGTCGTGAATAATACCTAAAAATAATGATGTAGATTCATTTGGGGTTGTTTGTGTTTGTTACATTTCTACAGTCCCGGATTACCCATTAAGCGGAGTAGGCACTGCCTATGGGCCCCGCGACTTTTATGGGCCCCATCAGGGGCCCCCATGAGACCGTGACCGTGGGTCTGGGGCCCCAAAAGTTTGACTGCCTATGGGCCTCCACGGTGCTTAATCCGGCGCTGCATTTCTAGGACAGGATAAAACAACGATGTTGAAAGTGGATACATGTGCACTGTTTAGATGAAAGAGAAGAGAAGTTGTGCTTACTGATACACACACTCTCTCTCTCTCTCTCTCTCTCTCTCTCTCTCTCTCTCTCTCTCTCTCTCTCTCTCTCTCTCTGTGCATTGACCAGTTTTATTTAACAAGTGCAATATTCGATGGTCCAAAGGATTAAGAATTAATGCTAAAGTCTAGTGTGAACTAAAGTAAACTGAGATTAGGTAAACAAATGTCAGTCAGTGGCTGGTATTTAACAAATGTCAGTCAGTGGTTGGTATTTAACAAATGTCAGTCAGTGGTTGGTATTTAACAAATGTCAGTCAGTGGTTGGTATTTAACAAATGTCAGTCAGTGGTTGGTATTTAACAAATGTCAGTCAGTGGTTGGTATTTAACAAATGTCAGTCAGTTGTTGGTATTTAACAAATGTCAGTCAGTGGTTGGTATTTAACAAATGTCAGTCAGTGGTTGGTATTTAACAAATGTCAGTCAGTGGTTGGTATTTAACAAATGTCAGTCAGTGGTTGGTATTTAACAAATGTCAGTCAGTGGTTGGTATTTAACAAATGTCAGTCAGTGGTTGGTATTTAACAAATGTCAGTCAGTGGTTGGTATTTAACAATTGTCAAGTCTTAATAACAATCTTAATAAAGAACTAACTCTGCCTCGTACTTGCATTAACATTACAACACACTTTGTGACAACGCTTATCAAGTGAATGGGTAGCATTTATCAGCGTCCTAAATCTGAAATAGACAAATCGTCAGTATGTTACAAATCTAATAGAAAAAAAAACATAATTATTTGACTCATCAAAGAATTTGCATAGAAACACATGTATGTTTATCAAGCGATAGGATACCAAATTAAAACACGAGTTGAAATATATACTTGCGAAAACGAATAAAGTATTACCAAAGCTACAACAACGAATAGAAAACAGTGTAACAGTGTTTAGCTCCGTACTTAATTTATAATGGGTCTGTATAATGTATAATGTATAATGTATAATGTTTGTACCCAGATTCATGGGCGCCCGTACATAAGAAAAAGTCGTGGGAAAGGATTGGCAAATTGAGTTAAGAAATGTTCACTTGTTGATGTTTTGACTTTTGAAAGATTTCAGTTGGTCACTACAAACTGCGTGCTGGATAGTAAATGTTGGGTGGCGCGGAGTACATAAGTGGACGTTTGGGATAGTAGATAATTGGGATTTGATTACTCCAAACATTGTTGAGTGGTAATGTGTAGCTAGTTGGTATTTAACTGAATATTGGTCACTCTAAACGGCGTTTGGATAGTAATTGTGGGCAGTTGGATATCATTTCATACAACGTGGTGACAATATATATTCGGACGGCATGTTGAATGGTATAGTGTGGGGTATTGAAAAGCAGATAGCCGTGAATAAGTCACTCGAAACGGCAAGTTCGATAGTTTATAACTGGATGATGAATAATGAATATGGGATACTATCTTGAAAATCAACGGAATATTAGATAGATATTTGAGAATAGGTGGCTACAAATGGCGTGTTTGATAGCAAATATAGGATGCTGGACAGGGCTTAATTGAGTGTTGGATAGTAGATACCTGGGTGTTGCTCACTCCAAACAGTTTGATATGTTGTAGAGTGTGGGGTTGTGGACACAGTGTGCGCAAGTTGACTTTTACATTCGCAGTAGCACTTATTATAATGAGAGAAAAAAATCACTTCTACTTAATGTTGTAGGAGCACTCATTATAGTGAGATGTCTGTTGTGTCGTGATGTAATTTAGATTTTTAAAGTAGCATTAACAATTGTTTAGTCATATCGCTAGGTTCTCGGCATTGTGGCAGTTCATAGTGATATCTGGCATTGGGGCATCATGCCGCAGACATGAGCTTGATGTCCCACCCAGTCACATTATCCTGACACCAGGCCGATCAGTCCTAATAAACCTCTTAATGTTGCATGCCAAGCGACGCAAATGTTAGTATAATTTTTTTAAAGTGTTTGGTATTGCTCCACCAGGGATCGAACCCCCGATCTCTCGCATCAGAAACGGACGTTCTAACCACTAGGTCATCTCACTTGTACTTGCTGTTACAGTAATATAGAATTCAGTTAGCAAAGAGTCCTGAACATTTCATTGTCTTGAAATTGTGTTATGTGTTGGATAAATTATACATGGATGAAGTCATTGCGACAAAGAACGTATCATTTGTATGTTCACATCGTGTCAATGCTCTCTATTCAAATGCTGCTTGTTTTAGTTTATGCTGATATTCATTATAATTGACTGATAGCTGATATGAATGGAGCTATATGTCTAACTGGGTTAGTTAAAATGAAATGAATAGCCAGAAATTATTTTTTCTAACGAAACTGAGATATTCAATTGTTATAATCATGTTTTAATATGTTACTGATTGATTGAACTTGTTATATTTATGCTTTAATCCTCTGACTGAATGGTTTACCGATCTGTAGATCTAATTTCGATGAGATTTGCACCAACTTGCTATAGTATCGTGACACTAGCAATGCTAATGATGAAATCTGTATATATTAATGATGTTATCTTGCACTTGATTGAATCTGTTCACTAAAGGCTGTTTCCCTTCCTGTTTTGAATCGACTTGGTTCAATTATGAGTTGAACATAAATTTTTAATATAAAAAAGAATAGTTACCGGCCTATAATAGACACGGTCACATAAACATGATATAAAGGTAATCACATAGTTTACATGGGTACTGGGGGCCCCGAGTGGTCTAAAGCGCTCTCCGTTACGGATCACTGCCATCTCACCTCTGTCTGCGTGGGTTCGAGTCTCGGATTCGGCCAATGTGCGTATGTGAGAAAGCTTGCCAGTAGCTTCTCGTGGGTCGGTGATTCTTTCCGGGGTTGTAACGAGAGTCTTCTAGGTACTTGACATATTACAGACTAAATCAAACTGCCGTCATATAATAACTGGACAAAATATAACGAGAGCCTTCTAGGTACTTGACATTCCCGAGGATACACAATTACCACCATCTTCATATAAACAGAGAGTCCCCGAGTGGCCGAGTGGTCTAAGACGCTCTCCGTTATGGATCACTGCCATCTCACCTCTTTCTACGTGGGTTCAAGTCTCAGATTCGGCCAATGTGGGTATGTGAGAAGGCATGCCAGTAGCTTCTCGTGGGTCCGTGATTCTTTCCGGGGTTTTACCCGGGTTCTTCCGTCATCATTAATACTGACCGCCATGTATAGCCTATCATGTGCTGACAAATGGCATTAAACCCTACAACAACAACAACAGCAACAACATGTATACTGTTCTAACTACATAAACATTCTTTTTGAAATCTTTTAATTTTAGGTAACGTGCATTTAGATGAGTAATCTCGTGCTCAAATGATCTTTATATTGTTTGAAAAAACTACGTGATAAAGATAAGGAGACACAGCATTCTTTCATACAGTGGAATTATACAGGCTGATAATTCTCCCTTAACAAGTGTTGTTTTGACCTTTTGTGGCATACATCCAGACCGTCTATTTCATTTTATATTTCATGCGATACATCCATCATCTTAAGCGACACAACAGTAGATAACGGTACATCGCATGAAAAACAAAAGCCTAGGATGTGCCTAACATTTATTGATATTAAGTGCATTGAATTGGAATGCGATATTTAAGAGTTTAATGAGATTGTTTTAAATTCATACCATACAAAAATTGCAGTAAGATATATGCTATATCATGAACTGTTAGATACTCTATTAACCATGTAATACTAGATACTCTATTGACCATGTAATACTAGATACTCTATTGACCATGTAATACTAGATACTCTATTGACCATGTACTTTTAGACACTCTATTGACCATGTAATACTAGATACTCTATTGACCATGTACTGTTAGATACTCTATTGACCATGTACTGTTAGATACTCTATTCACTACATAATACTCTATTCACTACGTAATACTAGATACTCTATTCACTACGTAATACTAGATACTCTATTCACTACGTAATACTAGATACTCTATTCACTACGTAATACTAGATACTCTATTCACTACGTAATACTAGATACTCTATTTACTACGTAATACTAGATGACATAATGACCATGTACTGTTAGATATTCTGATTACCATGTAATCCTAGATACTCTGATGACCATGTATTGCTAGATACTCTGATGACCATGTAATACTATATACTCTGATGACCATGTATTGCTAGATGTTCTGATTACGATGTAATACTAGATACTCTGATGACCATGTATTGCTAGATACTCTGATGACCATGTAATAAAAGATACTCTATTGACTACATTGCTAGATGGCATCGTGCCGTTCGAATATGTCCACATTAAGATAAAACTGTGTGATATATAACATATAGTAATAACGGCGCTAAAAGGTGTTAACAGATTGAAAGAGAAGGTAAAGTCATCAGAATAATATTAATCGTTGTTTGTTTGTTGATGCAAAACTTGGACCAAATTAATATAGTCTTTGGACGTCACTTTACTCGTCAAATACAAAAAGAAAACGAACTATGAAACTTCAATCCTGTGCTGCATTAATTACGATTAGACATTTTCTTGTATGCCTCCTGGTTTTAATGTTTGAACACCATCGGTCTCAAACGCAACACTGTATTATTCTGGTATAATGAAGTGGAATATTCCAGTCATTGCTCTAGATAAATTTGTATTTGTTTAATATTCCAGAGGAGGACAAAACACAACGAATTCAACAGCAGCTGTCTCTGCGCACTGTCCAGACCAGGATGAACGATTCAACATGTATTACTCCGTAGCCACGTCCGCCGTTGCGGTTTTCCTCATATTAGGCGGCCCACTTTTCTCCAGGTTCGGTACAAGAGTTGTGCGCCTGATTTTTATGTAAGTTTAGTTTTTACTAGAGATCACTTAAGTCTGAATTATAAATGATAAAGCCCTCTTAGGATGAGATTCTGAAAACAACAGACACTGTCATACTCAGTTTTGTGTCACTGGATCTTCTTGGAAGATAATATTGTAACCTAGTAAACATCCAAATAGACCGTAATATATGTTCCTATTACGATTCTAGTCTTAAAATTATGGCAGCGACCATAAGAAAGAAGTTATTAGGGTGCAGATTCACAAGTCTAGGATCCAATCGGAACACGCCTAGGCTTTCCCACTATAACTGAAACACCTGGTAAATATCATAGCTGTATTTGATCGCATAGAATGTTGTTGATGTAGGGTTTAAAATCATTTTTCAGCACATGATATGCTATACATGGCGGCCAGAATAACTGGTGGAGGAAGTACACTGAAAAGTCCCGGGAAGAACAAATGGCAAACTTTATCGCGTACCCACGTTAGCTGACTTTGAGACTCGAACTCAGGAAGCTAGAGGAGAGACGGCGGTGATCCGGAACGGAGCGTTTTAGATCATTCGGCTACTCTTGGCCCCAGTATAGTGTGTAATAATTAATCATCACTCGACGCTGTATTTGACTGTATAGTGTGGTGTGAATTATCACTCTGCGCTGTATTTGACTGTATAGTGTGGTGTGAATTATCACTCTGCGCTGTATTTGACTGTATAGTGTGGTGTGAATTATCACTGCGCTGTATTTGATAGTAATAAGTTTAGTGAATTATCACCTAAGCTGTATTTGACAGCATAGTCTGTAATGGAATACCACTCAACAGGACCGGACCGTGGGATGGGTGGGAGGGGTCTCAGATCACCGGTGTAAAATAACCAGGCTGAAAAGAAACACGCACATAAAATACCATCACTTGTCACTTTTAATCTGACCATCTGTTTATTCTTGCGCACGTTTAAAGAGTATTATGCACAGTTTGAGTAAATAAGCACAACGGACATTTGCTTCGGTACCCTTACAAGGAAAGTCAGGGTAATTTTGAAATTTGAGTAAATAAGCACAACGGACATTTGCTTCGGTACCCTTACAAGGAAAGTCAGGGTAATTTTGAAATTTGAGGGGAAAATACAACACTTGACCTAATCCGGCTCTATTGTAAATTAACCGTTTTTTTTCTTCCTCTCATCCATTGATTTTGACCAAATATTTTCATGTACAAAAGTATTAATACGGAAAACGTTCGTACATGTAGGCGTTAGGCGCACCGGCAGACAAATGAAGCAGTACTGAATAAGATACATACACATTATATGCTGTCGGACATCATGAATGTTATGCTTCACATCTGAAGTATTAGCATCGAAATATGTGGCACCATCCCAAAATGGAATGGGTAAACGCATGTATAAAGGACATGAAGATCTGTAGAGTATGAGAAGGAGTTAGGCGAACAGGCAAATCAAGACGTACTTAATAAGATACCTACATATTATATACTATTATGTAGCTTGAAATATATATGCTTCACATATATAGTATTATTATCGAAATATGTTGTACCATCAATGGCATGCACATAGACTGGATATGAAAATCGGTAAATTCGCAAGCGATACTGAATTAAAAAAATACACTTTTCTAATTTGCAGTTGTTAAAATTTCTCTTGGCACAGAAGGCTTTAGAGTGATGAGAAACCTGTCAATTGATATCAAACTTGTCCAAATCGGTAGTCGTTTACGATTAGTATGACTTTTGTTATAAGTATGATTTCACCCACAGTGCTGTATCGGATTCCAGTCTGTTAGCAGAGCCATTTGGCCAGAACTTTAATCCTAACATTCTGGTTGTACTGTGTGTATAACGTACAGTTGTTAATTGCTAAGTGCAAAGTGTGTATCACTGTAACGAGGGTACACGTATAAGCCCAGAAATCATATAAGAGAAAAACTAGTCCAGTGGCTGTGAATACAGTGATAGAACTTACAGTACCTACTTATAGCTTGTCATTATGTTGGTTGCTGAAGTTGAGGAAGAAATGATTTCTTCAGGAAGACCACGAAAAAAGCGGCAACACAGAATTTGATGGAGTTTAGATACTGAGATTCCCGAGTATGAAGAGGAACTTAACCTTGAAAGGTGAGAAAAGATATGTTGCAACTCAAGCTTTTGGCGATTACCTGGAGCTTAATTAAAGGACTGAGTGATCGCTTTGTTTTGGAAAGAAACCGCATGAACATTTGACTGAGTTGGTGAACATGAAGAAAGAAAACACTGTGACGTATCGTGGTCTGATGACCTGGATTGATTAGCACAAAGCGATTTTTTTATGATCGTGGCCCAGTTATTTGCCTTCGTGAGAAATTTTTCTTGAAAGCCTTGCCACAAGATCAAGCACAGTGGATTAGAAGGAACAAGGGCTCTTGTCAAGTTGTAGAGGCTCCGGAAGATTATATTCCCACCAATGTACAACGGGAATGGCAGAAAAATAAGCTTCGTCCGATTACAAATGGGAATAGTAACAAGACGAGTATTCAGAACGTACGGCAGCAAGTAAAACTAACATCGACGAATGACCAGTCCACGCATAAGAATAGGCAGTGTTAATGATGCAAGCAATGGGGACATATTGCAAGGTATTGTGCAACAGATGATATGAAACATCGTAGCATCCCAGCAACTTGTCTGGTTAAGCCAACAATTGGTGGAAAGCTTATTTCAGAAACAGAATGTGTAAATGGATGTGCGAAATCCATGTTTGTGAAGGAAACTGGCTCCGGTATGATCTTGATAGGAGAAGATCTCGTTGATGAGAGATAGAAGCTGGAGGGGTACAAAGTTACGTTATACAGAGCAGTGGGTCAGCCATTTACCGCACAGTTGGCAGTGGTAAATATCGGCACTACGTATTATAGGGGACCAGCGCACGTAGGTGTAACAAGATAACCAGGTGGGATTTTCGGATTCAAAACAGAACACTTTTGACGATGATATCGATACAGTGTTTAATAATGCATGACTTGAATAAGCAAAGAAAGTATGAGTATGTGCGTGTGTATTTAATCCAAATATTGGATTATTAACATAATAACAACGCACAAATATAATAAAGAAAATAAACAAACAATTTATTCTACAAACACAGGGCGTGAATGATTCACAGTGACTAAATAATGGAAATATGGATATAGTTTACTCAGCTAGCAAACAATGTAGATTTTTAGATTTTTACTAATGCAGTAAAATGACCTCACTCATAGTGAGATTGTGCAAATGAAAAGGACAGATATGTAACTTATCTTTACAGTCCCTTAAGATACAATGGGACTTAAGAACCCCAAAACAATGTTATATTCAAGGAGATACAATTCATGTGGTTGGCTTTACAGCTGCACCACGTAGACAAGGATTCCTCAGATACTTGGAACGCTTGGGTCCCACTGGTCACTCTGGACAACACCAGACAATACCGGACACTCCAGATACTGGACAGCTGAAAACATATCAAATACCGTGTACTCTTTATATGACACGGGCATAAACACGTAATAACGTTATACGCGTTAGGTTTTACAGATAATATTATGGGCACAATAATTTAAAACCAAGTTTGATAAGAATTCTACTGTACTAAACATTACTTAAAATGTAGCCTTATATTGCTAATATAAATCCTTCGCTAGGTCTTAACCAAGAATATAAACGTGTGCATTATTCTGCATACAACAAAGCTAAAAATCATGCAAAAATTGACATGGTGGTACAATAGTGTAAACGTATATACGAGAAATTTTTTAAAATTACATACCTCTATAGCTGGAGATGTGCGAATCCTTATAGTAAATCGCAGACTGACAAGACGTTTCGTAATGTAAAGAGATTTACATGCGGTGATGTATTTATACACATGTATTGTCTGTGCATCGAAGGCATTTGGCTTGTCTCATCAAAAGCACTTGGCACGTGCGGCATAGGATGAACCGAGCTCACTATTTGAAATACGACACAATATACATGAATCGCCCTCGGGTATCGTTGTACGCCAAAACTGAAACACTAGATAAAGAATGCAATAAATAAATAAAATGGGTTGATACCATTAAGTGAAAGTGGGTCTTGTTTCAAATTTAACCGCTTAAGCCCTATTGGGGATTGATATTCTTAGTAAGGAAGGGTCAATTAAGAGTTTAACGTTGTTTTTTCTGCGTTCATCGTGGTATGAACTGTCAGTTGCCGACTCACACAGCAAATAACCCCCGAAGGGCGTTATGTAAGCTGTGTGAGTCGGCAACTGACAGTTCATACCACGATGAACGCAGAAAAAAACAACGTTAAACTCTTATAATTGAAATTGCAATGTATTGTTATGTTCTTTTCATTTTTCATCATAAAAAAATAATCATAATTGTGCGTAGTAATACTTTTGTCGGGTTTCTGTTACGTAGCTATTTATAGCTCTTGGGATTGTACTGCTTGTAAGTCCGTCATCCAATGGAACCCACGGAAGGAATTTGAACATTTTTAATATTCTATCATAATGAACACGTGTATTTAAAGTTGAAGCTCAATATTTTAAGTCACGATGTCATGGATATAAGGATGTGTGCTTATTTTAGATTGACTTAATGTGATTTGGCATATTCATCACTGTTGTGACAAGTGAGTAATCTGATTTCGTTATTCAAAACCTATTTTCGTGTTATAAACAGGCTGTACTATAATACATGTAGGTGTATGAAGTTTGGTTATAGAAAGTATGTGATCAGTTTTATTGGCTCTAACATACACATACACGCACAGTTCTAAAATAATTAAGTACTTATTTTATCCTTCTAGTTATTCCATGAGTTGTTTTGTGACAATGGTTTATAACCAGATTCCTCTCATCAAATATGTGACATCAGTGTAGAAAGTGAACAGACAGACACACAAAATGACAGATTTAAAAACAGTAAGACAATTTAATTTATGAAATTTGTGTTTATTGTTGACACATTTTTTGAATTAAACTGAGTAGTGCAGTAATAATGACAATACAGCATAATAATTGTAATTAATGTATTTACTATTTTAAAAAAAAGCAAATGACATGTTAGTATTGATCATCTGAACATTTACAGTTGCATGAGATAGTTCTGCAGACACACTATTTGAATTATACTTAGTAGTACAATAATAATGACAATACAGCATAATAATTTTACTTGAAAATTTACTTGAAAATCACATACTTGCAATCCAAGTAGCTGGTAGAGAAAAGTAATGAAAAACAGTATGACACATTTATGTATTTACTATTTTTAAAAAAGCAAATAACATGTTAGTATTGATAGGTTATATGTACACTTTACTTGAAAATCACATACTTGCAATCCAAGTAGCTGGTAGAGAAAAGTAATGAAAAACTGTATGACACATTAATGTATTTACTACTTTTAAAAAAGCAAATAACATATTAGTAAGGATAGTTTACATTGACAATTTACTTGAAAATCACATATTTCCTTAATTTGTTTGCACTTACTCGTTTCAGTTTGAACTAAACTGGAAGGTGCAGTTATTGAAATGACAGGTAGATTGTGTAATGAAACCTGTCATAGAGTTCATTGTATTATGTGATAGTTCTTGTAGGGGATTTTGAACAGATTCAGTAATATTTACATGGTTTGTACTACTTGGGTTTGTATGGGTTTCTTGAACATTTTCTTGAGTCGTACTGCTCGAGTTTATTGGGGTCATTTGAACATTTACAGTTGCATGAGATAGTACTGTAGAAGAGTCTTCAGCAGACAATGCTACATTTGCACATACATTTGAAAGAATGTTACTCATTTGTTGTTTATGTTGAGTGCTGGGCCTTGTGTATTGTTTCAAGGATAGTTCATTCGAGTGGTCAGACAGAGACATAATGTGCCTAGCAGGAAGGTTGGCATCTGTCATTGCATTCAAAGATGTGGCACAAAGAGAGTGAGCAGTATATCTTGCAGATATATGGGCATTTTTGCATATGTCTGGCATAAAACTGCTAAATTGTCTGTGTCCAACACATTTTGTTGTGTACCATGTTTGATAAACTTGGGGATTTTCAAAAGCATTTTTATCAATGTGACAAAAAAGTGATTCAGCTCTTGGATCAATGCGTGTGAGGTAGTATTTTATTGACCTGATGGGGCAGTTTTGACCACCAGTTGCATACATTCTTTTGTCAGAATTTTCCTCCTTAGCAATTAAGTCTCCCTGATGATTTTTTTGCATAGTTTGATGGGTCAAAATGACATATTCAGCCCCAGTTTCATCAAATCTGATTTCAAGACTGGTAGGTGTCAATTGGCTGTGGAATTCTAATCCACGTGTTACATAGTGGATGGAGAGGTATAACCAAACCCTGTATCTGAGTGTGATAGGATTATCTTGCATCAGGTATTGATTGATCGCATACATGTCTAATGGAGGAATAATTGGTTTGTGTTGTTTTGATATTGATAAGCCAGTCTTTGTGTTTAGTTTTAATTTTCCATTTAACATGTTATTTGCTTTTTTAAACTCAGGGTCTGTAACAATATTAATGGAACGACCACATTCAACCTGAATGTGGCGATTAATAGCAGCCCTGACATTCTTTAAGGTGTTTTTGTGATATTCCTCAGCTTGTCCTTCAGGGAGCATCCTCTTTCGTGCTGTGGTGATTTTTGGGGCTGCTTCGGCATAAAATATGGATAACATTTGGCCCAAATGTCCAGACTCAACTATCATCAGATCCACCTCCATATTCTTTTCTTTGCACCATTCTGAAATGCATGTTTTTTTTGCTTGGTAATAACTATTTTTAACATTTAAAATATTTAGATCTTTGGGATGAATCATTCATGCATATTTCCTTAATTTTTATTTATACAACAATTTTTTTTACATTTTTTAAGCTTTCACAAATATTAGTTTAAAGATAAACTACATTTTATTCACTTCAAAGTAATTTAAATCTCATTTTTATTTTTAAAATTTAATACAATTTTAAATTTCATTTTTATAATTTAAGAAAATAATAGATTTAGAGCAATTTCAGTATGAAGCATTATTATTTAATCTTACATTAATGAACAGTCCAGTATACTGGTTATTTTTATTATTATAGTTAATTTATTATAATTATTGAATGAATATATCAATTACCTGTGAAGGTGTTGTAGCCCCATTTAGTATTTTTCTTTGTAGATTTAGAGTAGCGCTGTTCTGAAATTTTTACTAGATCTTCTTCGTTTAGTGATTTGAACCGTTTAACTTTTGCTTTGTGGTCATCCTGTTCATCAACTGTGAATGGTGATGGTTCATTCAAACTAAATATTAAATTGGTTTGTAACTCTTCTTCCAATTCAAAAGGCTCGTCAAATATCGATGGATCAAAATTTTCAACATCATCATCCGTGAAATCTATTTGATAAGGCAAAGTTATCGAAAAATCTCCAAATTCTGACATTTTACTTTCGACGTTTGACAGCCACAATACGGGTGACCTTGACCTAGCGCACTTTAAACATTTTTTTATCCATACTTTTCTTCACAAATTTCATCAAACAATGAATGATTTTATTCATAAAAGATGAGAAATATATTTTTCTTTAATCTTTCAAACTAAATTTATTCAATTATTGTTTTAAAAATTGTAAAAATGGTTCTTTTCCTTTAATGTTTACTTCGTGTAAGCCTTCACTAGCAGTGTTTATCTTCTGCTATACACGTGACTCTATTTATAGACGTGGGTATTTTTAGAAAAGTAGTTCTCCTAACAGTTCATCCTGAAATGAACGCAATTCATTTTGATCACGTGATAACATTCTGACCAATCGAAACATTACTTTCCTCTACAAGCTACTTCGATAGCAATTATTGTTGTTACAAGATCGATGGTAAAAGAACTCGATGATGAGAGGACTGTGGAAAATACTGACCATGTGAGGATGAGGGTAAGAATGAAGTTGTCAACAACAGCATCGCGACAGCAGATACCGATCAGTGTGATGACATTGAAGTTGACAAACTTTCAGTAATGAATGCGGATATATTGTCGAAACTACACATTGCAGATGTTTCACTGGAACGTATTCGAGACTGGGTTTGGATAAAACAAAGGAGAGGATTCTCCAGTCGTTATTTTGGTCTGGAATGTTTTCCGATGTAGATAGGTATTATACATCGTGTCATGATTGTCAGATGACAGCGAACGGTACTGCAGGTGTGAAAGCACCAATGGTTTGCCCACCAGTGATAACAGAATCGTTCTTTAAAAAATTGCAATGGATATTGTAGGACCTTTATCCAGAACAAAGTCTGGTCCCAAATATATTCTGACGGTGGTTGATCATGTAACGAGATATCCCAAAGCTTTTATTCTAGAGGATATGGAGGCAACTAGTGTAGCTAGAGCACTGATTGAGTTGTTTAGCCGTGTTTGGTTTTCCTAGGGTCATATTAACATACATAGGAACCAACTTCACTAACACCTTATTAAACAGTTGTATGAACTAGTGGGTATCCGTGGATTTACAGCCTTATCACCCACAAGCGAATGGAAAGGTAGAGCTTTTTAACGGGACGTTAAAGTCAATGTTGCGGAAGTTCTGTACAGACAACAAGAATGAATGGGATGAGATGTTACCATTTTTGTTGTATGCATACCGTGAGGTCCCACATGAGGAAACTGGCTTTGCACCCTTTAAAATGTTGTATGGATGGCTTGCTAGGGGGCCAATGCAGATTTTACAAGGCTTGTTTACGGGAGAGGAGGATGTAATGAAGTCAACTGTGGAGCATGTTGTGAAAATGCGTGAGACGTTGGCTGACATCGGGACTCTTGTCAAAGAGAATTCTGGATCGCCAAAATAAAATCATGGCACTGTATGATGAAAAAAAATCCCATAATAGAGTGATAGTTATTATTAGTAATTGTTGGTGCATACATTAAAATGGTACATTAGAAATCCCATAATATAGAGTTTTAGTTATTATTAGTAATTGATAATGCATACATTAAAATGGTATATTAGAAATCCCATAATAGAGTGATAGTTATTATTAGTAGTTCTAAATGCATACATTAAAATGGTACATTAGAAATCTCATAATAGAGTGATAGTTATTATTAGTAATTGTTAGTGCATACATTAAAATGGTACATTAGAAATCCCATAATATAGACTGCTAGTTATTATTAGTATTTGTTAATACATATATTAAAATGGTACATTAGAAATCCCATAATATATAGATTTTTGGTTATTATTAGTAATTGTTAATGCATACATTACAATGGTACATTAGAAATCCCATAATAAAGAGTGTTAGTTATTATTAGTAATTATTAATGCATACATTAAAATGGTACATTAGAAATCCCATCACAGAGTGATAGTTATTATTAGTAATTATTAATGCATACATTAAACTGGTAATTAGAAATCCCGTAATATAGAGCGTTGGTTATTATTAATAATTGTTAATGCATACATTAAAATGGTACATTAGAAATCCCATAACAAAGTGATAGTTATTATTAGTAATTGTGAATCCACACATTAAAATGGTACATTAGAAATCCCATAATATAGAGTGTTAGTTATTATTAGTAATTGTTAATGTATAGATTAAAATGGTACATTAGAAATCCCATAATAGAGTGATAGTTATTATTAGTAATTGTTAATACATACATTAAAATGATACATTAGAAATCCCACAATATCAGATGAGGCTACAATGTCAGTCAATGTCTTCACCAAGCTGGACAAAATTACAGAATGTAGCTTTTGTTAAACTTATTTCATTTTCTTGTTGTACATCTATGTACATACTTGATCATTTTGGCCTATATTACTTTAGACATTTTTCATTCTCTGACAGTTTAAAATGGTTTGGTAGACAACTTGAGTAGGTTAAGCTACAAAGTTTTAATATATGTCTCTCATTAAGCACCACATGAGATTGTTTATAATCAATTATTACACGCTATACAAGCATATATCTTATTAGTCATGTAGTCACCCCTCCTAAACACGTACATCCACTGCATTGACCCATAATAAACAGTATAAATGACCTACAATATCAACTAGAAAGATGTATTTATATGCTTTGAATAGGACTTCATTATGACATTCAAGGATATTTTCCAGAATTTAATAAATATCCATCAGTACAGCTTGTATATGGTGCGGAAATATATAAATACTGATAATAATTATTATTATAAAAAATAAATGTTATATATGTGCATTTTTGAGGAAGCAAACACATTTACATTTGGTAAAATTCATTAATTGTTAAAATAAAAATGGATTATTTTTATAGTATAATTTTCTTTTTTAAAGTCAATATACAAAAGAAATATAAAAATTTCGTGTCAAGCATTAATAATAAACTTTTGAAACCAATTTAAAACTTTAAAGATATACTAATGTAAGAATTCGAGTCAAAATTAAGTTTTACTATATATATATATATATATATATATATATATATATATATATATATATATATATATATATATATATATTATCTACACTTATTATTCAGTACTAAATTTTGCGTTTTGTCTAAATGATCATATGTCATAATTTGTTATAAAGGACACCTCAGATATGTACTCAAGCTGATGTTCTTTTCATAGGTTATCAGGAATTTTATTTTTTGACAGGCTGGACTAGAAACAAAGCACCGTGCATTGGGTCGCAGATTTCAGTAATGGTTTAGTGTCAATGTCTCATAATGTGCTCTGTTGCCGAAATACACACAGACGATCACACCATAACGCTCTGATTCTAAAGAATAAACAAGTACATAAAATCAACACTACGAATAACAAAATCTAGAAAACTGAATCACCACCAAAAGTAAAGAGCAATCAATGCTCAAATTATGACTGATACTGAACCGGAAGTAATAATTGTGATTCGATTCCACATGTGTTCGGATTAGACTGGTCTGCTGTTTTGTTTTTGAATATACAGCTACAGACTGAATATACAGCTACATAGTCTATGGGCCAGGTTTTAGTTCGTATGAGAGTTTTCCATTCCTTAATTAGAATAACCGTTGTTACAATGACGTCAATACTGTGAGAAATGTGTCACTAAATATTCTTATCCATACCAATCCAGTTGGGATGCATACATTTTAGGAGTTAACAGCCTATGATGCTGGCTTCTACGTTTATACCGGATTCTAGGCACACGTTACCATTTGATTAAGTTCTCCTCCATCATCAAGCGATTTCATCCGTTTTTCGCTTCATTACGATGATGTTAGCGAAGACCTGTCATGTACCTACTGTGATCTCATAAAGTTAGTACGACTTAAAAACAACCGCGGTCTTGAGAATACTTTAAATGGTCATTATTTACATTCGATTTATTTTATTAATTCGATTTTTAGAAAAAGGTCTAGAACGTTCCAGCAGAGTAGTCATCAAAGACGCTCATCGATTCATGCTATTCCATCTTTGAAACTGTCTCTTTCTAAGTTCGATTTGATTAATTTATTTTATTTTAAACTCTTTCTTCGTAAAGCGTGCATATAATTTTATAAATTTTAAGTCGTTCATTTAGTAAGGTTGTATTGTACCTTACATAACTGAAAATTGTACTGCATTCTCTGCTATTATCCGGCAGCTTTTATCTTGTATCGCTTGGATAACAGTAGTTTTGGAAGTAGATGTTTGGTAGAAAAAACTCAAGCTTTTTCGACTGTGAAAACTGTGGCTGCAATGGTGGTGTGTTATGAAGCGGTATAGTGTAAAGACGTCTCCTAACAAGTGATGCAGTATAAACACCCGCCTTAACAAACATAGTTGATTGTAGTTCGTTGAAAACGCGACCACGACATGGTCGACGACACAGTCGACGAACCAGAAGGCGACCCAGTCGTCAACACAGAGGACGACCAAGGTTGACGACTCAGCGACCCAAAAGTATGACCCAGTCAAAGACTCCGCGTCTCAGTGGACAATACAGTCGGCGACAAGAAGCAAGAAATAAAACAGTATAACGCTGGTTCAGAAATCTTTCGCATTCTGAACGCCAGTCTTCAGAGAGATGCCGCGGGGTATAACTCCAAATACGAAAGACCCATCCTAAAGAAACCAAGATAGCGTTGTGTAGCCAAAGGAGTTTCGCTACAGCACATTGCGTACTTAAACATTAGTCTGAGTTCTCCGCTATTTTTCCAGTATTTGCCGCTTTTTAAATTGCTTCACTCCATTAGAATATGTCTGATGTAGATTGTCGATGAAGAGCTATAAATTGTTACAGTTCGCTTAAACAAAGATAGCACTCTACAGTTTCGAAAATCGCATGTGTTTTAATGTTTCAAAAAAAAAGATTTTTGCAAGATTTTTCTCAATTGTTGTAATGGCTATTTACAAATTTTCTTGTATATCGTATGTATTATTAGAATAAATTGAATTCACTTTATTATGTCAGCGTTTGATTGGGAGGAGTATTTAGGATTTTCGATTATACACCTTGGCCTTGCTCCAGATGTGCATGTATCAAAGACCTGCTTGCTCCTCTTGATCATTTCCACGTGCTAAAATTCGGATGTAAATTGCAAACAAAACATCCCATAAAAGCTTTTTCAATTTTTTTATAGTTGGTACTTCCTTCATTGCACTTTCAGAATCTAGTACTGTATTGTCTTGCAAAATTCATTTGCCCTATTTTATAAACTACTGAAGTGTATTGAAAGTGTCACTGATGCTGATACCAAAAATGATGGTGATGATGATGCTCTATTTGTTTCACAATCATCGCAAGCAGAACATGATTCAGATGCAGACGAAATTAATGAAGGCATATACATGCAAATCAAAACCATCTTTGGAACTCTTAATAGAAGTGCCTTCAAAAAAAGATTGAAATCAACACTTGATATCAAAGGTCTCAGAGATTCTAGGCAAGCTATCTTTGATCTCGCCAAAAGGAAGAGATATGATTGTCCTGATGGTCGATTAGTAGAACGTTTACCTAGAACAAATAGTGCTCCTGTGGAGGATAAAGTTATCGGAAGATATTTATATTATATTCCATTTCATTGAAGGAGAAAATAATTACAGTGACATGAAAGCATGTATATCTAAATGGGCATTGAAACATAATTATGAAACAAGATCATCCCAGCGTTTAAACTCCATTCGCAGTGATTGCATATCACAAAGTCCGAAAGCTCCAGTCAATGATAACGCCTTACAAAGAACTGATGAAGATGCTGATAGAATGAGTACAATATTTGCGCAGATAGCAATAATGAATGATACGTTTGAAGAAAAATTCTCCAGATTGGAAAACCAGTTAGGTGATATTATCACAAAGACAGAAAATGAGATCCTAAACTTAAAGTCAGACTTAGTGGAAACTACGAAGAAACTCGAAGAGGTGAACTCTCATAAAGAACAAATGAAATTAAAAGAAGAAAAACTAATCATTGATAATAGAGGAATGTATTTCCAGATGTCATCAATGGCAATCCGGGAAAATGAGATCAAAGAATTATCTTCTCATGTACATCAACATCTAGATGTGATCATGAAAAAGATTAACTGTATTGAGGGAAAGTTAGACACAATTTGTACAAGACACAAACTTTTATATAATCAGTCTAACAAAGGAAGTGGTAAAAACGTAGAATTGCAAATGAAAAAAAATCATGGAAATCATGAACTATCACCATACAAGGAGAGTAGACATGTTATCTCTCCATCTATTGATCAAGAAAATGTAGTACATGGACAAAAAAAAATACACAAAAAGCCTGCTAGAGTTCTTCCAGCAAATTTGCCTAGTAATGTTCCCGCTATGTTTACATTGAACAATTTCCCGCCACTTTCACGGAATGATCGGACTAACATAACGGAAAATGTCAGTCATAATCAGCGCACAGAAGTAACATCTTACATTGCAAATACATCAACCCACAATCAGCAAAAGAAATTAAGATATGACGATAGAGCTAACATAAACATAAATGAAAATTTAAATAAAGATCAAATAGGGCACAACAAATCACCAGATGATCAAAGAATGCTTCTGAATGACGAGGAAAGACAAGAAAAGAAAGATACATCGTATAGACATATTGAGACAATTATTACCAGACCCAATCAAAGGAATATAGAATCAGATGTGTTTGAACCAGTTGTAAGAAACAAAATAAGACGCATTCTGCTATCAAATGTCAAATCGAGAAAAAATGTAGATGTAGTAAGGAAAGCTATCGCAACTCAGTGCAAGGAGGAGGGTGTGACAGTAACATTCGTCCGCCTCAGAAAGGAACGACCCCATTGGGATTAGAGGCCGACCGAAATTCGGTTTCGGTTTCGGTTTCGGCGCCGAAAGTTGGCAAACGGCCTCTTTCGGCATGGTTTCTGTTTCGGCCGAAGCCAAAAAGTTAGCTTTCGGTTTGCTTTCGGTTTCGGCTGAAACTGATATTGACTTTCGGTCATCAACCGAAGAACTATTTTAACTTTCAAAATGCAACGCTAGTGCTGCATCTATTACTCTGCTTGTCGGCCGGTCATTCGGCGCTAGGCAATTTGACATTTAGCGAAGTCCTCTTACTGCAGGCTCTGAATGATTACTTTTAGATTCGTTTTTAATTAGTGTAGTAATGCATCATGACCCAGGCCTATTTAATAAATCTAGTGTTCGGCAACTTCGGTTTATCTTTCGGTTTCGGTTTCGGTTTCGGCCGAAGGTATATTTAAACTTTCGGTTTCGGCTACAGTTTCGGCCGAAAGTAAATTTATAACTTTCGGTCTTGTTTCGTTTTCGGCCGAAATCAGAAATTTAGTTTCGGTCGGCCTCTAATTGGGATGGATCAAATATATAAACATTTCGACTAAATGTGCTGGATAAAGACTTGAACTGATGATGAATAATGAATCATTTTGGAGTGCTGGAATAAAATGTAGGGAATGGATAACAAACAGAAAATGGAGAGAAGGCTACTCACTTGATGAAACGCATGAAAATTACAAAATATATTCCTAATGAGCATAACCATATGACTAGTAATTGCTTGTTAATTATAATTATACTCATTATTTCAACATGGAATGTACGTGGTACAATGTCTAGCACAGAGAAGCTAATTGAATTGTTACCAGACACATATATATATTTTATCACTGAACATTGGCTTTGTATAAATAATCTAACGTATTTAGATAAATTACATGATGATTTCAAAGTAGTTGCGCTACCTACTAAAGAGATACAACAATGCTATAGAGGTAGTGGCGGGGTTGCCGTATTTTATAGATCATCACTATGCAAAGTAAGCACCTTACAAAATGAGTTCCCAAATAGTATGGCGGTGGAAATCTTAATGAGAGACTTGGAACCTATAATTTTGATTGCAACCTACTTTCCCTCGACAACTAGAACTGATGATGCATATGACAAATTTTGTGAAAATGTTTTTGATGTGTATGATAGGTATTCTGCTGAAAATATATGCATAACTATAGGCGACATGAATGCTGATATTGTGTGTAAAAATCCATCAAGAAGAGATCTTGTTCTCAAACAAAGAATAGAACAGAGAAACATAGTTGCTACGCTGATGATAAAACCATATGAACATTGCATCACGTATAGATCAAAAGACATGTCACGAACGTCCACACTTGATTATATTATTAATAGCTAAAATAATTACAGGTGTTGTAAAAAGACACATAGTAAATGACAAAATTGATTTTTCAATATAGGATCACGTACCTATTACAGCGGCACTTGCAAAAGATATATTGAAGGAAAATAAAAAGCCATGTGTATCTCCAAGAATGAAATGGAACTTGGCAAATCCATTAGAAATAAGCATGTATAAATCTGATGTTAGTGCATTTTTGAATTTCAACTATGAGTGTAAAAAGGTAGACGATATAGAGAAGTATAACGAATTGATAACTAAAAGTGCATTAACTGCATCAGACCGATATATTCCAAAGTCCGAATTCAAATCGCACTTGAAACCATATTGGATGAAAGGTGGGCTTGAAAAATTACATCAGAATATGAGAAAAGCGCGCGGAGAATGGATCAAAGCAGGAAAAATAGAAGCACAGAGTGTAACATCAAAAAAAGATACAAGGACGTGAAAAGAAAGTTTAGAAAGAAACATAGGCTAGGGAAAAAGGTATATAAAGAGTGTATATTTAAATAGATAGAAAAGAGTTCAGAAATGTTAATAGACGAATTTTATGCAGTCATACGGGGAAATAGAAAAGATAAATTGGACATTAGTAATATTGCATTTCGAGGAGTAGAATGTAATACTTTGGATGAATGTGTCAGTCTATGGAAACTATTTTTCTGAATTAAGTTGTGCAACAGACGAGGAACATGACGATTGTGTCAAAATGAAGAATATGTACGAAGATAGCAAACTAGAGACTGATAACATAAAATGTAATAATATTACAGAAGAAGAAGTGTTGCAGCATATCAAGTCTCTAAAAACAAAAAAAAATCACCAGGCATTGATTGCATATCGAATGAACACTTAAAGTATGGTGGAAAATATTTAATCAGACATTTATCTGCCCTTTTTAATTACATGATCCAGTATGAGTATTTACCTAATGTATATAGATGTGGGATGATTATATTGATATACAAACAAAATGGTAAAGATAAAAAAGATCAGTTGAATTATCGTGGTATAACATTGACATCTTGTCTGGGAAAATTGTTTGAAAAATGTAGCAGCAGAGAGGGTGAATCCTACAACATTTTTTGTTTTTATTTTTGATTATACCCTCCAAATAACACTAGACCCTTCTCGCGAAATAACTAGAAAAAAAAATGAGTCTGAAAACATGAGATTCGCATTCGCGAATCATAAAATGTCGCAACGTCGTTGTCACTCACCCTCTCTGCTGCTAAGGTTTACGGTGATTTTAACCGAATATTTGATCAAGTCCTTACTACGACGAAAATCCTTTCAGGATGAAAGTCCTTAGGACGAAAATCATTTATGATTTCACAAATAGACTAATTTGTAAAACCTCCTCTTGTAAATCAAACAGATTATTAGACTGGTCAGTGAGTTTGAAATTAATTCTGGTTAATGAATTATTATGACATCGCATATAGACTGGATTCACCGGGGACTCAATTATTAAAAACCCTGGAGGAGCTGTTGGTGCAAATGAATACAAAATATATCCCTGCTGAGCTTGATTTGATCGTTCTAAATTTATTTGATAGCTTCCTTCGATCACATCACATACTAAATTGAGCGCAATCACCGTTGAAATATTCACATTGAACGGAGCAATATGCCTGCCACCACCATCTGGGTCATTATTGTGTGTCGGGATTTTTATTTCCGGTGATGCTGTTTTTTTCCACGTATCATGGATTTTTTTGAAACCTTCATCGATGGCATCACTGAGAGATTTTTGTAGTTCTAAGAGATTATATCCTGGTAGATTGAATTCGGAAATATTTTCTACGCTTATATGATATTTTGTCGTAAATTCTATTTTCGTGTTAGGGTGTCTGGCAAGGGCTACCTCTCGTATAATTAGTGAATGAAATATATAAATGTCACTGAGGATTCTGTTACATGTTTCTATGACGCTGATAAATTCATCTCGGGTGAGAGAGCCGGATTTAAGGGATATTAACAATAACGAAATATCGTTATTGAATGCTGTGAAGTTTTCAGTGATTTTATCCTGTCGAGTTATGTAGTATTTCTCCCCTCCCTTATCTATCTTTTCAGTGAAAAAATTCAATTTGTCATAATCTCTATAACTCTTTACTGGATTATCAGATTTTGTCCTGTCGGTGATATAATCAGTTTTTTGTGGTTCTGGTAATTTAACGGTTTTTCCACCGGGTGGTAATTCAGGCCATCCTAGTACGGTTCTAAAAGAACTCTGATAGATATCTACGACGTATCCTTCTGTGCTTATTTCAATGGCAGATGATAGTGTCGGCACATGAACTGTTATAGCTATTTTTGACTCTACTCCAGTAATCGATTTTATTCTACGCGCGAATTCATCATTGATTTGTTCAATTTGATATGATCCGGTTGGTATGGAAACAACATTCCAGTCTGGGGTACCGTCGGGTTTATTCTTATTTGCAAATACCAGTGAATTATTGGGTTGTTGACCACCAAATGATTTTGACCTAATATTTGGCCAACTGTGGTATACTCGTAATTTTGCTAGCGCTATCTCCTTCACTGGGACCGGAGAGGGGAAATTCACACTGAATTCTGGATTCGTTGAGGTTATTGAGATCATGCTTGTTTGTACTGGGTTTGTGTTCTCAACTATTTGTTGAAGTAATTCCATCTGTGTTGTCATTGTTATTATACTCATGTTTTTGTACTTCTAATTTTGACATCGCAGAATCATATATATCTACCATCGCTGAAAACTCACTCTCTGATATAATTGTATCATCGAGCGATGACGATATCAATGAGGATAATTGCGAGTATGCAGTAGACACAACATGAAATTGAATTATGTAGTCTTGTAGTTTCCGTTGGCTGCATGAGGATATTTTTTTTGTGATTATTGAAATTATTCCAGCGATTGTTGTTGCCGCAGAAATGCAAATTGGAACAGCTATCGGGGCCATCATTGTCACTGAAGACAGTATAATACCAGCTCCGGTGATTACACCACTCACAGCGTACACAGTAACATCAATTGCGGTAATTCTCCTGCGATATTTTTTAATTTTCAATTCATACTCCTCAGACAAGGTTTTGAGTCTAGTTTGATATTCTCTGACCTGATCATAGCGATATTGCGATGATGAAATCATTTTTATTTTAAATACGCTATCGTTTTCAATTACGATTTACTTAAATCCGCAACGAATTCCACATACCACGTTGTTGTAACCCTAACCAAATTTTTATCAGTAGCTATTAACGTGAACTGTTCAGTTGTATCCTTGTCGATGATCGTTGAAATCGTATTATTGACCCCGGATGAACTGGACGATGAAATATTAAATTGAGTCGTTCTCACTATTGTTAATCGATAAATACCCTTAACTGTTGCAGTGATGTCTAATTTGTTGGTTTCAGGTGTCCACTCAAATGATCCGTGTTGGATTGTGTATACCACGTTGTTGGTTTTCGCATGAGGAATTTTTGTTTTTTCAATGACTGTTATCATCCTCGAAAGATCACCTTTGACGTCTTCGATGAAGTTTTTCGTCTCATCGATGGATTTTTTAATATCAGGGAGTTTTAGTTCAATTTTATCGAATGTAGTTCCAATAAATTTATCAATGATATTTCTACGAAATGCGGTAAACTGTTTTATGTGTTCTTCAGTTTTAGATTGAAGTGTTGCTAGTTCTAACGCAGAATCGTTGAGAGTTTTAAATCGATCTGTAATCGTCGAAAAAAGTACACCCGGTTTGAGTTTACCCTGATCGGAAAATAACGCGATAGTATTCTCGATTGCGTTTTGTTGTTTAACCAAAATATCATCCAGAGAAATATTACTGGTTTTCAATTTACCCTGATCGGAAAATAACGCGATAGTATTCTCGATTGCGTTTTGTTGTTTAACCAAAATATCATCCAGAGAAATATTACTGGTTTTCAATTTACCCTGATCGGAAAATAACGCAACGGTGTTCTCGATTGCGTTTTGTTGTTTAACCAAAATATCATCCAGAGAAATATTACTGGATTACAATTTACCCTGTTTGTCTTGAAATACAACTATTTCATTCGGGTCAACACTTGTTAAGTTCAACGTCTCAGCGATTTCATCTTTAATTTTTTTTTTATATCCTTGATAGAATCAGGAGTTGCAGTGTCATCGGGTTTAGGTTTCAGAGGTCTTCCCCAAATATCAATCATGATATTTTATATATCTCTCTCTAAAAAGCGATTACTAGTGTAGTCATTTACGACAAAGTGTGGTGATTTTCTAGATGCTGAAATAGCGTCAAGGACATTTAATACTTCACTGCCGCATATTGGTGGGTCATTGATTTGTTGTGTTGGTAGCGTAGAATACCAAGTCTTCATTGGAAGGGTTTTTATATAACGCATAAATTCTTTTGGTGGGGCTAATCCATATGAATCAAAATAGACAATCCCACGTGGATCAATAGCGTATGCAACCCAGTGAGTTCCAGGTCCGGTGCTGTTATCGAGATTAATAATACCTGTTTCAGTTTTGTTTGGTTGATGTGGTAATTGATCTTTCATAAAAACACCTCTGAAATTTTTAATCACTAGTTTTTTAGCCGCATCCATTAAATCAAAATTGGACATGGGAACCATAGACTCCTCAATTAATAAACCGTTCCTGGTAGTCTCAGGCCTGATCCGTGAACGGATCTCCCGCTGTACCATGAATACGGGGTTCCTGGTAGCCTTAGACCCTTTCCGCTGTACCATGAATACGGGGTTCCTGGTAGTCTTAGACCCAATCCGTGAACGGATCGTCTCTTTTTTTTATATCCTTGTCCAGCTGCCTTCTTAAGTGCCATTCCTGCTGCAGTACCAACGGCTCCTAACGCCGCTGCTTTAGCCACTGCTGGGGCTGCTGCTGCAATCAATGCTGGTATTGCAGCTAACAATGGAAATATACCGCCTGTTTTAATCATATTTTTGATAGCAGCCGCAGAAAAAGTAATCTGAACACCTTTTTTGGCTGCAAGTGCATCATTGAAATGTTTCACCTGACGAGTTGTCAGCGATAATTTATTTGCACCACCAGTCATTTGGTTGGGTTTCAACGTGATTGTGGTTCCACATTTTTTAGCCGATTCTGATTGCAATTTTTTGATTTGACCAGGAGTTAACGTAACACTAATAACACTATATGACATTATATATAATTGATTGATTCTAATTCAATGAAAAATCGAGAAAAATCGTTCAAAGATTTTCTACTGGGGCATCTACCACTCTCATTCTTCCACCAACACCTTCGAGTAGCATTGATTTATCACTGAGAATGACAGCAACCGCTCTATAATCAGCAGCACCAACAGGACGATTCACATTAGCTCTAAAGTGTATATCAACAACTGACTGTCTTGTCAAATCGAGATGTTCCAGTGAGAAGTAATAGATCGGATAGAGGCTTTTAAAATCCAATTGTGATATTTGCAGACCAGTATCCACATTTTGATCGCGTGCCATAAATGACAACAGACGATGATAAACTCGTGCAATATGATTTTCTGTGTAATTAAGTTGTATATCCTCAGATGGTTCCTGCTGGCCGTTTATTCTCAGTGAGACGTCTTTCACACCTAATTGATCAAATATCATATGACTTCGTTGTTGATTGCCAACTCGTGTGTTATCCTGTAACGCAATAAATATATGACGTGGCGCAGAAACGCCTTGTTTTGATGCTAGGTTCCAAGTGAATAACCCGTTGATATTTGATTGTTTCACATCTGTACTCACGGTTAGCCAACTTAGTAATGATTTTCCTCCTTGGTCCATAAATGATAGTAATCGTCCTTCTGCGGTGATTGCTGGAGTCAACACTGGCATCCACAATGATATTTTTGTTAAATTGACTTTACCAGCATCAGCATTGGGGGCTGCAGCATCTACTGGAATCCTCCAAATTGCATCATTATCATCACTTTTTCGTACAAGCGATACTGTATGCTTCGCTCCGTAGATAACTTTTCTGACGTTTCTACAGAATCCAAATATGTGATGCAGTGGAATCGCGCATGAAAATGATTTACGCTCTCCTTGCAACATTGCGTTTCGTGTTGCAGCTCCTAGATTGAAATTAGGATCGTTGTTTATAATCATATCCTCGATACCAGCAGGGGTATTATCACGTTTTTTTGGTTGTCCTACAACAAATGGATTTCCTCCAGCGGTATTCTTACCATCTTTTGCAAACATCATAGACGGACCAGCCGATCTTGTATAATCATCAGAATATCTCGCTAACCCTATGATTGTTGTGGCCACATCAACTTCACGGTCAATGGACTCAATTTCTTTTCCATCAATGAGATATCTAGCACTCTCAAATAGCGCCATAATACCATTATTGACAAAACCGACTTGAGTACCAGCTGGATACGGTGCTGGTACAGCAGTAGTATCAGCAGCTGTTACAATTTCTCCTTCTACTTCAATAAACGCTTCACAAGGCAAAAAGTATTTACTGGTATCATGAACTTGAAGTTCAATTCTTGCTCGACTATTTGAGTCTATGGCATGATAGGCGTAATATTGATATTCGCGTAGAGAATCATCCTTGCCAACTGGGGCATCTATATCAAACGCTGGATCACGTGACTTTTTGAACATTTTATTCTATTTATCAGAGTCTAAATCGTGAAATCCTACGGATTTTCATCGTAAACGATTTTTCCATTTTCATCGTCGTAGTTTTTTAAAGCCACTTTCTGCTATCATGTTTGCAATATTGCTTTGGTCCCCTTGATTTACCATCGACGCTAGTTTTTCATCTACTGCGTTATTTATAATTTTACTAACACTTGCAGGCATTTCTTCTGTAGACGGTAACGGTTTCTTTTTTCGTCTCACTAATGATGTTATTTTATCCTTCGCAGTTGAAAACGCTTTCCCGGCAAGATCTCCAACAGTACTAATACCCTTATCACGAATAACATCAATGGCTTTCATTGATAACTGTTTAGCTAACGGCATCACTTTTGGGGCCATTCTTGAAAAGAATCCTAAAATGGGATTGCCGAGGCCATCTCCATAGTATGCTTTATAAACTGGAAACCGTGAATTAACTACATAGACGGGGGTTGGTTTATCATGATTGTAATGGATGATCATTATTATAAAAACAATAGTGTTTTCAATTGTTATTTAATCACTATGATACCCATTTGCTAACTCGTCAATGAAATCTCGATATGTTTTGATATCCATGATACCGCCGGCAAATAACCGTCTACAGATATCAGCTGCTTCATTAATTATTTCTGGAGAGTTATTTCCAGCTCGGAATCCTCCTACAAGAACATCTAATCGTGATATATCATTGATAACACTATCAGGACAAGTGTTTCCAATCCTTGGATTTTGCAGTCCACTTCCGCTATAACCAGCTGCTTCATCTAGTTTTTCTAAACCCGTTTCTTGTAAATAATCATCATCATCATCATCATCAGGTGGTAGTTGTTGTTTTTTTTGTCTTCTTGTTTGTCTACGTGTTGGTGTTTGACGTTTTAGTTCTTGCCGTTCTTCTATTTCTCGTTGTCGCTCTTCTATTTGTTCTCTTTTATAATTACTAATTCCCTTTTTAAATTCCTTGTATCCTATCTCATCCTTATTCAAACGACCAATCCCTTTATTTAGTTTATACAAATAATCGAACCAATCATTACTTGATATTCTATCATTTTTATACTCGTCCTTTAAAAACTCTTTTTTTGAATTATAGCTTTGAGCAGCAAAATTACAAAAGGCTTGATAATCCTTTGATTTCAATAAAATAGGTTTTTTTATTAATATTTTAGCATGATCAGTAAATGTATTCAACAGAGAAACAGTCATTTTTTTCGGATCAGTTTTTTCAGTTTGTTCAGTTTTCGCTGCTAGTTTTTCAAGCTCACCAATAACAGATTTTCCCGTCTCGGGACCATCTCCCAGTAAAGCACGCTCTACCCCTTTCGTTGCTGTGGTTACTGGTTTAAACAACTCTTCAGACCCCAGAGCGAAATCAGTTTGTAAACTCTGTCGTTGTTGCAGTTTATTTCTTGCAGAGTCGCGAATTGGTATAAATTTCTTAATTGCATCTAGTCGCTCACGAGCCAATCGGGTTGTTAATGCTTCATTGACCATTATTTGAAATCAGAAACCATTTTTCAATTGTAAAACAATTTTTCCCATCGATGATTCCATCCTTAACGGTCCAATTTTTTATTGCTGTGAAATATTTTTATTTTCGCAGTGTGAAATATTTTCACTGATTCAATCAAAAAATGACAAAAAAATGAAAATCTCAAGGAGATTTTACTGTCTGACAAAATCTTTTGAGGGTCGGTCAATCAAAATAGTTTATTTTCTTGAATTAACGCTCGTAAGTTTCTAATTTTAGAATTAACTTCCTTTTTCAATTCATATTCGTTACCCAATTCTTTTCGTATTCCTTCCACGATAGTATATAACGGAACAAACACATCTACTTCACTGGAAAATGCAAGAGAGTCTCGAATAGAATTTTGAATTTTTTTGATGAGTGCATATTTCTTTGGTAACATATACTTGTTAGTGCTAACTCCGTATTCTATATCCTGAAAATCAGACTTGATTTGATCAGGATTTAACCCATCTGACAATTTAATATTCTGATTTTTCAATTTTCCAATTTCAACTATGATGCTATTCATAATTTCAGAATTCATATATGATAATACATATTTCTAATTCATTTTTAAAAAATAAATGAGCCGTTAATATTTTTAAAATTCAGTCTGTATATATAAATATCTTTTTTAAAAATTCAGTCTGTATATATAAATATCTTTTTTAAAAATTCAGTCTGTATATATAACTATCTTTTTTAAAATTCAGTCTGTATATATAAATATATTTTTTTAAAAATTCAGTCTGTATATATAACTATCTTTTTTAAAATTCAGTCTGTATATATAAATATAAATGCAGACAAAAATAAATAACAACCATGATGAGCGTTTATCAGTCATTTGGCCCCCTTGATATAGGCCACTGTGTCTTTCATAGGGTTCTTTCTATGAGTATTTCCATTTTTTTTTCTGAGATTTCTTCGATCTCGATTTGACACTATTTGGCCGGTAATTCATTTTTGAACACCATACGGGGCTACCCAAATGTGACGGAGAGCTAATTACATCCATGGATGTTATTTATTTTAGGTCATTTATATTTACATTCACCGGAAACATATTCCCCTAAGAGTGAATCTAACTCGTCAAATAACGGGTTAGAATCACAAGAGGGTATGTTTACGTGAAATGACCTAGAGGTTACATATATACGACAACACATCTTTGGAACTCCTTGGTTGCCTTCACATCCAAGTAAGCCCAAAGGAAACCCGAAACATACATCTCCGGAAGGGAGGCCTAACGTGGCAAACGCCATCTTAGACCGCCCAGAAGATATGCTTGGGGTGACGTCACAACATATACTTAATTAAGGACAGCACAAATACCGTATATATTTCCACTCGAGTGTTGTGGCAAATTGTAGGTATACATATACTTAATTAACTTAATTAAGGACAGCACAAATACCGTATATATCTCCATTCAGATTGTAGGTATACATATACTTAATTAACTTAATTAAGGATGGATTATAATTCAATGATGATGTAATGATGATGGGACGGCACAGACATCACAAACATGAAACGACGGGGCTGATTTTCAAAGGCCAATTCGACCAATCAAAGCAACCCATGAAATTAAACCCGGTTGCATGATTGAGTAAAAGTCAACCACGCACACGTGTCAATGGCGTGGGTTATTTTTTGACTGGTCGGATTGGCCTTGAAAGCCCCAGCTTCAAACCTTTCATTTAGTATATAAGGTGACTAATACAGCAGCGTCAATCCACAGAGTGTGTTATTTTATTTTCTTGAATTACTTGTTAATGGTGCTTCACAGTATTTAAATGAGACAGAATATTTGCATAAAGCACTAAAAAAAAAGAATATAATCGTTTGAAAACATTTTATATTTGATTTCTTTTCTAATTAATTATAGCCCAAGCCGCTGAATCACAATTTAGGGGGAAATAACCCACGCCAGACTGTAATGTAATTTTTATAGATGTAGCCGCTCTCTAGGGGCATTTGTACATCTTTTATAGGTGCCATGTCGGCATCCTCTTTTTTTTTAAAATCTTTATTCAATATTTACATATTAAATTATACAAATGATAGTCAAACCCCCACCCCCCCCAGCACCCGTCATTCATGCACACATTTTCACCACACTCACACTACATACAGACATTTAAAAACACTTATATTTACACATAATAGTAGAAACATAGATGAGTAGGTGGGAGGGGTTGTTATTCCCTCCCTTATCAACCCGACACCATCTAAGGGAGAGAGTATATAAAGGGAATTAATACAGCAATCCGCAAGGTATGCTATTTTATTTTCTTGAATTACTTATTTATGGTGTTTCACAGTATTTAAATGAGACAGCATATTTGACTTAAACACTAAAACAAAGAATATAATTGTTTGAAAACATTTCTTTTCTTACAATACAATGCCCACCGCTGAATCACAATAACCCATAAAACAAGTTAACACAATCTAAGGGAGAAAGTATACACGTGTGTTATCCTGTAACGCCTGCATCTCCGGATCACATCCTATGTTTATGAAATACGCATTAATCGCACGTGAGACAGAATATTTGACTTAAACACTAAAACAATACCCAGCCGCTAAATCACAATGATAACTCCCTTGGTTATATCCATTGGTTATATTTAAGAGTCGTCTCCCTTGGTGTTATAGACATACGAAAATCGAATTTTTTGTCCTGTCTATTTTGAAATGGTAAAGAATTATTCTGAGAATCGGAATCAATATAACCATACTTGATTCTATTATTCAAGAATTAAGTTATCATTCAACACCTACAGAGAACATTAAATGTTCACATATTAATCTATCTATCTGACTGATCAAATACCACAAATCCAACTGGATTCTTCAATCTGCGGTTTCTGATAATACCATTACGGAATGCTTCATAATTAACAAGCACGGGTGAGGTCTGAATTCTTGGTTCATTTGTATAATAACACTATTTTTCTAATTCATTGTTTGGTTTAATTATAAGTCTCTGTATATAATCTTGAGGAGTCTTTACTATTTTGTCATCGTTGGGGTCAATGACAGTATTTTTTATTCTTTTATCATAATAGCGTTTTAGTTCCCTGTATCGTTTGCCGCCACACATAACACATAATTGCGACCCCCCCCCCCTAACCCCAACCCCACATCGAATACAGGGTAACGGACCAAGGCTTCCACGACGAAAGCTTTGCATATGATACCAACAGAATTCATTTCTGCATGATTTGTTACACGGTGTCACTGATCCAATCATAAGCCATTTGCAATGATTCATTATACTTAAATCTTTCATTTAAATACTTGTTTTAATTATAGTATGGAGGAGTTCGAGAGATTATCGAAAATTAAGCCTTGGAAAAGTGTTCAATTCAATCTTGATAGAGTTTCTGATACACCAAAGAATAAAATTCTTGATAGAACCTTGATTAGTAAAATCAGAGACTGTTTTAATGAATTCAAGCGTGATGGGGCAGCTCATTGTTGGTCAACATTTCGAATTGATGGTGTTGTTGACGCTACCATGAATGATGAAAAAGCAGCAGTGATAATCTCACGTCTTGGGGAAGAAAGAAATTTTTTTCGAATAAAATTTCTTATCCGTGATAATGGAAAATGGATCATTAGGGACAAATACGAGCCTATTCTTAAGGACAAAAAAACTGTCACTGTGACTCAGGATTCGAAACCAGGAATTTTGACTGGAATTGACAAACCCTACTACGAAAGATCTTATCCTGTCACAGCAGTTGTTTACGGGATCTATCCGCTCAATGAAAAACCTGATATTTCAAAACTAGCACCCATGAAATATTCGACAGGGCTCAATTGTGTAGCAGCACGAATAATGGAACACTTCACAAATGCGTCCCGGGGAAATAAACTAACTGATCTAAGACGAAAAAAAATAACCGAATGGGAACTGACAGTGAAACAGCATGGGGCAACAATTCAAGATATAGCCAAATTAGAAACGTCATTGACATTTCCAATATCGGTAAGGACAATCACCGGAGAAGTATTATACGAATCGAAATATAATAAAAATGGAACCCCAATACAGATTATTGATCATAACGAACACGCGTGGTCATCTGCAGTAACAATATTCCCACGGGATAGAACCGTAAAATATCTATCCCAAACTCTGTTTGGAACCGAAGAGTTTTTTTCAGAGCAGAAATTATTTGATGCTATTTACCATTTGAGTAAAAACGATTCTGTGTCAGTGTGGCTATTTCATAGTACTTCAGACGAAGAATGTAGATTTGATCAGTTTGTAAGGCCCAACGGAGAATTGTACCGTACTGAAGAGCTGCATAATCAAATGAAACAACTAGCTAGTGAGTTTTCTCCCCAGAGTTCTCTGGGGGAAGACAACGATCAATTATTAGCAAACTGTTTTACAGTACCATCAGTTGCAGCACATTTTGCTAAAAAGAAAAACGCGTGGAAACCAACCCGAAGTGAGTTCTTATCAGATGTCAAATTGTCCTGTCTTGAATACAGCCATGGAGGATTATGGAACACAAAATACACCGCTGATACCGTTATTTCAGTTGATATGATTGCATGTTATCCAGGAAGTTTTCTTGGGTATGGAGAGTGTGAGAAATATTTCAAACGATTTGGACACCCTACACACGAAATGACCCGTGTTGCTATTAATGGACCACTGCCACATTTCGATTTAACCGGATTCGCTTGTGTAGTATCATTTGAAATGGCTACAGGACTTCATCCGTGTAGTTATCTTTGGATTGGTAAACACATGTCTGAAAAACACTGGACGCCAATAGTGTTATTACGGTATATGCTTGATTGTAAGATGTTAAAATCATTAATTGTCAGTGAAGCAATTATATCCTATCGAGCACAGAAATCAGTCTGGTTACCCCAACCTGATCTAGAAAAAATAATTAGCGAAGAGCGAAAACTGTTTCCTGATTTTAATGAACAACAAATCATGGATTGGTCCAGACAGTTATTTGAAATCAGAAACAATGAAGCAAAAGACCTTGGACGAAGAATAATCGGTAAATTTACCCAAGGTGGCAAAGATGATAATGCGAGATATTCTTCACGATTGATTATAGACAATGCTGAATACGATTTTGTAATCGCGGATCTAACGAATAGGGGCTTATATGTCAATCGTAAGGACGCATTTATGTCCGATGGAACCAAATTGGGTACAATTGTTACTTACACTGATGGATACCATCCGCAGTACACATATTTGAGAGCTTCTATGCTTGGTTATGCTTCTATCAATCTGTTTTCAATGATCAATAGATTTCCTACCACCGCAGTTAGAGTTGCTACTGACTCATTTTACGTAAATAGCAAAATGGCTGATTTTAAGGCTACTGGCAACGAGAATTGGGGGTCATGGAGAATTAAGAAGGAAATGCTTCATGATTATATTCCATCAGCAGATGTTACCATTGAAAATAATTACTTAGAAAGCAATCAGTGTTCAGAATTTTCTAGTGCACCACCGATTTCTGATCCAATCTGTAGATATAAGACAGTTTATTTAAACGGCTGTGGGGGGTCAGGAAAAACAACCCGGGCAATTGAGTTATTTCGTGTTTCCAAGTCAAACATGATTGTGCTAACACCGACTCACAGACTTGCAAGAGAAATGATACAGAGAGGGGTAAATGCCTGCACTTATCACAGCTTTTTCCGATGGAAGGGAGATAAATGGACTCCTGAGCGCATGGGAGAGAAATTTATTCCTGAAATTATCATTTGGGATGAAATAGACACAGTGTCCGAAGATGTCTTAAAAATATTTCTTGAGTGGTTGTTATTGAAGAATACAAAAGTCGTCATGTGCGGGGATCACGGGCAACCACCACCATTTGTCGGTGCATCCCCCCATGAATGGCTAAAGGGTTTTGTAGACTATTATGAAGAAATTGATACCGATCATAGATCACTTGATAATGAATTAAAAGAATTTAAGAAACTAATTAGATTACAACCGGATAAAATCCAGTGTGAAATAGCCCGTGAAATAATTTCAGAAACTCCAATAAATGAGTTTTGGGAAGCATGGAGACCAAATGATTTAATCATTGCAAGTAGAAAAATAGTCAGGGACACACTTCAGATGAAGTTATTTGAATTGCATAAACAAAAATTTTCAACACTTCCAGTGCCCCTCTGTTATAGGCCATCGGATACACGAAAACAGAACATCGAAGTTGATATTCCAGGCCTGACAGAGTCAAGGCGTGCAAAGCAGATTCTCGTATTAAATGATATTGTGCTGGTTGATATCAATGTCGTTGAAGATGCATTGCGTGCTAATAAATCCCCATGGACGCTAGGTTATGCAGCAACAATACACTCTTCACAGGGATTGACTATATCGGATACAATTGTTTGGATGGTAGATAATCGCATAGAATGGTCGAATTTAGTCTATCTCGCAGTGTCTAGAGTACGAAAAATAAATCAACTTCGAAGAATTGTCTTCGATGATGAAATCATTGGTGGCGATGATGAAATCATTGGTGGCGATGATGAAATCATTGGCGATGATAATGATATTATTGATAAAAAAACTCTCCGGTTACAAACAACAAGACAAAAAAAAAACAACGAGAATTTGATATTGATGCTGAATTAATAATTACTCTGAAGCAACAACAGAATAATCACTGCGCGAGTTGCAATTGTATAATGCGTTGGCAGTATTCGGATAAGGATCCTCGCCAATTCACCGTTGACAGAAAAAATAACAATCTCGGTCATGTCAGAAATAATGTGATGTTGACTTGTCTTGAGTGCAATAGACGCAAGGGTGCTAGTTAAGCCCATGCGGTGGTAATTGAGTATCCTCAGGTATCACTTGTAATTGTTGTCTAGTAAAACCCCGTTGAGGGGCAGTTGAATCCAGTTTATAGATTGGAGGTCTACCCGTAGATCGTGTTATACTAGATATCTTATGTGCAGTAATACTCCAAATAGGATCAGTAGCCCTTTTTGTGCCACCCTCAAGCTCTCCTGGTTCGTATAAGTACCTCACAATGACATTACTACCAAGAATTGGTTGGGAAACGCTAAAATCTTTTTGAATTTCCATTTCAGGTATTGACTTCTTTTTAATCGCATTGTTAGGTTTCATGTTGATGGTTCTAGTAATCTCGTTATTCAGTGCAGTAATCACAGCTGGTAACCTTTTAACCCATTCACGGGATCTTTTTTCTTGGATGAATTCTTTTGCGTATTGATATCCAAATAACCGCTCAGCAAGGGTTTTATTAAACCGTTCTACAATTGCCTGATCACGATGTAGCGCAGTATGTCCTCGTCTGATAGTGACTTTATGATTTTTCATTATTGATAACACTGCACCCTGAAATTCCTTGCCAGGATCAATTTGTAATAGATTTGGCCAGTGCAGAGGACTCCTTCGATAAATCCTTTCAAATGCAGAAGCCACTTCAGTGGCTGATTTTGTTTTTAACGGTTCTGCTTCTTTGTATCGACTTGCAATATCAACTACGGTTAATGCGTATTTGTAACCACGATCATGTGGCAGAAATAATAGATCAGCCTGATGAACTTCATTAGGAACTGTCACATCAAAATGCGAGAATTGAATTTGTTTAGGCGGTGGTAGATAAATTTGCCATAGTGCCTGTTTGGATAACCAATGAGCCGCAGTTGTTTTTTTTTTCACTTTTGCAGCGCTAGCGAGTTTATGGATTGCTGATTTACCCCTCCAGTATCCTCTTGGGGAATAATAAATAGATTCCATGTTGTTATTAATTACCAGCACCTAACATCAATTTACTTTTCATAGCCAATTTTATCAAAAAGGAAGCCAATTTTTCTTTGAAAGATTTATCAGAAATAGCATTTAACGCATGAATTAATTTCACATCTGCTAGATGCCTGTGCTGCAGATTACTGCTTTTATAAGATACATCATGAAGGTGACAGGCCTTATCAATAGCGTTTATTGGTTCCTCACCGGGTCGGGGCTGATTTTGATCATTGAGTCTGATATCAAGTCTTGTTCCCGGTCCACAGTAGCTATATCCTGGAAGGTGCTTTTCTCCAGGGTATTTTGCCCATGGGGTTCCAGGGAGTTTAGTTAGCTTGGCTGCGATATCACCTCCTCGTTTTTTTTTAAAGGTTCCTTGAGTTCCTTGGGTTTAGAAACAAATCTAAATTTCTTTGTACTACATTGTACGCATTTACCAGAAAGCGCTGATCGGTTATTTTTAGTTGTAATCGTCGTCAAGTCATCTGTGCCAGTACGTTTTTTACACTTCACACAATATAGATCCATAATTTATATATAACGGCATGAATATAATTGATTATTCAGCTACCCGACGACGGGAACCTATTAAACATCATGAAATGTTGCCGAATTCAATTAGAATGATTATAATCGGACCATCTGGAAGCGGAAAGACACAACTGCTACTTAATTTGATAACGAGATGGATGAAATGGAACAAATTGTATTTAATAGCCCCGAGTGTAGACGATCAGCGATGCTATGAAGTGCTAAAGGATTTTAACGAGAAAGCAAAAGAATTTCAAATCGATGAAGATTTTATTGAGTTTATTACTGATATAGAGGAAGCCCCGAGCCTTGATGCTATTGATGGAAGTATTAACAATTTAGTGGTATACGATGATATCATGTTAGATAATCAAAAAAATCCTGCTAGAATATTTTCCCGAGGCAGGCATAAAAACACTGATGTGATCTATGTCACTCAACGATACACTCAGATACCAAAAGTGATCAGAGATAACTGCAATGTGTTGTGTGTATTTAACGGCGTTGATACTCATACGCTACGAAATATTCATCAGACCTGGTGCAGCGGTGATATGAATCATAATCAATTTAGAAATTTCTTTAGTCACGCTCAGTCAAAACCACACGGATTTGTGACAATAAATTTAGCAGACCCTAGGACACGATATCGTATCGGACTTGATCAAATATTCGGTTAAAATCACCGTAAACCTTAGCAGCAGAGAGGGTGAGTGACAACGACGTTGCGACATTTTATGATTCGCGAATGCGAATCTCATGTTTTCAGACTCATTTTTTTTTCTAGTTATTTCGCGAGAAGGGTCTAGTGTTATTTGGAGGGTATAATCAAAAATAAAAACAAAAAATGTTGTAGGATTCACCCTCTCTGCTGCTAATGTTGATGACCAGAATTCAAAAGTATTTAGACAAAATAAGCTTTCCACCTCCTTATCAATTTGGATTTCGCAAGAAGGCTGGAGCTATTTCTGCTGCATTTACTCTTTAAGAATGTTTGAAGTACTTTAATAATCATAACTCTAATGTATATGCTGTTTATCTAGATAAAGAAAAAGCATTTGATAGACTGTGGCATTATGGACTACCAATAAAACTAAAAATATTAGAAATTAATGCAACAATATGGAGAATAATCGCCCATTCCTACACACAGTCAAGTGTCTGTGTAGCGTGTAGAGGATGTATATCGAACACATTTCAATTAAGGAGAGGAGTTGGACAAGGGCGTGTAATGTCGGCTTTTTTATTTATCGTGTACATAAATGACCTATTGAATGAATTAGTAATGACTAATTGCGGGATAACAGTGAATCAGATGAACATACCTGGCATGCTTTTAGCAGATGACACTACTCTACTAAGCTCTACGCTGAATGTATTGCAAATACTCGTGAATACAGCTTATCAGAATGCCTAGAAATGGAAATTGAAATATAACTCTAACAAGAGTAATTGGATGATATTTAGTATTAAAAAAAAGGAAGTGTACTCATCAAATGGAATTACTCTGGGATCACAGAATATTCCAAGAGCAAAAAAAGTTAAATATGCAGGAGTTACCTTTTCATAATCAATGAAAACTAATGATCGTATAGTCTATTCCTACGATAAAGCTAAACGTGTAACAAACTCACTATACTCAATTGGATTAAATGCAAATGGGATGAATCCTATAGTTTCTGTGAAAGTCTGGGAAAGAGTTATATTGCCGTTTGCTTTGTAGGGCTCAGAACTCTGGTTTAATATGGCATATCAGGACATTGAATCAATGGAGAAAATACAACGATACATGTATTTCGCCCGGAGAGTACAAGGTTTCCCTCAAAGATCGCCTATTGGATCTACGACATCATGCTTGGGGTTGATATCAATGGAAGCTCGCATAGATAAGCAAAAACTCGTATTCCTTAGTCGCATGTGTAGAACATCAGCAAACTTAACTGCTAAAAAGGTTTTCCTCTGGGCTGTTGGAAATTTGATTTTTGACCCCCAACATAGCTACAACTCTTTTATATATGATATAAATATTGTACTCAAAAAGTATGATTTAGAAGACTAGCTCAACGACTTTATTTTCACTGGAAAATTTCCAAACAAAATAACACGGAATAACTTAATTGGGACAAGGATACAGATATTTCAGGAGAGAAAACATGAAATGAGAATCATAAATCCATCAGAGGGATTCGGTAGATTATTAAAAATTAATCCAGGACTAAAAATGCATCATCTATGGTAAATAGCTTACACTGGTTCAAGCAGAAAAATGAAATATGGGACATTATTTCGTATTGGAGGAATGCAAGCAAGACCTGGACTGTGTCCCCTATGTGGCAAAATGAGTCATGACCGTATTTTGCATATTTCGATGAATTGTTCCTTAACCTCAAACGACAGAAACCACTTGATGGAAAGTCTATTTTCGTATATGCCTCCAGTGATTTACCGTGATTTCTGTGATCAGATCGATGATGATACTGATTATACTACTTGGTGGTTTAAATGATATATCAGAACGTTTAGAATTTAAGGCATGGATAAATATGATCAGACTATCTACCAAGTATTTCATTAAGATAAAGGATATTATATATTCGATTCAATAGAGAACTCACTCAGAATATAAGAAAAGAAATACTTGTACTGGATTGCAAAGCGATTAGGAATCTATTTTTGTTCTGAGGATACATTTTCAAATGTTCTATCGTGTATATATATATATATATATATATATATATATATATATATATATATATATATATATATATATATATATATATATATATATATATATATATATATATATAATGATTTTAATTTATTTATTCGTTTGTTATTAGAAATAATTCAATAAGTAACGAATCCACTATTTTTTGTGATTCTATGTATAAAAATGCATTTCTTTTTTGTTTTAAAATCTTCAAAAAATGGAGGAATAAAAGAATATCCTCTCTCTCTCTCTCTCTCTCTCTCTCTCTCTCTCTCTCTCTCTCTCTCTCTCTCTCTCTCTCTCTCTCTCGTTAATATCTCTAGAACATCCTCAGAACAATTTGGCCTACTATGACGTCAATTGGAACATACTCGCTTTTTTCCGATATTAGTCGAATAGTTTCGACTCTGATATACCCGTATTTTCGCGCATATATCCCGCGGGTTATACCAGATTTTACAAACCCCGCAGGGGGGGTGCGGGTTATATAAGGGTGCGGGCTATATCACAATTTTTTTACACATAATGATTTTTCAACATATTGTTTGAAAAACATAACTACATAACATATATTGTTCTAGTTTTGTTTTGCTAGGGTTGGATATTATGGCTACTACGGTGACTTTACAACTTACGGTATCGGGACCAAATCAACATTTCGGGATAAAAACTTAAAATTTCGTATCCGTCACGTTTTCATAATCAATATTTTCTGTTTTCAATCGAAATAACTACGGTACCTGATTTTACCGCTGGGCCACGATCCACTGCTTCAGGTCAGCTACAAGGTGAGGCCACTTTGCTTTAGGTCCGCGACGAGCACGTTTTCGTGGATTCATCTTCTCCAACGTTCCTTTTTCTTTTCTCCAACCTCGGATTACACTCTCATCAATATCAAATTTTGTGCCTGTGGCTCTATTGCCATGCACTTCAGCATACGCAATGGCAGTTAGCTTGAAGTCGGCTGTGTAAGACTTTCGTTTCGGCATTTTTTAAATTAAACAGAAAGAAATTATTTAAACTCGAATCTACACTTCACAAGAATACAAGATTATTTAAAAATGTCCGTGTTTATGTAGCCTGTAGTTGAGGCACAGCTCCTACGCACACAAGCACTGTGTACCGTGTTTTTCCTGACTTTTATTGAGCAAAGGTCGTCGGCTTACTTTGATGATGGCGCCGCTAAAGGCTCCAGTTGAAGGGTGAAACAAATACCTGTTTGTTTTTGCTGCGGCAACTTCAGATAATTGTAGAACATTGAAACAGATTTGTTTTATTTGTTTAGTATATATCAGTGCTTCAAAGGTAATCAGTTCTCTTTGAAGTGTCAGCAAACGTATTTTTTCTTCTTCCATCTGGTATTTGTTTTTAAATTAGTGTCATCTGCTTGACTGTACTCATTTTACGTTTTCGCCTTCTGCGGATTTGGATTTTGACTAGTCAGTTGCATAAAGTAATAAGGCCAGATATCATCATTAGCGGATTATGATATAACAGTGCACTGTTAGTGTGGTTTGCCAGTATGAGACAAGGACTTGTTATTTTAACAATATATTCCAGTACATTGTTTCCTGTCATGGTGCCTTTGATTTTCTCTACTCCAAACGCAAGACTGTATATACGGTTTTTATGAGCCAAAATTGGTGTCGCCACAAATATCACCAGATGGTATATTTTGTCACCAAAACGGAAAACAGAATCGCAGTTTGCTACATCAGCGAAGCCCCGTGATCCTGTAATTGATTTCATTTCCGATTGTGGCTGTATAAACATATCTATGATTGCGGGTTATACAAAGGTGCGGGTTATGCCAACGATTTTTTACACAAAACCCCAAAACCCACGGGCTATATGAGGGTGCGGATTATCTGCGTGTGCGGGATATATGCGCGAAAATACGGTACTCGTTCAACCAGACTCTTGCATGATTCAAAGAAACGTTTGTTGCCGGTAAATAATTATTTTTCTCGTAATTTCACGTAAATTCATGTAACGCATTAACAGTAATGATAATTTGCACTCTTCATGCGAATATAGAAATGTTTTAGAAGATCCATATCTTGAAGAATAAAGTTCATTGTACAAGCATATATAAAAAGATTAGATTTGCACATGATGGTAATGTAAAATAAATTAAAAGTAAACTTTCATGTAAATTAAACTAACCTGCATAATCTGCGAAAGAATGTCTTAATAATGTGACATCATACACGAACATTATTCTTTATTTACATTATAGAACTGATTTGAACTTTTCCATTATAGTTGCATATTTTGGGTGGGCTGTTTGATGATTGCATTCACTACAACAGGTAAGCATTATTTGACTTGTATGGGACACTTTAGATATTTCATGATACTTTGCTACTTACATACGTCATCGCAAAATTAGCCACGCTTTGCCATTCCAAACTGGCAGTTTTACATTTATGTCTTCATCCCTTGCTTGACCTCCTGACAGAGATTTGATAAATGTTCATGTCATGGTTTTGTTAGTTTAAAGCTGAAGAAAACGTTCGAAATAATGAAAAAAACATTCGAGATAAGTTGAAGAGAATAAGAATGAAAAAGTCATACAATTTTTGAATTTTATCAAACTACATACAAGGATTAGATCACTGCTTATAATAAGACGTTAAAACTGCTATAACAGTCTTAGTATGATATGGTAAAACAATCCAGATAAGCTGACGGTAGAAGTTCATGAAGGGGATTCCATCGATAAATGACCATTATCCATCGATAAAAAACATATGCAAAAGGAGCAAAACTATGACATTCTTATCGGTATGGAATAATCCAATAACATCGAATAGTTTTATCTTGAAAGCTTGTTGCTTAAGTAGACGTCCGATAGCATTGTTATTGTCACAAGAACATGTACAATATTTTGAAAATTGAATTCGGTGTGCCGATCACCCTCTCAGATCCAGACATCCATCTTGGTAGTCCAATCTTACATCTCGGCCACACTTAAGCAGTATCAATAATCACAGAGATCCCAACATCTCGGACAAACTTAAGTTATATCAATAATCACAGAGATCCCAACATGCGCCATTATTTAGAAAGGTTATTTTGATTTTCGTTTAGAATATGTGTCTTAAATAATTAACACTATTCCGTCGTTTAAAATATTTCTCAAATCATTAACAATATCCAGTCTTTTAGAAAAAGAGTCTCAAATAATGAACGATAGTCTGTGTTTGGTCCTAGTAAGGTTTTAAAAGCAACCCTATATTTTCTTAAATTTCTTATATCGTTTAATGAAGCCATGTGTGAAATTCGCTGATTTAATAATTTTATCAAAATTAGTTTTAACACCAAAGATATTTAACAAGATTGATTGGCAATCTCCAAAGCTTGTTAATGCGGGAAGAATTATGTGGGTATATGGTTTCTTGCTCTAGTCACTTGCAGTACATCACGTTTTCCTAAATTAATTCCTTATCTTTCTCCAACAAAAATGCATGCGCTTCATGGTTACTGAACAATTACATTTTACGTTACATAGGCTTGCTATTTTGCACGTGAGATATCCTTAATCTTTTAGGTACTTTCATGATTCCAGATGAGGTGTTTTCAGTCCTCTGTCGATTCGGACTAATTTTATCCATCACTCTGAAGAAGTACGCTTTTTCTTACTATAGGAGGAATTCCGTCTCTTCCACATCGTATTTACCTTCTCTTGGATGAATTTTTCAAGACTGGTCGTATATTAATAAGTGTAATTTTATTTTATTCTTTGTTCATATATGGGTTATTATCTCAGATGTATTGCTAAATACTTGATTTGTTCAGATTTAGTATCGGTAATTTGTGATCTAATTAGAATTAAACCCTGATGACAAATTATTGAAGAATCGCATGCCTGCGTTCATAGACTTCTTATGGATTTGTTGGTATAAACACAGAGAAGCAAATAACAAGAAATAGAAATGATGGCGAACATCAAAGAGATTTTACAGTCAATTGTTAATGCTTTAAAACAAGTGATATTTTATTGCGTATCATTAGACACATCAAACCTTTTTCTTCAGCTGATTGCAATATAGGGTGTCCGCCCAGATTCTCTTATGATAACTTGTTTAAACCAATACTGCCTTACCTTGATGCTGAGTTAACCAAGAACTATGTATATAGGTACGAATTGTTGCTGATACAGTGTGCCTAATCTTGTGTCTGAAATAACCAATGACTATGTATTGTTGCTGATACAGTGTGCCTATTCTTGTGTCTGAAATAACCAATGACTATGTATTGTTGCTGATACAGTGTGCCTATTCTTGTGTCTGAAATAACCAATGACTATGTATATGGATACGAATTGTTGCTGATACAGTGTACCTAATCTTGTGTCTGAAATAACCAATGACTATGTATTGTTGCTGATACAGTGTGCCTATTCTTGTGTCTGAAATAACCAATGACTATGTATATGGATACGAGTTGTTGCTGATACAGTGTACCTAATCTTGTGTCTGAAATAACCAATGACTATGTATATGGATACGAATTGTTGCTGATACAGTGTACCTAATCTTGTGTCTGAAATAACCAATGACTATGTATATGGATACGAATTGTTGCTGATACAGTGTACCTAATCTTGTGTCTGAAATAACCAATGACTATGTATATGGATACGAATTGTTGCTGATACAGTGTGCCTATTCTTGTGTCTGAAATAACCAATGACTATGTATATGGATACGAATTGTTGCTGATACAGTGTGCCTATTCTTGTGTCTGAAATAACCAATGACTATGTATATGGATACGAGTTGTTGCTGATACAGTGTGCCTATTCTTGTGTCTGAAATAACCAATGACTATGTATTGTTGCTGATACAGTGTGCCTATTCTTGTGTCTGAAATAACCAATGACTATGTATATGGATACGAACTGTTGCTGATACAGTGTACCTAATCGTGTGTCTGAAATAACCAATGACTATGTATTGTTGCTGATACAGTGTGCCTATTCTTGTGTCTGAAATAACCAATGACTATGTATATGGATACGAATTGTTGCTGATACAGTGTACCTAATCTTGTGTCTTAAATAACCAATGACTATGTATATGGATACGAATTGTTGCTGATACAGTGTACCTAATCTTGTGTCTGAAATAACCAATGACTATGTATATGGATACGAATTGTTGCTGATACAGTGTACCTAATCTTGTGTCTGAAATAACCAATGACTATGTATATGGATACGAATTGTTGCTGATACAGTGTTCCTATTCTTGTGTCTGAAATAACCAATGACTATGTATATGGATACGAATTGTTGCTGATACAGTGTGCCTATTCTTGTGTCTGAAGTAACCAATGACTATGTATATGGATACGAATTGTTGCTGATACAGTGTGCCTATTCTTGTGTCTGAAATAACCAATGACTATGTATATGGATACGAATTGTTGCTGATACAGTGTGCCTATTCTTGTGTCTGAAGTAACCAATTACTATTTGTATGGGTACGGACTATTGCTGGATAAAGTATGCTTTATCTTGTGTCTGAATTAACCAATGAGTATTTACATGAGTACGGACTGTTACAATATGAAGTATGCCTTGTTTAGTATCTGAGTTTACCTGGGACAATTTGTGTGAGTAAGGACTGTTGCTGATACAGTGTGCCTTATTGTTTCTCAGTGAAGCCCAGAATATTTACACGAGTACGGACTGTTGCTGATACAGTGTGCCTTATTGTTTCTCAGTTAAGCCCAGACTATTTACACGAGTACGGACTATTACTGGATAAAGTGTCTTGCGTCCGAGTTACCATGAGACTATTTGTATGACTACACTCTATTGCTGGATAATATGTGCCTTACAGTGTCTGAGTTAAGTAAAGATTATTCACATGAATACGGACTGTTGCTTGATAAAGTTTGCATTATGCAATATGCGTCTAACTTCATGTATATTTCATGCTGGTTTGGTTTTAATTGCTCTCGCAATATGTACAAAGCTTAATGTTCTTGGAAAAAGTCTAATATATCTAACTCTCTTGTTATATATATATATATATATATATATATATATATATATATATATATATATATATATATATATATATATATATATATATATATATATATATATATATATATATATATATATATAACTTTCTTTTTGCTTATGAAAGAGACTTGCTGTGACTGACAATTTCAGTTTTAAGTTTGACTCGTTTACTAATTGTGAAAAAAGCATCACGTCTAACTAATCGAGTAGGTTATGAAAATAATGCCACAAAATCTTAGCCATCAAATAAATTATCAAAGTAATTAAATATTTTCTTGGCTACCGATCTATTTAGTATGCTGAATTTTAAAGTTTTATGAGTCTAGTAATATTCATTTGATAAAGCATTTAATGATTTTCAAAACACCCCATTGTCCAACTTTTTAGAAACACATACATGCATTTCAGACAGATTTCTATGTGTACTTTGGACGCATTCGTTAGATGGAGATATATGTATATGAATCCTCATTTAAAATGACGTTTTACTCCTTCAGGAACCCCATGGTTAATATGTCCCGGTCTGCTCTTTGTCGCTGGGGGTGGATTCGTCTTCATTCTTACAAGCAGTCAGGTAAGTACGATCGTAATTGTTTTAGGCTGACCATGTTCACAATAAGTAAAATATACTTTGAAAATACGCAGATAAATAAAAGTAACAAGATCACTAATTTATAAATAATGTACAGGCTGGGTTTTTTTTTTTTTACGTAATTATATATTATTGCGCACGTCTTTGAACTTTTCGAGCTGATCAAGAATACTTGTCTGCTTCAACATTTTTTATATTAAAAAAGCAGATGAATAGGCTACAGTATTTTGCAGGTCGCAAATCTATATACCAAGCAATCATCGACAGTTTTAGGTATTATCAACGGTTCCATGGACTCTTCATCAGTGATACAGTTGGCTGTAAAGGTAAGCATTGATTCCTTTGAACTTACGAATCTGTAATATTCAATTATTAATTTTTTTCATGTTTCAATCGAATATGCTTCAGTTTGATTGGTAAGACTTTTTCAGTACCAAACAAAGAGTATCGACTTTTCTTCGTGGTTTTTTCTTGTTAAAGTGCTCTTTCTGGTATTAAATCTCAATGTTTCCATTCAATATCACTTCTTTTTTGCAGGCAGATTTTGTGTACCTCCCTATCTACCTTGTTTCATATGCGTGTATGTACTTACACATTCATAAATTCGTGCGTACTTACTTGTTTACTTGTATAATCCGTAGCTGACCTATTAAACTATACTCAATACAACGTGCTAAAAAAAATTCAGAAAACTAAAATAGAAAGGCTATGATGACATTGAAATCTTCAACAAGTAGAATTTAAAATTCGACTGATGCCTAATGATACTTCGTGTCTCTCTTAAACAGCTGGCTTATGGAGTAGGAATACAGAGACAGACAACATACTTCTTCATTCTCGGAATGTCAGTAATGTCGGTGATCAGCACCTTCCTCATCTTCCCAAAATCTTTCATAAAGAAGAAATTTGAGACCAACAAGATGAAGTCTCTAGGTGAGCTGGATCCAAATGTAGATACATTCTTTACACCCTTGTGATTGATTCAGTTTTGGTCTTTTTATCTCGGTACAACTATTCTTTAGCCTAATTCTAAGTATGAAGTTCTACTAAAGTCTTTGTTCACTTCATTGAAAGTAGACGGTGGCTTTTCATAACAAAATCGCCTTTAAAAATGAAGAACGCTACACTTGCAAAATGAAATATTTCTCAATAGTATGAATTTTGATCAGTCTTTACATCGTAGTATCTAATAAAATGTTAACCTTTTAAAGATTATACAAAATTATTACTAATATGCTAACATCGACCCATCTATATACACGTTTTCAAAACGCGTTTTCAGAAGACCAACCTCAGCAGCCCATAGAAGAAATAAATCAAGAATATGGAAATATGCGATCGTACCTCTGTGACCCTACGTTTATTTCACACGTTATCTGGTTCACGATACTCTACTTCCGGTTTAACTATTTCATTGGAACAGTCAATTCATATATTAACATTGTGACAGACTATAACACTGAAAAAGGTAAAACAAAAATCATATACACTTGCAATCTCTCTCTCTCTCTCTCTCTCTCTCTCTCTCTCTCTCTCTCTCTCTCTCTCTCTCTCTCTCTCTCTCTCTAGCCTCGTTCTGGTATTTATTTTATAAACTAACTGCTTCTGAGTCCCTTGTTCGTCGACATACATAAACATATGTCTACAGACTGTTTAGTTTATGGAACTTGATACAGTTCATCCGTGAGTCCACTCCCACCGTCACCATACAACCACACCCCCGCTGATATTGTGAAATCATACTGTAAGTGAAATCCAATGTTTAGCTCAAGCGAGCGAAAACCAAAACGGTCCCCTGGTATTTGTGTACATGGCATGATTAAATCGTCAACCGTTGTATCAACTGTCCCAGAGATATCACTATGTATTGCATTATTCAAAGCCCAATCAGTAGAATCACCGGAAAAGCGCACAGAAATAGTTAATTTTATCAACGACGAGAATATCGACGTCTTCTTCCTGACAGAAACATGACTAAAAACATCAGGCGTTGAGCCCAAGTGCGCGGATCTAACACCCACCAGTTACGCCATCACGTCTTTCACCTGCCACTCTAGCAGAGGTGGAATTGCCGTCATCAAAAAGAATTCCATGATAAAATATCTTAAACACAACACAACATTCAATTTCTGCCACACATCGTTTAAACAACTCCAAATAACACTCACAGTGGAACAAAAGTCAGTCCATTATTTCAGCCTCTACCGCCCTCCTCCTAATAGAACAAACAAGCTGACTGAATCTCTCTTTTTGTAGCAGTTTCCGAATATCCTGGAGTATGGACATACTGTAATAAATTTGGATTATGTGTATTTGACATCATCCCGTTTTTAATTTGTGCGAGTATTTGGTCTTCGGTGCCATGGAAACATGACTAGCCCGAAATAGTTAGCCAGTTAGTAGGAGCAAACATCACAGAGCCGAGTGTTAGTGAATTTGAACCATGCTGGGGTCGTTAATAGTGAATTTGGGTACAAGCCGAATGACTGTCCCTTTTGGTAACATGGTCCATATTAAAATTCCGCGGTGTATAAAAGTGATGTGATTGAAATGGCAGTATTTATGGGGGGACTATAATGGAATCAATAAGTTGGAATTTGGTAGGTACCGTTTATGTGTCCATAGTGGAAAATGGGCGTATGTATATGAGCGTGATACGCCGGAAATTATGAGGATTGACTGGCCTAGGGTCGCGCAGTTAAATATTTCCCAGTTAGTAAGGGAATACTAGTGGAATTTCTATGGCATGACAAGCTGTTGGTACGGAAATCGGATGATAATGAAGATAAACCATGCTAAGGTGCGGTTAATGGACTCTTGGGCAAGTTGTCTCCTCTGGGTCGCCAATTGATTAGAGCAAAGATTATTAATTATAGCAGACACGTCCTTCTTTCCATTTTACAACTCAAGTTGTATGGAAGTCTTTGGAAATTTGGGGAAAACATATGACTTCCAGCGTGACTCGCGCCAGGGTTTTGACACCGCTCGGTCAAGTGAATACCCCTGTGCGTGTAACAATACGATAGGTGACAACCTGATTATTCTTGGAGATTTCAACTTTCAATTTCACTGTCCTGGAAACTCATACACATCAAAACTTCTATATTTCAATCATGATTTCAACCTTAAAACGACTTGCTTGCTTATTTAAGACTAATCTTTGGCTATTGTGCAATTTGGCAAAGCTGACCAGAATATGAAAATAGATTATGTCCTGGGGAAAATAAGGAGAAACTGTTAGTCTTTTTGCGAATTTCACACATTTCGGACCAGGAAGATCGATCAATATTTAGTGAATTAAGGCTTTAAAAAAATTCCCAATTTTAGGTTCCAGTCTCAATTTGTTTTAACTTTGAGTCTCCCTACTTGCCTTTTAAAACGTTCATAGGTACCTAACGCCCCAGTTTTACAAAACTATGGTAATCGTGATAATATTATGGATAAATAGGCAATTAAACATCTATGTACCGGTATAGTTGCCTGTCAAACTTCCCTCTTAACACAAATTTCAGGGTTTTAATAATTAACTGTCTTGTACTGCTGTTACAAAACAAAAGACAAATTCATCATCAACATATGAGACGCCGAAAGATCAAGCTTTCCATTGTGTGGAAAGTTACGATGTTTGTTCGGACCAAACACAAAGCTAAAATTGGTTGATGTTATCCATAGCTGATCTATACGAAAATTGTATCTGTTACATTCGGGTTCAAAAAGGACACACAAACACCAAGTAAGGGTCCTATCACTTTATGTAGAATAAAGCAAAAAATCTTGATAAAGACTATTAACAAAGATCCAGTGGTGTTTACAGTACCAAGCCCACAACTAAAACTAACTGCTATACCACTCTGCTATGGTTTTAGTAAAGTAGAGATAATTGAATAATAATTACTTTAACATTTGTGCCTTATCTGAAGGCAGGGAGAAGTCCAATCTCAGTTAGCCATTGGAAGATAAACACAACAGAGATGGCATATTGACAGGCTCTAGTGTCAAATATCCAGAATGCTGGGTTTAGTGTTATGGCCAGATGTCTCTGCTTATAACAGTATCCTTTATTATTACCATATTTCGTGAACATGTACATTATGCTTTTTATGTGTCTTACATACCTAAACGTGCATATTTTTAAAAAAGTACCTCAATTTTTAGGATCAGTTATCAATTCAAAAGTGTTCTCCGTTATATAGAAGTGTTAGGGACGACATTCGCACCAGATTAACTATTCATAAACAAAGCTATGAGGCCCTAAGAAAAACGTCACAAACATAGTGCATTTAGCCACATTATCCCACTACAGTACTAAGATCACGGAGAGTTCCAGCTGAAAAGATCTCTCTCAGATTACTAAAATAAAGCTAATGTCAAGGAACAAATGTACACTACTTCAAACTGCGTTCTCTCCATTAGACCTTCCTGAACTGTTTGTACATTTCTTCCTTCACAAATTACAAATCATTAGAGATAAGCTTGAGAACACAATTTCAATAGACTCGTCGTCACCATACAGTTGCGATACAGAACTGTTGTCAGCACTTGAACCAGTCTCTATGGATTTATTACGGACAATCATGATGAAGAGTGCACCAAAATCATGAACCAATTCCAACGTCAGTGCTGATTGAGTGCTAAGATCCAGTGTTGCCTTCACGAACTGATGTTATTAATACCTCCCTCACTCTCATCCAGTGAATTCCCATCATTTTTCAAAACTGTCATTGTAAAGTCTCTGCTGAAGAAACCAACGCTAGACCATAACTATTTCAAGATCTGCTGCCCAGTTTCTAATCTCCGGTTTATATAAGAAATCTTAGAAACTGTTGCTCTTACCCAACTTGTATCTCATGTGAATTCAAACAGTCTTTTTGGCAATGAACAATCTGCATATCGTCTTTGCCACACTACTGAAACTACTCTTCTGAAAGTAATTAATGATATTCTCTCTGCTTTGAATAGCGGAAACATTACTGTCCTCACCCTCCTTGATTTGTCTATAGCATTTGACACAATAAACCATGACATATTTCTTCACCGTCTCCAGTATGTATTTGGCATTCACAATACAGCCTTACAGTGGTTCAAGTCCTACTTAGTCAATCAACAGGACACAACATTTATCTGCAAATGGAATACACTCTAGCCCAGTTGATCTATGTTGTTGTGTTCCACATGTGTCTGTTCTTGTACCTGTTCCCTTCTATATATACTCGTAGCCGCTCTCAAGTATCATGGATAATCATCCAGTGTCTCACCAATTATATACAAATGTAGCCACCCGACAGAAGCTGATGCTACCATCCAAGGAGAAGATAGGTGCATTTCTGATGTGGAATCATAGATGACATATAACATATAACAAGATGCAGATGAATGGTGATAACACTGAGGCCATTCTGATCACAGCACAAAGATTTTTTCATTCACATCCTTGACCTCAAACAATAAATATCAGCAACACCAACATTCAATTCGCACAGTCTTAGTACGAAACCTAGGTATTACTCTAGAAAGTACTCTAACATTGCACCAACATGTCATGAACATATGCAAGGCTGCATATCTTAAGCTGAGACGCATCAGGTACATTCGCAAATATCTTTCAGTTGGTGCTACTAAAACACTTGTGTGTTCATTAATACTTTCAATACTGGACTACTGTAACTCAATTATGGCTGGTTCGTCTCAATATCTACTCCAGAAACTTTAAATAGTTCAAAACGCAGATGCTCTGATCATTTTTAGGATACACGATCAGAGCATACCTGACCAATGCTCTGTACCCTACACTGGCTATCCATTAGATCAAGAATCAAACACAAAATCTTCTCTGCTACGTTCCACTGACAGAATCCAGTCCAACATACCTATCTGGCGTCACCCATGTATACACACCATGAAGATACTTACGCTCCGCTTCTGACAATCGTGTACTCATTCTTCCCACTATGAAAACGAAGTAATTTTGGCAACGTGCTTTTGCATACCAGGGCTCAGCAATGTGGAATGAATTGCCCACTGAAATTAGACACAAAGACAGTGATCCCTTTCAAGAATGCTCTTAAAACTTACCTTTTTCGACTGCAAGGTCAAGCTTAAAAACTTAATAATGTTTCCTACCTTAAATAATTTCAGCATTTTTTGTTTTCTTATTTCATGGTGTTTTTTTTTTTTTTGGTTGTCATATCATTATAGATGTTGCAAAGCGCTTAGAACTTCTTAAGATTAGGCTCTATACAAAGTTAGTAGTAGTAGTAGTAGTAGTAGTAGTAGTAGTAGTAGTAGTAGTAGTAGTATGTCTAGCAACAGTAACGTGTACAGGTGCTGCTGAGAACGGTTGGGACAAATTTAAGTTCCTGCAATATTCAGGTCGTTTTTTATATCAGCAGATTCCGAATAATCAAGTATCATCCATCTCTTTCTGGCCTCGCCAACTACCACAGGAAGCATATCCTGTCCTTATTCATCTAACAGACTAATATTTGTTTATAAAATGAATCTGTGGCGACCCTTACCGTGCTATCATGAACCTGTTTATCGTTATTTTCAGATTTATATCCACATAATCTATCATAGAAGATCTTATATTAACACACTGCTGCGCATTCCTATCATTATAACACGCTTTAGTGCCTCGTTTAGTTCTATCGTTCAAGTATACACACTTTGTGCTCGTCGTGTCTAGTATAAATTATACCAATGATTGTTCTTCCCAAATAGTTTGCAAGCAACGCCTCGCAGTTGTCACCGGGTTCTGGCATCCAAACTTGTTCTTATGGCCGACACAAAATGGTTGCATAACTTACTTGCATCACGTACTGTCAGCGATAACAATATCGTGGCATCAAGCATGTATCGTACTAATGCTACTGAAACCCCATATTGTCATGACTGAAATTGATCGCTTGATTAGGTTTATTAAAATGTCGAACAAACCACGCTACAATAACAGGATGAATTCACTATGCAAATTAAAAAGAATCAAAGAATGCAAATCCTGTCAAGTCGAAGTTATCGATACCCTAGTCATCTCATGGGTAGGATGCCCAAATAGCTTAAAACGGATACGATCAAGTAATTTAAAATGACACCCAGCTGCTAGACTCATGGGGGAAGGGCAAATTGTCAAGATCAAAGTCAAGATCAAATCGCCCACTACGATGACAAAGGAAACCGGGCCCTATCGCTGATAATTGTGTAAATTTGTCCATTATATAATTAAGGAAAATATATGTTTGAATTAAATGTCAACTTAATTCATATACAAAGGGCTCGAGCTAAGACTAATTAGAAATGGCTACCTTTTGAATTGGGGTCCCGAGTGTCCTAAAGCATTATCCGTTTCGAATCACTACCATCTCCCCTCTGTCTGCATGAGTTCGAGGTCTCAGATTCGGTCAATGTGGATATGTGATAAAGCTTGCCAGTAGTTTGTCGTGGGTCGGTGTTTTCCGGCTTTTTCGTCCACCATTAATACTGGCCGCGTATGCTGAAAAAAATGACGTTAAATCCTACAGCAACAACAACCTTTTGAATCCATCAGCATGTGTTACAGCATTTTACTCTGAGTATCGTATGCCAAGTGTGCGAAGGAAGAGTCAAGGACGCCAACCATGTTTGAAATGTAAAAATGGAGTCCAGAGGTCGACTGTTTTGTGCAGCTTGTGTAGGTAGAAATACAGAACACTTAAACGGTATTACGATAAGAAGAAAGACCAGGGTAAACATGCCAACAATGACAACAACAACAACACTGCAAGTATTAATACTCCAGTATTATCACTGATGGGAGCATCAACAACCCTGAGTAAAGTCGGTAATCTGATGCTACATTATTGTTTTCTTTCTTCCATCGATCATAATTTAGACAAGTAATATTTACAAATGGGGCAAAGAAACGACAACAATAAAAGTGAAACACAATCGTTTTGACTACATCCTGTTGTTAGTAAGTATGAAGCTTCGCGTGAAGGTGTAATTCGAAATAAAAAAAATAAAAAATAAAAAAACACGGTCGGTTTTCTTAGTAATAATGGCTATCCGATGTTCACTGCAGCAAAAATAAAACAGTATCATTCTCATAGGTGATCGGGCGAAGTCCTGTTGTGCATCGTATTGATTCGAATCCAGGAAATAATTGTCTGTGTAAGCTTGAAGTTGTTACACAAACTGATAATTGTAAGCAATGAAACACTGGGAAATATGTCATGAAACGTCAACGGCCTGTAGTGTCTGTAACTCTACAAACAGACGAACAAACAATATTTCCATCACTGACAGCAGCTGGTAAACACATCGATATTGTCCCAGCTTCCGAGCAACGTGTAGCGGATAGGATAATACATTCGATATTGTTAAAGAAATATAATCAGCGTAGTATTGTGCCCAACAACAATAATCCGCACTGTACGAACTTGGGAAGGGGAAGTAACTGGGGCACCAGCGCCTTGACGCTTGGAATGTAATACGGGATACAATCATGAATATTTATTTATTTTTTGTTTGTACACCTTTGATATATTCTTATTTCAGCTAAAACATCGTTTACACACAACAGTGATAATTAAAAATTATATATTTAATAGTGGGCAGCAGTTAAAACGGTTATCGTCTGCAGGTATTTATTATAAAACGCAGCAAGTTTTCTTTCAAGCGCTGATAGTTGAGAGGTTTAAAAGTCGCTGAAGAAATATGATGCTGTTTACAACTTAGCAACTATACTACTGTCAGTTCAAGCCCCGGACGCGGCATATTGCTTGCGGGGTTTAAACTGAAATTATTTTTTTTTAAAAGTGGTGTGCTTTCTAAAGTCAACCGGAAAAGGTGAATTGATAGCTGGCACGCGCTTAACTTAAAGAAGTCTGAATCTCACGCTAGGCGGGCAGCAAATATACGTACTCGGCGCATGGGAAAATGTCATACCTACTGCCATGCAAACAAATATCAGAGGACCGCTCGGTTTAAGTTGCTTTGTACCTTATATTGTATTGGGTTTGATTTCACTTACATACATTTGGTTTCACAACAGCAGCGGGGATGTAGGGGTGGGGTAGACAGACGCATACACGGTATGGAGTTCCATAAACAAATAATCTGTTGAAATGTGTCGACAGACAATAGCAGACACATACTCGTAGAAGCAGTAAGTTTATTAAATCAATACCAGAACGAGGTCATAGGGTAAGCACACACACCACACCTCCTGAAGCTGATGGGCAGGTTTAAAATAAACTATAGGATTATAATAGTTGGGGCAAGGAATACTTGTGACTGACAAAGTTGTTACCTGCACTAAATGTACTTCATAAATTGAGGTTTTTCATTATTTTGTTCATGATATTTCAGACATTACTTTTATCAAACATATCTATATAATGCAAGATCGTGTTTTAGTTTTAAAATTGGATACATGGAAACATTTATTAATTCTTTGGAACTGAGGAAATTTTCCAAAACTCTGTGATGTTTAGTATCGCTAAATGAAGATCATCATATATATTTTAACGCTCAGGTAGATGAATGTTGGTATTGGAGGTTACATGAGAATTAATATTAGCCCATAAGCTTAAATGGATGTGTCGATATAGGGTCATACGGGAATTCCTGTGATAAAGATATCCATTGGTTTAACATAAGAATGGATTTATAGTCAAAACGTGTTTATAAGGTCAAACGGTAACAGTATTACAAATGGCTGAGCATTAGTTGGGTGAACATAGTAACATTGTTAGATGTTATCCTCAATAAGCGCCACCATATACACAAAGAGAAATCCTAAGTTAAATTTGTATATAGCTTTAAGACAGGAACATGTGAAAGGGTGAAGAATATTGTAGGGTCAAAACGTTTCTTTTAAAAGAAACAGTATGCATTGGACAAGCGTGTTTATGTGGTCAAAAAAATTTTATAGGAACAAACGCATTTATAATAAATATTTTAGTTTTGTGATAGCTATAAAGTTTTTATATGTTAAAAGATTATGGGATCGTACCAGAACTCTGTGTGTGTGTACGTGCGCGCGCGCGTATGTGTGTATGTTCATGCGCGTGTGTGTATGATTGGATTGTTAACGTAGCTTCAACACATTTTCAGTCATATCGCTACGATGTCTGCAGTGTGACAATTTATAGTGATGTCTAGCACTGTGGCATCATGTCGCAGACATATAGCATGATGCCCCACCCAGTCACATTATCATAACACCAGTCCGACTAGTCCCAACACTAACCTCTTAATGCTGAGCGCCTACCAAGGCAGCTGTTAGTACCACTTGTATAATTGTTTAGTATGACTTTGCACAATACAAACAAGGAAGAAAGACACACCAACACGTTTATAGAAAGAATAAGAAAAGAACTACCAGAGAATTTGACGTGTTTACTTACTAACTGAACAGAAAATGATGCACCGAGCCTCTTCAAAATTTGTTTAGACAGAACTTCATCTGTTTTCCATTTTACTTACCTCGATGACGACCAAGAATCCCAATGAATAGAATTTCATTCTATGTCTTATTTGGCTATTTTAGTCCCAATATTTGTTGAAAGGAGTATGCCTGATACTGAATCGAAATAGTACCGTCATCTATTGGATGGCTATGGAAGTCATAACCTCTTTAGAAATGGGTGTCCAAGATTATTTGAGCCAGAGAATAAACCACAAACTTACAGAAGAAAACGACGAACATAGAGTCAAGATGTCGAGATGGACAGAACAAGAATAAGATTTAGTCCGCAAATGAACTGGCTAACAGAATTATAGGTCTAACCCATGAACATTGTGTAAGTCAGAACTATGACCCTAGTCAGAGTCAACACGATAAATATATCATGAAGAAAGAATACCTTGATGAGGCCTAAAGTCTCATCTCCAAAGTTTTGAGAAAGTGGTATAAAGAATTGCGTGAGCAATCCTTAACTCCAGCGATTTCTCTGGAGATCAAATGCCTCAAAGATCTCTTGCAACAGAGTACGATGACTTCCTGTGGTTCTTCAACTTATATAATATACATTTTCAATGCAAATGTCAGGTGTGAATTAATGACTCATTCTTGGAAAATAATGTATATATGGGAACAATATTAGCTTCACACGCAAAGTTCTTATATCTAAAGACATTCAAACATATATCATCAACAAAGATGACGTTCATTAACCAGAAACCACTGGGTAGCTAACAACACTCTCAATGATCACAGTGTGGTGTATAGTGATTATTATGGATCACCGCATATGAAAGAAGATATCGCCGACTTTATGAGAAGATATGCCGAATCGATTAAAAAATATCTGGTATTCATTAGAGCATTTATTGCCTCGTTTTGACTGTGAACACTTTAGCAGAATGAAAGTCAAGTTTGATTACATAACATTGTCAAAGTTAACAATATAAGCACTTTCAATATGTTTGGTTTAAATTCTTGTTTTGAGTTGGAGGCTTTGATGTCCGAAATTATTGATTTGTATTCTTGTTTGAGATGTTTCTCATTACGATTAAGCATGTTGATTCTTATAAATTGGCGTAGTCTTGTTTTACTGAAAGTATAAGAATATACGCTCTTTTACCGTTCTCTTTATAGAACTTTGTCATATTTTCCTTCACGTTTGCATGGCCTTATCGAAGATATATTTTCCATCAAATACTTGTTTTATGTCTGTTTGCCAATCAGGCCACCAATTGTTGCTTTGTTTTGACCATTCTACTATAGATACGAGACTTAAACTCGCACGCATTTAAACCCGAAAGCCATTCCACGACGGAGAAAAGTGATTTTAGATAGTGTGTATGGGGTGTTAAATGCTAGAAGTGATGTGATGCATATTGTCTTTGTGCGATTTCATCTCCTTTTAAGTCATGCCCCATTTAGTCTGATAGCATGTGTAATTGTTGACACAATACGCAGGCCGTTTTAAATAATGTTTATAAGGTCTTTGAATGGTATAGTTCGTGTATTGAATATCATGTGTGTGTGTGTGTGTGTGTGTGTGTGTGTGTGATTACAGGTCACTCGTTTCTGCGTGCTGAGGCTTTGTTTGTGACCATGTGTAATTGTTGACACAATACGCGGGCCGTTTTGAATAATGTTTATAAGGTCTTTGAATGGTATAGTTCGTGTATTGAATATCATGTGTGTGTGTGTGTGTGTGTGTGTGTGTGTGTGTGTGTGTGTGTGATTGCAGGCCGTTTTAAATAATGTTTATAAGGTCTTTGAATGGTATAGTTCGTGTATTGAATATCATGTATGTGTGTGTGTGTGTGTGTGTGTGTGTGTGTGTGTGTGTGTGTGTGATTACAGGTCACTCGTTTCTGCGTGCTGAGGCTTTGTTTGTGACCATGTGTAATTGTTGACACAATACGCGGGCCGTTTTGAATAATGTTTATAAGGTCTTTGAATGGTATAGTTCGTGTATTGAATATCATGTGTGTGTGTGTGTGTGTGTGTGTGTGTGTGTGTGTGATTACAGGTCACTCGTTTCTGCGTGCTGAGGCTTTGTTTGTGACCATGTGTAATTGTTGACACAATACGCGGGCCGTTTTGAATAATGTGTATAAGGTCTTTTAATGGTATAGTTCGTGTATTGAATATCATGTGTGTGTGTGTGTGTGTGTGTGTGTGTGTGTGATTTCATCTTTTTCACTACGCCGTTTCGTGTGATAGTTGGTGTATGTTCTACGAGATTACATAAAGCGTTGTTGATAGTGTGTATGGGGTATTGGATGGTTTATTTAGCGTGTTGGATACCGTGTTTACGCAATTGCACACCTACTTTTAAACTCTGTCTCTTGAAGTCTGATAGAAGTTGTTTATTTTTAGACACTGCACGCATCGTTTTGGATAGCGTGTATGGGATATCGGATGCTAGATGTGAAATAGGGGATGGTATATTTACGTACCTTCATCCCTTCTTTTAAACCCACTTCCTTTCTTCTGACATTTGGTGTGTGGATTTTAGACACTGCAAAAGATGTGGGTATGCAGTGTGGGATAATATATTTTTGGATAGTGGGTATGCAGTGTGGGATAATATAAGTGATATGGCGGAGAGTATGTTTGTAAGATTTCATCCCTTCTTGTTCATCACAACGTTTCATCTGATAATTTGTATAGCTGTTTTAAGCCATGCACAAAACGTTGAAGATATTGCGTATCGTGTGTTGGATGGTATATAGCTATTTACATGGTAATTACAGTTGACTCTTTTACATTTTGGATTGTAATCAAAATGCGGGTGCTGGAATGTATATGATGTGTATTTGAATAGTAATTAAAACGTTAGGTACTGGATTATATATGTGGTGTTTTGGATTGTAATCAAAATGTGTGTGCTAGATTGCATCTGTAAGCGACTGGATTTTAATGAAAACGTAGGTGCTGGATTGTAATGAAAAAATGGAGTGCTGGATTGTATATGTGGTGTATTGGATTGTAATCAGTGTGGGATAATATAAGTGATATGGCGGAGAGTATGTTTGTAAGATTTCATCCCTTCTTGTTCATCACAACGTTTCATCTGATAATTTGTATAGCTGTTTTAAGCCATGCACAAAACGTTGTAGATATTGCGTATCGTGTGTTGGATGGTATATAGCTATTTACATGGTAATTACAGTTGACTCTTTTACATTTTGGATTGTAATCAAAAAGCGGGTGCTGGAATGTATATGATGTGTATTTGAATAGTAATTAAAACGTTAGGTACTGGATTATATATGTGGTGTTTTGGATTGTAATCAAAATGTGTGTGCTAGATTACATCTGTAATGCGACTGGATTTTAATGAAAACGTAGGTGCTGGATTGTAATGAAAAAATGGAGTGCTGGATTGTATATGTGGTGTATTGGATTGTTATCAAATAATGTAATAAGCACGTTTGTACCCATAAATATTGTTTGACCCCATACAAACTGATGACTCTATAAACCCTTTCCCAAGTTAAATCTATGGACCACTTTAACATAGGAGTTCCCATATGAAGCCATATCACCACATCCATTATGTCTGATAACAATAATACCCCCAATAACCACATGCCCAACCAAAGGGATTACTACCGAGCGAATCATGGTTGATAAATCATTTTGCATTCTGTTTCATGAAAATGATTAAGCATTTTATAGTCGACACGTCAACAACAACTTAAAATCGAATCCGATTTTTACAACATTGATTTAAATTAATGATCTTAAACTTCATATCAGTTAAAAATGATTATTGATTCCAGCATGAGTCTCAAACTTAGTGGTTCAGTATGCGTTTAATCAAAGATTTATTTTTAAATGCAAATATGACTATGTATTACATGTTTATTTTATCCTTGATCAAAGATTCTACTATGATTTCATTGCAGTCAGCTATTTCACAAATGTCCTGTCTTACACGATGTTTTGTGGTGTGATCTCATCATTATGTGCGGGTCTTATGTATGACCACGAGAAAAGAAGATATGAAAGTGAGAATATTTTGTGGAACGTTTTTATCACGAATCAGTTAAGATAGATGTATTCAATTTTCAAGACATGCAATATTGAAATGCATTGGGCACGATTTTATTTCTAAGGCAAGGCATTTCTTGTGAAAGAATATTCGAATGAATCAATTTGTATTTGGTTAGTTGAATCAGGTACCAAACAGAAGTGACCAATTTAAGTTAGTAAAATTACCCAGTTGAATACGTTCTCTTATGCATAGCTTTTTCTGTAGATCATCAAATCGTATAAACGTAGCTCATCGCTGTTTAGTTTCATTATTGTTTTATACCTAGTTGTCACTAACCAGCCCTTCGAGTTGATTGACTTCGTATGCGTTATGACATCAGTTATTTTTTCAGTCATTTTTTTGTGCAATTATTACTCCAGGTGCAATTATTTCTAATTTAAAAAAAAAATTAGCTAAAAAGTGGAGTCAGTGAATTTTTTCAAACGATTCTTACTCTTGCTTGATAGTGACAATGCATAGAGAATGGATGTTTTTGTAAAGGGCGAAGACAGGTTTCATCACAAAGAGATATGTGTACCTAGTTTACAAAGAATAAAACTTTCACAGTAAAAGGCCATTTAATAGTTCTTTTTCCCTTGGAGTGTAACAGACCTTACATTTTGTCCAAAGATGCCAGTCGTTAACGCCAGGTTTTTTTTTTTACCTATCATAGCTAATGCTGCTTGCTGGATATGCTTGAAAGTAAGTGTGTATCACTAGAACAGTTTTGCATCATCAAGTATGTATCCTCTACAGAGGTATTGATTTGAGTGTAATCAACGGGTACATATTAGTGATATATTAGTGAAGAAAATTAATGTTACACTAATCTACATCAGTAGAGACATAGGTTAAATTAACATGGAAATTTCTAAAATCAACTAGATTAAATGTAGCACTACCACTTTTTCCAAATCTGCATGTTTGCAATTTATGTTTTCATTTACTCACAATTGCAGGTTGTACGTCTGAGATTAAACGGAAACTGATCCCAGCACTTATCCCAATGCTGATGTGCTCGACTTTACAAACCATCCTGTCTGTTCTTGTGTTCGTGTACAATGAACATGTCTTATACGTTTCCTTCATAGTCTTTATTTTTTTCCGATCCTATCTATTTAGCGTGGGTGTGACCTTCATCGCAGAGATGTAAGTATAATATGTTTCGTTTCATCCATACATTGTCTGGTATTATATTGCAAAACGTAAAACTATAACATGGAATGAAAATGTACATATGTGTTATGTCATTGATTTAGAAAATAATTTGTTTTGTTTTTTGTTGCTTTTGTTTTTGTTTTGTGTATAGAAGCAGACGTCATAACGCACGGTATTCACGTGGCATTTTTGTAGCAGAGATTAGTTCCATAAATTCGACCGTCGCTAATTTCTTAACATAATAAATACTCGGGATATTTTATGACACAAGTTTAGTAAAATGAGCTAGGAATAATTATTTGTGTTAGATGTTTGGGTCGTGTATTGTTGTGCATGGCGTGAAGCCCTAATATATGGAAAGACTTACTGCGAATTCATTTTACAAAATGCTAAGCAAGAAAACCCATTCAAGTGAGAATTTAGAATTTCGTGATGAGTCGTCATTAGGTGGTTAGAGATAATGTATTTGTAGTATTTGCGCTTTTTCCGAAACTCTTGCCGGGGATTCATTGGCCATATTGGAACAATTGGCTTTAAGCCTGTGTATTTCACACATGTATTTGATTCGCTCAATAGTGAAAGACCTTGCATCCAACAAATACATATTTGTGTAAAATAGACCCAATAGAATCAACAGCCACTTTAGAAGTATTATTTGCATAAAAGACTCGATTCACGTTGTCACCGATCCGTAATTTATTATAAATATATTACTGTGAGCCTAACAGTCTGAAGTCTAACAGTCTGAAGCCTAACAGTCTGAAGCTGCTTCTAGAATTGTTTATCCCAGATTTTATTACATTGTCATAATATTTGACTTTGATGATTTATTAGAATCTTTCATTGGTGTTATCTTTTGAGTTGACAAAAATGTGTCGTAACAAGCATCTAGTCATGCATATCTTATATCATAGGAACTATTACGATCATGGCTTCTGAGAATCTAAATAGAGACTGGATAACCAGACTATAGTTAAACGAATATTTTGCGTGCAGAAAATATGACCCTAAATGCAATAACCATGGAATAAACGTCTCTATTTCAGATTTCCAACCCAAGTATTCGGAACCTTGTACTCGGTACTAGTAACATGCGGTGGATTGGCCAGTCTCGTGCAATTCGGTCTTTACAGCTGGTCACAAAGTTATCGCAGCGCCTTCACCCATGTAAGTGTGTTAAAAACAAGCAAAATTGATATATAGGTAAATATATTCACTAACATACGGATGGACAAAGAAGTAGATGATCGGGTAGGTATATTGGTAGTTGGAAGGGTTGCGGGACTAATTTGGCAGTGATTTTAGAACTATATATATATATATATATATATATATATATATATATATATATATATATATATATATATATATATCAACAAGTTCTGACATCATATAGATAAACTAAATTTAAATTATGCCAGCCGTTTTCGTAGGCTGTGGAAAGAAACTACTTACCAGTCATCTTCGGTTTTGGACCTTAACCTCTTTCCTGCATCTTTAAGTATATTCAAGTCTTACGAAAACACCGGTTGTCTTTTATGCTTGTATGATAAGTTTCGCACCTTTTATTTTTAAACTTAACAGCTAAATAATAATAACAGTTTAGAAGACTTAACATTTCTGCCAAAGGTAGAAAATACAACAGCGGCACCAAAGACCATTTACAACAAGCTTTCAAAAGTATTTAAAATTATTATTAATGATTGCAATGTCTCTGAAAAGAAATGTTAGACAAAGAAGAGATTAATCTACTGTATAGTGTTTTGTCTCTAATTGTTTTAACCTTGTTCTTCTGCTTTCGACGAAAGCCAGAGATTGCTGTCGTACATGTCCGTTTGTACGTATGTACTTGCATTTGTAATGAAATTTAACACCCCTAACATGGATAAAAGCTAGAAATTGAAACTTGCAAATCTTTTCGAGATCTATGATTGGCCCTGAAATGGCGTTTGGGCTCTTATTTTTTAATGTTCTCCAGTTCTGCCACCAGCTCCTGACTTTTCCAATGATTCCTTTCTTCTTTTCCGTCTCGGGTATCCAGTCAGGATGTCCCATGGCTCTGAATTTCTCTTGTATCTTCATCCAATTTTGATTTAAGCTGCTAAATTCCTCTTTCTTCTTTTCGATGTCTATTTCATTTCTCTGATTTTCTCATGTATTTTTATTTTATTACCTCCTCTTTCATCACCTTTCTCATCATATCATGCGCTTCTTTTATCTGCTCAACTCCTCACTTCACAAAGGACCACTCAGTTCATACAGCACATCTTCTGAAAATCACCAGACTTTCATGACACCATCAAGGGCATCCTTCAAACTTCCAACTGTCACATATTTTGGTATAATAAATCTTATTAACGCTTCCACTTCCTCTTCTAGCATACCTTCTAGCAGATCTCTTGCCACTTTGAGACTGTTGACAAAGTCTAGACTCCCTGGATATTTCAATGTTTCTAAGCTTATCTACCACGTAAGTCAAGCTTATTAACCAAAACCAACTGTGCCTCTGTTTGTTGAACAAAGCAATTGACATCTTCCTACTGCTTATTCCGTAGAATGGCGCGCGAATTTTTTTTTTTTAATATGAATTAAGGTCGCATGCGCAACTATGTGCTTTCACGACCAGTTAATGCCCGAGGGTCGGGCTATTTGATTGGTCGTGACCAAAGGTAACTTTGACTACACTAGGCTGTGTTGTCGCAGTCTCCCCGGCACCCGCGTTAAATGGCAGTCTCGCCTTAGAGTAAAATGTCGGGTCACAGCAAAGCAGGAAGGCAGAACAAATACCAATATTGTGTAAGCCACCTGTGCAATTATATCAAATCCATATAGTCATAGAATTTTTCATCTTTCCTAACAATAAATATTTCTAGTACATAGTGTACATGTTGTAGGTCCTTAACAAATTTAATTGCTAAAATGTCTTAGCGACATAAATAAGTGTAGTCACTGTTAGGTATTTTAGCTTGTTAATTTTGAGCGGTGGTCAAAATTGATCAAGTTAGATTTCGAGAAAGAGATTGTTCGAAAAGGGTTCTCGTACCAAATTAGAACCCTAGGGAGAAAAATAAAATAAAATAAAATAAAATTAAAAAAAATTAAAACAAATTAAAAATTATAAATATTTTAAAAATATATATATAAAAATAAATTTAAGAAAAAAAAAAAAAATAAAAAAAAAAAAAAAGAAAATTAAAAATTAAAAAAAAGAGAGAGAGTTTGGTGTTATTTCATTTCTTCCTTCTTCTTTTTCTCTTCTTTTCCCTTTTCTCTTTCCCACTTTCTTCCTACTACCTTCTTCCCTCTTTCTTTCTTTTTCCTTCTTCCATCCTTCTTTTCCTTTTCCTTTTACTTTTTCTTGTCGGTTTGTTGGTGTTATGTTTCCTTGAGCTATCACTATTTGATCCCGGTGTTCTCATCACACTTATCTTGCCACTTGCCGGTTGACTGGTTTTACTGTACCTACATTGTGCCACTACTTAGTGTAATGTTCTCTTTTTTTCCCCCTTCTCCTTCTTCCCTTTCTCCCGTTTCTTCCTTTTTTCCTCGCATTACAATGTTTATATTATCCCCCTTTCCCTTCCTTTCCCCTTTTCTATTTTATTTTATATATTTATTTTAGGGTAATGTTAAGTTGTTCTGCTTTTTTAAGCTAGCGGTATTACTATCCGCTCTGGCCCCTTTAACCGATATGGCCTCGTTAATTATTTATCTATTTGATAGTTATAATATTTTTTTTTTTTTTTTTTTGTCCGTTTATTTAAGGCATTGTTACGTGGGTCTGTTTTTTGAGCTAGCGATGTTATTATCTGCACTGGCCCCTTGATTGATAAATATTAACTCTTTGGCTATGTTTATGTTTATTTACTTATTTGATGGTTTTGATATTTATATTTTGTGTTTTATGTCCATTGATTTTAGGTAATTAAGTATATTTATATAGGTAGCATTTACGTTTTTGTTATACCTTTTATCTAGAATTTGGGGGAATGATGCAACTGAGTCAAGTTTTCTTTGTTGTAGTTGGAAGACGGTACGTTTTCGATGGTATTTGTGACATATGTTGAATACATGTTCCAATGTTTCAGTTTCTGGACAGTGTGGACATTTATCCGGCGTGGGTCCTGTATAAGACACACTTATTGTTTATTTAGTATAAACATACAATGTTTGGCAATTGAATTAGAATCTCTTTTCTAAAGTATTTGGGTTGTTTGGTATAGACGCGCAGCTTTAACAATCTTTTATTGTCTAATATTGCGTTTTCATCTGGCGGCAAGCTTTCCCACCGGATAAGGTCTGCTTCTTCGGAAAGAGAAAGTGAACTTTTTTGTGTGGACACGGCAGTCCACTAATACTCTGGTTCCTGCTCTTATTGCTTCTCTTTCTTTCTCTCTCTCTCTCTCTCTCTCTCTCTCTCTCTCTCTCTCTCTCTCTCTCTCTCTCTCTCTCTCTCTCTCTCTCTGCTGCTTCAGAAGTCTGTACTTCTCTGTCCATTCTTCTTTCTCCTTCTAATTTCCTCTCTGAAGATGTCTTCTATCAGGTTTTAGTCACTTTCAGAATTCTGATATTCTCTATATCTTCAGGTTTTCGGTATCAGACTTTGTCTGACACGATGTAACTTCACGAAAGCTTCGTTCGGCTCAGCTAATCTTGACTACATCTTCATAGGAGGATGGGTCAACAATGGATGGTCAGACAACGAACGATATTTGCATTTAAGTGCGGTGCGGCTACTATAGCCATGTAGCACTGCTTTATCCTAGCAAAGCTAGGTATCTAATTACTCCTGGGGGAAGGAATTGGTGTCACATCCCCGAGGTGTTAATGTACTCAAAAGAGTAGTATTTAATTGGGTCGTCAGGTCGCAGGTACTATTAAGCCATATCGACTTGAGTGTAAGACCATGGGTGATTGAATGGGATGATCGTTTTGACATCCATATCAATCTTTCTTGAATATTTTCCGTTATGTTATTCGCCAAGTGTTTGGCAAAAACAGGAGACTAAACGTTTTTCATGTTCTGGCCATCTGGACTTCATTACCGCCACCTCTTCGTCTTTGTTTTGGAGTTCTGCTCTCTCTAAATCCCCCAACTCCATCTCCATAGATTATCCACTATTCAAAGAGGGAGAAGTGTCTTCCATAGTTTCCAATTGTCTAGAATGACTTCTCTCAAACTGTTGATTTATATAGTATTATCGAATTCGGCATACATAATGGCGTTCACCGTCTCGGCAAGCCCATCTGCAAAATGAAGTTCTACATGCAGTTGACCGGATGTTTTAGAGTGGAAATGTCCCTCATCACTTTTTTAGTCTAGAACGAAATCAAAAGCCGACAAAGTATAACCTCCTGCGTAATCTCCGTACGAAATGCCGTGACTGGTGTTGGTTCCTAACTGTCCTGTGTCTTCGTACAGGGACAAGTACGACCTCACGTAATTCTTATGGGAAATGTTAGGTTCGAAGGGTCGGGTAAATAATGTTTTGCGATCGCGACTGATTTCGATTTTGAAAATTGTAGTACTTAAACTGGAAAGGATTTTCATTGTGGACACCTTTAAAGGCTGCATTGCTAACGATACCAATGATTAAACGTTTGGGTAACTGTCTTTGGAACAGATGATCTTCGATCTTGGATCAGAGTCCAGTGACAATGATGAAAGTTTTCACTTCCACGCGTCGTATCGGATACTTTGTCGTCGTTCTGCTCAAAGTGTGACTGATGTCATTTCCAACTTAAGGTTTGAGTGTCAATTCGAGGATCGGACAGTTGAGTCAAGGCTACTTTATTTCTCGGCATGTCCGTATGGTAAAGTGAAGTGATTGGGGAGCCGAACTGTTTTCTGATACACGATTTGATAGACCATTTACAAAGGTCGACTGACGATTTGTAAGTGCGTAAACGTACAATATTGTGCAGTTCGTAGGTGGCCACTTTAAAGTTTTAACCCTGTCCAGACTTCAAGGCTTTCGCTAGCACGTCAAAGTTCACCACTCGACTGTTGCGATAATTGCGAGTCAATCCTTTAACTTTACATTCCGTGTGCATTTCTCCCTGTAGGTCTCGGTATTCGTAGTCGTAATTTTTTGTTCCGCCACTAACAAAACTCGTCGTAGGAATGCTCATCCGTCCAGGCTCCTAAACGGCCTCCTTTGATGTTAGGGTAACAGTGACATACGTGATGGATCTAAATGCAACTGTCCGTGACAAAATATAGCACATGATCTCTTAACAGTCCTAAAACTTCATACAATTTTAAGCTAGCATGGGCTGTCACGTATGCCGCAATGATAATATTTCCAAATTTATCGGCACGTACAAAGTCTATTTCTTCTTCGAAATATACTAAGATCAATTCCTCACGAAAGTTGTCCCGTATTTCATGTATTTAGTTTTGTCCTGAATCATCTGGAAGTAGCGGAATGGTTCGGATAAAAACTCCGGATCTGTTTTCAAACGGTGATCGTACACATGTTCCCGCATTTCCACCACTTGTATCCATGCTGTTCTAACTTCATACACTGCTGACAAGTGGACTCGTACATCAAGTCTTCCATAGTCCGTTGTAAACACTGCTTTTTAGTGTCACGTTGACGGTAGCAGAGGGGACATCCGTGAAATATGCATACACCGAATATGTTCGGATGGTCTTTAAGCCTCCGCCGTTGAGGGAGTGTTGGATCCATTTGTCTTACTTGTCGCATATGCAATGTAGCCAGCGTAGGGGCTTTGACCAAGTATGGTTGTTTGAGGGCTGATGACAGCCAGCGCATTTTCGGGCATGCATCGTTGACGGTACACTAACGAAAACGCTTTGGCAATGGTGCAAGCTTCTTTCAAATGATCGATCCTTACATGTTCCATGAACATTTTCTCGAAATGTTCCACCGCAATGATGTAAAATGTCCACGTCAGAGCGACAATATTTTAATATTTCTTCTTGAAAGCGTGAGTCTGATACCAAATGTAGAAAGCTTCTCGTTTTCGGTGCGCATGTTGTCGTGGTCGTATTAGTGAGCTTGTCCCACTTGCATGGAAATGATTTTGGCTTCGTTCAAAGTCACTGTCGGACGTTCGGTACTTTACTCCGTATAGTATTTGAGAAGAAATTGCCCATCGTACCCCGTGATAATGTGAACCATTATCGTGGCATGGCGATGACAATCTCCGTAACATTCGATGTCTTTTTGACTCCACGTCTCGACGACGAGGTTTAAGATCCATTGAGTACAATCGCACAGTGTAATCAGCCCTTGAAAGATTTGTTCACGTCCTTTGGGAATCTTGCTGCAGTGAGGGTAATACCTAAAGATAGTATCTTGGGTGCACTTCTCGCGAGCTCGATGGGCCACGCAGAAATTATAAATGTGAATACCGGTCTCTTGCACGCATTCAAAATCGAGAAACATAAAATTGCCTTTCTTCTGGTCATCGTCTTGATGGGGTTCTATTTTAGAATAAAGTATTCATGATCAAAGTCAACAATTTGGTGTCAAATGTGACATCGTTTCTTTCTTGAACATACATGCGTCATGGCGTTATTGATACGTATGCCTTGTTCACATGTAGGGCACAATCTCAGGAGTTGACAAGCACTTTTCTGCTGTTAACCTTTCGTCTTCAAATGTTGCTGATAACATGATGGGCTGACAAAAGTACACTGTCAGGAAGAGTAATGCACTCGTTATTTTCCTTCGTCCAGACAGGGTTGAAAGGTCAAACATCCCTCACGTTTCGATCCACAATGCTTGTGTTGCTTTCCATTGTTATAACCCTAGTCACATTTCTCGCAATAATAACCGTATCCCAGGAATCCGGCGATACTGGTGATGACATTGAAATGTGCATCATGATGATAGACGTGAATGTAGTTTCCGTCCTTGAAATCGTTGCCTCGAAACAAGAGATCCGCACCCTTCGTGAGAGGTTACTTTCAAGGTGTAGCGTTGAGCTAAGACGTCTTTCAATTTTTGCATTTCAGAAATGCCACGGGGGGAGAGGGTCTTTGGATAGCCCTGCTTGCTGTAACATGAGTTCTTCTTCTCTGCGTTGTTTGGCTGGGTCCGATTGTTGAATAGTTTTTCAGTCTCTTTTCCATTCTGCGGTGTCGTTCTTGTCTGCATCCGTTCCTCCCACGACGATGGCACGGGCTAATCGCATCTGGTCTTGAGGGTTGTTAATTCGGAGGGGACTCGTTTTGGTGCTGCGAAGGTTGTCGACCATAAACACCTTTTTGCGATGTCGACGACTTGGTAGCAATCACAAGTTTTTTGTATCTTAGGCGTAGTAACGGAGATGGGCTGCTTGGCTTGGGAAGGTCATTTTCTCTTGGAATTTATTGAAGAAATCGTATACATTTGCTTCAGACTCTTTAACTCAGCCCCCGTTTAGCTTCTACTGTCCTCCTTCTCTCCTAAACCTTGTTTATTTACTGATGCTTCTTCTTCTTCTAGTCGTTTCCTTCTTGCTTCTTCTACTTGCTTGTTTTGCTTTTTTCTGTTGCTTTAAAATTTTATCCAATTCTTCGTTCTGTCTCTTTAAAATCCTCGACGTGTGGTAAAGAAGGAGAAGATAGCGATAGTACTGATACTGGAACAAATTACTACGAAGAAGAGATAAAATCCACTAAATCGCAATATAAATCGGTCTCTTCTGGAAGTAAAATTGTGTTGACTTTAGTTGCCACTGCTAAACCACCCCTTCTCATCTCCAAGGCCAGTACACCTGAATTCATTGTCCTCTTAGTTTGCGTCATGATTGAAAACTGTCGCATATAGAGAATGTGACGTCACAGACCACTCTCTTCGAATTCGAAGACAGACTCCGCGCTGTGACTGAAGTTTGTAACGCATGTTTAGATTGTTGAAATAACTCAATCCGTTTCGATCCACTATTCCAAAATAAATAACCTCAGTACACTGCATTCCCTTCACCAGTTCTGGTCACAAGATGTGGACAAACGTAGAAAGAATCGTCGACTCTCGTATCATCATTGCTCTTCCACCTGGACTATCCTATTTATGTCAGATTTTGTCATGGACTGATACAGCCCTTTGGAAAAGAAGGATCTACGTAGAGATGCAAGGCTGTTTGAAGAGGGTCTTAATATACGGTCTAGAAGTTAGATGAAGTCTGATGAAGAGAAGATCAGTGAGATGCCCTTTATGTTAACGTGATGATGTTAACATAAAAACCAAAGATGTTTTCAGGGCCACTCATATGTCTAGAAAAGATTTGCTTTCTTTGCCTCAACAAACACAATACTGTGTAATATTTGTCACTGTATATTATTGTATGTTGTATGTCTTTTATCACTCTATGTCTATGTATCTGTCTATGTCCCACTCTATACTCCCAACTGAGGTAAACCCGGTGCAAGCATGTTCCTACCTTTGTTGCAACATTGTTACCAATCTTCAGTACCGAGACGTTACCTCACCTCTTCCATTCATATTGTCCCTATACAACCACTCTACTTTCCCCTGACGCTATACCGTCTCAATATTCCCCATGTTCATTTCTCCTTGACGCTATACGTTCCCAGTGTGATCTTTAAAACCTTGACGTTAAACGATCCCGGGGGAGAGTGGGTCTGTAATGTATTTTCCCATTGACGCTAAAGTATCAAAAATTACTACTAACAACTTTGGCAAAAGAAGTTTGTTGGCAACTGCCCTGTATAGAATTTAAGAATGTGAATCGCGTTTTAAAAGTAGACTGATGATCTGCCTCAATCACGATATTATATCAGAACTAATATTTAAAATGAAACGTCAGACTCCAAAATGAAAGGTAAAATGTTAGAATGATACTAAAAATAATTATAGTTACCATGTACAGATTAGTATTCTATAAAATGCTGTCAACTTATTCTAGAAGATTTCCATGAAAATTAGGGTACACGGAAGCATTAACATTCTTCAATCACATTCTCTTTCAGGTCAACATTTTGATGCTAATTCTGAGCACACTTGCATTCATCCATCCGACAGTCATCTTGCTTAAGTGCCGTGAAAGCAATAAACAGGTACGTTATTTAATTCCAGTTGTGATGGTAATGTCGTGAAAGAAATACAAAGGTACGTTATATAGTTTAGATGGTAATGCCGTATAAGCAATACACGGGTACTCTATATAGTTCAAGTTTATACGGCAATGCCGCGAGAACAATAAACATGTACGTTATATAGTTCGCGTTTGGATGGTAATGCTGTGAGAGCAATAAACCAGTACATTAAATAGTTCGAGCTTCGATGGTAATGCCGTGCAAACAATACCCAGGTACGCCATCTAGTTCAAGTTTTTACGGCAATCCCGCTAGAGCAATAATCATGTACGATATAGTTCAAGTTTTTACGGCAATGCCGCGAGAGCAATAATCATATACGTTATATAGTTCAAGATTTTACGGCAATGATAGTCTTCCAGGTTTCAATTCTCAGAGATATCTTTACATCTTTCTCAGTAGTAGTATTTAATTTAATATTGTTTTAAGTAATATTGTTTTAAAATTTCAGCGATGTCATGTTACTTACGTTTCTTATATACGCAAAGGAGATCTGGAGTTTTGAAAACTTATATATTATGGAACATGTTCACTTAGGCATTCGTAGTATATGCCTAAAGTTACAATCCCAAATATATATATATATATATATATATATATATATATATATATATATATATATATATATATATATATATATATATATATGCTTTATGGTGAGCTTAGTAGAACCCCGATAACCTTTACAAACGAAGGAGAATATTTAGCTATTGTACACATCTTGCTAATGGTAAACAAATGAGACTATCATACATCATGTATATGAGACCATTGCATCATATTGATAAAATTCCAGGCAGAAGTAAATTTAAAGAGAGCATGTTATGCATATTTGATTTAATTATTTATATGTTAGTTTTAAAAAAATTTTCATTACATGCTTTCGTAACGTAGCATTGTATGCTAGACTTGACCTTGTCCAAAACTGAGTTCAATTCTGCTTGACCTTTTTTTTATTTTTATGTAAACAACTAATACATAGCTAAATTATTATCTATTTGTATGGGATTAGTAATAGAAGAAGTAAATATGTTTATTTGGGTCAGGGTGTTTGGACATTACTAAGTGTAATTTACAGGTTATGATTTTGATTTTGTAAACATCAGGATCATTCTAGAACTTTATTTTCCATTCGGTAATGGGGTTTGTTTTAGAAAATCCAATTTATAATCTGAGGTTAAGTAAAGTACTATATAGTCTTGTACTTGTGATGACTTGGTCGTTCCTGCTTGACATCTAGCACTTTCAATGTGTGTTCTGGTGTGATCAGTTGGGCTGGATTTGAGCTTCTTCAAATTGTTGAATTCAAGTATTTATTACCTCTGGAAATACAAACGTGCTCTGATAAAGTTCTTATATAGAGTCATTCACTGGAATTTTCATTGAATTCAAACTAGGAATAATATTTATATGATTCAACAAATGACTGCTGACACACCAACACTTTAACAGCTACCACAGATACCATAGATACGTCAGCGATTTCAGTTTTGAGATTAAATCGGGAACATTACTGAATTGAATATAGAACTTAAAAATATTTTTGTCTCTAATTCTTTGATTATTTTGGCATTTAGTTGAATTCAGGAGTTTAAAATACTAGAACTTTTGTCTGTAATTCTTAGATTATTTTGGCATTTAATTCGCAATACCGTAGGTTCTTTTTTTATTCTTTTCATTTTTACTTCTTACCCTCGGGAAATAAATAAATTTGTTAACTTTTACAAAGTTTATTGTCTTTCACTCTATTTTTGTTACTTATTTTAAGATCATTGACTCTCATCGGAAACCGGGTTTCAATTTATGATGATCAATCAAAATACTCCCAATAAATCCTGGTATTGAATACAATCTTAAAGGAAAGTCGTTATCAATAATTTAAAGGGAGTCTTTTAATACTAACTTGACTAAAAACATATTATATATCAAGAACGTTTAAAAAAGGAATTAAATTTAAACATTGTTTGTTAAAAGACTTTAAATATGTAAGTATTGTTTACCTATAGAGAAGAGGAAATTTGCCAAGGCAAGAAAGATTGTGCAATTATTGCCTGCAAACATGAGTGGAGGATGATGAATTGCATTATTTCCTTAAACATAGCTATTTCAGACAACAAATAAATCAAATAATATCCAAAAACTGGGTCAGGCCAGAAATACCAAAGTTTAACGAATTATTGAGTTCAGAGAAAGTTGGCGTTAAAAAATCTAAAATGGTTGGTATTGTGTTATCAACATTTCATTAATTTCTAATAATCTTTACCCCATATTTTTGGTGTTCTTTTCATTTTTGCCAGGAAGAGAAAAGTACCATAGGTTAAAATTTAAAGGTGTGAGTTTAGTACAGATCAATTAGTGTTCATAATTTATATCGTCTTTTCAAATCTGTCACCTTTCATTTTTGAAGTTTGAACTTGTTTGTATTCTTTGGAGTTTTTATATTGCTGTCAATGTGAGTTAAATTGCAACATCGTTTCGTACATTGCTGATGTACATGCATACAAAGTGAGATAATATTTTAGCTCATATGTTACGTACTGCGACCAGAGTATAATAAAGAAATTGTTATTGTCATTAAGCGGCTCGGTTGATATTGATAGCCAATAAGACATTTTCAGCCATCTAAGGTCTGTCACCCGCAACTACTGAATATGTACAGTCTCTGCTACAATTAATTGTGCTTTGCTTCATTTAGATGTATAGAGTCATTTAGATGTATAGAAGAGTCATTTAGATGTATAGAGCAGAGGCAATAAAAGAGGAGTACACGTGAATATTTCTAAACTTAACGCCAGATTCTGCAAACACTTTTCGGTAATTGAGGCTTTTTCTTTAGTTTTGGGTTTTCTGTTTTCTGTTTATTTTCTTTTTTTTCCGAAACGTCAATGACCTGTTCTTTTTCCCGAGATAACGTACATTGGATTGATCTACCTTGCCCAATATGCCTATGTTAAGAACGAAACAAGTACAGTGATCTTTGACAAATTATAGAATTTAATCCACTGCAGACAGTTGGTCAATTTTGCTGTTCTCGTTTACTCGCCAATGAGCCTGAATTTGTTTTCCTAAGAACACTAACTTTAACATGTACTAAAACTGAAAAAATAATATTTGCCAGAGAAAACTATGCCAGCTTCTGAAAGTACAATAAATTAATTATAATATATCTAACATATTTTTTTAAAAAGTACATCAGTTCGTTTTTGTGCGGGAATTTTGTGCCAATTTCACTTTCAAGTCCAGTGCTACAACTCTTTGGTTCTAAAGTAAGTAACAGAATGAAAGTGAAATCATCAAGTTTTGTAAAATTCAACAAAAATAACACTTGTTGCTATAGTAACAAATTAAAACATTAATGTGCGGTATTATGAATGAAATCGATAATAATGATAATAGCTCTATCACAAGTCTAAAAGTATATAATAGTGCAAATGAATTCCAAGTTTTGAATATCCAGATGTACATTTAGTCTTAAACGTGATGATGTACCAATAGTCTTTATGTATCCCAATGATATAATCTTTTGAGTTGTCAGTAATATCAAAGTAATATTTTAGTCTAAAAGGTCAATGAGCACTTTGCAATTCCAATGAATAATTTAAATAAATGATTTTTTTCAAACTATATCTAAACACAACTGTTAAGGATTCCACAATTTAGTTTAAAATAGGAATGAACGCTTTTTTACCAAACCTTTATATTGAAATAATTCACTTCACCTGCTTTGCAAAAAAATAGTATAATCATTTCCTTGGAACATTCCACTAACATGCGAACTCAAACTCTAGTAAACATCTTTTTTGCCACTGATTATCATGACAAAAGTCATGTATGCAAATACTTTATCAACAATTCTCAATCAAGCATACAAATCAAAATAAATATAAACAATACAAGAAAGTTTTAATGCAAAGATCGTCCTTACAAATATATTTTGGAGCCATGGTGTAGCATTTAGCTTTCAGGTAAATGTCACACAGATGAACTGACTCAGGTCCATTTAGGCCAGGTTTCAAACGAAAGTGGAAAACAAAGTCTGAGCATGATATAAATAAAACTGCTTAACACTGTCTACGACGAGAAATCGTGTCGATCAAGCCACAACAATTGTGCAGTGATAAAATGAATTTAAATGTTGAAATCCCACGGAGACAATCGATAATGCCATTGTTAAATGTAATGCTATAGACTTGGCTTATTGCCACAATTCGTTTTCTCTGTTGCAGGTTTCTGACCATAAAAAGACAAACAAACTTGATGCAGTGGGAGAAGTGTTCACAGTCTTGTGAAGTAAAATAGCAGAATAAGAAGTTTCAGACATTCGGCGAAATGGTTCTAACTTGTTACATTTCAGTGGATAATTTAGTATAGATTTTATTAGATACAACCGGAATAAGATAACTGCAATATAGTTAAATTATGAAGTCATGACAGTGCTTGAAGTGAATGGAGTAACTTAGCTGGATCACGGCGATACACGTTGCTAAAACTGGACATTATCAGTCAATCAGAAATGATTATGTTGTTCCAGAATAATCCAAATTGACTTTTCCAATGTCACTTTTTTTCATTTGTCGGACATTGACATGTATCTTTATAGAAAACAAAATCAAGGTAACATGGCATGTTCAACTGATGAGAAGTCAATGGAGGCATCGGTCAGCAACAATGGTGTTTAACAAATGTCAGCTGCTTAATTCTATTCCACAAATATAATTACACTGTACTTGTTTGGTGTATATTTGTGGAATTAACAACAATCTTGAAACAACATAAAAACATTGTTTTGCTAATCGATTGACAATTTTTCCAAAACAAATACAAATGAGTTTAGAATCATATACTGACACAAGAAACGTTAACCCTTCAAACCATTTACTTTATTACAAATCAACTAAAATGTCTGCGAAGCAAACCATCATTTTTGTTTTTTCATTATCATCTTGAATTTTTTGAAAATCTTTTTCGCAGGCGGACAATAATGTCACGGTTAAATTATACGATTGAAGTCAATTTTGGTTTCCATAATTTGCTTTTCCTTATAAAAAAAAAATTTAAAAAGTACTTTTGGAGAGTTTCCAAACAGTTAATTTTGTATCCACTTAAATTTTCCTAATATTTCTTGCAATTCATTTGCTTTCTCTATGCTGATATGGTAGGTTGTGTGTATGCATTAAATACAAAATACAGATAGTAGTTATAGCTGCTTTTAATGCATTAGTAATGGATTAAATTAACAGGTTTTTTTATTAATTTAATTACGGATTAAATTAACAGGTTTTTTTATCAATCTAATTACGGATTAAATTAACAGTTGTTAATTATAATAACAATATAAAAGAAAGATAGATACATAGATATGAATGTTTGTTGTGCATTCATAAAGAGTTAACTTAATTTTAATTATAATTACAATATCAATTAGAAAGACAGATGTATAGATATAGCTGTTTCCAGAAAGTCTATACATGAATACACAATGATCCCAAAAAAGTGTTTTAATCCAAAATTCAGTAAGCACGTTGCAATTCAAAGTAATAATTAACTAAATAAATCCTCTGACATTACAGAAGAACACAACTAAAAGTGATGCCACAAAGACTGGAGTTAAGATGGGAATGAAAAATTACCGTGTTTTTTTAATTATTGGAAAACCAATGTTCTCAAGTCAAATCCAAGTAAACATGCTCCTCACAAAATATACATCGTGTTAAAACATGTACAAAAAATAGTTATGTGATGTGTTATCTACAATTGATATGTTATCTACAATTGATATGTTATCTACAATTTATCATTACCATCCACAATTATTTCCGTCTAAATCCACCACTCTCGTCTTAAAGTGGCAGATATCATAATCATCTCCTAAAATTCATATGATTAAATAACTTTATTATCTTCGATATTTTCTTTTATATATTTTGTATTATGTGGAAAAATCGTACTAACCTTGTACACGTTTCTTTCACGTTCAAATTGTGTAATAGGAAGACGCTGCATGGAGATAGTGACGTCATAGAACATTAATGTGTTTGGAATTGGTCTGAATTCGTAGCATGGAGATAGTGACGTCATAGAACATTGATGTGTTTGGCATTGGTCTGAATTCGTAGCATGGAGATAGTGACGTCATAGAACATTGATGTGTTTGGCATTGGTCTGAATTCGTAGCATGGAGATAGTGACGTTATAGAACATTAATGTGTTTGGCATTGGTCTGAATTCGTAGCATGGAGATAGTGACGTTATAGAACATTAATGTGTGTGACATTGGTCTGAATTCGTAGCATGGAGATAGTGACGTTATAGAACATTAATGTGTTTGGCATTGGTCTGAATTCGTAGCATGGAGATAGTGACGTTATAGAACATTAATGTGTTTGGCATTGGTCTGAATTCGTAGCATGGAGATAGTGACGTTATAGAACATTAATGTGTTTGGCATTGGTCTGAATTCGTAGCAAAATATGTATTTTTGTACTTCCTTAGTATTTTGCAGTGTGAATGTAATATACTTTAAAGTACATGATTGTAGATATTGTGCATGCATATAATTTGAATATTTGTACTGGTCCAAAGATTCGTATTTATTTTATGCTCAGCAGTGAATTACTTGATTTTCTAGTTAAAATAATATTAATATTTCACTGCAGTGAAAAAAATAACAGGAACTACATTTTTTGGTCAGAATATTTGCTTGAAACGAGTGAATAAACGAGTGAAAGAGCAGATTTGAGGTATCCAACGTATGTGAGCATAAAATAAAAAGAATATTTGCTTGAAACGAGTGAATAACGGATACATTTCATCTCTTGGATAAAAAACTCTAGTATTTTCACTCGTGGCTTCGCCACTCGTGAAAATACTGAGTTTTTCATCCACTCGATGAAATATATCCGTTATTCACTCGTTTCAAGCAAATATCCTCTATATAATCATATTTTTCATAATCTGATGTTTGTATGTGCCATTATAGACAATTACTTTTCACCCACATTTATTTGCATATGTTCCAAACAGCAAATCATGTGTTCCTCGTACTTCGTGTCCAAATTATTTACTGTTATTTTCTATTGCTGTTATGCTGCTCATGTGAAAATAAATTTGTTATAATCTGTCTTTTATTGTCAATTATGGAAAACACTCTCACTTCATACTTTTGTATCCCTTGGTTGGCTCTTGAGATAAATGTCAACGTGGCCTGTAATTGTCCACCAACGCACCCACCCACTCCTTTTCCCTTCTGCGTCATTACAACTTGGGTTAAATGAGTTTTAGTAATGTCAGTGAATTCGATCTTTCCACTTTGTTCTGTAAACACCATTTTGTTCCAGTTTGATTTGTAATGAAAATGAGCTTAGGAACCAAGATGCTTCAGAAATATTACTTCATCCATCTCTATAAAGATTAATTTATATCTTCACTTTGTTGATCAATGAATACACTACTATTATCACTATTAAGTGTCTTTGAACTATTTGCAAGAATCATGACTATAGTGTAGGCTGAAGCAATGAAGGGTAATTGTGGTAATACCTTACACATATGTAATGAAAACAAAATGTACTTTCTGAAAACAGAATGATGTAAAAACATTAATCCATCATCAAGGTAGGAAAAACAATACTGTTAAGTTTACTATTGCCAATGTCATTCATAGGTAATAGATTGCTACACTTATTTCTTATAATACATTTTAGTCTTTCAATGCCAGCAAGTTTACTGTTGCTCTTTCGTTATATTCTATTTTAAATTGTAAATATTTCAGACTGCGATATTTCCACTTTGTTTATGTTGTCAATATTGTCCCTACTTTTCTGTTAAATACATTGTATGATGTTCGAGGTTTGCATTAAAAGCTGTGTTTTTATGTGGCATATTCCTCTCACTGGTGTGATCTCTCAAATTGGACCTATTGCGAAATACAGCCTAAACAGAGGGTATATATACAGAGAGAAATTAGTTTCATTCCGATTTTGGATTCATTCTCATAACTTGCTTTCCTGTTGTAAGTCTGCCGGCGTATTATTCGAAAAGAAAAACATTTGTTTGGACTGTTCAAGGGAAATAGAAGGTGCTCATAATTTGGACTCTAGTATTATTGTGGATTGATTATATATTATTTGAAGGAGTCCTGGAAGACACCATCTTGACAACATCACAATTCTTGGAGGACCAGTACATTTTGAAATTGCTAAGAAATCTTTCTTTCATTTAAGACTTTCATAGATTTTTTGTAAAGATTAATTTAGATTCACTTCAAAATACAGTAACATCCTCATATATTGTTCTTCTATAACTGTGATTGTTGGTCACGTGTTGCTGGTTTTGATTATTTGTGTTACTTAGTTGATCACCATAAGATCGTGACATTTATAAAATCATTTTTTTACATGTCCAGTTAAATAATATTGGTAATTAATTAGACATTTTTATTTTATTTAATTTTATTTATAGGTTATGACTCAATGTATTCTGAAAGACATTTGAGGTTCCTCGCGGATTATAAATGTATACATATAAATCCTGTTAAAACCAATTTAAAACCGCGAAAAATGAAACGACATACCCATTTCTACATAGAGGTCGCCACAGTTATTTCTTTCTTATTTGTCACAAAAATAGTTCCCGGCCTACTACTGTAGATCAGAAATGACCATACCAAATTGAACACTACTCCATGAATTTCAATACATTACATTAATACTTGTATATCTTTTTCGTCCTTCAAAATTGGCTAAATTTTATATTCGCTTAAAACTTTCACCATCTTCTGCAAGGACATTGTTTCGATAAGATGTATGTGAAATTAATATGTTACATTTAAAAGGTGGTGATGCATCGGGGACACTTTTTTCTTGCAGCTGAATTCTTCACTCTATTTCACCATCACCTTCATAAAATGTATATTTATAAGGGGTAAGGACATTAAATATGTTTTCTGCAGCATAGTAGGGGCGTAATTAAAGCATATTATCCCCCCACCTACCCCCCTCCCTGCGTATCTTTGCTAGCGCTGCCACTACACTTAACTGTGGACTCTTAACTTTTTCTGGGGTCCTGAGTGACCGAGTGGTCTAAAGCGCTCTCCGTTACGGATCACTACCAACTCACCTCTCTCTGCGTGAGTTCGAGTCTAAGTTTCGGCTAATGTAGTTATGTGCTAAAGCTTGCCAGTAGCTTCTCGTGGGTCGGTTGTACTTTCCGGGGGTTTTCCCGGGTTCTTCCTCCACCAATAATACTGGCAGCCATGTATAGCCAATCGTGTGCTGAAAAATGGCGTTAAACTCAAAATAACAACATAACTAAATTATTATGCCTCTCTCTCTCTCTCTCTCTCTCTCTCTCTCTCTCTCTCTGTTAGAAATCATTGGTCACAACCTTCATTAATAAAACAACGTGGCCTGACCGAGTCTATAACGATACATGTATAACGTATTAAAAAAGAATCATTTCCACAATTATTTAATTTAATCATTCGTCTGAGTTACAGTGTTCTATCATTCATGTAACGATTATTTTGGATATATAATAGCCGTACGGTTTCACTGTGAATTTATTTAAAGACACTTTGGAATTATAGCATAGTAATCCTTCTTCAATTGATGATACATCATTATACTACAGACTATCAATTGGAATACCTTTAGAACTAATTCGTATTCTTCGAAACTTTTATATATGATTAAACATTTAGGACTTTAAGAACTAATTAACCATACTCTAAGTTGTTTTAAACTTTGTATTTTAGGGAAATAAATTATATTTTCAATTATACAAACCTTGTTGGTTTTGCTCTTTCTTGTTACTTGTCTTAAACCATTGAATCTAGTAAAGAATTCATATTACTTTGCATCTTGTATATTGTGTCTTCTTTTTATTATTATGCAATAGGTTTAAAAAAAAGCAAAATGAGTATATAATAATAAAATCGTTACTTCATTTTTATGGGAAAATATGAACTCGTTTTTTTCTGAGTAATGCTTTACACTAACGCTGTGCAGTATTACTCAGAAAAACTAGCGGCATGGAGGTTGAACCCTACACAATTTGTGCGGCCCTTATTTTGGCAAAATAACAGCTACAAAATCATAATAAAATCTTAGGGTTTTATCTTGTTTCAGAGTTTGTCCGGGTCGAGTATTTCAAAAAAGACGGCGATTAATTAATCATATACGTGTTAATATATGGCAAATATCGGAGAAGCACAGATCACTAGATTAACCAGATATAGATTGGCTGCGATACAGAAATTTATTCCAGTTAGGGATTCTTTTAGAGATAATCTCCAAGCGAGGCAACAGCAGCAATTTGATTTTACCGCCGATACTGAACAATTATTTAAACCGGTAACTACAGCTACTGAGAAGGTTGTTTCTGCTACTGAAAAGGGTGTAATACCAACACTTGAAAAAATAGTAGAACAATTTAAACCTGGTACCGATGGCACTGTGGAAACCTCTCGATTTGGCCCACACAAAAAACAGACGAGGAAAGAATTGATGAATTACGAAATAGATTTACCTAGGAAGCTTTAGCTCGTATTGATAAAAGTGATATAAATGATTTTATTAATTTTGATGTTATGGGATATTACGATAAAATCAAGTACTTAAAACCAGAATATAGACGTTTTATCAAAAATAAGCAACATTGGGCTGATGTGGTTTATAAGGCTAGAAATCAAATGAAACATTAAAGATCCAAATATATGTGGCATATATCGATGTAGCGGGACAATTATATGATAAGCATGAAGCGGTAAAAGAACAATTAAGACAAGAACGACAACGAAAACAGGAACTAAAGCAACAACGAAAACAACCACCAAAACAACAAAAACAACAAGAGTATTATATCCCATCTGATCGAGAAGAAGATGATGATACACAGGGTGCAACAAGTGAACAATTTGCAAGTGGATATTCTTCTACATTACAAGTTCACGGTGGTGATCTTGCTCCTTGTTCGCGAAGTATCCTCGATGATATATCACGATTGGAAGTTCTCATCGGGGGAAAACGAGCTGGAAAACATTCCTCGGAGATAATTAATGAAGCGACTGATATCTGCCAGCGGCTATTTTAAGGTGGTTTCATGGATATTGGTCTATATCGTGATTTCATTGATGAATTAGTTGATGATTATCACAGCGATTAATCACCGCATTAGATAAAAAAAAACATCTAAATAAAAAGATCAACTATCGTAACCACAATAAACCATCTAGTGTTCACGTCATGAACTCGAGATTACCCGTATCCAAAGTATACTACTGAGATGGATTGGGTAATATCATCTCGGGGTTGTTCACTAGGATTGCTCCGAAAATTATACCTGTTGGTAAAGAGCTAGCATCAAAAGCTATTGGTGCTATTGGTAAAAAGACTGTCAACTCAGTTGGTGATCTAGCTGGTAGCGCATTGAATACCATCAAGGATAAGCTTATATCGTTACTTCGAAGAAAACGGAAACCAGCACCGGTAAAACTACCGTCTACGGAATTAATGCCACCTCGGGTAAGTAAGGTAATAAATGATATAGTAGCCCAAAAATTAGCTCCGTCGGTGCAATCAGATGATGATTCCCAAAGAAATAGTATTGGTATTTTGGTTGCTGGTTCTGGACTTAAAATATTATGATTTAGATCAGCAGTTATATAAAAAAATGTTCCAGTCGATTTCAGATAGGGCTTTTGATATGGATGCGCCCATTCCAAGAAATGATTCCGTACGTGATTTTCAATTTTTCTCGTATAATGCGATAAACCTCAACACTAGATCAAGAATTGAACATAGATTTGATGATACTTCTAAATACTTCTTGCCGTGTGAGGCTTTCATCGAGTTGGAGGGAAGACTAGTACAATCTGATGGTACTCCATATAATAATCTTTCAACTACCCTAGTTGGATTTGTCAACAACTTTATAATGACGTTATTTAGTAGCGCGCAGTATCTGATTAATTCTAACAGGATATAATCTATCGCTAATGATGTTGATGTCGCAACCACAATATTGGGACTAGCGAGATACTCCGATGATTTTATCCGATCTGCCGGTCATTCAGTGATGTTCGCGAAAGATATTACTGACAACGCTTATATTAATCCATTTGCTTTAAGAGTACCCAAAAAAACTAGCGATGCAAATGCTGTTGCCGATGTTGAAGCTGTTGTTATGGTCACTAATAATAATTTTAATTTAGGATTTGCAAATCAAAAAGCGATGTTAAATCGCGATGAAAGATTTTCATGCGCGATTCCTCTCTCTCATATATTTGGTTTTTGCAGAAATGTTAGAAAGGTTATCTTTAGTGCTAGTCATACTGTGGAAGGTATGAGAAAATCAAACGATGATGATGATATTTGACATGATGCAGCTACTGCCGATGGTAGAGTAAATCTATCTAAGTTATCATTATGGATGCCAATAATGACTCCATGGTTAACTACAGAAACGCGGTTTTAATCTTTTATGGATCATGGAGGAAAATCATTGTTGTCATGGTTGGATGCTACAACAGCTACCCAGACAAATACATCGGTTGGGACGTTTACTTGGCAGGTCGCGCTAACAAAAAATATCTCCACACACCGATGTATATTTATCGCGCTGCAAGATAAACAACGAGTAGAAGGACTTAATAAACAGCGGCGTAGTCATATGATATTTGATAAATCGAATGTCAGCGAGGTATCACTGCGAATAAATAATCAGCAGGAACCCGTTGAAAATCTTTTAATCGATTATCCTAATAACCAAATAGCTCGTATGTATCATCATTTCTAATCGATTATCCTAATAACCAAATAGCTCGTATGTATCATCATTTCTAATCGATTATCCTAATAACCAAATAGCTCGTATGTATCATCATTTCTAATCGATTATCCTAATAACCAAATAGCTCGTATGTATCATCATTTGTGGTCCTATATGGGACGCGATCAAAATATTGATACAAGACTACAGATATCACAGTACGATTTCCAAAATTTATATCCGATCTATTACTTTTTATAAGAACAATTTGATTTATCTAAACACTCCGTCGTTGATGTAAAGTTTCAAGCTCGTATCGGAGAACTTCCTTTTGGTGGGTCATATAGAGCAATCGTTGTAATTCGTAGTGATAAGACAATGACACTCGAAGGGGGTGGTAGAAGAATGAAAGTAGTTGATGCGTCAATAGAAAACAAGGAGTTTAAAAATATATAACAATTAGATGATCTTTTATCTAAATAAAAATGTCGTATTGTCATGTTAATGTTACCTTGACACCTGGTCAGATAAAGAAACTACAATCGAAAACATCTGCTGCGTGTGGTGCAAAGATAACTTTAAAGCATGAACAGATTGCTAATGGAGGACCAAATAAACTATCCTCGACAAAAACTCAACTTAAACATTTTAATAATGCGTTAAAGGCAAAAACAGGAGTACAGTTGGAGTTTTCATCCTCCGCAATTTCCAATATGATTAAATCCGGTGAATTTCTTCCCTTAATTGTTCCTATCCTCGCGGCAATTGGAACCGGTGCGCTTTCTGGTGTCGCTTAGTTAGGGTGCAAAAACTCTTCTAAGTTACCGGGCGATGATACAAAAAAAAAGGAAAACGCTTTCGATTACCGGGTACCCACCCCAACCAGATGCGGAACCATCAGACAATAACACCGATGTCAAATTTTGATATAATCGCCGCGGTGAAAAACTCCCCGATAAAAAATTTCAGAGGTGTTTTCATGAAAGATCAATTAACAAATCGTCCATCAATACCAGAAACTGGTATAATTAATCTCGATGATAACACTGGACCTGGAACACATTGGGTAGCTTATCCGATACACCCTAAATCAATTGTTTATTTTGGCTCGTATGGACTAGAACCGCCAAACGAATTTCTTAAATATGTAACAAAATTAAAACTACCTATTTGGTATTCAACGTTACCCACGCAAACATTAACTGATCCTCCGATATGCGGTTGAGAAGTCATTAACGTGTTAACGGCGATTTCAAAGTTTTCCCAATCCACTTTATAAAACCGTGCATGAATATACCAGTGGTAACTTTTTAAAGAGATATTAAACGTATAATGGTAGATATTTGGGGGAGATCACTACCGCGCCTAGGAAAAACAAAGAGAGTTTCCCTCGAAGAAGTAAATAAACTTATATCAAAAGCGATGTAAGATAGATTAACAGCACTCAGCGACAATTATTTATCATTGGTGGAATCGTAAAAAACACTCAATGATGAGTATAACGCCCACATAAATCAATTTGCGGGGTTACAGAAAAGCGTTACATATGTTCAACTGCCTTTTTTCAATTTCTTTGGAATTCCACCGGTGACCACGCCAAAGCTCACACAGATAAAAACCACCATTGATGAATTAGCAACATTACAATCCGCGTATGAAGACCACGTACAACAATTTGAAACTTTTCGTAGAAACATCATTGATAAATTCTTTGGTGGTCCAATAGATAACATCGATGCAAAACTTCCGGATATTAAAACATCCATCGATGCCATTGATGAATTTCTTTTGAAAACCGGCAGTGGTTCCTATGAAACTCTCCTTGATAAATACAAAATTACCCAATATTGAAATGATGCTCGCTAGAATTAATAACGACGTAGGGCGTATCAATGACGGTGAATTGGTTTCAGGAATAATTTCAAGTATAGAAAATGACATCGAAAACATTAAAGGTGATCTCACAGATATAAAAGTGATCACACAGATATAGAAACATCCTTCAGAGAGATCAGGAGAACTCAAGAGGCCATCAAAGATGATCTTACGAGGATGATTGGCACGCTTGAAAAAACAAAAATCCTCATGAGAAAGCAAATATTGTACACATAGTATATACAATCCAGCAAGGATAATTTTACTTGGACACCGGAGAATAACACGTTAGTATCACCGCGACCATCAAGGGGATTCGTAGATTAACATTGGTTTCTTTTGATCAGTTTACAATATCATCGACGAATTCCTCCTTCGGTGAAAATAATACCATATCAACGATCATCGACAAGAATTTAACTATAAAGTTTACAATAATAATTTTAAAAAAATAAATTGGGAGTTTTTTGGACGTTAATAGCATGGTACATAGAACTTGTAGCCGATTTGAGTAAATAACTTAATTGAAATCGTCTTTGTTTAATAATGGAAACTACTCAACAATATCGATATAATCAGGTCATACAACTACAGGCTAAACTCAAGTCGTTAACCGAGGAATACCAGAAAATAAATATCGACGAAGGATTACCGCCGTTGATGTAACCGTTTACTCGGTTTCAGGAGTAATTACCTCCGCGGGTATAATACTGTCTTCGGTAATAATGATTGCTCCGGTAGTTATTCCAATCTGTGTGGCCGCGGCAACAACCATCGCGGGAACAATTTCCATAATAACAAAAAAAATATCGTGTAGTCAGCGTAAACTACAAGATTACATTGTTAAGTTCCATACGGTATCAACCGCGTATTCTCAATTATCTGCGATGATCTCGTCGTCGCTCGACGACACAATAATATCCGATAGCGAGTTCTCCGCAATGGTCCACATTTATGACTCCGCGATGTCAAAATTAGAAAAACACAACGAAGATAATAATAACAATAATGTAGCAGACATCCACGCAGGAAATACTTCAACAAATAGCGGAGAACACCACTCCGGTGAAAACAACAATGATATCAATGTTGTCAAAGAACCCGGAATTCACAGTTGAATTTCCAACTCCGATTTCAGCAAGAGAGATCGCGTTAACTCATCTTCGAGTATATTATAGCTGGCCTAATGTCATATCGGAGAGTTTTACAACATAACTGAGAGAGGTTTACAACATAATTACCGCGATATAATTACCAGATATAATTACCAGATATAATTACTCAATGGTATAAATACCCGTCATTGTTATTTTATTTGTGTTTTTATATATGCCAAGACGCGCGCGATATTTATCTCCGGAAGAAACAAGGACGATAATTAATTTACGAGGAAAAGAAAAACCACTAAAAATCGCTCAAACATATAGTATCGAATTAATACGATTATATAAAATCTGCACATCCGCGTCAAACAATAAAAAGTTTCCACGAGGATTAGCTTGGTACACAAGCTGGTAAACATTTAACGAACAAAATTGAAAAATTAAATGACAAAATCAAAAAAGAATATCATTACGCTGATAAATTAAAAACTGAACATGTCAAACACGTTGAAAGAATTAACAAAAAAACGACAACTGCTATCAATGATAGATTTTTATAATAATTTGGAATGTTATGTAATACAACTACAAAAACTAATTGAAACAAATATTACTAAACAACAACAACTAGAAAAAACAATCGAACAACAGCTCGCGTTGATAGCACAACAAGAAAATATAATACAACCACACGAACAAACTATAAATAAAAATATAGAAACCGAAGAACTAAGGATCATCGTTGAAAATTCTTTGAATTTACATCCAAAAGATGTCAACGAAAAATTATCACATATAATATTTTTGTCTAAATTATAATTTTCGGTATATTAAAAAATTCACGCAAATGCAAATGAAACTCTGTTGTCGAATTTTCTTGAGTATAATATCAAATGTATACCTGACGCTGCTCGTCTTACATCCGTGGGATCAATATTAAAATATTTACCCGCGCATGATATCGACGGAAAATCAATAATGGAACTGTCCTTGAATGCTAGTACGGGTCGTGGTTTATAATTTCTATGCTTTCGAGGACTCGTGTTAAGAGAATTTTCATGTGGAGTAAATATTCGTAAATTTCTCTATGCGGTTGTCGAGTTTATTTCGATTTATATGATCAACTACGAGACCGTTACCGATCTCTCCCATGAAACATTCAGCGATAAATCGATGAGCAAGATATGTTTTTTTTTATTTTTCTCGCACAACACCAATCAGCATATATCCCATATTATTAACCCACCCAACTGGTAGTTTTCGTTTGCGATGTCGGACGGTTCCATCTCGGGACGCCTCGTAGTTAACGTAAATCGGATGAACGACGTACTCGTTGCGATTCAGTTTTTTATATCGGATTTTATTTGTTTAAATCGTTATTTTGAAAATCAATTGTTTTTCTATCGACGTAATCATGAGGAGTCTGTATAATTTTATTCCGATGAGAAATATGATTAGTTTTATCGTAATATCGTTTAAGTTCTCTGTATTTTTTACCTCTGCAAATAGTGCATAATTCTGATTTTCCTCGTACTCCGATGCCACATCTTATACAAGGTTTCGGGAATAAGCTTTCTCGTCGTATATTCTGCATGTGATTCCCACAGAACTCTTTTCTACAAAATTTACCACATTTGGCAATTGAGCCAATAGGTAACCAATTACAATTATGCATATAAAATTAAGTAATTTGTATTTAAATAATTGACTTAATTATAATATTATGGAAATTTTCGACGGAGAACAGTATTTGACCAAGACGATAAGAGAAAATTCCCCGCGTGATTATCAGCGATAAAAAATAGTATCGACGTTCCAAATATGAATTTAAAAACGACGGTGCCACGTATGTATTTTCAACGTTTCGAGTTCCTCGCTTCGATAATACAATGACTGATTCTCGCGCCAGGGACATAACATCGAGGATAAATTTTGAAAATACCAGATATGTAATCCAAGTCAAATATAGTAAAATTTATAAACGCGATGAAATAGGCGCCGACGGAAAATCTTGGAGAGTATATAATCATCGTGAACGCGTGTTAGATTCGACGGGAAAAGAAGTCATCGTGTCAGAGAAAACCATACCCGGTACGTTAGTTGGAATCGATAACAGTTACTACAATCGTGCGTATCCTGTGACGGCGTTAACTTACGGACTTAACCCGATAAATACCACAGATGTAAAAAAAAAAAAAACTTCCCCGGATGAAAGTTTCGTTGTTGTTGAATTGCGTTGCAGAACGAGACGTAGAACATTTTCAAATGCCCAACGAGGAAACCGCATCAAGAAAATTAAAAATATCTGAATGGGGTGAATCCGTTAAACAAACATTGATAAACGATGTTGCAATGTTGGAAACAAATATTAAGATTCAAGATTACAGTAAAAACTATTACCGGAGAGGTTTTACATGAGTCAAAATTAAGAAAACGATGTTCCTATTGAAATCATTAATCATAATTTTCATGCATGGAGTATTCCGAGTAATTCCTGTGAATAAAACGTTAAAATATTATCACGGGGATATATTCGACGCTATCCACGAGATAAGTAAAACCGATCCTGTTTCAGTATGGTTGTTTAAAGATGAATGGGGAACATATAATCAGAGATACACAGATAACCCCGACGAAATTACCCAAAATTGTTTTATAGTGCCATCTGTCGCAGCGCATTTTGCCAGAAGGAAAAACTCTTGGAAACCAATTCGCGCTGATCTTTTAAAACATGTTAAACTAGTTGCGTAGAATCCGCTCATGGTGGATTATGGAACACGAAATATGATTTACAAAATATGATATACGCGGATGTTTTATCGTGTTACCCAGCGAGTTTTCTCGGATATGGCGAATGCAGTGAAAACTTTACACGGTTTGGTCATCCTACTCACGAATTAACAAAAGTAACGATAAATGGAACATTACCCAATTTTGATCTAACAGGATTTGCAAGGGTGACATCGTTTAATATCGCAGATAGTCTTCATCCGATAGTTTATCTCTGGATAGGAAAACATCTATGGGTGAAAAAATGGGCTCCGATAGCATTATTAAGGTTTCTGTTAGATAAAGGGATGTTGATGTGGTTAACCGTTTCCTCCACGATAATTTCATATATGGTGCAGTAAGATTTTTGTTACCAACTCCTGAAGAAAACGATGATCCGAGAATAAAGAAATGTCCAGAAGACCAAGCAAAAGATCTGGGAAGAATAATAGTTGGGAACTTTACTCAAGGCGGGGCAGACGATTATAAACGGAAATGTACCCGATTACTGCTTAACGATCTTAGATGACTTCATCGAGTGGTCAAACTTAAGTTATCTCGCTGTGTCACGAGTACGAAGAATAAATCAACTTCGGAGAATTGCTATTAGTTGAGATTAGTTGATGGTAATTGAGTGTCATCCTGTATAACTTGTAATTGTTCACGGGTAACTCTTTTGTGGCGCAGTTGGGTCAAGTTTGTATAATGTTAGTCTATTTTTAGATGTTATCATGGAAAATATTTTATGTGTGGTGATACTCCACATCGGATCAGTTGACGTTCTTCTGCCACCATTAAGTTCACCGGGTTCGTATAAGTATCTTACTGTGACATTACTAGGTAGGACATATGGCTGGAAATCTTTTTTGTTACATTTATATATATTTTTGTTATCGCGGTGGCCGGTTTCATATTTATCGTCCTGGTGACCTCATTGTTGAGTGCTGAAACTACTTCCGGTAATCGTTTAACCCATTCGCGAGATCGTTTACCATTGATGAATTCCTTCGCATAATGATAATGAAATAGTTTATCCGCGAGAGTTCTGTTAAACCGCTCAGCAATTGTCTGATCACGATGGATTGCAGTATGTCCTCGTCGTATTATGGTTTTATGTTGTTTCATCGTTGATAATACCTCACCTTGAAATTCCCTGCCAGGATCAACCTGAAGGAGATTTGGCCATTGCAGAGGACCTCGACGATAAATTCTCTTGAACGCGGAGGCAACTTCAGAAGAGGTCTTTGTTGTTAACGGTTCAGCTTCCTTGTATCCACTCGCGACGTCAACGACAGTCAACGCGTATTTGTAAGTACGTGTATTGACGGTATCATGCGGTAGAAATAATATATCGGCCTGATGAACTTCATTTGGGGTATTAACATCTAACGATGCATATTGAATCTTTGCTGGACGAGGTAGATAAATTTGCCTTATAGCCTGTTTGGATAACCAATCCGCCGCTGTTGCACCTGTAACTTTAACCGCGCTGGCGAGTTTATCGATCGCCGATTTACCCATGTAGTATCCGGTTGGAGAATAATAAATTGATTCCATATTAAATACCGAGCCCCATCATTAATTTACCCTTCATGGCGGCTTTTATTATCCAGGATGCTATTTTTTTTCTCTGAGGGATTTATCAGGGATAGAATTTAATGCGTGGATAATCTTACATCTGCGAGATGACGCTTTTCCAGATCACCACTTCGATATGCGATATCATGAACACGACAGGCTTCATCGATGATGTTTATCGGATATTCACCCTGGCGAGGATTATCTTGGTCATCGAATCTGATATCTAATCGTGTTCCTGGACCACAATAACTATATCCTAGAAGGTGTTTTTCTCCTGGATACTTCGCCCACGGAGTTCCTGGGAGTTTTGTTAACCCAGCCGCGATATCATCTCCTTTTTTTATAAATAAATCTGAATTCTTTTATACCACAACGTGTACACGTGCCAGTGATAGTTTTTCTATTATATTTTGTTACGATGGTGATAGCTTTTCTATTATTTTTTGTTACGATGGTAGTTGGTGTACTAACTTTACATTTCACACAATATAAATCCATAATATATGATGTTAAAATGGATGTAATTGATTATTCCGCGCTAAAAAAAATATAACGAGTTAAACATCATTAAATGCTACCCAATTCCGTTAGAATGATAATTATCGGACCATCGGGTAGCAGTAAAACACAATTGCTAATTAATATCATAATGAGATGGATGAAATGGGATATATTATATTTAGGTTTTGAAAGATTATAACGAAAAAGCTTCGGAGATCGCCGGTTACGACATTATTGAGTTTATTATAGATATTGAAGAAGCACCATCCGTGGAAGACATTAATAAAGACATCAACAACTTAGTCGTATACGACGATGTAATGTTAGATAAACAAAAAAAAACTGCTAGGATATTTTCCCGTGGAAGGCATAAAAACGCAGATGTGATATATGTCACTCAAAAATACACGCAAGTACCTAAAGTGATCAGAGAAAACTGTAATATTCTTGCGGTATTTAACGGGGTTGATATTCATACACTCAGAAATATTTGGCAAACATGGTTCGGGGATTAAGACTATAACAAATTTAAAAATTTCTTTAGTCGTGCTCAGTTAACCCCACAAGGATTTATAACGATAAATTTATATTACCCCCAAAAAAATATCGAATTGGACTAGGTCAAATATATGATTAATTAATCGCAGACTTTTTTTTAAATACTCGACCCGGACAAACTCCGAAACACGATAAAAACCTAATATTTTATTATAATTTTGTAGCTGTTATTTTGCCAAAATAAGGACCGCACAAATTTTGTAGGGTTCAGCCTCCCTGCTGCTAAACTAGTTTATAATTTCACATATAAATGCAATAACCTATAACTAACGGAATAAAAGAGGGAGCCAAATAAATCCGCCATTTATTATATTAGAAGCCTAGTGACATTCCTATGTAAAGTAAAGGATGCTGTATTATAAATTGTTCTTTCTAAATACCGAATTCCGTTTATAGAATAGTGCATCGGATTCGTAATCCAAGGGTCACGGGTTTTATGCTCGCCTGGATCAGCCTGGGTTTTATGACCATTTCGGGAACTTAGAAGGAAGGCTTTAGTACTGTAATACCCAAAGGTGATAAAAACAAAGAATTATTTAATAAACTGGATAAAGAGTAGTAATAGGGGGCACCGTAGCCTCAATGGAAAATCCAGTCAAAAAGGGCTTGGGCTAATATAGCCTCAAGATTCATAGCCTCAAGGGAAAATCCAGTCAAAAACAGCTTGGGGCACTATAGCCTCAAAACAGCTTGGGGTACTATAGCCTCAAGGGAAATGAAACAGGGTGGGTCTGTATAGCGTCAAGGGAAATTGAACATAGTGGGTCTATATAGCCTCAAGGGAAATATAACATGGGGAATATGATGGGTATAGGGGACTCTAGAGGGACAAGGGAAAAAAAGGGTGGCAATGAAAGCTACTATCTTTTCGAGACTTATGAGTGGCCCTGAAAAGGGCCGTTATGTGTAATGTTAACGTTGTCTTGTTAACACAGAGGACATCTCACAGATCTTCTTCTCTTCCTTAAACTTCTCCTTACTGTGGGTCCATAGAAGAGAACTCTCTTCAAGCAACCTTGTCTTTCCACGTAGACCCTTCTCTTCCAAAAGGCTGTCTCCGTCATATGAATGACACTCCATGATGATCTGACATACATGGGTATGTCAGTCCTAAACAGCATACTTGACACAAGGGTTGACGATTCAACGTTAGTCCACATCTTGTGATGAGAACAGGTGAAGTGAATACCGTGTACTGCGGTTATTTATAGGGGAAGAGCGGATCGAAACGGATTGAGTGTATCGACCAATCCAAACGTGCGTTACGAAAGTCAGTCACAACCATCCAATCGGAAGAGAGCAGTCTGTGACGTCACCTTTTCTATATAGAGACACTAACGCCTGTGCGCAGTCAATCGATTCGAGAGAGTTGTCAATCATGGCGAACAGTAAGAAGACAATGAATTGGAGTGAGCCAGGAGTGGAGACAGCAAGTCATGGGACAGCAATGACTACTAAAGTCATGACAAATCTACATCCAGAAGAAGTGGATTTTAACTGGGATATTGTGGATTTTTTAACATCGCAAGAATTTATTCCGGAACCTTCGTTGCCTTCTGCATCTTCTTATGGACACGTCGATGATTTTAAACAAAGACAAAAAGAAGCATTGGAGCGATTTTTACAACAACAGAAAGTAGAAGAACAAGCTTTTCTTATGCAACAGCAGGAAGAAGAAGCAAGAAGAAAACACCAGGAAGAAACAGTAGCAGCAGCAGCAGCAGCAGCAACGGAGAAGAAAGAAGACCAAGGACAGAAAGAAAATAGTGAAAATCAAACGGTCACGACGGTACTTTTAGATATTTTAGCTGAGTTAAGGAGTCTGAAACAAATGTATCAGACTTCTTTATCACGACCGAAGAGGAAAAGACCTTCTCGAGCGAAACAATCCAATCTCTCTGTGACTACGTCTACCTTACCACCGTTAGTGATTTCTACCAAATCATTGACAGGAACCACCAGTCCCGAAGTAGGCCTTGGCCGTGGCAAAGGCTTAAGACAGCTCAAGAGGATTTCATCCCGTTTCTGAGTTTGTTTTGTTTTAAACACTCAAAACACCAACGGTCCTTTTCAGGACCACTCCAATTATTTCGAAAAGAAATACTATGTCAATTGCCTATTTCAATGAAAACTCAAAAGTCCTTTTTATTATATTTTTAAAAACCCATAATGCACGTGTGAGTGAATGAATGTGTGAGTGTAGGTTCTTATTCTATCAAATCAAAACCAAGAGACACTTACGTTTTTTCTCTTTAGTTTATTCTAGTACAAACGTTACAATTCAATATCACAACATAACATAACACAATACCATTTTTAAAAAGTTCATAAGTTTTCTTCTGTTTCACTCTTTCTGTTTTTTCATTTTCTTTACTGTCACAGCTTTTTCTTCTTCCTCTTCACTTTCGTTTCGTCTTCTTTTCTTGTCTTTGCGAACGTGTCGGGGTTCTTCCTTGGGGGAGGGTACCTCTTCCTCCTCCTGTTCAGAATTTCTTTCCTCCTCCTCCTCCTCCTTCTCCTCCTCCTCCTGTTCCTGTTTCTTAGGGCAGTTTGGAGACCAATGTCCTTTCTCTTTACAATAATAACAGGTATCTTGACTTTTGTCTCTATTGGTACCTTTTTTATTTTTGTCACGATCTGAACATTCTGTAGCCCAATGTCCTTTCTTCTTACAGATATAGCAAGTATCTTGACTTTTATCTCGACAGGAAGGAGAGTAGGCTGTCGGCTGGTCTGACGAAAACTTTCGTATGACCCCACGTAAAGCTCTAATGAGAAGTTCCACTTCTGTAGGTTCTTTCATCGTTCTGGTCAATGTGAGAGTGAAATGAATACTGAAAGGTTAGACACTAACCCTTTATATATGCACGGATCGGACATGAATATATAGGGGTTATGGTCTTTAAATGATAGTCATTTGACTTTTTGCAGACAAGATGAAAAGACCTCATTATGCTGTGGAGAAAGGAAAAGACAGTAAGAGACAGAAACGTAATGTATCGCCTAGTACAGTAGCTGAAGTCTTGGCTCAAATTCATGCCAGTGATTTTGAAGATGACATGAGTGAGCCCGAATTCACATTCGAGAGACGGAAAAGCGTTCCTCTCGAAAATTTAGAACAACGGCTTACACGTATGCCGTAAAGTTTAAAGATTTAAAGTCCAATGTACCTTTGGAGAATACAGAAGGGTTCATTACTGAGGTGTGGGATTCTGTGTTAACTGCACTGAAACAGCAATGTCAAACCAAAGAAGACGATCGCTTGAGACTTTCTATTCATCACGATAATTTGAAGTCTCCCGTTTGGATCGAGTTTACTAGTCCATCAGAATTAACACCTTCCAAAGTCATCGACAAAATTCAACATGTGCAACAATCCAACGACAAGTTTCACATTGACGATGGAAAAGCCACACTGTTTATGACCCACGTGTCTCTTCCCCAGGGGACAGGACGCAAAAAAGTATTATTGGTGGACAGCCTTCGCAGCATGAAGCGAAGCCTCGTCCAAATTAACAATCATCAAGACCAGATGTGTTTAGCCCGTGCTGTCGTCATGGGACGAACGTATGCCAACAAGAACGACACGACAGAATGGAAAAGAGCCTGGAAAACTATTCGACAATCGGACCGAGCCAAACAAAGAAGTGAAGCAGAACTCCTGTTACAGCAAGCGGGGATATCCAAAGACACTCCTTGTGGCATTCCAGAAATGCAAAAGTTGCAAGACGTCTTGTCTCCACATTACACTTTGAAAGTACACCCTCAAGAAGTGCGTGGACCTCTTTTGTTTCGAGGCCACGATTTCAAAGACGGAAAATACATTCACGTCTATCATCACGATGGTCATTTTGATACCATTACCAGTATCACTGCATTCCAGGGATACAGTTACTACTGTGAAAAATGTGATTATGGTTATAATAATCGAGAACAACACAAACATTGTGCATCGAAATGTGAGGGATGTTTGGCCTCACAACCTTGTCTGGACAAAGGACAAGAAAGAGTGCATTGCCCTGTTTGTCAGCGCACTTTTGTCAGTCTTACCTGTTACCAACAACATTTGAAGATGCAAGGTTCACAGCAGAAAAGTGCTTGTCAGCTTTTGAGATTGTGCCCTACTTGTGGACAAGGCATACGTACCAATAGTGTTAAGTTACACGTTTGTCGAGGGAAGAAACGATGTCACATTTGTCACCAAATCGTGGACTTGGAACACGATTGCTTCATTCAAAAATACCAACCCCAACCAGAAGATACCCAGAAGAAAGGGAATTTTATCTTTTTTGATTTCGAATGCATGCAAGAAACTGGTATTCACATTCCTAATTTCTGCGTAGCTCACCGTGCGTGCGAGAAGTGCATCCAAGAACCTATCTTTAGTCATTGCCCTCACTGCAGCAAGATTCCTGGAGGACGTGAAAAAATCTTTCGAGGGTCAAACACGTTAGCCAAGTTTGCCCAATGGATCCTTAACCCTATTGACGAAACGTGGAGTCCAGAAGACATCGAACGTTACGGAGAGTGTCATCGCCATGCCACGGTCATGGCTCACAATTTCTCGGGATACGATGGGCAATTTCTGCTCAGATACTATGCGGAACAAAGTACCGAACGACCTCAAGTGACTTTAAACGGAGCCAAAATCATTTCTATGCAAGTAGGACAAGTACAGTTTAAAGATTCAATGTGTTACTTGGCCATGCCTTTGAGTCGTATGCCTAAAACGTTTGGAATGACAGAATTGGCTAAAGGTTATTTTCCACACTTTTTTAATACCGTAGCCAATCAACATGCCGTTCTACCCCATTTGCCTGAGGCTGACGACTACGACCCCGATAACATGCGCACCGAACAACGAGAAGCTTTCCATGCTTGGTACCAGACTCACGCCTCGGACCCCTTTGACTTTCAAGAAGAAATGTTAAAGTATTGTCGATCTGACGTGGACATTTTACGACGTTGTTGTGGAAAATTTCGAGAATTGTTCATGGAGTACGGAGGGATCGATCCTTTGAAAGAAGCTTGTACCATCGCCAAAGCGTGTTCTTTAGTGTACCGAAAACGCTTTATGCCTGAAAATACTCTAGCGGTCATCAGTCCTCAAACGACGAACTTTGTCAAACGTCAATACTCGGTCAAAGCCCTACGCTGGCTCCATTACTTGTGCGACAAGGAAGACAAATGGATCCAACACGCTCGCAACGGAGGAGGCAAAAAGACCATCGGGACGTATTCGGTGGATGGTTGGGACTTAGAAAACCCTCAGATCGTGTACGAGTTTAACGAATGCTTATTTCACGGATGTCCCCTATGCTACCCTCAGCGTAACACCAAAAATCAGTTTTTACAACGAACCATGGAAGACTTGTACCAGACCACGTGTCAGCGACGTTTGAAGTTAGAACAGCAAGGATACCAGGTGGTGGAGGTGTGGGAACACGAGTACGATCTGCGTTTGAAAACCGATCCCGAGTTTAAACGCATCGTAGAAAGTTACAAGTTGGTGGACCCATTGAACCCTCGGGATAGTTTGTACGGAGGACAAACGAATGCTACCTGTTTACTGTACCAAGCGGACGAGGGGAAGGGAGAAGAAATCAAATACTTGGACGTGTGTTCGTTGTATCCTTACGTGTGCAAATATTGTCACTTTCCCGTAGGGCATCCAGAATTGATGACAGAACACATTGACTTGGACTACATTCGACAGTACGAAGGATTGATCAAGTGTAAAGTCTTACCACCCACAGACTTGTACCATCCCGTTTTACCTCACCATTGCCAAGGAAAACTGATGTTTCCTTTGTGTCGCACATGTGCCGAAACGTGCAACCAAGGCCAACCTTGTCATCACACTCAGGAAGAACGCGCCTTGACAGGAACGTGGGTGAGCGTGGAATTGTTTAAAGCTCTGGACCTGGGATATCAACTGTTAGAAGTGTACGAAATTTACCACTTTCCCAAAACACAACAATTCCGCAAGGGCGACGAGAGACAGAAAGGTTTTTTTGCAGACTACGTGGATGCTTTTTAAAACTAAAACAAGAAGCTAGTGGCTATCCTTCCTGGTGTCACACTCCCGAAGACCAAAAGATATTCAAAGAAAAATATCGGGAGCAGGAAGGTATCACTTTAGACCACATCGAGAAAAACGAAGGAAGGCGATCGTTTGCCAAAGTGATGTTCAATTGCTTGTGGGGTAAAATGGCACAACGCCCGTCTTTACCCAAGACAGAGTATTTGTCCGAGCCGTCTCGCTACTTCCAGATGATTCACGACCCAACCAAAGTCATGAAACACGTGGACGTCATTCGTGAGGACTTGATCTTAGTCAATTATGAAGAAGAACTAGACTTTGTAGAAGCCGACAAATTTGGAAATGTTATCATTGCGGCTTACGTAACAGCCCACGCTCGCTTAAAATTGTACGAAGTGTTAGAACTGTTAGGAGATCGTGTGTTGTATTTTGACACGGACAGTTGCATCTACATTCACCGACCGAACCAGTGTAACCCTGTCATCGAAGGAGACCGTTTAGGAGCCTGGACCGATGAACATCCCGACGACAAGATTCTAAGTTTTGCAAGTGGCGGTCCTAAAAATTACGGCTACGAATACCGAGACCCAAAAGGAGAAATGCACACCGAATGTAAAGTGAAAGGATTGACTCTTAATTATCGCACCAGTCAAGTGGTGAACTTTAACGTACTACAAGAAGCCTTACAGTCGGGACAGGATGAAACGTTTCAAGTGACTACCCACGAACCGCACAAGATTGTCCGTTTACCCACACACCAAATTGTTAGCCGACCTTTGGAAAAAGTCTATCAAATCGTGTACCAAAAAAGAGTACGACTTCCCAATCACTTCACTCTACCGTACGGTCACGTCAAAATTGGGCAGCATATAAAAAGGGATATCGTCCAAGACCAATAGTTCATTGTGACTAACACTGCCAAGTGAGAAAGAAGATGAATCTATTTAAACAGACATCATTCAAATTTGGGGATTCTCAAGTGGAGTGCGATGCTAAACCTTGCGATTGTAGTGATGCCAGGCGCTGTGACATTAGCGATTCAGCTGGATATCGTGGGAACGTTGCTATGACTACTACCCCTATATCTACCCTGGAAAGTGATGCTGTGCGTGTCAAACCTGAGGGATGCGAAAGCGGTGCGACACGTTATCGTGGACTCCTAGGAATTTCACCGTACCTACATCGAACAGAAGTGAGGAGAGTCGAATATTCGTTCCCGACGTGTTTACCTGAATACTGCCACTTTAAAAGTCGATTCCAAACCTTCAAAGATAAATGGCCAAAATATCTGCCTGGACCAACTCCTGAAGAATTAGCCAGAGCTGGATTTTTCTACTTGGGCGAAGGGGATAAAGTCAAGTGTTTCAGTTGTGGTGTATCCATTTACGAGTGGGAACAGAAAGATTCCGCTTACTTGGAACATGCTCGATGGTCTCCGAATTGTCAATACCTACCTTTAGTAGGACCTAGTGATTGGAAGTGACACTACTGTTCCATGTCGTGTAACACGCTTAGACCAGTATATAAACCCTCTCTAAAACATAATATTCAAGGATTACCACACGAATTGCAAGAAAAGATCTACAAGGACGTTTGGCAAGGCCTTGCTAAAGAAAAATCTCAATGGGTGACTGTAGAGCTTTTGTGTCGTGAAATTCACAAGAGGAAAGTGACAAAAATTAACCAACGTGTTAGATTTCTCTGGATCAAGGGTATTTTTTGCTCTATTACCAATTTACTACGTTTACATCTGAAGATACTTTGATGCTTCTTAACCGTTACCCTGAATGGCAGTGGGACGAAATTACACGTTATATTAATCACTTTCGCTTTTTGAGCAAATTTAATTCTGTGTTTAATTCTGGGTTGAATCTACACTGATGATCTTTGACCTAAAGAAGTATAAAAGAGAACAACCATGCCACAACCTTTATCATTGGTGATCCAACAGATTCCGTGGAAGGATATCAATGAGAAGATTCACACGGTGAAAGATTACGAACACTTATTACAAGAACTATACCGTATGAATTGGGGTCGACGTGTCGTGTGTGTTTTAGTGACTTGCTTTCTGGGATTTCGTTTACCTGCCAATTCCTTGTGGACACTTTACGAACACTACCTATCAAAAAATAAGACAGTATGGTGACTCCTTTAAATGTCCACGAGAGACTTATTCTGTTCAAAGCCTTACGTTTTCATCTGGATACGTCTCGACCTTTCCAAGAAAAAAAGATTCGTCAACTTTTACGTACGGAAGCAGTGTACGAAGATGTGTGTGTAGCTTGTGATTTACACCCTCATTGGACAGATGTACGTGACTGGAAAAGTTGGGATTTTGAGGCTTGGACAAACGAAGCATCCCATTATGCCCAAGCGTTGTGTTCCTAAAATTCATCGTCGTGTGAAAAAGTCACTTTTAATCCTGTGTTAGTAACAGTACCAGAAGAAGAAGAAGAAAAAGAATCTATCACCCAAGACAATCCCTCTGTTCAAGACAGAACTGTCATGGACATTCCCCCACAAAGACCCTTTCGAGAAGACACCTATGTGACTATACCCCCTGTAGAGGAGACTATAAGAACATTACATACTACCTCTAGGACACCTTCGTTACCCAAACCATTTTGTACAGGGACTTGTTTATTTGCCACTTTGATCGTTTGCCTAGGTATTTTATCCCTGTATTTATCCATTTGGCTTTTATGTTTTCGTGTTGTTCAAATTTAAACATGCATTGAAATAAACGTGTCTTGAAAAAAGTATAAAAACCTCTTGTCTTGTCTGTTTTTGTGTCAATACTGTCATACCACTACACGACTATGGCTCACTCTACTCTTTCTACTACTCCTTCCTCCTCCACATTCAAAGTCATTGACGAACACTTAGATCAGGCTAGTTGGAAAGCCTTGTATCTTCGTCATCCTTTTAACATGTTAATTGCTGGACCGAGCGGTTCAGGCAAAACCGAATTTGTCAAACGTTTGATCGAACATAAACATCATTTGATCGATCGTCCACCTCAACGCATCGTGTGGTGTTACAAAGAGTGGCAATCGGCATACAGCCTCTTGCAAGAAAGTCAAGGTGATTCCATTGTGTTTGTAGCAGGCATTCCTAAAGAAGACGAGGGGATTGTGTCTGACCCTAGTCAAACTCATTGGGTTATTTTTGACGACATGTTAGGAGAAGACGAAGAAGAAATTAAACTATGGTTTACGCGTAAAGGCCATCATCGTAATGCCAGTGTCATTTACATTACACAAAATTTATTTCAACAAAGTAAAGCCCATCGTACCATTAGTCTCAATGCTCATTACGTGGTCTTGTTTAAAAGTCCTCGAGATAAATCACAAGTGCAAGTTTTAGCCAAACAGTTAGGAACACCTTGGCTAACTCATGCGTACGATGATGCCACTCAAACGCCACACGCCTATTTACTCGTGGATTTAAAACCCACTACCCCTGATTATTTGCGATTTCGTACCGATTTGTTTCACGACTGGTGTCAAGACGGAGGACCTGTCGTGTACACGTCCTCCTCGTCGACATAACACTATGAAGCACAAAAAAAATCTATAAAAACCTTGGGTTACTTTGACCTGGTCTCATACATCGTCAACATGACGTCCGTTCAGTCTCATCTTCCGATCAAATTGATTCGTGCCTTGTACGGCATCACTCGCGAAAAAAAATCCACAAATACGTGCTCACGTCTTAGAAGCCAGTCTAAAAGAAGTCTTACGATGGTTTACGGTGACAGCACGTCAAATACTGCAAGGCATCATTCACATTCCACATCAAGCCAAACGCTTTTTTGACAGAAACAAAGTAGCCTTGACGCAACTGGCCAATCCTCGCATTGACACTCACACCAAAAAGCAAATCATATTGAAACCTGGAGGTAGTGGTTCTCTAGGAGGTGTCATCATTCGTTCCCTTTTAAAATGGGATTCCAATACTCCCAAAGTTCACCCCAAGAAGAAAACAAAAAAAGCCAAACAAACCCCTAAGAAAAAGAACAAGGGTACCAAGACCAAAGCACAGAAAAAGAAAAGTCCACAGAAAAAAGCGGTCACCCGCAAAAGAGGCACTTCGGCCAGGACACAACCTTACCTTCGTCAACCACGACCTGTAAGAAAAGATCTACAAGGACGTTTGGCAGGGACTACGTTGCCAGTAGCCTCAGGGGCTGCCACTTCTCCGTTGCGGGTGATGCCAGCCAAACCCAATTTGACACCCGTTTTTCCTAATTTGATGAAACATTGGAAATCTGCGTCTCCCAAAACGTCTCCTCCACCGGAGACACCCTCATCGACATTAGCGGCAGTAGCAGCTGCTCACAAAGTACCTGCCCCGAAAGTCAAAGTCCAAGAAAAATCTGGCATGTTAAAGAGTTTACTAGATTTGTCCAAACAAGAACTGTCCCGATTGAGTCCATTGCGAACTCCTTCACGACGTGTGTTACCTGCCATGAAGTTGATACGACGCAAAGATAATCAGTGGCGTCGCATTCCAGTATAAAAATATGACTTGAGGACCACGACGTCAATCAGTATTTTTTCTGTGCTGATGCTGAACACTCAAGGATGCCTCCTCAAAAACATGCACACCACCACTACCCTTGTCGTTCTGCTGTCCAAAAAGGAAAAGGAACAAGACAATCTCGTCATCTCACCAAAAGCTTTAAAACCAAACATCAACGTCCTTCCCTCCAAAGGCGTAGACCTTTAAAGAAAAAGAAGAAACACCAAAATGGAGGATCCTTTGACAATTTTGGGAAACACATTGTTACCTTTTTGACGAAGCGATAGTTCCCAAAAAAGTAAATAAAAGAGATTGTATACCAAGTCATTGACACTAGTGGTATTGTGAAACGAAAAAGCAAAGATGGCACCTCGCAGAAAACATTTTTCTACACTCCACAAAGGAAAGAAAAGGAAAGGACGTTTAGCCAAACATCGACACGTTCTTCGTCAAAGGACACAAAAGAAAATACCCAAACGTCAAAAGAAAAAGAGAAGTCACCAAAGGGAAGGATCTTTAATAACAAAATTTATCAATTCAGCTAATAACCAAACTGGCCTCTTTAGCCCTGCTTTTGAGGATTTAGCGAGGCATGCCACTGACTTTTTGAGAAGCCAATAGAAAAAGAAGATAAAAGAGGGTGTGTACCAAGTCTTTGACGTTAGTGTATTTCTGGAACGAACAAGCAAAGATGTCACCTCGCAGAAAACATTCTTATTCACCCCACAAAGGAAAGAAAAGGAAAGGACTACCTCCACGTTTAGCCAAACACGGAGACGTGTTGTCCGTCCTGTCCAAAGCCTCTCCACCCATGCGAAAACAAATCATTAAAACAGCCTCCAAAGATGTCATCGATACCGTGTGTGAATGTTGTTTGAATGTCTTAAAAGGCACGATACCTTTGTCTCCACACCAGAAAAAATGCTTCGCCAAACATCGACACGTTCTTCGTCAAATGGTCCAAAAGAAAATATCCGTCCGTCAAAAGAAAAAGATGTTGGTGCAACGCGGAGGATTTTTACCCATTCTTGCTCCTTTGTTGGGAGGATTAGCGCAAAATGTGCTAACCGGTGTGTTGCCAGGTTTGATACAAGGGATGACTCAAGGGATAAGTAGAAGAAAAAAGGACCCTATGGATCACCACAATCTCAGACATAACCTTTGAAAGCTTATGGAAGGACGAAAACTAACTTTGGTTCCTTACAAACGATGGATGGAATACCATCATTGGCAAGAACAACGAACCCCCCATTTACCGCCCAATCCCAATTTGGCTGAGATGTCGCAATTGCAACACGAATTGCAATCCTTGATCCATCGCCACGATTTATCCGAAGCCAAAAAATCACAAAAGTACGGTCAACTCTTGAAACGGCTACAACTCTTTCATCAGAAAGCTGTGGAACAAACAGCTCAACCCACTTTGTCCGATTTTAAGGCTCTAATGAATAACCCGTCACCCTCACCCTCTACAGCGGTTAAAACAGACGTTACCCCACCATTACCCAAGGAAGAAGAACCCCATGATCTCTTTCAAACACCCAGTACCACCCCCATTCCGAGTAAGATTGCCGCTTCCTTATTGACCCCTTTTCCCACTCCCCCACGAGAAGAACTCAAAACTTGGGTTAAAAAGATGATGGCTACTCCTTCTTCGACAGATGTGAAAAGAAAGAAAGGAAACCAGAAGTGAGAAAAGAAAAGAAGACCAAAGAAGCTATCCCATTACCTCCGCCACCACCACCACCACCAGTACCCTCGACGTCAACTCCTGTGGCACATCGGACACGTAAAACCGTTTCCAAACAACCCGCATTTCGTCCCACCCAAAGCAATATCCTCGAAGAGTGGGTACCTTATTAACAAAAACCATGGAGAAGGTATTAGCCAGCATTTACTACGATCCAGCTCACCCTGCAGGTTACGGAGGCATTCAGAAATTGTATCGTGCTGCCAAAACTCGCCTGAAAAAGCTCCGTTTACCAGCAGTACAACGATGGTTACAAGAACAAGCGACGTACACTTTACACAAACCCATTCGACGAAAATTTCACAGAAGTCGCACTCAAGTGGAAGGCATCGATCATCAATGGCAAGCCGATTTAGCTGATGTCTCTCATTTAGCCACCTACAATCGTGGCTACAAATATTTGTTTTGTGTCATCGACGTCTTTTCTAAATTTGCCTGGGTCGTACCATTGACATCCAAATCGAGCGGAGAGTTAGTACGAGCTTTGCAACTGGTGTTGAAACAAAGTGGTCGTCACCCTCTTCGATGGCAAACCGACAAAGGCACCGAATTTCTGAACCAAGCTTTCCAACGAGAATTAAAAAAACGTGACATTCATTTTTTCACCACCGAAAATCCTGAAACCAAAGCCAGTATCGTGGAACGTTTTCAACGTACCTTGAAAGAACGCATGTGGAAATATTTTACGCATCAACACACTCTCAAGTACATCGACGTCTTACCGCACTTAGTTCAATCCTCCAATCAATCTTACCATAGAAGCATTGGACGTGCCCCACAAGAGGTGACACCTGACAACGAAGTGACTGTTTTTGAGCGTCTGTTTGGTACGTCCCGGACGAGGGTTGTCCCCAAGAAAGGTAGAGAAGTGTTAACCCCGGGAGATTGGGTACGCATTGGCAAAACCTAACGCACTTTCGACAAAGGTTACTTACCCAACTGGACCATCGAATTGTTTCGTGTTACTGGACGAGTGCGCGATCGTCATCCTACCGTCTATAAATTGGAAGACATGAACGGAGAAGTATTAAAAGGAACGTTTTACTTGCCTGAGTTACAACGTGTTACCAAAAAAGAAGACGACGTGTACGACATTGAAAGCATTCTCGAACGAAGAACCCGTAAAGTAGGAAAACGTCGTGTCAAAGAAGTCAAAGTACGTTGGAAAGGATATCCTCCTAGTTTTGATTCTTGGATTGACGCTTCGCAAGTCATCGACTATAAAAAGAAGTGACCATCATGCCCTTCAATACAGCTTCAGCGACCACAGTGACTACTCCTTCACCCACATCATCTCTGCAAGATTTGTGGGTGTGGTGTGGAGAACGTGTCCCTAAAACGCAAATCGTTTTTTTCTGTCAAATCTTTGTGGTATATTGTGTCATTGGTGCAGCCATTGCTAATTTGAGTTTGCAACAAGGAGACAAACAATTGTGGACCATTTTACTCAGCAGTTGCATCGGGTATCTTCTTCCCAATCCTTGCCTGAAATACTCTTACAACGGGAACAACAGTAACAATATTGGGAGTCTTGCGACCAACGTTAGTCCTTCTCCTGACAGTCACCCTTCCAATCACAATCCTCTTTTAGATACTCCTTTAACCTCGAGTGACTCCTCGGACAGAAGAACATTGGAAATATGAACAACACTATTAACCAATTTTACTTAACGTTACCTAGTGACAGTTCCATGGAGGTGTTTCCTAACAACACATTGTGTTGTTACACGTCTAAATTACCTCAAGCCATGCATTTGGATCAAGATGATCATTGGGAAGCAGCTTTAGTGGAAATAATACACCCGACACAAATCAAAAGCATCGTCGAAAATCAAAACTTTTTCACAGTTGAAGTGTACGACAAGCCATTGCAACAAGCCTTAGATGAACGAGGCATCACTGGCATTGACATCAAAAAATCAGATGGACCCACAACTAAACAACTATCCACTCATGTGTTGACCATTCCTGCAGGCTACTATTTTAGCGGTCAACATTTAGTGACTACGATTGCAAGCAGGTTCAATGTTATGTTTGGTAAACCCCTGGACAAAATCAAAGAAAGTGTTACCTTTGAGTACATTAAATTGGCTCGTCGCCTCATGATCAAATTTTCAGAAAAGAAAATAATAACCATTACCTTTTGTCCTGAATTGTTTGATATCTTAGGTGGAGACCTCAAGATGCTCCCGAACAAAAAAGAAATACCAGGCATATCCAGTAACTTGGATTTTACCAAATATTTTCGATTCCCTGTAGAAATGAACCAAGGAATCAATTTGATGTTTGTGTACTCCGATGTGGTGGAGTACAACGTGGTAGGACACACCTCTGTACCGTTACTGTGTGTCATTCCTTTCAAAGTAGATGACACTACCGCTGACGAGGAAGGTGGAAATACCTATCACGTTCACCGCGAATTTGTGCATCCTCATTATTTACCCGTCAGTAAGTCGTATTTCGACAGTGTCAACATTACTATAAAAGGAGAACTAGGTCAAAATATTCCATTTACCAAAGGGAAAGTCACAGTGAAACTCCATTTTCAAAAACGATTCTCCAACAACTGAAAAAGTGATGTATCCTGTGTACCAAGGAGTCACTCGACAACGAGGACATGGTTTAGGAGATATGTTTAAATCAGCCTTTCGTTCCGTAGTCCCTGTTTTAAAACCAATGGTGACACGAGGATTGCACACCTTAAAAGATGCCGCATTGACTCACGGCAAAGATTTTCTTTACAATGTTCTCATTGACAAACAAAACCCTAAAGAAGCTTTTTTGAGAGCAGGCAAAAATGCCTTGCTTCAAACGGGTAAAGAGATTTTGGGTCGACGAGAAAGTCCTATAAATGCCCTGAACGGTACCGAGTCTGACATTCCTACTTCCCTGACGACACAGCAAGGACAAGGTATAAAGCGTCGACGAAGACACCCTTTCAAAAGTCTCCGTACCTCTAAAGTTCGAAAGACAAAGAAAAAAAGAACCGCTCGAGACTTAGACATTTTTGATTATTAAAAGTGAAGAAAAAAAACCTAAAGAAAAAATGATGCACCAAGAATCTTGTGCCTGTTCCAAGTCGGAACTGGATCTCTTTGCCATGCCACCCACGATGATGACCATGCAAGAAGCCCAATGGGTCGAATTTCATCCCGTCTCCTCTTTGACGGATTCAGCTCCCATCGAGTTTGAAATCAAAGGACAACCCGAAGATTACATCGATCTCAACAACAGTTACTTGTATTTGAAAGTGAAAGTAACCAAAACGGACAACACCAATCCAGGAGCCAATGATAGAGTAGCTCCTGTCAACAATTTCATGCATTCCTTGTTCAGCGATGTGGATTTGTACATGAATAACAAACTGATCAACAGTAGCATGGATACTTACCCTTACCGAGCGTACCTCGAAAATCTCTTGACGTACGGAAAAGAAGCCAAGAACACTCATCTAGATGCTTGCGTGGTATGGAAACCTGACACCGCAGATAAGTTTAACGACACAGCCTTGCCCGTAGCAGCAGCTGCTGATGGCAGCGCTCCTGCCGATCCTCACAATGAAGGTTTTAACGACCGTCGAAAGAAAATTTTGCAGGGACGTAGTTTAGAACTGTTCGATCGTTTGCATTTGGACATGTGGTTTCAAGAGAAGTATTTGCTGAACGGAGTAGATATTCGGTTGAGACTGAATCGAAGTAGTACTGCTTTCCATTTGATGGCTCATGCCAACGAATACAAAACCATTATCCAAGAAGCCAGGTTATACGTACGTCGCGTGGAAGTGTTACCTAAAGTGGGGAATGATATCAGTCACACTTTGAGCAGAACGACAGCCAAGTATCCGATACGACGCGTGGAAGTCAAAACTTTCACCATTGCCGCTGGACTCCGATCTAAGATTGAAGATCATCTGTTCCAAGGACAGTTACCCAAACGTTTATTCATTGGTATCGTCAGCAATGCAGCCCTCAATGGTGCCCACGATGAAAATCCTTTCCAGTTTAAGCACTGCAGAGTATCCAAAATTGAAGTCAGTCGCGATGGCAAAACTTTGTGTACCAGACCCTTCGAACCCGACTTTGGCGAACAGAAAAATTACTTGAGGTCGTACTTGTCGCTGTACGAAGCCACAGGACAGTTAGGAACCAACATCAGTCACGGTATTTCCTACGACGACTATGCAAGAGGTTACACGTTGTGGGCTTTTGATTTCACTCCAGACCAAGACAGCGACGAGGGACATTTCCACCCTATAAAATCTGGGCAACTGCGTGTGGAACTTCAGTTTGCATCACCTCTTCCCGAAACGGTGAATATCATTCTGTATGCTGAATTCGATAATACCATAGAAATCAACAGTTTGAGAGAAGTCATTCTAGACTATTAGACATTATGGAAGACCCTTGTCCTTCTTTGAATAGTGGAGAATCCATGGAATGGGAGGTTACAGAAAAAGCAAACCCTCAAGACCAAAAAGAAGAAGTAGTGATCATGCAATCCAGATGGCCAGAACAGGAACAACAGTTAGTGGCTTGTTTTGCACAACACTTGGAAGATAAAATGAGGGACATGATTAAAAAGATTGTTATGGATGTCAAATCGATCATCCCAGTCAAATTCAACACGATAAATGTATGATGATGAGTCAAGAAGAAAAATATGATGATTATCTGAACGAAGCTTGGAGTCTCATCTCCGAAGAAGACGTGTTACTTCAGTGGTATAAAGGCTTACGTGATCATTCCTCTCCTCCATTGTTTGCTCGAGAAATCGATCGCATCGAAGCTCTCTTGGCCAAAAGTAAAGAGACGAAGCAAACCATCAGTTACTTGTCAGACCGTTTCAAACAAAAAGTCTGGATTGAATTGATGACTTATCATCACCTGTGAAGAAAGGAGAGAAAAAAACAAGGCTACACAACAAAAAAATGGATACTTGGGAACTTTATTATCTTTTGAACCGTAGTTCGTACACTGCTTCTTGGAATCCTGTGGTGTGTGCTAAAGATGAACTACCTCATCGCAAACCTCAAGAGAATCAAGCTTATATCATCAATACAGATGACAGTCATCTTCCAGGAACTCACTGGGTAGCAGTCTACTTTCCTCAAGAGGGATGTGCGGAGTATTTTGATTCGTATGGATTGCCTCCTTTCGAAGATGATATCATTGACTTTATGAGAAGAAATGCTCAGACGACACGATTCAATAATGTGAAATTACAAAGCACAGATTCTATGGTGTGTGGACAATATTGTATCTATTATCTGCATCATCGCAGTCTTGGATATTCTTTAGAACATTTAGTGACTTATTTTGATCGTCATTCGTCTCGAAACGATGACAAAGTAGATCGATGGTTTTGTGACCATTATGGCTATCTGTTGTCTTTAGCTAGGAAACGTAGTATACATCAATCGCCCAATGACTTCCAACAGTGGAAATCTCAATTTAATTCACAACGTTGTCAACCATGTCAATAACTGCTATAAATGGGGTCACTTTTCTTCCCGCTGCCGTTCACACCCAAGATGTGGAAAATGTGGCGGCAAACACACAGGAACATGCTTTATTAAAATACCAAAGTGTGCTAACTGTGGGGCTGATCACAAATCATATGATACACAATGCCCCATAGCAGTACAAGAAAAAGTTATTATTCGACTAATGGATCAACAAAACATCTCCTATAATCAAGCCAAGAAACAACATATGAAAAAGGAAATCATATCTAAAGCAAAAAAGGCAGAAGTACAACCCAAACTAAAAACAACTAAACAAAATAATGACAAAGATACAACAAGACAAGCTTCAAATCAGGAACAAACATTAACACCTGCGAGAACGAGAAACCTAGATACAACCGCAAACACCGGGATATTTTTCAATAGAACAACCATTGACACCTATTTAAACAAACTACAAAAATCAATCAGCAACCAAATGAAGAACGACCGAATTACTAAAGATGAATTTATTAGCATATATGTGCAGCAAATACAGGACTACCTAGCATTAACCCATCACGAATAAATCAACAACAAACAAACAAAAAATTATTAACAACAGCATAAACAATGGATATTGGAAATAGACATAAAAATAAAAATAAAAATAAAAATAAAAAAAATGCTTCGACTAACAAAACAAAAAACAAGACCCCAGACAAGTTACTTATATGGCAATGGGATTGCAGAGGGCTAAATAAAAACCATGGAGAACTAATCGCAGCAATCCACGGAACAATCACCAAGCCCAAGATCATCTGTCTTCAAGAAACTCTACTTAAGGAAACTAGTACAAACATTCCTAAAATAACAGGATATCAAACTACATTCTTAAAACACAGAAGTACCGGCAAAAAAGGAGGAGGCCTAGCCATATATGTACATGAGACCATCACAGACGCAGTAGAGGAAGTTATTAATATGAACTCAGGAGAAACACCAGTTGAATTTCAAAAAATTGTTTTCACAGTAGCAACCAAGACAATACATCTGTACAACATATATGATCCAGGACAAAATAGCCAAAACAACAACCGACTTTTTCAACAAATATTCAAGAAAAGGGGCACAAACACTATTATCTGCGGCGACTTCAATGCACATCACACAGAATGGGGTAGTGACCGCACAGATACAAGAGGGAAAAACATCTTAAAATACATAACAGAAGAACAACTAGAACTTTTGAACAACGGAACCCCCACACGTATAGACCCCAGCCATGGCAAACTCTCTACCATTGACCTAACCATTGCGACGTCTAGCCTGGCTGTAATTACCCAATGGGAAGTGATGCAACATTCTACATTAGGCAGCGACCACTTTCCCCTATGTACCACCATATACGTCTCGTGCCCAACGGAGCAACAAAAAACACAACAAAGATGGAAACTCAAAAAGGCAAATTGGAACAGCTTTAAAGACCAACTTAAATTAGTAAACCTTGCGGAAATCCAAGATGAGGATACAAATAAATATTATGACAATCTCATACAAATTATAAACGAAGCGGCAAATAAGAGTATACCCAAAACAACAGGCTTCCATTATAAACAGACGGCAATCCCCTGGTAGACAGAAAATTGCAAAATTGCCATTCAGAAGAAAAAAACAGCCTTAAATCGCTTTAAACACACAAAAACCGCCACTAACTTTCTTATATACAAACAAACAGAAATCAACACTAGGACGGTAATAAATGAGGCAAAAAAGGACTCATGGAGAAGATACTGCACAACGCTCAATCATAAAACAAATACTAAAGAAATCTGGAATAAAATAAAAGCCATGAAAGGCAAAACACCCACAACAGCGCCAAAAATCCAGGGAACAAAAAACAACATGGAAGTAGCAGAGAAGTTAGCCCAACACTTTGCTAACTCCAGCAGCGATAACAATCATAAACATGAGTTTTTACATCAAAAATCAACATTAGAAAAAGAATTTCCCCACATTTTCAAAGATCGAGACAACAGAGATTCGCCACTGAATGACCCTTTTTATCTGAAAGAATGGAGACAAGCCCTCAGCCAAAAAAAAAGTACATCACCAGGAGAGGATAACCTAGGCTATGAAATATACAAACAATTACCACCCAATATGCAGAGCATTACCTTAGACTTAATAAATCTGATATGGAGAACAGGTCGCATCCCCACACTATGGAAGCGAGCCATAATCATAGCCATCCCAAAACCAGGCAAAGACCCTACTAATGTAACCTCCTACAGACCTATTTCACTAACTAATACAATCTGTAAGGTAATGGAAACAATGGTTAACAATAGATTAAAACACCACCTAGAACAAAGTCAACTACTGGCTGAAACCCAAAGTGGATTTAGGAATAAACGATCTACACTTGATCAATTAATCCGTCTGGAAGCCAACATCAAATTAGCATTTAATGCCAAAAGGAAAAGAGATAGACACCTAATAGCAATATTTCTAGACTTAGAGAAAGCCTTCGACCTAGTCTGGACCAATGGCCTCATATCTCAACTCAACCAATTTGGCATAACAGGAAGAATGCACCGCTGGATAGCAAACTTCCTTACGGGAAGAACCTTTAAAACTAGAGTAAGAGAGGCCTTGTCCCAAACATATACACTGGATAATGGAACCCCCCAAGGAAGTGTGATTAGCCCAACCCTATTCAATCTAATGGTCAACAATCTAACCAACTATCTCAAAAATTGCCCAGTTGATCTGTCACAATTTGCCGATGACAGTAGTATCTGGAAAGCAGGAAATCCGAATAGTCAAAAGAACATCACTCAAATTCAGAAAGGACTAGACATCATCGGCACATGGGCCAACAACTGGGGTTTCAAAATATCCCAAATAAAAACAGTTGCCATGCTCTTCTCCCCAACTAATAAACAACCTAAATACCCTAAACTATATATGCAGAATCAGCCCATCCAATTCCAAAAGGAGACCCACTTCCTGGGAATGCTACTAAATGAAACAATCAATTGGAAATCACACATACAACAAACTATTCAAAAATGTCAAAAAGATCTAAACATACTTAAAAACATCAAAGGTACTACATGGGGAGCTGATCAGCAAACTATGCTAATGATCCACAAATCTTTAATTCGAAGTAAGATAGACTATGGCTCCCAGATCTATTCCTCAGCCAACAAGGAAACACTTAGACAACTAGATAGCATCCAATATAGAGCACTTAGACTTTGCACTGGTGCATTACCGAACACCTCCCTGGAAGAACTACAAATCCTCGCATGTGAACCACCATTACAACTGAGAAGAGAAGAACACATACTTAGATACGCCTGTAGAATCTCAATACATAAGGAGATTAATCCCACCAGAAACATAATAAGTAAATGTCAAACCACCTTTAGCTCAAGACTGGTACCACATCCTCCAGCAGCTAACAAAATACACACACTCTGCAAAGAACTCAATCAAACAGAACTCCAAGCAGAACAACTACTTATCAAGGACCCCACACCTTGGAGAAATAACCAACCTAACATCAACCTAACAGCACTCCAACTGGTACATAAGCGCGACAACCCCAATATCACATTAACACAAGTACAAAACCTCGTCAACAACAACTATGATGGATATGTAAAAATCTATACTGACGGCTCAAAATCTAAAGAACTACATAGAACCGCCGCAGCGGTAGTGATCCCAGAACATCAGATCACATTTACGACAAGACTACCGGATGACTGTTCCATATATACCGAGGAATTCTGGGCCATCAACCGAGCCCTAAAATGGATAGTAACACAAAATCAAAAACAGTACGTAATCATAACAGACTCACTTAGTGTACTTGAAAGTATTGAGACAGGTAATTCCAAAAGTAGACAAAATCTTCTAGAGGACACTATGCTGACCATCAGGGAAGCAGATAAATCACACCAAACCATACACTTCTTGTGGGTGCCATCTCACATCAATTTGCCTGGAAATGAAAAAGCAGACAAAGCAGCAAAAAGCAGTCTGATGAAAGACCAAATTGAACCCGTACAGTACAACACTCAGGAACTATATAGTCAAGCCAGGGACAGAATTAATAATAAATGGCAACAACAATGGGAAAACTCCACAAAGGGTAGACATCTATACCAACTACAAAAAGAGGTCACTAGAACTCAACGTTTACCAAAAAGCCTGGCAGCCATTGATATTAAAATAATCAACAGAATCAGAACAGGTAAAACACTAGTAAATGGCAGTTTTATGAAACATATAAGTACAGGACCCACGCCGGATAAATGTCCACACTGTCCAGAAACTGAAACATTGGAACATGTATTCAACATATGTCACAAATATCATCGACAACGTACCGTCTTCCAACTACAACAAAGAAAACTTGACTCAGTTACATCATTCCCCCAAATTCTAGATAAAAGGTATAACAAAAACGTAAATGCTACCTATATAAATATACTTAATTACCTAAAATCAATAGACATAAAACACAAAATATAAATATCCAAACCATCAAATAAGTAAATAAACATAAACATAGTCAAAGAGTTAATATTTATCAATCAAGGGGCCAGAGCAGATAATAACATCGCTAGCTCAAAAAACAGACCCACGTAACAATGCCTTAAATAAACGGAAGAAAAAAAATTATAACTATCAAATAGATAAATAATTAACGAGGCCATATCGATTAAAGGGGCCAGAGCGGATAGTAATACCGCTAGCTTAAAAAAGCAGAACAGCTTAACATTACCCTAAAATAAATATATAAAATAAAATAGAAAAGGGGAAAGGAAGGGAAAGGGGGGATAATATAAACATTGTAATGCGAGGAAAAAAGGAAGAAACGGGAGAAAGGGAAGAAGGAGAAGGGGAAAAAAAGAGAAGATTACACTAAGTAGTGGCACAATGTAGGTACAGTAAAACCAGTCAACCGGCAAGTGACAAGATAAGTGTGATGAGAACACCGGGATCAAATAGTGATAGCTCAAGGAAACATAACATCAACAAACCGACAAGAAAAAGTAAAAGGAAAGGGAAAAGAAGGATGGAAGAAGGAAAAAGAAAGAAAGAGGGAAGAAGGAGTAGGAAGAAAGTGGGAAAGAGAAAAGGGAAAAGAAGAGAAAAAGCAGAAGGAAGAAATGAAATAACACCAAACACACCCCACTCCAACTCTAATCTTTTTTTTTTTTTTTTTTTTTTTAATTTTTTTTTTTGTTAATTTATTTTTTTTATTTTTTTATTTTTTTTTATTATTTTTTATTTTTATTTTTTTTTTCTTTTGAATTTATTTTATATATATATATATATTTTTTAAAATATTTTTATTTTTTAATTTGTTTTGATTTTTTTTTAAATTTTATTTTATTTTATTTTATTTTATTTTTCTCCCCAGGGTTCTAATTTGGTAGGAGAACCCTTTTCGAACAATCTCTTTCTCGAAATCTAACTTGATCAATTTTGACCACCGCTCAAAATTAACAAGCTAAAATACCTAACAGTGACTACACTTATTTATGTCGCTAAGACATTTTAGCAATTAAATTTGTTAAGGACCTACAACATGTACACTATGTACTAGAAATATTTATTGATAGGAAAGATGAAAAATTCTATGACTATATGGATTTGATATAATTGCACAGGTGGCTTACACAATATTGGTATTTGTTTTGCCTTCCTGCTTTGCCGTGACCCGACATTTTACTCTAAAGCGAGACTGCCATTTAACGCGGGTGCCGGGGAGACTGCGACAACACAGCCTAGTGTAGTCAAAGTTACCTTTGGTCCCGACCAATCAAATAGCCCGACCCTCGGGCATTAACTGGTCGCGAAAGCACATAGTTGCGCATGCGACCTTAATTCATATTAAAAAAAAAAAAAAAGTCTGGCCATCCCTGGGACGTGGCACAATTCCGTCCCTGTGGATAATCTAAGAAGTGTGCGGTGCACACATTAACCGGTGGTACATGTACCAAGGTACGAACACCACCAAAAACCCAAGAGAACAGAACAGAACCAGTCTGGCCATCCATTGTTTGACTCATCCTACTACGAAGATGTGCTCAAGACTAGCTAAGCTAAACGAAGCTTATGTCACTCTGCATCGTATCAGACACAATCTGATGCCAAAGCCTGAAGAGATAGAGAATGTGAGAATGCTACAAGTAACGGAAGACCTCATAGAAGAACTCTTCAGAGAGGAAATTCAAAAAGAGAAAGAAGAATGGACTGAGAAGTATCGACTTCAAAAGCAGCAGAGAGAGCAGAGAGAACAGCAGCAGCAGCAACAGCAACAACAGCAGCAGGAACCAGACAGAAGTTTTGTCGACTGTCGAGTGGACACGAAAGAGTTCTCTTTCTCTTTCCGAAGAAGCAGACCCTATCGTGTAGCCAAACGAGGACGCAATCTTAGACGATAAAAGATTGTCATCCTTCCTCGTACACACAAACACAAAAAACAGCCCTTTTCAGGGCTACCCAATATTCTCGAAAAGAATTAATCATTCAATTTGCTTATGGTATGTGAGGAAGTTAGAAAAAAATTAGAAGTGAGTCTATAATCACTGTCTCTTTTTACTTTTGTTTTGAAGTGCGTCTATAAGCACAACGTATTTTTTCAAAATAACTTGTTCAATGTATAATTAATATGAGTCAAGTATAAAAGTGAGTGAGTGTTTTATTTTAAAAGTCAGCTTGTTTTGGTGATGATAGGAATAATGTAAGTTTTTTGGATCTAGGGGTGTTTTCCATCACGTCCGCGTGTTTTGGTAATGATAGGGATACTGTAAGATTTTTGGATCATCATTCAGGCGAAGACTGCAGACCGAGTAGGACGGCTTATCTGGAGCGGACGAACTGATGACGTCAAGGGGGATTGCGAAAGCATGTTTCCCGGGCTTTCACAGCTAAGGACGAACCGAGACGTTTTTACTTCTCAACTACGGAGAGAAACATCTACATATACAGCGGTGGACTAAGCAGCGGAACCATTTTGGATTTTTTATAAGTCCCTTTAACAAGTGGCAGAAATTGAAGATATGGAGAAACTGGATAGCCCACTTAAACTATTTGTAGAAGAATAATGAGGGATTTTGAAGTTGGCTGCACCTGCATCGATATACTGGAACCATACTACAACCAGCCATGGGAAACTAAGTAGTATGGCGGACCTGAGGCGCGCTGACTGGTGATATCAAAATACTGAGTATCCCGCAGGTTGCCATAGGATGATATCATCAAGTCAGCGAAATTCTACCTTGGATAACCAGTGTATCGATGAATTACTGCTGTCTACTGATAAATCATCACCATCGGACTACTCGGATAAAGCAGTACAACGAAAAGATATTTGCCATTTATCTTTTCATTCGCCTGAATAATAAGGGACTCATTTGGTTACGAGTACCCCTCTTTGAACAACTATTCCGTGGCCCTAAAAATCTAATATGACTTATATTGGTACCTCCAGCAAAATTCATAACTTAAACAAACTACCATTGACTACACTATTATATGTCGCTTAGACATTTTAATTTTTCAAAATTGTTAGGGACTTATTATATGTACGCTTATGTACTAGTTTTATTTGAATGATAGGACTTTAAATAATAATTCTTCAACTTAAATATTTGAATAATTGCACAGGTGGCTAACACAATATTGGATGTTAATTTGTCCATTAGTACAACTGGACTGAATTTGACCTTTAGTATGACCTTGGTTTTTCAGGTGTGGGCTGCGTCCTTTGCTGTGCTGTCTTGCTGTTGGCGTGCTCTGGTGTGTGCTGCTGTGTCAACGCCCTCCTGGACCTGGGCCTTTTCCGCCTTTGCCATTTCCGACTCACCAAATTACTAGCGAAATGAGGAAACATTTCCCCTCGCTACCTTACAAGCTCGATTGGATGATAGGGGTGGGTGTGTGTAGGTACCATTCCTACCCACCCCCAATATAGGCTTTCATTTCCCCTGATAGTTACTTTTTAGTAATTCAGGGGAACGCCTTAACTATAGTGCATTTAAGCACTTTAAGGGAGGGATTAACAACCCCTCCCACCTAAATGGGTGCCGATATGGCACCTTTAAAAGTTGCACAAATACCCCTAGTGGGTGGTTGCAACTTTAAAAAACTCAGTAAGCAAGCAAGATTTTTGGATCCACCGCTCAAAATTAACAAGCTAAAATACCTAACAGTGACTACACTTATTTATGTCGCTAAGACATTTTAGCAATTAAATTTGTTAAGGACCTACAACATGTACACTATGTACTAGAAATATTTATTGATAGGAAAGATGAAAAATTCTATGACTATATGGATTTGATATAATTGCACAGGTGGCTTACACAATATTGGTATTTGTTCTGCCTTCCTGCTTTGCCGTGACTCGACATTTTACTCTAAGGCGAGACTGCCATTTAACGCGGTTGCCGGGAGACTGCGACAACACAGCCTAGTGTAGTCAAAGTTACCTTTGGTCCCGACCAATCAAATAGCCCGACCCTCGGGCATTAACTGGTCGCGAAAGCACATAGTTGCGCATGCGACCTTAATTCATATTAAAAAAAAAAAAAAAAAATTTGGATCTAGGGGGTGTTTTCCATCACGTCTGCGCTTGACACTTAGTACTAGTCCCTATTTTCGTTAGGATGATAGGTCATATTTTGAAACTCAGATATTTGGTTAATTGAATAGGTGGCTTACACATTATTGGTTTGTTAGGCTGTCCATTAGTACAACTGGACTGAATTTGATATACAGGTGCGCGCTTGGCTTTTCATCACCTTTACTCCCTGCTGCCGTAATTTCTCGTGCTTGCACGACCACATTACGCCGACATAAGCGATATGAGAAAACTAATTTTCTCTCGCTTCACTGCTCTTGCAGATCAGTAGGTAACAGAATGATAGGGGTGGGTGTGAGTAGGTTCCATTCCTACCCACCCTATGGCCTATGGCTTATGGCCTTACATTCACCCAGGCAATACAATTATTGCCCGTGGTGACGGCCGAAGTCACACCCAGAGGCAGTACACGTATTGCCCAGTGGTGATGGCCTAAGTAAATAGCACTCTATGAGTGCATAAATGCCTGCAGGGGATGTGGCACATTTCCTTCCCCTCAGGATAAAGTAAATAACTCCCCTTTGGGAGACAAAACAGTGGAAAGAGCCCAAGTGGACGATTCACTTAAAACTCATAATATCAATCAATCAGTCTGGCTATCATACATCATACCACAGTCCAGCGAGAACTATTAAGAAGAGCAGACGTGTCGGAGCCGCCCAGGACCGAAGCCACCTGTTCCCGAATTTGATCTTCACCACTACCACTACGATTTCCAACAAGCAAACGTTTATTCCTTAACTCAAGCACTGGAGTCAAGGAGGGGAGTTTTTCTTGGTTAATAAGCTCTATTTTAATCGAGGTTTTGGCCCCACAGCTTGTTGGAATACAGATGAGTCAAGTCCACTACTGCTTTACCGAAGCCTGCAACTCACCACCCTACAACGCATCCGGATCCAGCAGAGAAACAACCACCTACGCTTGCCAGCCACTCCAACTAACTGCGCTACAGGACCCAGCTGCTAACCTGAGATCAAACCAACCACCACAATCAGCCATCTACGACACCCAGCAGCCACTCCACCTCAAACCGCCCGGTCAACTTAACTGTAAGTCATTAGAAATTTACTATACTCTGTGCTGAAACAATAAGTTACTTTCAACTTTTAAAACTCTCACGACTACCACTATCCTCGCTAAATTCTATATCTTCTATCACACGGTTATACACAAATTAACTATCCAATATGGCCGACCAACCAAAGGCACATAACAAAGGAAAAATGGCTACCACCCAAACAGATGTTAAAACAAACAAACAGGGCATGAAAGTAAGACAAGGACAGGCCACACGTAGGAATAACAAACTAAAGAAAATGTACCAAACACCAGGCATTACAATTGATGCAAATAAAGTTAAAAAATCTAGAATGTACTCAACACCCGAGTTACAAGTTCTAATGAAAGAAGCGGCAAAACTAGACCCGCTATCGCCCATTGAATTCAATTTGCATAACGAAACGTTACAATATGAAGATCTGGACGCCACATTGGCCCCCGGCGATCCCATACTCAATATTCCCACCTCAACATTAACCCCTATCAACAAACAGTTAGGAAATCAAGGGTCATACTCGGCGGACGTGGTGGAAAACACCCCAAACCGAACTTTCAAAACGGGGGATCCAAATTTATACTTGGCGGACGAGGTGGAAAACACCCCAAACCGAACTTTTCAAATTACCAAACCAAAACGCCAAGCGGACGCAGTTGAAAACACCCCCCCAACAAAACTCACATATGCCCAAACCACTAAATTAAACAAACCAACCCATAGTAGCCCAATACCAGGAACATGTAAAGTAACACCACAGGCAAAGGAAACCTCAGTCCCCCACCCAAAGGGACAAAATTACAACAAAGCAGGCCAAAACGTTCGCAATACCAACGATAAAACGCAGGAACAAACAGCTAACATAGGGCCAAAACCTACTTTCCACAAACCGGAACTAACACTGTATATTAAGAGTCAATCCAGTAAATTAATTAACCTATCTACAAATACCATAGCAGGGGCCATAACTAGGGTACATGCAGGCTTATGCAAAATCATCAGGCCAAATACCAACTACATAATACTACACTGTAGCACTAGCCAACAAACAGCAAAATATTTAGAAATAAATACCCTAGCCGGAATACCAGTACAGGTAACCAAACCATACAACATAACGGCCCCGCACAGGAAAAACACAGAAAAAGGCCAAACCACCCACAGCCGCCCCCTACCGCCACCCACTAAATTTAAAGCAGTGATAAAGTTAACAGGGACAATGTCTCAATGGGACACAAACACACTGAACGAAAAATTAAGAGAAGGTGGCAATAACATCTCTAAAACATATAAGATAGGCAAAAGGGGCCCCAAATGCTCAATAACAGTGATAGAAACAGGAACCCCATTGCAGCCACTTATCCAAATAGGTACCACAGGATCCCACTATAGAATAGAACCCTACAAAAATAAACCTAGGTTCTGCTCAAATTGTAAGCACTGGGGCCATTATACCACAAAATGCAAACTCCCAAACAAATGCAGCAACTGTGGACGGGGACATAAGGGAGAATGCGTAAAACTAAAACCCAGATGCGCACAATGTAAAGGGGCCCACCCAGTGAAATCCCCACTATGTCCGGCTACAATACGAGAAAAAGAAATCATTGAATACATGGAAAGTAACCTGGTAAACTACAGCACAGCAAGGAAAAAACATAAACTCCATAGGGCAAAAACCATAGAACCTGAAAGTAAGCCAAACTTAGAAGACAAATTAGGGGTAGAACTCAATAAAATCAATAAAATCATGGAATCAATAATGAACCTAACTGGCATTAAACCTGGACTACTTAAAAAACTAAAACAAACTAAAAATCAAATAAAGACCCTAATTACAGTAAATGACCCCAGTAGAAATGGCTAACACAACTACTGGTAATGTTACTATATGGCAATGGAATGCCAGAGGTATATCAACAAACATGAATGAACTAAAACTTAAACTAATTAACACCAAAAACAAACCAGATATCCTCTGCATTCAAGAAACAAGACTAAAGAATAAAACCAAAACATTGCCCAATATAATGGGATACGCCCCAGGGTACCTCCAACCACGAAAAGAAGGACCGGGGGGAGGACTAGCCATTTATGTAAAAAACACCATAAAATCTGTAGAACTAATACCTATTACAGCAAAAGAAATAACAAACTCACATGTAGAAGTACAATCAATAAAAATCAAAATGGGTAACTCTGATTTACAAATCATCAATTTTTATGACCCAGGCACAGATACCGCCCTAAGCAATGAACACATATTCTTAACCCTAAATAACATAATCACCAGTGAGCGCACTGTCATATGCGGAGATTTCAATGCACATAATAAGCTGTGGGGGGGGGGGGAAGATGACGGACACCAGGGGCAGGTTGATTGAGGCCTGGGCCAATATATCAACACTGTCCATATTAAATGATGGCACCGGAACGCGTCTAAACCCGATAAACGGTGCCTTGTCCGCCATTGACCTCACCCTATGCACAAAAACACTAGCACAAGTGGCGGGATGGGAGGTGGATCAAACTGACCTCATGGGCAGTGACCACTTCCTAATTATCACCACCCTGCAAATGACGGTGCAGTCACAGGTGCAAACAAAAAACCCCAGGTGGAACTATAAAAAAGCAGACTGGGACTTATTTAAACAAATGCTAAAAGATGAAGATACTACCCAGATAGAAACAAATGACATAGACCAATACTATGAAAACATTAATTATGTTATTAACAAAGCAGCATCAAACAGCATCCCAACCACTACTTATAAGGCACCAAAACTTACTGTGCCCTGGTGGAATGACAAAATTAAAGCAACACAGCAGGCTAAAAACAAAGCACTAAGAAAATTCAAGCGTTCTAAATTAACCATACACTTTATGGAATTCAAAAATCTAACTCAGAAATTAAAAGATCTGATTAAAAAAGCCAAAATGGAAACCTGGCAAGCTTACTGTGGTACGCTCAACCACAAAACAAACTCTAAACAAGTATGGGATAAGATTAAAAGGATTAGAGGTAAAAATACCAACAATACCCCCAAATTAAGCAACACAAACAGTGATAAGGAACAGGCTGACTTACTAGCTCAACACTTTACTAATATGAGCAAAAGCAGCAACCATACTAAAGAATTTCAATTACATAGAGCCATCGAAGAAAGAGCAAACCCAAAAATATTCCAAGACTTGGGACCCAAGGACTCCCCTTTAAACAACAAAATAACTAAATACGAATGGGACCAAGCACTAAAAACAAAAAAAGAAACTTCACCTGGGGAAGATAAAATAGGGTATATAATATATAAGCAATTACCACCAAATATAGTTCATATAATAATAAATTTCCTAAATAACATATGGGAAACAGGAAAGTTACCAAAAAAATGGAAACATGCGATAGTAATACCTATCCTAAAACCTAATAAAGACAGCCATGATGTCAACTCTTATAGGCCCATATCACTAACCAATAACATCTGTAAAATCATGGAAACTATCATCAACAACAGAATCAAGTCACACCTTACTAAAAATAACCTCATCTCAGAAAATCAAAGTGGATTCAGAAACAAGCGCTCCACCACAGACCAACTTGTAAGACTTGAAACTGCTATCAAACTAGCATTTAACTCACAACAAAAACAGAGCAGAAACCTCATTGCGGTTTTTCTCGATCTCGAGAAAGCATTCGATCTAGTATGGACCAAGGGCCTTATTGCCAAATTAAATAGTTATGGCATTACTGGACGAATGTTTAACTTTATTCAAGATTTCTTAGCAAACCGCACAATTACAACTAGGGTAGGGGCAACTTACTCTGAGAAACACTCACTTGAAAATGGAACTCCACAAGGCAGTGTACTCAGCCCCACCCTCTTTAACATAATGATAAATGACTTAGATAAAAATTTGGCAACTACCAAAGTTGAATTGTCACAATTTGCTGACGATGGTGGCCTATGGAGAGCAGGAAACCCCTCCAACCACAAAAACATCTCTGAACTTCAAACCAGCCTAAACAATATTGGAAACTGGGCTAATCAATGGGGATTCAAACTATCGCACCAAAAAACGGTAGCCGTACTGTTCACCCCATATAGACGAAACATAAAATACCCTAAATTAACAATACAGGATCAAGAAATAAAATTTGTTAAAGTAGCAAAGTTTCTGGGTATGTACTATGATCAACATCTCACATGGGCATACCATATAGAGGACTTAGTCAATAGATGTAGTCGGGATCTAAATCTGATAACAAGCCTTAAAGGCACACATTGGGGTGCAGACCAAGAAACATCCCTAAAATTATATAGAGCTCTGGTAAGATCTAAACTAGATTATGGCTGCCAAGTCTACTCATCGGCCCCCATAACACAACTCAAAAAATTAGATCAAATACAAAGAACAGCACTATTAAAGTGTACCGGAGCTCTAAAAACAACATCGACAGCCGAGCTGCATGTCTTAACGGGAGAGTTGCCCCTCCACTTGAGACGGCAAGAGCTCCTTCTAAAATATGTAGCGCGGCTGTCCACCCACCCCGCCACACACCCCACCCTCCTGGCTATAAATAAAACCAACATCCCAATCAGGAAAAGCTTGAAACAAAAACTACCTATGGGAAAACAATATCATCTCTTAAAGACAATAATACCAGTAGAACTAACTCCTCTAAACAATAATGTAGTGTACGAACACGAACCTTGGAACAACGTACAATCTAAAGTCAACACCTCCCTCACAGAAAAAGGCAGTAAACAAAATCAAGAACAAACTCTCAAAATAGAAGCCTTAAACATTATAAATACTCAATACCAACAATATACCAAAATATATACGGATGGATCTAAAATTACTAACCCATACAGAACAGCTGCTGCAATGGTCATACCAGAGCTCAACATACAAATAGGCAGACGTCTCCCAGACTACTGCTCTATTTACACAGCTGAATTCTGGTCCATCCTTAAATCATTACAATGGATTGAAGAATTCAAGCCTAATAAGACAGTAATTATTAGTGACTCGCTTAGCGTCCTATCTTCAATTCAAACAAATACCACCAAATGCAGGGAAGATTTTCTCAATCAAATAAATGCCAAACTAAAACTACTAAATACCGGAAATACTATTGTAGAGTTCATGTGGATACCATCCCACATTGAAATTAAGGGTAACGAAATGGCCGACAAACTGGCTAAGGAAAAACTACACGAACCGAATTTCGAGCCACTGCACTATAGCACAACCGAACTCTACAGTATAATAAACACCCAAATAGATATAAAATGGCAACATGATTGGGACAATAGTACAAAAGGGAGAGTGTTGTACACTACTGTTAAGGAAATCAACAGGCACAAAAAACCGCCCAAGGGCTCACCTAAAGAGCAGACAATCATCAATAGGATAACTTTAGGAAAAACCAAGCTGGCCAACAGCATGGGAAAATATATAGGACCCTTTCCTCATAATATAAACTGCTACCATTGCAATACTCCGGAAGATCTACAACATATCTTCAACAATTGTAGTAAAACCAAAAAAGAAAGGGACAAATTTAGATCACAACAACAGAATATAAAAGCCCCATATACATACCCAGAAATTATACAAAATAACAACCCCAACATTCTGATGACACACAAGAATATGTTGGAATTTCTACAAAAGATAGGGAAAATAGGGAATATCTAAACTATCCAATCAAATCCTAACCCCAACAAACAACAAAAAATGACCCTAATGCATACATATCATACATTGAAAAGCCCCTTTAGGACAGGGAAACAAGAAACGGTCAGGACCGGGGTGTGGAAGCTGGGTCTGACAAGGGATACCTTTGACGTGTCGCTTAACGGCCCCGGATATTTCCGCAGAGGTCCCTTGTTATGGCCTGGCCGCCGCGCCTCACGGACCGGCCATGGGGTGGGGACTGGGGGTGGAAATGGACAATCCTTGACGTGTCGCTTAACGGCCCGGGACATTTCCCGCAGGGACCCATTGCCACTACCCAGTAACCAAACCACACACCTGAACTAAATCAAGGGGCCAAAACAAATATGGAAATAGGGTCACAATAAACCTATTAAAATTATTAAAAGCTCCTTTAGCTCCTTTAGGACAGGGAAACAAGAAACGGTCAGGACCGGGGTGTGGAAGCTGGGTCTGACAAGGGTTACCTTTGACGTGTCGCTTAACGGCCCCGGATATTTCCGCAGAGGTCCCTTGTTATGGCCTGGCCGCCGCGCCTCACGGACCGGCCATGGGGGGGGACTGGGGGTGGAAATGGACAATCCTTGACGTGTCGCTTAACGGCCCGGGACATTTCCCGCAGGGACCCATTGCCACTACCCAGTAACCGAACCACACACCTGAACTAAATCAAGGGGCCAAAAACAAATATGGAAATAGGGTCACGATAAACCTAAAAGGGGAACAAAGTGCTACTACACTAATAGGTCATTAAAAACATAATACAAATTCCCAATAAATAACATCACAATAAATACCAAGATGATGCAAAATAAAAAACACCATAGGCAGTAAGGATGTAGGTCAACACTCTACTCTCCCTTCTTCTATTCTAGACACTTTCTTATTAGGAGTACAACCAAGTGTACAGTGTTAAAAAACATACGTATCAATCACTTAAAAGCTAACTAGAACCAACAGGTGCTCAGAGACCTGAGCACTATAACTAGATAGAAAAATATGATAGAGACCCCAAATTAGAACATATAAGGTAGTCTAAAAATCCAAAGACTATCAGGTCCAGCGACACAAGGTCGCACACTAAATAGAATAAGGAAGGAATTAATGCAGGCCCAGCAAAATTAGAACATATAAGGTAGTCAAAAATCCAAGACTATCAGGCCCAGCAGCACAAAGCTGCAAAGTTCACCAAACAAACTCAAGAAATATGACTTAACTAGATCCCCAAATAGTGTATATAAGGTGATCAAAGACCAGATCATCAGACACAGCGACACAAGGTTGCATATAAAAATTATTAGGAAAACAACAACATCTAAATGCACACTGAGCACCTAACACCAAAAAACACTGTTACACAAAAGTTGTACACTTAAGGAACAGCACAGAGTATATAAATAGGGATAGGATACGTCCAAAGAAGCAGCCCTTGCCAGGCACTTCGCCTCGCCCACTAAACACCCGCAGCAACTCCACGTGCTTAACACGTCCTGAACGACCAACCAGAAACAGAATGAATTAATATGAGTGTGTGCTGGAACTATTCCCACTCATATTGTATGTGGCCCTACAATCACACAGTAGTAGCTCAATAGCTACTCCGATGTGACGGCCCAAGTAAATAGTGTTCCATGAACACATAAACGCCTGCAGGGTGGCGGCTCCATTCCCACCCTCAGGATAAAGTAAATAACCGTCTTTTGACGGATAAAACAGTGATAAGAGCCCTGGGGACGAATCACTTTAAACACATAATATCAATCAATCAGTCTGGCTATACCATTCAGGCGAAGACTGCAGACCGAGTAGGACGGCTTATCTGGAGCGGACGAACTGATGACGTCAAGGGGGATTGCGGAAGCATGTTTCCCGGGCTTTCACAGCTAAGGACGAACCGAGACGTTTTTACTTCTCAACTACGGAGAGAAACATCTACATATACAGCGGTGGACTAAGCAGCGGAACCATTTTGGATTTTTTATAAGTCCCTTTAACAAGTGGCAGAAATTGAAGATATGGAGAAACTGGATAGCCCACTTAAACTATTTGGAGAAGAATAATGAGGGATTTTGAAGTTGGCTGCACCTGCATCGATATACTGGAACCATACTACAACCAGCCATGGGAATCTTTAATATGGCGGACCTGAGGCGCGCTGACTGGTGATATCAAAATACTGAGTATCCCGCAGGTTGCCATAGGATGATATCACCAAGTCAGCGAAATCCTACCTTGGATAACCAGTGTATCGATGAATTACTGCTGTCTACTGATAAATCATCACCATCGGACTACTCGGATAAAGCAGTACAACGAAAAGATATTTGCCATTTATCTTTTCATTCGCCTGAATAATAGGGGACTCATTTGGTTACGAGTACCCCTCTTTGAACAACTATTCCGTGGCCCTAAAAATCTAATATGACTTATATTGGTACCTCCAGCAAAATTCATAACTTAAACAAACTACCATTGACTACACTATTATATGTCGCTTAGACATTTTAATTTTTCAAAATTGTTAGGGACTTATTATATGTACGCTTATGTACTAGTTTTATTTGAATGATAGGAATTTAAATAATAATTCTTCAACTTAAATATTTGAATAATTGCACAGGTGGCTAACACAATATTGGATGTTAATTTGTCCATTAGTACAACTGGACTGAATTTGACCTTTAGTATGACCTTGGTTTTTTCAGGTGTGGGCTGCGTCCTTTGCTGTGCTGTCTTGCTGTTGGCGTGCTCTGGTGTGTGCTGCTGTGTCAACGCCCTCCTGGACCTGGGCCTTTTCCGCCTTTGCCATTTCCGACTCACCAAATTACTAGCGAAATGAGGAAACATTTCCCCTCGCAACCTTACAAGCTCGATTGGATGATAGGGGTGGGTGTGTGTAGGTACTATTCCTACCCACCCCCAATATAGGCTTTCATTTCCCCTGATAGTTACTTTTTAGTAATTCAGGGGAACGCCTTAATTTATAGTGCATTTAAGCACTTTAAGGGAGGGAGTAACATCCCTCCCACCTAAATGGCTACCGATATGGTAGCTATAAAAGTTGCCCATATGCCCCTAGAGGGCGGTGGCAACTCAAAAACACCCAGTTCAGTCAGTCAGTCTGGCTATACAACAAATACAAAACAGTAATAAAACTGAAAGGTAAAATGGCGCAGTGCACAAATCAAGAAATCAAGGAACAATTAATACAAGGAGGTAATGAAATCATTACCAACTATAAAATAGGGGCAAATAAGCCAAACAAACAACAAAGTGTTACTGTTATAGAAACACATATGCCCCTCACAAATATAATCAAGTTAGGTATGGAACTTAAAGTCAAAACTCAGCCATATGTAAATAAACCTAGATTTTGTACCAATTGCCAACATTGGGGGCATTATAAGGTCACTTGTACCTTTAAACACCTCTGTGACAACTGTGGAGGACCACATAGGGGGCAATGCAAAAGGGAAAAACCCAAATGTGCCAATTGTAAGGGAGAGCACTCTGCTAACTCCCCTCTCTGTCCCAAAGCCTTGATTGAAACACGGATAGTGGAACTAATGAATAAAAATAACTTGGCATACTACAAAGCCAAGCAAGAAATAAATATACACAACCAAAACAACATAAACAAATGCAAATCAAATAAGGATTTAAATAAGAATTTAAATAACCAAACTAATCAAACAGTACCTGCTTCTGTTGACACTAAAACAGACCAACCTAAGTGTGACACACAAACACAAACTGAAACCGAATCATCAAACTCAATTGATTTGGTACAAAATCTGTCGCTTCAATCGATAGGAAATGCAGTCTCTCAATTAGGTCGTTACATTAGTAACGCTTCAAACAAAGATAATGTATATCTTATTTCCCTCTCAAATGGGCTCCATGCTCTATGCCAACATATAAATGAGGGTGTAATAGCTAATAAATTCCTAAAACCAACATGAATTACACAAACATACAGAATAACACTATTACAAATAAGTTAAACAAAAATCTTATCATATGGCAGTGGAATGCTAGGAGTTTAGTCAAAAATATTAATGAACTAAAACTAAAACTAATTAACTCTCCTGTCCAACCTCATATAATCTGCATACAGGAAACTAAAATAAAAGATAACAATAAAAAACTCCCAAATATACAGGGCTATGCTCCTGGCTATTTTCAAAATAGGAAAGTAGGACAAGGGGGGGGGACTTGTCATATATTTAAATAATAACATGCCATCAGCATCAATAATTCCTATTGACTCTGAAAAAATTAATAACTCCCTAATTGAAGTACAAGCCATGTCAATAAACACAGGTACCATCAAATTTACTCTTTACAATTTTTATGACCCAGGGGGAGGTAATATAGCATCAATTAAACTTGCATTGCAAGAACTTACATTGCACATAGGGAATACACATGCTATTATAGTAGGAGATTTTAATGCTTATAATGAAGTGTGGGGGTCTCAACAAACAAATAATAGGGGTAGAATAATTGCTAAATGGATAAATGAAAATAGATTCGTAATACTTAATGATGGCACTAATACTAGACTTAACCCATTCAATGGCACTCTGTCAGCCATAGATCTTACTTTATGTACTCCAAACTTTGCACAAGTAGCAACATGGAGTGTAGACCAAACTGATACACTAGGAAGTGACCACTTTGTAATTACAACTACATTACAAATTACAACCCAATTTGAAACCAATACTAACATTCCAAAATGGAATTATAAAAAAGCAGACTGGGCTAAATTTCAACAAAATATTGGAAAAGAAAAAATTGAAGACCTTCATAATATTAATGTAGATACATACTATGATAATATTGTAAATGCAATAGTTAAAGCAGCTAATACTTCTATCCCTAAAACTACTAAAAAACCTCATAAACTTACAGTTCCCTGGTGGACTACTGAAATTGGTATTATTAGACAAAATAAAAGAAGGGCTCTAAATAAATTTAAACGCTCAAATAATGTTATGCATTTCACAGAATATAAAAAATATGATACGGAACTAAAATCTGCAATTAAAAAAGCAAAGTTCGAGTCATGGCAAAAATACTGTAGTAACTTAGATCTTAAAACCAATTCAAAACAAGTATGGGATAAAATTAGAACAATAAGGGGTAAACATACAAATAACCTACCTAAAATAAATAATACAAATAATCATAAGGAACAAGCTGACTTATTGGCAAAGCACTTTCAAGCCATGAGCAGCAATATGAACCATACAAAAAAATTTCAGGAACATAGGAATAAACTTGAGAAAGACCAAACGAATCTATTTACAGATTTAGGAAATAAAAAATCTTATTTGAATGACGATATAAATATTGATGAATGGTACCAAGCCCTTAAAACCAAAAAAGATACCTCACCTGGAGAAGACACTATAGGTTATTCAATCTATAAAAATTTACCCATAAACTTTATTAATATAATACTAAATATGTATAACTTGATATGGAGTACTGGTAAACTCCCAAATAAATGGAAAACAGCAGTAGTTATACCAATACTAAAACCAAATAAAGACAGAAATGACATTAACTCATATAGACCAATCTCACTTACTAATAATATATGTAAAATAATGGAGATCATTATCAATAATAGGCTTAAATATCATCTTGAAACTAATAATCTCCTATCCAATAATCAATGTGGATTTAGAAATAATAGATCTACTATCGATCAACTAATCAGATTGGAAACAGCAATTAAACTAGCATTTAATAGCAGGAAAAAATGTAATAGACACCTTATTGCGGTCTTCCTAGATATGGAAAAAGCATTCGATCTGGTTTGGACCAAAGGTCTCCTAGCTAAACTAAATAGCTACGGCATAACAGGCAATATATATAATTTTATCAAAGACTTCTTAAGTGATCGCAAAATACTAACTAGAATAGGAACAACTTATTCTGAAAAATACACATTAGAAAATGGTACCCCCCAAGGGAGTGTACTCAGTCCTACATTGTTCAACATTATGATTAATGACTTAGATAAAAATTTAGCTTCCTTACAAGTTGAACTATCCCAATTCGCTGATGATAGCGCTCTCTGGAGGGCTGGTAATCCTAATCATAAAAAAAATATTCAAGAAATTCAGACAAGTCTAGATAATATAGGTAATTGGGCTGATAAATGGGGATTTAAATTCTCCCATCAAAAAACAGTAGCTGTCCTATTTACTACTACTCAACATAAAAATAGACATAACATAGTATACCCAAAACTTACATTACAAAACCAAGAAATTAAATTTGTAACTGTTGTAAAATTCCTAGGGATGTACTTTGACCAACACATGACATGGTCTCATCATATAAAAGATCTAGTTAAAAGATGTAAATTGGACCTTGATCTAATTAGAAGTATACAAGGTACTCACTGGGGTGCCTGTCAGAAAACAATTACTACATTATACAGATCACTTGTCAGATCTAAAATAGAATATGGGTGTCAAATCTATGCTACGGCAAAACCTACACTCATTAACAAAATCACACAAATACAAAGAAAAGCCCTACTTATAGCAACTGGAGCCTTACCATCGACATCTATTGAGGAACTACAGGTTCTAGCTGGTGAACTACCACTTAGTCTGAGACGAAAGGAGATCATGTTAAGATATGCTGCTCGATTGTCTGCCCATAAAGATACTCATCCAACACTTATTATTATCAAGAAATGTACTAAACCTCTTGTTAATAAAGGAAAATACTCAAACTCTTGTGGTAAACAAATAAATACCATAAAAACTAAATTACCTGAGGATATTTTTAGAATACAGAAAACTATAACACCTATCATAATCCCATGGAGACTCAACAAAATAAATGTAGATTTTTCACTCCAAAACCTAGGAAATAAAAATCTAAATTCTCATCTTATGAAAACAGTCATAAATGAAAAACTTAATGGTGAATATAAAAATCACATCAAAATCTTCACTGACGGCTCTAAAACAACTAATCCTGCAAGAACAGCAGCAGCATGGGTCATACCACAATTAGATATATATGAAGGTGTAAGACTCCCAGATTATTGCTCTATCTATACTGTTGAATTTTGGGCTATACTACAATCCCTTATGTGGATTCAAAAAAATAAACCTAACAATACACTGATTGTGAGCGACTCACTCAGTGTTATGACCACAATCAATAATAATAATTCTTATAGTAGAAAAAACTTTCTGTATCAATTGCAATACCAAATTACTAAATTTCAAACACAAAATATTATAGTACAATTTCTATGGATCCCCTCACATATAGGTGTTAAGGGCAATGAATTAGCTGATAAGTTAGCTAATGAAAAAATAAATAACCTATATTATGAACCAATACAATATAATCATACTGAAATGTACGGACTTATTATTAATATGATAAACACTATATGGCAAAATGCATGGAGCTCATCCAATAAAGGGAGAGTACTATACAATACAAAAAAAACTGTTCAAAGAAAATCACTAATACTAGGCAACACCAGGAGAGAACAAATTAAAATGAATAGGATAATGATAGGAAAAACAAAATTAGCTAATAGTTTTGGCAAATATGTAGGAACTTTCCCACACGATATTAACTGCTTTAAATGTAGACAACCAGAAGACTTAGATCATATCTTTAATAAATGTAAAAATAACCTTATACACAGAATTAAACTTAGAACCAAACTAAAATTACCAAAAACAGCAAATATATATCCTCAAATACTCGACCTAACTAAACCTAATATTCAAGCAATGGCTAAAAACATTATTGACTTTCTTATCAACACTAATTTAATTGATAAAATATAAATAATATTAAATACAACTAAAACTTAATCAAACATTAGTATCACTCATAAATATATATATAGTAAAAACTAGGTACTATAAAGTAGTCTGAAAACACAATTAGCTTGTGTCTCTGTTTGGGTTGGCTTCTGATGGGATGTATATATGAAGTTCATGGTGGGCCGTAAGCTCATAGTGATCTTTACGCAACTGCGGTTATACATTCACTCATGATAACATACTGGCAGAGCTCACCGCTATAATATAAACTCTACAATAAATTAGATTAAATAAATAATTGGCCTGTGTCTCTGTTATAATGTTTCCATGATGGGATGTGGTATAGAGTTCCTAATGAACTCTACGTAACTCACGAGCTACATTCACTCATGGTTGCAAACTGATAGAGCTCACCGCTATAAGGACACACACTAGAATTTTAAGACTGAGATATCCCCACTACAACACCTAAACAGAATAAAAGTTAATGGCAGTTGGCATTCCAAATTATCTACAACACGTGGACACATTCAGTGGAAGTGGAAACTCTTGGACAATAGAGGAAATGGAAAATTGCTGCTATCATTGACGACAGAGGAAAAGTGGGGAACCAGTCTACAAAACAGTCCTTTTCAGGGCTATGCATGTTACTAATACTGTTCATTTTCTTGGTTAATGTTCATGTTAATACTAATATTTTCTACTATTCATAATCTTATACTTGTTCGTACTAATTGTTACTATTAATTTTTCTTATTCAATGTTCATGTTAATACTAATAAAATTTATACTAATAATAATTCATGTTACTCTAAGTCGTCTTGTATTGTTTTATATGTTTGCTATTACCTCCCTTTTGTGATTCTTGAGAATGGGTGAAGGTCAGTGAAACAGTTGGGACACAGGCCCCTTCCGTATGGAAATCGCCTGGATTGGTGTACGCACGTATGGACAGCCTGGTCTATATTGTGCTTACGAACAAGTATACAACTAGGTATACCTCTATTCTTAATCCAATCTGACTCACTGGGAAGCTGATATTGAACCTTATCTCCCTCTACTTCTCAAATCTATGTCTTGTATTGTTATATGTAACTAGAAACAGAGAATTCTCACACTAGATTGGTACTAGAGAATTCCATTTGACCAACTTCCTGCTCCAACTCAAATATGATTTTTTTGGATCCACACCCAACAAAATTCATAACTTACCATAACCTATCGAGATTACACTTCTTTAGTCACTTAGACTACTTAGTGCAAAATAGTGATAGGGTGAATTGGTGAATTGCCCTCTTTAGAAGGGTTTTTTCACCGGTCCATAGGATGGTGGTAATCTTATAGTACACTTTGTACTTACTTAAGTGATACTAGTAAGAGTTAGGAAATTCGTAACCAAATATTTCCTGGACTCAATTGCACAGGTGGCTTACACACAATTGGCATAGGGCCTCCATTAATATAACTGGATTGATTGAATAAATCATCAAATCTGGTAACCTCACAAACACACGCAATGCATTCACACAAAAGTCCCTACTAGAATATATAAGGTAGTCTTACCCCAGGACTATCAGTCCCCCGCAGCACAAGGCTGCAACAGTTTAAAATATAACACCAAAACAACACACATCACAACAATATAGCACTGTGAGGTTACATTAACAAAATGGGTGTGGGACTTTCGTACTCCTTGGGTTTCTTCGTGTCCGGTGGTGCGTTCGCCTCCTCTTCGGGTGGGACGGCGGATTGCGGTTCCTTGGATGTTCTTTGCCTTGCCTTTGCCTCCTTTGCCTCTTCCGGACATGCTGCAAAATAGAGGTGTGGATTGACCTTGCCTACCTCTCATGGGCCTACATTTACATTGATAGTTACTTTTTAGTAATTCAATGTAACGCCCTATTAAGAAATCGATACTTAAATCCTCTCACAAAGAGGGGAAAACCAAATGTCCAGTGACAGACTGGATATAAAAGTTATACAAATGTCCCTAGTGGACGGTTATAACTATAAAAATCAATTAATCGTAAATCGTATCATAGTCTGGCTATACATTCAGGCGAAGACTGCAGACCGAGTAGGACGGCTTATCTGGAGCGGACGAACTGATGACGTCAAGGGGGATTGCGAAAGCATGTTTCCCGGGCTTTCACAGCTAAGGACGAACCGAGACGTTTTTACTTCTCAACTACGGAGAGAAACATCTACATATACAGCGGTGGACTAAGCAGCGGAACCATTTTGGATTTTTTATAAGTCCCTTTAACAAGTGGCAGAAATTGAAGATATGGAGAAACTGGATAGCCCACTTAAACTATTTGAAGAAGAATAATGAGGGATTTTGAAGTTGGCTGCACCTGCATCGATATACTGGAACCATACTACAACCAGCCATGGGAATCTAAGTAATATGGCGGACCTGAGGCGCGCTGACTGGTGATATCAAAATATTGAGTATCCCGCAGGTTGCCATAGGATGATATCATCAAGTCAGCGAAATCCTACCTTGGATAACCAGTGTATCGATGAATTACTGCTGTCTACTGATAAATCATCACCATCGGACTACTCGGATAAAGCAGTACAACGAAAAGATATTTGCCATTTATCTTTTCATTCGCCTGAATAATAGGGGACTCGTTTGGTTACGAGTACCCCTCTTTGAACAACTATTCCGTGGCCCTAAAAATCTAATATGACTTATATTGGTACCTCCAGCAAAATTCATAACTAAAACAAACTACCATTGACTATACTATTATATGTCGCTTAGACATTTTAATTTTCAAAATTGTTAGGGACTTATTATATGTACACTTATGTACTAGTTTTATTTGAATGATAGGACTTTAAATAATAATTCTTCAACTTAAATATTTGAATAATTGCACAGGTGGCTAACACAATATTGGATGTTAATTTGTCCATTAGTACAACTGGACTGAATTTGACCTTTAGTATGACCTTGGTTTTTCAGGTGTGGGCTGCGTCCTTTGCTGTGCTGTCTTGCTGTTGGCGTGCTCTGGTGTGTGCTGCTGTGTCAACGCCCTCCTGGACCTGGACCTTTTCCGCCTTTGCCATTTCCGACTCACCAAATTACTAGCGAAATGAGGAAACATTTCCCCTCGCTACATTACAAGCTCGATTGGATGATAGGGGTGGGTGTGTGTAGGTACCATTCCTACCCACCCCCAATATAGGCTTTCATTTCCCCTGATAGTTACTTTTTAGTAATTCAGGGGAACGCCTTAATTTATAGTGCATTTAAGCACTTTAAGGGAGGGATTAACAACCCCTCCCACCTAAATGGGTGCCGATATGGCACCTATAAAAGTTGCACAAATACCCCTAGTGGGTGGTTGCAACTATAAACAACTCAGTTCAGTCAGTCAGTCTGGCTATAAACAAATTTGGAATAAAATTAAATCCATGAAAAAAGGAATTAGCACGACTATACCAAATATCAAAGGAGCAATAACAAACATGGAAAAAGCTTCAGCGATAGCATCTCACTTTGCAGGAATGAGCAGCAACAAAAACCACACTGCAAAATTCCAAGCATATAGAGCAAAAGTGGAGAAACAGCAGTCACATCTCTTTATGGATAGAGAACCCAGAAACCCGTCTCTCAACGAACCCTTTACTAGAGAGGAATGGATAAATGCAATCAAACCAAAAAAGTCAACCTCACCAGGAGAAGACAACATGGGATACGAAATATATAAAAACATCCCAACCAACATGGAAATAGCTCTAATTGCTTTAATTAACCAATCATGGACCACGGGACAAATCCCCGAGAAATGGAAATAAGCAATAGTAGTACCAATCCCAAAAGCAGACAAGGACCCAACCGAAGTTTCATCATACAGACCCATCTCCCTTACGGACACCATATGTAAAGTAATGGAAACTATGGTTAACAACAGATTGAAACATCATTTAGAGAGTAAAAACCTTTTATCAAACAACCAGAGCGGCTTCCGGAATAATAGATCAACAATAGATCAGCTAGTCCGACTTGAATCCCAAATAAAACTAGCATTTCACAATAAAAGGAAAAAAAATCGACACTTGACCGCAATTTTTCTAGACCTTGAAAAGGCATTCGACTTGGTTTGGACAAATGGCCTTATAGCCAAACTTAACCACTACGGTATAAATGGTGAAATGCATGCCTGGATAAAACAATTTCTGTCTAATAGGCGCATCAGAGGTAGAATAGGAGATACACTCTCTGAGGAATTCCTATTGGAAAATGGCACACCTCAAGGTAGTGTCATTAGCCCTACGCTGTTCAACATTATGATTAATGATCTGGAAATCAACGTTGATCCCAAAGAAGTAGACCTCTCGCAATTTGCAGACGATAGCGGTCTATGGAAAGATGGTGATCCAACAAGTCAAAAAGTCATCAACACCCTCCAAATCAGCCTCAACAAAATTGGAACTTGGGCTGACAAATGGGGGTTCAAACTCTCAAAGGGCAAAACAAGGGGTATAATTTTTTCGCCAAATCAAAAGAAAACAGTAGAAGCACCAAAGCTATACATTCAAGGGGAGTTAATTAAATTTGAAACAACAATCAAATTCCTGGGTATGACATTTGATCAATACCTAACATGGAAGTACCACATCCAAGATCTGATCCGTAGATGCAAAAAAGACATTTCCCTCATGAAAAATATCAAAGGATTAAAATGGGGATCTAACCAAAAAACTCTTCTGATGATCTACAGGGCCCTAATTAGATCCAAACTGGACTACGGATGTCAAGTATACGCATCTGCTAAACAAAGTCTTTTGGGGAAACTAGATCAAATACAAACTACAGCACTAAGGATTTGCACAGGTACCTTGAGAAGCACCTCAAAAGAAGAATTGCAAATCATCACTGGAGAAATGCCATTATCACTTAGAAGAGATGTGCTAACTCTTAAATATGCGGTCAGAATCTCAACTCATAACGCAAATCACCCCACCAGAACAACAATTAAAAATTGCAACAAAGCCTTTAGCAAGAGGTTAGTACCATCCCAACCTTCCGGGAAAAGGATTCACACCTTAAGCAAAGAACTAAGCATTAACAGCCTTCAAGCTGTTCAAATCGCCTATCCGGACAATACTCCCTGGATGAACATACCAATAAACATTAACTTTGAAGCCACAACATTTGGACCTAAAGAATCAATGGCGAACGAAATAAGAACAAAAATTCTCAATAACTTAGAAGTCAACTACAAGGATTATACCAAATTATACACTGATGGATCCAAATCAACAGATCCAGATAGAACAGCTGCAGCAGTCACCATTCCAGAGTTAAATATAACAATAGGGAGGCGACTCCCGGACCAATGTTCCATCTACACCACGGAATTTTGGGCTATCTTAGAGGCACTGAATCTAATCAAAATTAATAAATTTCCCAAATCACTCATCATCAGTGATTCTTTAAGTGTCCTAAAAACACTTGAATCTGGATGTTCAAAAGGGCGTGGCAACTATCAAAAGCTAAGTAGGCTAACTGTCAATGATCTTGCTAACTTTAACCAAACAATTGAATTTATGTGGGTCCCATCTCATATAGATCTGTTTGGAAACAATCAAGCTGACCGTGCTGCAAAAAACAGCCTCAACAACGTGGAAATTGAATATATAGAGTACTCGGTAACAGAATTATATAATGTCATTACCAAAAGAATCATGTCAAAATGGCAACAAAAATGGGATTCAAGCCAGAAAGGACGTAAACTATACTCTATCCAAAACCAAGTATCCAGGAATATTATTGGAGCAGAGATTAAACATACACATCTCGAAAGAATCTTCAATCGCATCAAAACAGGAAAAACTCTACTAGCCGGAAGTATGGGCAAATACAGTAAATCCAACCCTGGAAGAAATACTTCTTGCCAATCTTGCAATCAATTAGAAGATCTATCACATGTTTTTAATGTGTGCCCAGCATATAGAGTAGCAAGAAATAAACTTGCAAGCTCTCTTATTAAAATAGGCTCGAGCACAACCTACCCATCATTTCTTAGTATCACAAACCCTAATCCCAACCTAACTGCAGAACTGATCCTATTATTCCTCCGGGAAATAGACAAGTCTGACAGTATTTAATACTGCACCCCATTCCAATTGTCCCTACCCAACCACTTATTTGTAAATGCCGGACGACAATTATACTAAATTATATTCGGGGGATTAAATTATTGGGTATATCACCTTCCTTCCAATGCAGTCTCGTTCCGCCTTTGCCTCTTCTGCTTCCGACGGCTGGTATCAATTAATTAGCATAACATTGTGCAATAATGCGTGGGGACGTGGCACTATTCCGTCCCCCGAAACAATTAATTAGCCCTTTTGGGGCATTAAACAGACGTAAATGCCCAATGGGCGAAAACGTCTTAAATCCAATTAATCAATCAATCAGTCTGGCTATACATCATCATCATCATTCAGGCAGTGAACACGGAGCAGGCAGGACCGGGACAGCAGCTATACAGTGTGAAAGCATGGGATACAGCGAGATAACTACTACCATTTAGGAGTGCTAAAATAAAACGCACCCATACGAGTAGTAAGGAGCATTAGTATCGAGTTTATCTCTACTATTAGACTTCACCACTGATATTCCAGCCACCAGAAGATAGCTTGCTGTAAAATCCATACAAAGCTGAACAAGAAATGGCGCCACGTGGAGAACCAAGATGGCCGTCCAGACACGAGGCTGAAACAGCGTCACTATTGTTTGGACGAAAATGGAGGGGACACACGTGGAGTAAGAAACGTTTCGACAACCAGTGTTAAGCAGAGTAGAAGATACAAACTAACCAGACAGCAGGGATAACAGGAGGCCGCATAAGAAACTCTGTGGCTACCACCTACTGCACCCCGAAGACAGCCTGCGGAGCAAGATGTGATAATTTCACATTGCCATTTCACTTGCCTGAATAATAGGGGGCTCATTTGGTTACGAGTACCCCTTTTCGAACAACTTTCCGTGGCCCTAATAACACTAATTAGACCTTATTGGTATTGCCTCCGGCAAAATTCAAGACCAAAAATTACCTACCATTGACTACACTATTATATGTCGTTTAGACATTTTAATTTCTAAATTTGTTAGGGACTTATTTTATGTACGCTTATGTACTTCATTTTTAGAACAATAGGATGATAAATAATAATTCTTCAACTTATATATTTGATTAATTGCATAGGTGGCTAACACAATATTGGATTTTAAGCTGTCCATTAGTATAACTGGACTGAATTTGAAATAAGTATGACCCTTTTTTTTTTTTTTTTTTTTTTTTTTTTTTTTTTTTTTTTTTTTTAATGGTTTAACGCCATTTTTCAGCACAATATAGGCTATACATGGCGGCCAGTATTATTGGTGGAGGAAGAACCCGGACAAACCCCGGAAAGAACTACCGACCCACGAGAAGCTACTGGCAAGCTTTCTCACATAACTACATTTGCCGAATCTTAGACTCAAACACACGCAGACAGAGGAGTATGACCCTTTCGTTTCAGGTGTGGACTGCGTTCGTGGCCTTGCTGTCTTGCTGTTTGTGTGCTCTGGTGTGTGTTGCTGTGTCGTCGCCCTCCTGGACCTGGGCCCTTGCCGCCTTTTCTGCGTCCGACTCATTAATTACTAGCGAAATGAGAAAACATTTTCCCTCGCTACCAACGTTTACTTCCGATTGGTTTGATAGGGGTGGGTGTGTGTAGGTACTATTCCTACCCACCCCATGGGCTTTCATTTCTCCCGATAGTTACTTTTTAGTAATTCGGGAGAACGCCCTATTTAAAATATAGTGCATGTAAGCACTATAAACCCTGAGGGGGGGGGGGGAGTAGCGACCCCCCCCCCCCAAGGGACATTAAATGGCCACCGATATGGTGGCTATAAAAGTTATACATATGTCCCTAGTGGACGGCTATAACTATAAAAAAAAACAATTACGTACAGTCTGGCTATATCATGATCATCCATTCAGGCGAAGACTGCGGACCAAGTAAGACGGCTTTTCCAGAGCTGGCGACCTGGTGACGTCACAGTGCTATTGCGAAAGCATGAATCCCGGGCTTAACAGTTAAGGATGTACGCTGTTATGTTATCCCGTCACAGCAATGGAATGTAACATCAACTAGTATAGCGGCGAATTACACAGCGGACTCAAAGAAGAAATTTCGTAACTCCCGACTTGTTCGTGGCTGAAATGGAAACAGCGAGAATACTGTGTAGCAGCGACCTCGACTTTCTCAACGCAGAATCAACATAAGTCCCGAACTTGAATTGTGGCAGGGGATTTAGCGAGGGGAGAATAGTGGCCGTTTTTTCATCAAAATACAAGGAGAAGAATACTGGATGCTGTAGCTGTTTGACTGCTGCTTTATCATACTTTTGAGACCATATTGTAACCTGCCATGGATATTTAAACAATATGGCGGACCTTGGGCGCGCTGACTGGCGATATCAGAATAGGAGTGAGATTGTCCCACAGGACTGCACGAGGACATAGGATGATATCGTTAAGTCAGCGAAACTCTACCCTTGATACTCAGAAGTGTGATACGATTTCAGCTTCCATGCGGATACAGTGACCACCACCAGTACTACAAGGAATGCAGTCGCATAATGAAAAGATTTTCATTGTCTTTGCCTGAATAATAGGGGACTCATTTGGTTACGAGTACCCCTCTTTGAACAACTTTCCGTGGCCCTAAAAAGCTAATTTGACCTTATTGGTACCGCCTCCAACAAAATTCAAGACCAAAATTACCTACCATTGACTACACTATTATATGTCGCTTAGACATTTTTAATTTTCTAAATTTGTTAGGGACTTATTATATGTACGCTTATGTACTAGTTTTATTTGAATGATAGGACTCTAAATAATAATTCTTCAACTTAAATATTTGAATAATTGCACAGGTGGCTAACACATTATTGGATATTAATTTGTCCATTAGTACAACTGGACTGAATTTGACCTTTAGTATGACCTTGTCGTTTCAGGTGTGGACTGCGTCCTTTGCTGTGCTGTCTTGCTGTTTGCGTGCTCTGGTGTGTGCTGCTGTGTCGACGCCCTCCTGGACCTGGGCCCTTTCCGCCTTTGCCGTTTCCGACTCACCAAATTACTAGCGAAATGAGAAAGCATTTTCCCTCGCTACCAACGTTTACTTCCGATTGGTTTGTTAGGGGTGGGTGTGTGTAGGTACTATTCCTACCCACCCCATGGGCTTTCATTTCTCCCGATAGTTACTTTTTAGTAATTCGGGAGAACGCCCTATTTAAAATATAGTGCATTTAAGCACTATAAATCCTGAGGGGGGGGGGGAGTAGCGACCCTCCCCAAGGGACCTTAAATGGCCACCTATATGGTGGCTATAAAAGTTGCCCATATGCCCCTAGAGGGCGGTGGCAACTATAAAACACCCATAGTCAGTCAGTCAGTCTGGCTATCATGATTCATCATCAACATTCAGCAAGAGGACACAGACCGAGTAGGACGGCTTCACTGGAGCTAGGACCTGGTGACGTCACAATAGGAGTGCCGCCAAAACATGGAATGGACCGCCATGTTTGCATGATGATATCCCGGGTTTTTGCCAAGGACGAATTGTGTGATGTCACCCCGTCTTTCTCCAGCAAAGAAAAATCTCAGCCGTAGCATAGTAACGAGTACAAGAGACCCGAAATGGAAACAGCATAAGTCCCAAATAACTTCGCGGCAGTTGTGGAAATGGAGGGTTATTCTGGGCTTGGAAAGCAGCAGCTGCCACAGTGGACTTAATATCGACGTTTCGTAACTCCCGAACCAGTTTTGTGGCAGAAACGAAAATAGAGAGGACATCAAGGTAGCTACCCGTACTAACTACGACCGAAGACAAAACATGACCGCCGTGAATGTAAGGACTAACAAGCATGGCGGCCATCCACCAGACCATGAGGAGCCTTACAGTGAAATGGTTTTCATTGTTACAGTCATTTTGCCGAATAATAGGGTACTCATTTGGTATCGAGTAGCCCTCTTTGACTAACTTTATGGCCCTGAAAGGAATAATTTGACCTTATTGGCACTGCTGCAACAAAATTTATAACCAATATCCCCTACCATTGACTACACTTTTATGTGTCGCTCAGACACTTTAGTTTAAATACAATAGGGACTTACGTATGTACACTGTAGTACTAGTCCCTATTTTTTATAGGATGTTAATTAATATTTTTAACCCAGATATTTGGTAAATTGCACAGGTGGCTTACACATTATTGGTTGTTAGGCTGTCCATTAGTACAACTGGACTGAATTTGACATACAGGTGCGTGCTTGAGTTTTCGTCACCTTTTCTCCCTGCTGCCGTAATTTCTCGTGCTTGCACGACCACATTACGCCGACATAAGCGATATGAGAAAACTAATTTTCTCTCGCTTTACTGCTATTGCAGACCAGTAGTTAACAGAATGAGAGGGGTGGGTGTGTGTAGGTTCCATTCCTACCCACCTCATGGCCTTACATTCGCCCAGTGACAGTTAAAACACTGGTCCCGTGGCGACGGCCAAAGTAAATAGCACTCTATGAGCGCATAAACGCCTGCAGGGGATGTGGCACAATTCCTTCCCCTCAGGATAAAGTAAATAACCCTTTTTAAGGGATAAAACAGTGTGAAGAGCCTACGGGACGATGCACTTTAAACAAATAATGTCAGTCAGTCAGTCTGGCTACCGGATATCATTCACATCATTCATTCATGATTCAGGCAGTGAACACGGAGCAGGCAGGATCGGGACAGCAGCTATACAGTGTGAAAGCATGGGATACAGCGAGATAACTACTACCAATTAGGAGTGCTAAAATAAAATGCACCCATACGAGTAGTAAGGAGCATTAGTATCGAGTTTATCTCTACTATTAGACTTCACCACTGATATTCCAGCCACCAGAAGATAGCTTGCTGTAAAATCCATACAAAGCTGAACAAGAAATGGCGCCACGTGGAGAACCAAGATGGCCGTCCAGACACGAGGCTGAAACAGCGTCACTATTGTTTGGACGAAAATGGAGGGGACACACGTGGAGTAAGAAACGTTTCGACAACCAGTGTTAAGCAGAGTAGAAGATATAAATTAACCAGACAGCAGGGATAACAGGAGGCGCATGAGAAACTCTGTGGCTACCACCTACTGCACCCCGAAGACAGCCTGCGGAGCAAGATGTGATAATTTCACATTGCCATTTCACTTGCCTGAATAATAGGGGGCTCATTTGGTTACGAGTACCCCTTTTCGAACAACTTTCCGTGGCCCTAAAAACACTAATTAGACCTTATTGGTATTGCCTCCGGCAAAATTCAAGACCAAAAATTACCTACCATTGACTACACTATTATATGTCGTTTAGACATTTTAATTTCTAAATTTGTTAGGGACTTATTTTATGTACGCTTATGTACTAGATTTTTAGAACAATAGGATGATAAATAATAATTCTTCAACTTATATATTTGATTAATTGCATAGGTGGCTAACACAATATTGGATTTTAAGCTGTCCATTAGTATAACTGGACTGAATTTGAAATAAGTATGACCCTTTCGTTTCAGGTGTGGACTGCGTTCGTGGCCTTGCTGTCTTGCTGTTCGCGTGCTCTGGTGTGTGTTGCTGTGTCGTCGCCCTCCTGGACCTGGGCCCTTGCCGCCTTTTCTGCGTCCGACTCATTAATTACTAGCGAAATGAGAAAACATTTTCCCTCGCTACCAACGTTTACTTCCGATTGGTTTGATAGGGATGGGTGTGTGTAGGTACTATTCCTACCCACCCCATGGGCTTTCATTTCTCCCGATAGTTACTTTTTAGTAATTCGGGAGAACGCCTTATTTAAAATATAGTGCATGTAAGCACTGTAAATCCTGAGGGGGGGGGGGAGAGTAGCGACCCCCCCCCCCAAGGGACATTAAATGGCCACCGATATGGTGGCTATAAAAGTTATACATATGTCCCTAGTGGACGGCTATAACTGTAAAAAACCCAATTACGTTACAGTCTGGCTACCCATCGTTGGTGCATCAAAGAAGATGAGCAGAGTTCAAAAGTTAAGAGAGCTTCAAATGCATCTGGAGAATGCTAGACGTCTCCTGGACGAGCTGGCAATGGAGGCCGAAGAAGAAGAGACCAGAATTAAAGAAGAGAAGAAGAGTAAAAAGAAAGAAGAGGAGAAGGAAATGAAAATGTCAATTTTGCCTCACCGCATGATGAGGCAAACTAGTGAAGTCAAGCCCATGGTGAGGACACCTTCACCAGAACCAGTTCGTCCACTACAGGCACAGCCCCCACCGCAACAACCACAGCCTCGGCCGCAACAACTTCAGCCGCATCCACGGTTACGGAATAGAGGAATAAATGAAGAGACTTTCACTATCCCTCAAACAGAAGATTGGGATAGTGAAGCCACTCATTCTCCCTCTGCGCTCCCAATCACAAGAGTGAATTGGGAGAATGATTGGAGTAGGAGATGTGTGTGTGGGGCTAGACCTGGGAGATGCCAGCATTAACCAGGTGCATTTTGAAGTTTAAAAAAACAGTCCTTCTCAGGGCTACCCAAATAACAAGAAAAGAATTACTATGTCAATTGCAGCAGCAGAAGGGGTGAATCAGACAACATTTTTAGACAAGTTTTCACTGAAATCACGCTTAAAAACAATGAAACCAATGACATCAGGCCCCAATGTGTGTGTGAATCTGATATCGTTTCATGGATTAGGATCAAATAAAAAAAACAACATTTTCAATGAAATCAGGTCCAAAAAAAATCAATGAAATTAATGAAATCCTCCATCGATTTTTTTGGGAAAAAGGGATTACAACGTCGTTGTCACTCACCCTCTCTGCTGCTAGAACTTTCAGTTTGGGTTAACCGAATATTTGATCCAGTCCGATACGATATCGTGTTCCAGACCTTGTCTGGGGGACGAAAATCACTACGATTTCACAAATAGACTAATTTGTAAAACCTCCTCTTGTAAATCAATCAGATTATTAGACTGGTCAGTGAGTTTGAAATTAATTCTGGTTAATGAATTATTATGACATCGCATATAGACTGGATTCACCGGGGACTCAATTATTAAAAACCCTGGAGGAGCTATTGGTGCAAATGAATACAAAATATATCCCTGCTGAGCTTGATTTGATCGTTCTAAATTTATTTGATAGCTTCCTTCGATCACATCACACACTAAATTGAGCGCAATCACCGTTGAAATATTCACATTGAACGGAGCAATATGCCTGCCACCACCATCTGGGTCATTATTATGGGTCAGGATTTTTATTTCCGGTGATGTTGCTTTTTTCCATGCATCATGAATTATTTTAAAACCGACATCGATGGCGTCACTGAGAGATTTTTGTAGTTCTAAGATATTATATCCTGGTAGTTTGAATGTGGGGATATCTTCTACGCGTATATTATACTTCGTTGCGAATGTTGTTCTCGATAGGGGGATATTGTCATCTAATATACCCTGAATAATTTGTGAATGAAATGTTTCCATGTCATTGATGATTTTGTTACATGTTTCTACAACGCTGATAAATTCGTCTCGGGTGAGAGTACCGGATTTAAGGGATATTAACAACAACGAAATATCGTTATTGAACGCTCTGAAATTTTCAGTGGTTTTACCCTGTAGAAGTGTGTGGTATCTTTTATTAGTGACGGTATCTATCGTTTCAAGAAAAAAATTCAATTTGTCATAATCTCTATAACTCTTTACTGGATTATCAGATTTTATCCTGTCTTTGACATAATCAGTTTTTTTTTGGTTCTGGTAAATCAACGGGTTTTTCCCGGGGTGGGATTTCAGGCCCTCCTAGTACGGTTCTAATAGAACTTTGATAGATATCTACGACATAACCCTCTGTGCTTATTTCAATGGCAGATGATAGTGTTGGTTCATGAACTGTTATATCTATTTTTGACTCTACTCCAGTAATCGATTTTATTCTACGCGCGAATTCATTATTGATTTGTTCGATTTGGTATAATCCGGTTGGTATGGAAACAACATTCCAGTCTGGGGTACCGTCTGGTTTATTCTTATTTGCAAATACCAGGGAATTATTCGGTTGTTGACCACCAAATGATTTTGATCTGATATTAGGCCAACTGTGGTATACTCGTAATTTTGCTAGCGCTATCTCCTTCACTGGGACAGGAGAGGGGAAATTCACACTGAATTCTGGATTCGTTGAGGTTATTGAGATCATGCTTGTTTGTACTGGGTTTGTGTTCTCCACTATTTGTTGAAGTAATTCCATCTGTGTTGTCATTGTTATTATATTCATGATGTATTTCTAATTTTGACATCGCAGAATCATATATATCTACCATCGCTGAAAACTCACTCTCTGATATAATTGTATCATCGAGCGATGACGATATCAATGAGGATAATTGCGAGTATGCAGTGGACACAACATGAAATTGAATTATGTAGTCTTGTAGTTTCCGTTGGCTGCATGATGATATTTTTTTTGTGATTATTGAAATAATTCCAGCGATTGTTGTTGCCGCAGAAATGCAAATTGGAACAGCTATCGGAGCCATCATTGTCACTGAAGACAGTATAATACCGGCTCCGGTGATTACACCACTCACTGAATACACAGTAACATCAATTGCGGTAATTCTCCTGCGATATTTTTTAATTTTCAATTCATACTCCTCAGACAGGGTTTTGAGTCTAGTTTGATATTCTCTGACCTGATCATAGCGATATTGCGATGATGAAATCATTTTTTATTTTAACAACGCTAGTGTTTTCAATTGTGAAATCCTTTCAATTTATTTACTTAAATCCGCTACGAATTCCACATACCATGATACCGGAGTTTTAGCCAAATGTTTATCAGTAGATGTGATTGTGAACTTTTCAGTTGTATTCTTGTCGATGATCGTTGAAATCGTCTTATTGACCCCAGATGAACTGGACGATGAAATATTAAATTGAGACAATGGTGTTACTAGTGTTAATCGATAAATACCCTTAACGGTTGCAGTGATATCTAATTTGTTGTTTGTAGGTGACCACTCAAATGATCCGTGTTGGATTGTATATACTATGTTGTTAGTTTTCTCATGAGGAATTTTTGTTTTTTCAATAACTGTTATCATCCTCGAAAAGTCACCTTTGACGGCTTCGATGAAAGTTTTCGTCTCATCGATGGATTTTTTAATATCAGGGAGTTTTAGTTCAATTTTATCTAACGGGGTTCCAATAAATTTATCAATGATATTTCTACGAAATGCGGTAAACTGTTTTCCGTTTTCTTCAATTCTAGATTCAAGTGTTGTTAGTACAACCACAGAATTGTTTAACTCATCGTTGAGAATTTTTAATCGATCTGTAATCGTCGAAACGAGTACCCCCGGTTTGAGTTTACCCTGATCGGAAAATAGCGCAACGGTGTTCTCGATTGCGTTTTGTTGTTTAACTAAAATATCATCCAGAGAAATATTACTAGATTTCAATTTACCCTGATCGGAAAATAACGCAACGGTGTTCTCGATTGCGTTTTGTTGTTTAACTAAAATATCATCCAGAGAAATATTACTAGATTTCAATTTACCCTGGCGATCTTGAAATACAACTATTTCATTGGGTTCAACACTTTCTAAATTCAACGTCTCAGCTATTTCATCTTTAATTTTTTTTGTTATATCCTTGATAGAATCAGGGGTTGCAGTGCCATCGGGTTTGGGTTTCAAAGATCTCCCCCAAATATCAATCATGTTATTGTAAAACTCTTTCTCTCTCTAAAAAGCGATTGCTGGTGTAGTCATTTACGACAATATGAGGTGGTTTTCTAGATGCTGAAATAGCATCAAGGACATTTAATACTTCACTGCCGCATATTGGTGGGTCATTGATTTGTTGTGTTGGTAGCGTAGAATACCAAGTCTTCATTGGAAATTGTTTTATGTAACGCATAAATTCTTTTGGTGGGGCTAATCCATATGAATCAAAATAGACAATCCCACGTGGATCAATAGCGTATGCAACCCAGTGAGTTCTAGGTCCGGTGCTGTTATCGAGATTAATAATACCTGTTTCAGTTTTGTTTGGTTGATGTGGTAATTGATCTTTCATAAAAACACCTCTGAAATTTTTAATCACTAGTTTTTTAGCCGCATCCATTAAATCAAAATTGGACATGGGAACCATAGACTCCTCAATTAATAAACCGTTCCTGGTAGTCTCAGGCCTGATCCGTGAACGGATCTCCCGCTGTACCATGAATACGGGGTTCCTGGTAGTCTTAGACCCTTTCCGCTGTACCACGAATACGGGGTTCCTGGTAGTCTTAGACCCAATCCGTGAACGGATCGTCCCTTTTTTTTTTATCCCTTCCCAGTTGCCTTCTTAAGTGCCATTCCTGCTGCAGTACCAACGGCTCCTAACGCCGCTGCTTTAGCCACCGCTGGGGCTGCTGCTGCTGCAATCAATGCTGGTATTGCAGCTAACAACGGGAATATACCGCCTGTTTTAATCATATTTTTGATAGCAGCCGCAGAAAGAGTAATCTGGACACCTTTTTTGGCTGCAAGTGCATCATTGAAATGTTTCACCTGACGAGTTGTCAGCGATAATTTATTTGCACCACCAGTCATTTGATTAGGTTTCAACGTGATTGTGGTTCCACATTTTTTAGCCGATTCTGATTGCAATTTTTTGATTTGACCAGGAGTTAACGCAACACTAATAACACTATATGACATTATACATAATAGATTGATTCTAATTCAATGAAAAATCGAGAAAAATCGTTCAAAGATTTTCTACTGGGGCATCTACCACTCTCATTCTTCCACCAACACCTTCGAGTAGCATTGATTTATCACTGAGAATGACAGCAACCGCTCTATAATCAGCAATAGTACCACGAGTCACATTAGCTCTAAAGTGTATATCAACAACTGACTGTCTTGTCAAATCGAGATGTTCCAGTGAGAAGTAATAGATCGGATACAGATTTTTAAAATCATATTGTGATATTTGCAAACCAGTATCCACATTTTGATCGCGTGCCATAAATGACAACAGACGATGATAAACTCGTGCAATATGATTTTCTGTGTAATTAAGTTGTATATCCTCGGATGGTTCCTGCTGGCCGTTTATTCTCAGTGAGACGTCTTTCACACCTAATTGATCAAATATCATATGACTGGAGAGTTGATTACTAACTCGTGCGTTATCCTGTAACGCTACGAATATATGACGTGGCGCAGAAACGCCTTGTTTTGATGCTAGGTTCCAAGTGAATAACCCGTTGATATTTGATTGCTTCACATCTGTACTCACGGTTAGCCAACTCAACAACGACTTTCCTCCTTGATCCATAAATGATAGTAATCGTTCTTCTGCGGTGATTGCTGGAGTCAACACTGGCATCCACAATGATATTTTTGTTAAATTGACTCTACCGGCATCAGCATTGGGGGCTGCAGCATCTGCTGGAATCCTCCAAATTGCATCATTATCATCACTTTTTCGTACAAGCGATACTGTATGCTTCGCCCCGTAGATAACCTTTCTGACGTTTCTACAGAATCCAAATATGTGATGCAATGGAATCGCGCATGAAAATGATTTACGCTCTCCTTGCAACATTGCGTTTCGTGTTGCAGCTCCTAGATTGAAATTAGCATCGTTGTTTATAATCATATTCTCGACATCAGAATCACTATTATCACGTTTTTTTGGTCATCTTACAACAAATGGATTTCCTCCAGCGGTATTCTTACCATCTTTTGCAAACATCATAGAAGGTCCTGCTGATCTTGAATAATCATCAGAATATCTCGCTAACCCTATGATTGTTGTAGCCACATCAACATCACGATCTATGGACTCAATTTCTTTTCCATCAATGAGATATCTAGCACTCTCAAATAGCGCCATAATACCATTATTGACAAAACCGACTTGAGTACCAGCTGGATACGGTGCTGGTACAGTAGGAGTATCAGCAGCTGTTACAATTTCTCCTTCTACTTCAATAAATGCTTCACAGGGTAAAAAGTATTTACTGGTATCATGGACTTGAAGATCAATTCTTGCTCGACTATTTGAGTTTATGGCATGATAGGCGTAATATTGATAATCGCGTACAGAATCATTCTTGGGGACTGGGGCATCTATATCAAATGCTGGATCAGGTGACCTTTTGAACATTTTATTCTATTTATCAGAGTCTAAATCGTGATTTTCATCGTGAAAAACGCTAGCGTGAAAATCCATAGGATTTCATCGACGTGGTTTTTTAAAGCCACTTCCCGCTTACATGTTTGCAATATTGCTTTGGTCCCCTTGATTTACCATCGACGCTAGTTTTTCATCTACTGCGTTATTTATAATTTTACTAACACTTGCAGGCATTTCTTCTGTAGACGGTAACGGTTTCTTTTTTCGTGATTTTACTAATGATGTTATATTATCCTTCGCAGTTGAAAACGTTTTCCCGGCAAGATCTCCAACAGTACTAATACCCTTATCACGAATAACATCAATGGCTTTCATTGATAATTGTTTAGCTAACGGCATCACTTTTGGGGCCATTCTTGAAAAGAATCCTAAAATGGTATTGCCGAGGCCATCTCCATAGTATGCTTTATAAACTGGAAACCGTGAATTAACTACATAGACGAGGGTTGGTTTATCATGATTGTAGTGTACGATCATTATTATAAAAACAATAGTGTTTTCAATTGTTATTTAATCACTATGATACCCATTTGCTAACTCGTCAATGAAATCTCGATATGTTTTGATATCCATGATACCGCCGGCAAATAACCGTCTACAGATATCAGCTGCTTCATTAATTATTTCCGGTGAATTATTTCCAGCTCGGAATCCTCCTACAAGAACATCTAATCGTGATATATCATTGATAACACTATCAGGACAAGTGTTTCCAATCCTTGGATTTTGCAGTTCACTTCCGCTATAACCAGCTGCTTCATCTAGTTTTTCTAAACCCGTTTCTTGTAAATAATCATCATCATCATCATCATCAGGTGGTAGTTGTTGTTTTTTAGGAGAGAAAGATATTTTCTTTGCAGGCTGCTGTCGCTTTCTTTGCAATCTTGGTTGTTTAAACTCTTCGTATTGATTATACACTAGACTCACCGCATCGATATATTCGATGTATGATGCACTATCTGTCTTAATTTTACTTTTTTTAGTTTTGATTTTGTAGAATATATCAGCCCAATGAGCGAAATTCTTAACAAACTTATTATGTTCTGGTTTCAACCATTTTTTTCTGTTTTCATAAGACGTAACAACAAGCGCAGGAATTTTTGTTGGATCAGTCTTATCAATTTCTGCTAACCCTTCCTCGTTAAATCTCACGCGTAAATCATCTACTGTTCTCTTTGATTCCATTTGTTTTGTTTGTTCAGTTTTCGCTGCTATTTTTTCGAGTTCACCAATAACAGATTTTCCCGTCTCGGGACCATCTCCCAGTAAAGCACGCTCTACCGCTTTCGTTGCTGTGGTTACTGGTTTAAACAACTCTTCAGACCCCAGAGCAAAATCAGTTTGTAAACTCTGTCGTTGTTGCAGTTTATTCCGTACAGAGTCACGAATTGGTACAAATCTCTTAATTGCATCTAATCGTTCACGAGCCAATCGGGTTGTTAATGCCTCATTGACCATTATTTGAAATCAGAAACCATTTTTCAATTGCAAAACACTTGACATGTCAGATGATTTTTGATACGGTCATGGAAGTGTTATTTCATCGTGAGACACCTTCTATCAGGTGTGGCGAAAGTATCAAAATTGTATATAAATAAAATAATACTGATAGTTTCGCCATCAATGACATGTCGGATGATTTTTGATACGGTCATGGAAGTGTTATTTGATTGTTTTGACAGCTCTATCAATGATGGAGCAAGTCACATAATTGTATATAAAATAAATAATACTGTGAGTTGCTCCATTCTATTTTGATCAATCTGACATATCGTCCATCGATTTTTGACATTCCCGTTGAGGGTCGGCTAAAAAAAATGAAGGTCGATGATAAAATGGTCGGGCAATCAATGGTCGGGTAATCAATTTTCCTGAATTAATGCTCGTAGGTTTCTAATTTTAGAGTTGACTTCTTTTTTCAATTTGTATTCGTTACCTAATTCTTTTCGTATTCCTTCTACGATAGCATACAACGGGACGAACACACTGATGTCACTGGAAAATGAAAGAGAGTCTTTAATAGAATTCTGAATTCTTTTGATGAGTGCATATTTCTTGGGTAGCATATATTTGTTAGTGCTAACCCCGTATTCAATATCCTGAAAATCAGACACAATTTGATCAGGATTTAATCCATCTGATAGTTTGATATCCTGATTTTTCAATTTTGCTATTTCAACTATGATGCTATTCATGTTTTCAGAATTCATTATTCTATAATATGACATATCTCTAATTGAAAAATATGACGCATTAGACATAACTAAATTGAACTTTTTGTCCGTTCTTTTTTGAAATAGCCGTCTTGGTTATCCCCTCTGCAACGAATCGTACTGAAGTTCTACAAATATTGAAATACTTACCGGCTTCATATAATGATTGAAATATTTTCTCTTCGTTAGTTATTGTATTCAAAGATTTCACTGGTCTTGCTTTTGAACAAGTGTCAGTCCTTCCTCGTTTGGAATTCTCACTCTGTGTGATTGCTTGCAGATTGGATAAAGAATTGTTCCTTGGATTAGAATCAATGTGATCAATAACAAAACCATCTTTGATCAATCCATTAAAACATTCAAATACGAAACGATGATTGCGAAATGTCTTCCTTCCAACATTAAACACCAAATACCCCATACCATTATCCCACCCAATTGGGTTCTTCAGTCTACAGTGTCTTACAACACCATCACTGGATGCTTCGTAATTTTTAATCACTGGGTGTAGTATGAATTCTTGGGTCATTATATACTACACTATTTGTCTAATTCAATGACTGACCCATTTTGCAGTGATTGATTATACATAAATCTTTCATTTAGACACCTGTTTTTAATATAGCATGAAGGAGTTCAAGAGATTGACTTCGAAAAATGCTAAATTCAATACCGATAGAGAGTTCAAGAGATTATTGAAAATCAATCCTAGATTTAATCTCGATAGACCAAAAAAACGTGTAGTAGACGGAAACATGAAAGAGTTTAAGAGATTATTGAAAATCAATCCTAGATTTAATCTCGATAGACCCAAAAAACGTGTAGTAAACAGAAACAAACGTAACAAACGTCCAAGAGACGGAAACATGAAGGAGTTTAAGAGATTATTGAAAATCAATCCTAGATTTAATCTCGATAGACCCAAAAAACGTAACAAACGTCCAATAGACGGAAATATGAAAGAGTTTAAGAGATTATTAAAAATCAATCCTAGATTTAATCGCGATAGACCCAAAAAACGTAACAAACGTCCAAGAGACGGAAACATGAGATCACCATGGAAAGATGTTCAATTCAATCTTGATATAGTTTCTAATACACCCAAGAATAAAATTCTTGATAAACCCATCAGAGACTGTTTTAATGAATTCAAGCGTGATGGAGCATCTTATTGCTGGTCAACATTTCGAATTGATGGTGTTGTTGACGCTACCATGAATGATGAAAAAGCAGCAGTGATCATTTCACGTATTGGGGAAAAAAGTCATTTTTTCCGAATCAAATTCATTATCCGTGAGGATGGCAAATGGATTATTAGGGATAAATTTGAACCCATTCTCAGGGGCAAAAAAACTGTCACCGTGAATCAGGATTCCAAACCAGGAATTTTGACTGGAATTGATAAACCCTACTACGAAAGATCTTATCCTGTCACAGCAGTTGTTTACGGGATCTATCCGCTCAATGAAAAACCTGATATTTCAAAACTAGCACCCATGAAATATTCGACAGGGCTAAATTGTGTAGCAGAACGAATAATAGAACACTTCACAAATGCGTCCCGGGGAAATAAACTAACTGATCTAAGACGAAAAAAAATAACCGAGTGGGAGTTCACGGTAAAAGAGCATGGAGCAACAATTCAGGATATAACTAAATTAGAAAAATCATTAAGATTTCCAATATCGGTAAGGACAATCACCGGAGAAGTATTATACGAATCGAAATATAAATCACAGGGAACCCCCATTGAAATTATTGATCATAACGCACACGCGTGGTCATCTGCAGTAACAATATTCCCACGGGATAGAACCGTAAAATATCTATCCCAAACCGAAGAGTTTTTTTCAGAGCAGAAATTATTTGATGCTATTTACCATTTGAGTAAAAACGATCCTGTGTCAGTGTGGCTATTTCATAGTACTTCAGACGAAGAATGCAAATTTGATCAGTTTGTAAGGCCTAACGGAGATTTATACCGTACTGAAGAGCTGCAGAATCAAATGAAACAACTAGCTAGTGAGTTTTCTGGGGACGGGGAAGACAACGATCAATTATTAGCAAACTGTTTCACAGTACCATCCATTGCAGCACATTTTGCTAGAAAGAAAAACGCGTGGAAACCAACACGAAGTGAGTTCTTATCAGATGTCAAATTGTCCTGTCTTGAATACAGCCACGGCGGATTATGGAACACAAAATACACCGCTGATACCGTTATTTCCGTTGATATGATTGCGTGTTATCCAGGAAGTTTTCTTGGGTATGGAGAGTGTGAGAAATATTTCAAACGATTTGGACACCCTACACACGAAATGACCCGTGTTGTTATTAATGGACCCCTTCCTGATTTTGATTTAACCGGATTCGCTTGTGTAGTATCATTTGAAATGGCTACAGGACTTCATCCGTGTAGTTATCTTTGGATTGGTAAACACATGTCTGAAAAACACTGGATGCCAATAGTGTTATTACGGTATATGCTTGATTGTAAGATGTTAAAATCATTAATTGTCAGTGAAGCAATTATATCCTATCGGGCACAGAAATCAGTCTGGTTACCCCAACCTGATCTAGAAAAAATAATTAGCGAAGAGCGAAAACTGTTTCCTGATTTTAATGAACAACAAATCATGGATTGGTCCCAACACTTATTTGAAATCAGAAACAATGAAGCAAAAAATCTTGGACGAAGAATAATCGGTAAATTTACCCAAGGTGGCAAAGATGATAATACGAAATATTCTTCACGATTGATTATAGACAACGCTGAATACGATTTTGTAATCGCGGATCTAACGAATAGGGGCCTATATGTCAATCGTAAGGACGCATTTCTGTCCGATGGAACCAAATTGGGTACAATTGTTACCTACAATGATGGATACCATCCGCAGTACACACATTTGAGAGCTTCTATGCTCGGTTATGCTTCTATCAATCTATTTTCAATGATCAATAGATTTCCTACCACCGCAGTTAGAGTTGCTACTGATTCATTTTACATAAATAGCAAAATGGCTGATTTTAAGGCTACTGGCAACGAGAAATGGGGATCATGGAGAATTAAGAAAGAAATGATTCATGATTATATTCAATCAGAAGATGTTACCATTGAAAATAATTACTTAGAAAGCAATCAGTGTTCAGAATTTTCTAGTGCACTACCGATTTCTGATCCAATATGCCTGTATAAAACAGTTTATTTAAACAGTTGTGGTGGGTCAGGAAAAACAACCCGGGCAATTGAGTTATTTCGTGTTTCCAATCCAAACATGATTGTGCTAACACCAACTCATAGACTTGCAAGAGAAATGATACAGAGAGGGGTAAATGCTTGCACTTATCACAGCTTTTTCCGATGGAAGGGAGATAAATGGACTCCTGAGCGCATGGGAGAGAAATTTATTCCTGAAATCATGATTTGGGATGAAATAGACACAGTGTCAGAAGATGTCTTAAAAATATTTCTTGAGTGGTTGTTATTGAAGAATACAAAAGTCGTCATGTGCGGTAATCACGGCCAACCACCACCATTTGTCGGTGCATCCCCCCATGAATGGCTAAAGGGTTTTGTAGACTATTATGAAGAAATTGATACCGATCATAGATCACTTGATAATGAATTAAAAGAATTGAAGAAACTAATTAGATTACAACCGGATAGAATCCAGTGTGAAATAACCCGTGAAATAATTTCGGAAACTCCCATGAATGAGTTTTGGGAAGCGTGGAGACCAAATGATTTAATCATTGCAAGTAGAAAAATAGTCAGGGACACACTTCAGATGAAGTTATTTGAATTGCATAAACAAAAATTTGCAACGCTTCCAGTGCCCCTCTGTTATAGGCCATCGGATACACGAAAACAGAACATCGAAGTTGATATTCCAGGACAGAGTGAAAAACAAATTCTCGTATTAAATGATATTGTGCTGGTTGATATCAATGTTGTTGAAGATGCATTGCGTGCTAATAAATCCCCATGGACGCTAGGATACGCAGCGACGATACATTCTTCACAGGGATTGACTATATCGGATACAATTGTTTGGATAGTAGATAATCGCATAGAATGGTCGAATTTAGTCTATCTTTCAGTATCCAGAGTACGAAAAATAAATCAACTTCGAAGAATTGTCCTGACAGAGTCAAGCGATGATGAAATCATTGGTGGCGATGATAATGACACCACAATAGATGATATTATTGATAAAAAAAACTCTCCGGTTACAAACAACAAGACAAAAAAAAACAACGAGAATTTGATATTGATGCTGAATTAATAATTACTCTGAAGCAACAACAGAATAATCACTGCGCGAGTTGCAATTGTATAATGCGTTGGCAGTATTCGGATAAGGATCCTCGCCAATTCACCGTAGACAGAAAAAATAACAATCTCGGTCATGTCAGAAATAATGTGATGTTGACTTGTCTTGAGTGCAATAGACGCAAGGGTGCTAGTTAAGACCATGGGGTGGCAATTGAGTATCCTCGGGTATCACTTGTAATTGTTGTCTAGTAAAACCCCGTTGAGGGGCAGTTGAATCCAGTTTATAGATTGGAGGTCTACCCGTAGATCGTGTTATACTAGATATCTTGTGTGCAGTAACACTCCAAATAGGATCAGTAGCCCTTTTTGTACCACCCTCAAGCTCTCCTGGTTCGTATAAGTACCTCACAATGACATTACTACCAAGAATTGGTTGGGAAACGCTAAAATCCTTTTGTGGTTTTTCAGGTATCGACTTCTTTTTAATCGCGTTGATAGGTTTCATGTTGATGGTTCTAGTAATCTCGTTATTCAGTGCGGTAACTACACCTGGTAATTTCTTAACCCATTCACGGGATCTTTTTTCTTGGATGAATTCTTTTGCATATTGATATCCAAATAACCGCTCAGCAAGGGTTTTATTAAACCGTTCTACAATGGCCTGATCACGATGCAGTGCAGTATGCCCTCGTCTGATAGCGACATTGTGATATTTCATTGTAGATAACACTGCACCCTGAAATTCCTTGCCAGGATCAACTTGTAATAGATTTGGCCAGTGCAGAGGACTCCTTCGATAAATTCTTTCAAATGCAGAAGCCACTTCAGTGGCCGATTTTGTTTTTAACGGTTCTGCTTCTTTGTATCGACTTGCAATATCAACTACAGTTAACGCATATTTGTAACCACGATCATGTGGCAGAAATAATATATCAGCCTGATGAACTTCATTAGGAAAGGTCACATCAAAATGCGAGAATTGAATTTGTTTAGGCGGTGGTAGATAAATTTGCCATAGTGCCTGTTTGGATAACCAATGAGCCGCAGTGGGTTTTTTCACTTTTGCGGCGCTAGCGAGTTTACTGATTGCAGCGTTACCCTTCCAGTATCCTCTTGGGGAATAATAAATAGATTCCATGTTGTTATTAATTACCAGCACCTAACATCAATTTGCTTTTCATTGCCGATTTTATCAAAAATGAAGCCAATTTTTCTTTGAAGGATTTATCAGGAATGGCATTTAACGCATGAATTAATTTCACATCTGCTAGATGCCTGTGTTGCAGATTACTGCTTTTATAAGATACATCATGAAGGTGACAGGCCTTGTCAATAGCGTTTATTGGTTCCTCACCGGGTCGGGGCTGATTTTGATCATTGAGTCTGATATCAAGTCTTGTTCCCGGTCCACAATAACTATACCCTGGAAGGTGTTTTTCTCCGGGGTATTTCCCCCATGGGGTTCCAGGGAGTTTTGCTAATTTGGCAGCGATATCACCTCCTCGTTTTTTTTTAAAGGTTCCTTGGGTTCCTTGGGTTTAGAAACAAATCTAAATTTCTTTGTACTACACTGTACGCATTTACCAGAAAGCGCTGATCGGTTATTTTTAGTTGTAATCGTCGTCAAGTCATCTGTGCCAGTACGCGCCTTACACTTCACGCAATATAGATCCATAATTTATGTATAGAGATATGAATATAATTGATTTTTCAGCGACTAAAACAAGAGAACCAGTGAAGCATCATGCAGCGCTACCAAACTATATCCGCGCAATTATAATCGGGCCATCTGGATCCGGTAAAACGCAATTGTTGCTCAATTTAATAATGAGATGGATGAAGTGGGATAAGTTGTATTTAATTGCCCCTAGCGTAGACGATCAACGATGCTATGAAGTGCTAAAAGATTTTAATGAAAACGCTTCAGAGATTGCTGGCGAGGATGTTATTGAATTTATAACCGATATTGACGAGGCGCCATCCGTGAATGACCTCGATGGAAGTATCAACAATTTAGTTGTATACGATGATGTCATGTTAGATAAACAAAAAAATCCTGCTAGAATATTTTCCCGAGGCAGGCATAAAAACACGGACGTGATCTATGTCACTCAACGCTACACTCAGATTCCAAAAGTGATTCGCGATAATTGTAATATGCTTGCTGTATTCAACGGCGTTGATACACATACGCTACGAAATATTTGGCAGACATGGTGCTCCGATATGGACTTCAATCAATTTAGAAATTTCTTTAGTCATGCTCAGTCTACCCCCCACGGATTTGTAACAATAAATTTACATGACCCTCGAACACGATATCGTATCGGACTGGATCAAATATTCGGTTAACCCAAACTGAAAGTTCTAGCAGCAGAGAGGGTGAGTGACAACGACGTTGTAATCCCTTTTTCCCAAAAAAATCGATGGAGGATTTCATTAATTTCATTGATTTTTTTTGGACCTGATTTCATTGAAAATGTTGTTTTTTTTATTTGATCCTAATCCATGAAACGATATCAGATTCACACACACATTGGGGCCTGATGTCATTGGTTTCATTGTTTTTAAGCGTGATTTCAGTGAAAACTTGTCTAAAAATGTTGTCTGATTCACCCCTTCTGCTGCTATTGCCAATGGGTGTGAGAGAGGAGTAGTGTGATTATAAACACTGACTCTATTTAGATGGTATATGGTGTGATTTTGGATAGTATATAATAGGGTTTGTTTTGGCTGCTTCCCCGTGTGTGTGGTTAGTATAGGGTGTGATTTTGGATAGTATATAGTATGGTTTGTTTTGGCTGCTTCCCCGTGTGTGTGGTTAGTATAGGGTGTGATTTTGGATAGTATATAGTATGGTTTGTTTTGGCTGCTTCCCCGTGTGTGTGGTTAGTATAGGGTGTGATTTTGGATAGTATATAGTATGGTTTGTTTTGGCTGCTTCCCCGTGTGTGTGGTTAGTATAGGGTGTGATTTTGGATAGTATATAGTATGGTTTGTTTTGGCTGCTTCCCCGTGTGTGTGTGTGTGTGTGTGTGTGGTTAGTATAGGGTGTGATTTTGGATAGTATATAATAGGATTTGTGAATAGTATCTAATATGACAAGTGAATGTAGGGGGTGTTTACTTTCACGTCCGTGCTTAAGATATATATACTCAAAGTGACTGACATTAGAACCATTCCACGGAATAACCATAGAAGATGGCAAAAGCATCAAGTTTATTCAACAATTTAAGACACAGCTATTTCTGGATATTAGACGGGGAATATGAAGTGGAAAAACTACATCATAAATGGAAGATTGCGAAGAGTTTGGACTTTGCAAAAAGACTGAAAATAGCCAGGGAGCTCTTAGGAGGAATGCTAGAAGAAGAAGCCAAAAAGTTACGAGGCTGCATTAATCCACCCTATGTTAGAGTGGGGACATTGAAGCAAGTAATAGATATTGTCGAAAACGTCAAGTGTTTTTTGGATAATATCTTGACAGAGTACCCCCATGTCCAAAAGGGTTTGGACCCGCTCAAGAAAGCTGAAGAACTGATGAGAAAGGAACTATTAGAAGAAGTGAAGAAGATAAAAGATAACTGGAGTAAGGAGAGAAAGGAAAGAAAGGACAATGAAAACCAAAAAAAGAAAGAGGACTTTGAAAGATTAAATAACAATTGGATCAAGATACAAGAGAAGTTTAGAGCTATGGGACATCCTGACTGGATTCCCGAGGAAGAAAAGAAGAAGAAGGGAATTATTGGTAAAATCAAAAGGTGGTGGAACAAAGGCAGAAAATAAAAGAAGAAGTATCCAAAGGCCCTTTTCAGGGCCACTCATAAGTCTCGCAAAGATAGTAGCTTTCATTGCCACCCTTTTTTTCCCTTGTCCCTCTACAGTCCCCTATACCCATCATATTCCCCATGTTATATTTCCCTTGAGGCTATATAGACCCACTATGTTCAATTTCCCTTGACGCTATACAGACCCACCCTGTTCCATTTCCCTTGAGGCTATAGTACCCCAAGCTGTTTTGAGGCTATAGTGCCCCAAGCTGTTTTTGACTGGATTTTCCCTTGAGGCTATAAATCTTGAGGCTATATTAGCCCAAGCCCTTTTTGACTGGATTTTCCATTGAGGCTACGGTGCCCCCTATTACTACTATAAAGATATTTATTTTTAATACTACCTATAAAGTTATCTCAACATGTATCGCAAATAATAATAGTACCATACTTATTTAATGATGACCAAACTGGGTTTATGGCTGGTAGATGTATTTATGAAAAATAATAGTAGTATATCATGTAAAGTTTTACACTGAAAAGTATTACATACCAAGTATGCTACTACAGATTGACTTTGATAAAGCTTTTGATTTTGTAACAAAGGAGTTTTTGTTCAAAGTACTAAATTTCTCAACTTCAGTAATTCAGTTATAAACTGGATTCAAACCTTTTATCACAATATACGATCATGTATAATGGACATCTCACATATGGCTTTCATTTATATAGAAGATGCAAACAAGGCGATCCTCCTTCCCCTTTTTTATTTATACTCTATGCAGAGATAGTGTTATTAATGATAAAAATGAATAAAGATATAAATGGCATAAATATAGATGGAAATGAATTTCTGATATCTCAGTACACAGATGATGCAACTTTGCTTTTCAATGGATTTGAACAAACTTAAAACACAAGGCACACATCACAGACCTCCAGCCTTAGTGTAAACATAAAAAACAAGAATAAAACGGAAAGGAAGAATGAAACAAAAGCAACAGCCGTTTGGACCGACTTGCCCAGCATAGTGTAGGTGGGTCCGAAACAGGCGTGGTATCAGTGTCCGTTGCTAATGCTCCCATCCCTTTAAGTGGCTGGCATTTCTGTTACGCATTTTTAGAATATTTTTATGTGTTTTTGTTTCTGAGGTGTTTTGTTATTCAAGTCGGTATCAAAAGTTCGTGGCCTGAGCAGCCGAACCAAAAAGTAAGAGGCGAACAACCCAATCAACAATAACTGAGAAACAGGACAACTTACTCGCCATGAGTAATGAACCACTTGAGAATACACAAATACCATCAAAAAGAAATTATAACAATAATTACACAAAAGCATAAATCGAAACATCCCAGGGAATAATAAGATCAGTTAACATCATAAATATTGAATATCAATAGTAGAACATCAAAAACCCAAATAAGTGTGGAACTGGATACCATCAGCATAGGCGTAAATGACGGGAAATAAATGAGTCTAGGCCTAACACCCTCCTCTATAACTATCTCTAACTTTCCTCTATATACAGCCTCGTTGACAGCATTAACAGGTAACCAATATGAAGCCAATTCAAAAATATGTACCCCAAAAGTAAATTTTACAACAGTGTACAGAGACCAGTACACAAAAATCTTTTACCAAACCGTATTAAGGCCCCAAGATAGAAAGCATAACGTAGTGTAAAAGACCAAAGACTATCAGGCCCCGCGACACAAAGTCGATTCACAAATCTTAGATAAAAACGCGGTACCAATACCTCAACTAGACACTATAAGGTAGTCAAAAACCCAAAACTATCAGGCCCAGCAGCACAAGGCTGCATTTAAAAACTAAAGTATAGTACCTAGGGCCCCAAATAATGAATATAAGGTGACCAAACCCCAAGGTCATCAGACACAGCAGCACAATGCTGCACCAAACAGTACAATTAGAAAAGACTTAACAACTTAACTGAAGAAATATAAGGAGGAATCGAACCTCGATCCATCAGGGTAACGGAACAGACAAAATGCAAAATTAGGCTGTCATACAGGGCTTTATACACTATAGATTCAAAACAACACAGAATCTATCCAAATTAATAGGGAAAACTTTAGACCAAGATACCCTGGAGAAAGGAAAGCACAACTGACCGACGTACGCGCCATCCTTGCCGAGCCACCTTTCCGACCTTCCCACTGCCGGACACCACCACAAATTACACGTGCGGAGCACATCCTTTTATACAGCAGCAGTATCGATATGGATAATAGTGAGTGTGTGCTGGTTCTATTCCCACTCACCTCATCCTACCATTCACTTCGATAGTTGCTAAATAGCGACTCCGATCTGACGGCCAAATCAATCAGTGTTCTATGAACACATAAAATCCTGGGGGTGGCGGCACCATTCCCACCATCAGGAACAATCAAATAACCAGCCTGTGCTGGATAAAACAGTGCTAAATGACCCACCGTGGCCGAAGCACTTACATTAAATATTCATTCATTCCAGTCTGACCATCCATTGTTTGACTCATCCTCTTACGACGATGTGCTCAAGATTAGCCAAGCTGAACGAAGCTAACGTCAATCTGCATCGTATCAGACAAAATCTGATGCCAAAGCCTGAAGAGATAGAGAATGTTAGAATGTTGCAAGTGACGGAAGACCTCATAGAAGAACTCTTCAGAGAGGAAATTCAGAAAAAGAAGAATAGACTGAGAAGTATAGACTTCAGATACAGCAGCAACAACAGCACCAGACAGAAGTTTTGTCGACTGTCGTGTTGACACGAAAGAGTTCTCTTTCTCTTTCCGAAGAAGCAGACCATATCCTGTTGCCAGACGAGGACGCAATCTTAGACGATAAAAGATTGTCATCCCTCCTCGTGCATACAAAAAACACCCCTTTTCAGGGCTACCCAATATTCTCGAAAAGAATTAATAATTCAATTTGCTAATGGTAGGTAATGAAGTTAGAAAAAAAAATAGAAGTGAGTCTATAATCACAGTCTCTTTTTACTTTTGTTCGTAGTACGTCTATAAGCACAACGTATTTTTCAAAAAACTTGTTAAATTTATAATTCATGTTTGTAAAGTAAAAAAGTGAGCGAGTGTTTCTTTTAAGTTCGCGTGTTTTGGTGATGATAGGGTCAATGCAAGTTTTTTATCATAGGGGTATTTTCCTTCACGTCAGCGCTTGTCCATATATAGAGAAGCACTCAACAGTCTGGCTACCTATCGTTGGCACATCAACCCAAAGAAAATGAGCAGACTACAAAAATTGGTAGAACTTCAGATGCACCTGGATAATGCTAGACGTCTCCTGGACGAGCTGTCTATGGAGGCCATAGCACAACAGGCCAGGATTGAAGAAGAGGAGGAGAGAAAAAAGAAAGAAGAGGAGAAGGAAATGAAAATAAACATCTTGCCTCACCTTATCATGAGACAGAGTAGTAAAGTGACACCTATGGTGAGGACACCTCCACAGACACCACAACCACAACAACCACAAGAACAGTCACCAGTACAGGTTCGTGTGGATGATAGCAAGAGGCTACAACATCCATGCCTGTGGCATAGGAGAAGAGAGAGGGAAGTTTTCACTACCCCTCAAAGTGAAGACTGGGAGAGTGAGGCTACGTATTTACCCTCTGCACTCCCAATAACAAGAGTAAATTAGTATAATGATTGGAGTAGATGTGTGTGCGGGGCTAGACCTGGGAGATGTCAGCATTAGGCAGGTGCATTTAGGAGTTTTAAAAAACAGCCCTTCTCAGGGCTAACCAAATGTCTAGAAAAGAGAATGTTTAGATTGCCAATTGGAATGAGAGAGGAGTAGTGTGATTATAAACACTGACTCTTTTGGGGATGATAGATTGTGTGATATTTGATAGTAGATTATGTGGTCTGTTTTGGCTACTTCACCGTGTGTGTATAGTAAATTGTATGGTTTGTTTTGGCTACTTCCTCGTGTGTGGATGGTAGATTGTATTATATTTGATAGTAGATTATGTGGTTTGTTTTGGCTGCTTCCCCTTGTGTGTGGATGGTAGATGGTGTAATATTTGAAAGTAGATTATGTGGTTTGTTTTGGCTACTTCCTCTTATGTGTGGATGGTAGATTGTGTAATATTTGAAAGTAGATTATGTGGTTTGTTTCGGCCGCTTCCCCTTGTGTGTGGATGGTAGATTGTGTGATATTTGATAGTAGATTATGTGGTTTGTTTTGGCTACTTACTCGTGTGTGGATGGTAGATTGTGTAATATTTGATAGTAGATTATGTGGTTTGTTTTGGCTACTTACTCGTGTGTGGATGGTAGATTGTGTGATATTTGATAGTAGATTATGTGGTTTGTTTGGGCTGCTTCTCCTTGTGTGTGGATGGTAGATTGTGTGATATTTGATAGTAGATTATGTGGTTCGTTTTGGCTACTTCCTCGTGTGTTAATGGTAGATTGTGTGATATTTGATAGTAGATTATGTGGTTTGTTTTGGCTGCTTCCCCGTGTGTGGATAATATATTGTGTGATATTTGATAGTAGATTATGTGGTTTGTTTTGGCTACATCCCCGTGTGTGTGGATGGTAGATTGTATGTTTTGTGAATAGTATATAATATGAAAAGTGAGTGTAAGGGATGTTTTCCGTCACGTCCGTGCTTAATATATATATATATATATATATATATATATATATATATATATATATATATATATATATATATATATATATATATATTCAATCGTCCATCATTTGAGCCATTCAATTTTGAACACATCAAGATTACTATCGACTTGTTCAACCAACTCCGACACAGCTGGTTTTGTTGGATAATTGATGCAGAATATGTGGTGGAAGGGCTTGATAAAGAATTTCAGTGTAGCCTGGACTTTGTAGACAATTTGAAATTAGCTAAAGATCTATTGGAAGGTATGATAGATGAGGAAGCCAAGTAATTAAGAAGACTTATTACAACAAAATATGTAAGAGTAGGGAGCTTGAAGGAGGCACTTAATTATGTCATCAAAGTCAGGTGCTTTCTAGAAGAAACACTATATTTGATAGAGTGGGCTTATGTGAAGCGGGGACTAGACCTGCTAAAGAAAGCGGAAGCAATGATGAGAAAAGTGATGGAAGAAGAGGTGATCAAGATTAAAGAAAACTGGACAAAGGAGATAAGACAAGAAAAAGAAGAAAGAGGACTTTGATTAACTATATCAGAGATGGATTAAAGTTCAGGAAAAGTGTAGAGCTATGGGACATCCTGACTGGATTCCCGAGGACTAAAAGAAGAAGAAGGGAATATTTGGAAAAATCAAAAGGTGGTGGAACAACGGCAGAAAATAAAAAGAAGAAGAAGAAGCCAAAGGCCCTTTTCAGGGCCACTCATATACCTCGAAAAGATATTTGTTTTCTTTGCCTCAATTTCCCTTGTCACTAGACAGTCCCAAATAAAAATAATATTCCCCATGTTAAATTCCCCTTGATGCTAGATATACCCACCATATTAAATTGCCCTTGACACTAGACTAGCCCACCATGTTCAATTTCCCTTGTCACTATAAATCTTGACGCTAGAGTGCCGCACGACTTTTTTGACTGGATTTCCCATTGACGCCAAGGTAACCCATATTACTACTATAGCAGTGTTAGGGACCAGCTTCGAACTGCTAAAAGACATTGCTGAAAAGCAGAGAGGCTTTGGCTTTCCAGCAGACTCATTATTCATAAACAAATATATGAAGCCGCTAAGAAGAACATCACAAACAGTCCATTTAGCCAAATTATCCCACTACAGTACCAAGATAACGGAGAGTTCCAGCTTCAAAAAACTCTTCGAAATAACTAGCAAACTAATGTCAAGGAATAAATGTACACCACTTCCATCTTCCTACTCTCCAGTAGACCTTCCGGGCCTGTTTGCACATTTCTTTCATGACAAAGTACAAACAATTAAAGATAAGCTTGACAACACAATTTCAATTGACTTGTTGTCACCATACATTTGCGATACATAATTTCAACAACAACCATTATGAGCATTTGAACCTTTCTCTATTGATTTAGTACGGAAAATAGTGATGAAAAGTGCACCAAAGTCATGTGATCTTGATCAAATTCCAATTTCACTGTTGGTGTGCACTTCTGATGTGAAATCATGGATGACATGTAACAAGCTGCAGACGAATGGTGATAAAACTGAGGCCATTCGATCACAACACATAGACTTTCTCATTCACATCATTTACCTCAAACAATAAATGTCAGCAACACCAACATTCAATTCACACAGTCAGTACGAAACTTAGGTTTTACTCTAGTCAGTACTCTCACATTGCACCAATATGTCATGAACATATGCAAGGCTGCATATCTTGAGCTGAGACGCATCAGTTCCATTCGTAAATATCTTTCAGTTGATTTCACTAAAACACTCGTGTGTTCATTAGTACTTTCAAAACTGGATAATTATTGTAACTCATTTATGGCTGGTTCATCTCAATATGTACTCCATAAACTTCAAAAACTTCAAAACACAGCTGGATCATCTTTAGAATACCACGATCAGAGCACACCTCCCCATTGTTCAGTACCCTACATTGGCTATCCATTCGATCCATAATCAAACACAAAATTTGTTCTCTATGCTACATTTATCTGACAGACTCCAGCCCAGCATACCTATCCGGCTTCACCCATGTATACACACCAGCAAGATCTTTACGCTCCTCTTCTGATAAACAATCGTATACTCATTGTTCCTACTATAAAAATGAAGTCTTAAGACAACGTTGTTTTACATACCATAGCCCAGCAATGTGGAATGAATTGCCCATTGAAATTAGACACAAAGACACAGTGACCACTTTCAAGAGTGCTCTTAAAACTCATCTTTTTCGACTGCAAGAACAAACTTAATGACCTAATATTGTTTCGTACCTTAAATATTTTCAGCATTTGTTATGTTTTCCAATTTCATGTTTTTTGTTTTTCTTCTTTTTTTTCTGTAGTGATATCATTAATAGTGTAAAGCGCGTTCCCTTTCTACAGATTAGGCGCTTTACAAATCATCATCATCATCATCATCGTCGTCGTCGTCGTCGTCGTTTTTATTATTATTATTATTATTATTATTATTATTATTATTATTATTATTATTATTATTATTATTATTGCTCTAAGTCCAATCGGACATTTAACAAAGCTGTTAATAAAACAATATCCAGAGTCTAAGATCGTTGTCATTGTGGTGAATATTATTTATTTATTTATTTATTTATTTATTTATTTATTTATTTATTTATTTATTTATTTATTTATTTATTATTTATTGTATTATTTATTTATTTATTACACCGGATATTTATTATTATTATTATTATTATTATTATTATTATTATTATTATTATTATTATTATTATTATTATTATTATTATTTACACCGGGTTGGTCTTATACACAATTAAATATCGGATCCAATATAAATGTAAAGCCTCGGGGAAGTAATTATTACATTTCGGTATATATCCGTTTTTGTAGCCGGCAACATGTCTGTGATGTGGAGTGAAGATTTTGTCGAAGAAGTATGGCTTATTTTCCTACTTATGAAAACTAGTTGGCCATCAGCTTATACTTATAAAAACTGAATTGTCTCTTGTAACATTCGAACACTATACTTTGTTCATACATCGTTTTTAAAGCTTTTAATCTCTAAACATATGCCTTGAAAATCGACGTGCAATGTTTGATTACTTGTTTTCGTTGAGGGAGGGATTTACCCAAAATAAGTCCAAGTGACCTTTTCTTATTAGAATAATTGCAGAATTTTACATTGTTCTATCACCATAACAGTTGTAAATGTTTAACAATCAGTACTCACTGAAAACATTCCCACAGGCCCATTATCTAAATACGTTGATGCATTCACACTTGTTTAATTAGCAACAAATGGTGCGTGGTCAAAGATAAAGTAAAGACGGGAGTGATTAGACAGTCAGAAGAGTAATGAAAAGAAAGTAAGAAATAATATAATAGGTCAATCAACGTTTTCGTCCCTTCATACTCAGACCAATGATGCAATCTGGCTAACTTGTTTGAGACAAGAAACCGCACCTGGCATAGCCTGAGAATAACTTGGTCCTACTTGTAGCTGACCCGCTCATTAGGATATGAGTTTGAAAAGCTTGTGAGATGCTGAACTTAAAGCAGTTTGTAGATGCTGACTTTAATTGGAATTTTTTCCTGTGGATTGTCTAAGTTGCTTGTATATCCACTAGGTTGTTTGCAGTCTTGTTGTACAACATGGTCAGCTGGGCCTTTGTTCGCCTGCATTCAAGTCATTTCCACTGGAGATGGTTCAACATTGCATTAACACTGCTAGTGTTACAATATTTATTTGTGGTGAATCTAGCAGTTCCTCTGAACCATCTCTATCTTATTTATTAGAACTTTATTATGTGGGGATACACACAGTCGAGCATTACTCACGACCTGGTTGAATCAGAGTGAAATAGGCTGCACTTTTTACTATTTAGTGTTGATTTGGAGGTTGAGGCACTGGAAACTAGGTTACTGTTCCCTTTTTTCACTATCTTGACTATGTGCCTTTTGCAAGAAAGGTCTCTGGACAATTCAGCCCCAAGATATTTTGTTGCCTGTTAATTGGCTGACTTGTTCCCCATAAGAGTATATTCATACAACATTGGTAAATTCTTAGTATGCTGCATTTTTCAGGGATCATATGTCACAAATTGCTATTTTTTTTATTTCTTTATTTGTGAGAAACTACACCATATGGTAATTTTTGAGTGGCCATATTGTTTGGCTGTTTAGACTTATATATAGTCTAAGGTTTGGTTTGAAGAAAATAAAAGACACCACGAAAGGAAGCCACAGACTTGGACAAAAAATGCACTGGAACCTATTTATTGTTACATGAAGAAAATCATAGGACAAACCCATGCTAAGAGTACATTTTTACATAATAATCTGCTTAAGCTGACAGCTGGCCTGAGTACTTTATGCTTTGAAATGGCCATGCTACTGGATTAGCTACAATCAACACAAAGACATCAAATGCACCACAATCAACACAAAGACGTCAAATGCACCCAAAAAATTTTGATGCTATGATAAACTGAAATAGCCATGCTACTTGATTAGCTATAATCAACCAATTTCCAAAGATATTTTTTTTTTTTTACAACAAATGTACCCAAAAAAAAGTTTTGATGAAACTTCAAGGAAACTTGTCACCTTCAGAGATGGATATTTTCCAGTCTGAAATCTGGTATTTTAATGCAGACCAAATTTTTCTCTGTTTTTTTTAATAGGTAAAATTTCTGCCCTTTTCTGTTTATTTTTAAAAAATCTAAATATTTGTTCCAGGATGTAATTTGTGAAAGAAAGAATTTAACAAATAAAACAAAACTACATGTATGCCAGAATTTAATTATGCAGGTAGGAAATGTTCATTGTTTCATTTGTTCATTATGTTTCGAGTAATGTCTTGCACACTCAGATATTTTTGTAGCATCTAGAGAATTGAAATTTATTGAAAGAGGAAAATGTATGAATATAACCAACTTTGACCAGTCAGTAAAAAAAGATATTTTCAGAAGTTTAACACCTATGCAAAACACTGATAAACAGTTTCAAAGTGCACATGCGTTCACTGTAGATTTATGCAAGAGTTATTGTTCTTGAACTGCAAGTATTTAAAAGAAATGGTGTTAATGTGTGCTGTGAAGATTTAACTGTAGGATGTCAAGTCGTATTTGATTAGGCAAATAAAAAATAAGTAAAAAATGTGTTTTGAGTTGGCAGCATGTCCCTGTTTCTCATTGCCGGCCCTGGACCTTTTCCCCAGTGGTATAACATTTGTTTTAAAAACAAATCACATTTGCCTTAAAGGTTATCTTTTTGTCTTATCTTGCAGTATAATCCATACAACGTTAATACATTCAATTTCTGTATTATCTTGCAGTATAATCCATACAACGTTAATGCATTCAATTATCTTTCTGTATTATCTTGCAGTATAATCCATACAACGTTAATGCATTCAATTATCTTTCTGTATTATCTTGCAGTATAATCCATACAACGTTATGCATTCAATTATCTTTCTGTATTATCTTGCAGTATAATCCATACAAGACATACCCTTACCCACCACCTGGGATTGCTCCTGAATATGAAGTTCATACAGGTAGTACATGTACATAGTTCATACAGTATTTGGTATTATTATTTACTTTTCCTTTGAAAATTGTTTTTTAAAGATTAGTCGTACTGTAATCCTTATAACACTAACCATGGGAGTGTCTGTCATAGAGTATTCTTCCTTGTAGTGAAATTGACTTGAAATGTCCATGTTAGTCGTTAAGAATATTGCCTTTTAGTGAAATGGCCTTAAAATGTGTGTGTGTGTGTGTGCGCATGTTCAAAATCCAATATTTTTTAAAGGATCCGCAGGGTTGTGGGTTTCCATAATAATACTTCTTAATTAGGGCATAACTGATTAGCATTTTTCTACCGATTTCCGATTCCAGATTTTGGGCATGAAATTTTCCCGATTCCGGATACGATTCAATTAATCAGAAATGCTAAATCCGTATTTTTTTTTTCTAAAAAAGTTTCATCTTCCGTTTCTGGGTTTCTGGTACATGTATCTGGTTTTACCGTGTCTAGCATGTTAATTAGTACTTTACCCTATCTGGCTTCATTTCCCGTTTTCACCGGCCAGTTCAAATAGATTATCTCACAGCGTGGTTGTGTTGACCATATTGGACTTTTCTGACTTCTTATTTAACTTTATTAACGCACTATCGAATGACACGCAGTGTTAGACACGGTGCTATAGAAATTCAACTTTATTATTTTTATTATCCGGTTCGGTCGTTCCTGCCTTGTCCCACTCCGATTAATCGGAAGTTCATACTATCCGGTGGAATCAAAAGTCGGTTATGCCCTATTGTTAATACTTGTACTGATTATGTGTACATTTTACTGATTCTGGTAAACAGTTAATCAACAGCTTGAGCCGGTTTTTTTCGTCTAGATCACATGACCAACAAAATAGATTTCAGGCATTCTCTCTAGAGAGAATATGAAAAGTTTGAAACATAAAATTACATTCAAGCTGAAGGCTTTTAAGTTGAAAGATGCCAACATGTGTTGAGCTTTTGAGGATTACAACACAATAAGATTGAACATGTCAAATGTGTATTTTAACATTCCAGTCCAGGATCCCTGGTGGCCAAGTGGTTTAAAGTGCTCACCTTTGCAGGTCACTGCTATCTCACCTTTGCTGCTCACTGCTATCTCACCTCTGTTCATGTGGGTTTAAGTCATGGGCTCTGCTAATGTAAGAAAGTCGGCTACATTAAAAATCTAAATCACACACAGATAGAGAGAGGCTAACTCCTCTTTCTAACTGTTAGTAGCAGAGATGTCAACTTCACCTTTTGACAAGACATTGCTGGAGATGGCTTAAATGGTTCAAGAAGTGTTGGTGCACCACAGATAATTTTTGTTTGTTTTGCATGGCTTCATTGATGGCTTGGAGATAATGTGAGAAATGTCCTCCCTTTCTTAGCCAATTTCTTATTCCCTTTGCATATCTAAGCATGGCCTTCAGATCTGTAATTCCAATCTGTTAGATTTTTTTATGATCTATATGGTCATCCATTTGTACACAGCCACTACAATTGCCAACCAACCCATCCTGATGACCAAGTATCTCTCACTTCTCTTGTGCAGTTAGGCAGTGTCTGAGCCAATCAGCCATCCATTTGGCTGCAGTGTTGACCGTCCAGCCATACATGGATAAAAGAGATTACTAAATGCCTGTTGGATTGATTTGCCACAATTGGCATAGACGGAAGAGATTACCAACTGCCTGTTGAAAATGTTCCAGGAATAAGGTCACTTATAGCAGAGGTCACTCAAGACAGGTTTTACTGGACTGAAAACAGAAAAATGTTTAAATGACTTCTTTTCAAAAACTGCTCAGAAGAATTGTAAAAGTTTGACAAAGTATCATGGCAAATTAAGCATTCAAATCATATGCACGTTATGCCTAATAGCCAGCAAATATGGCCACCATTAGTAAAATATAGCAAATGAACATTAGTTGACATTTTCTCAGAAACCAACACATTCAAGAGAAAGCATCCTGGAGTTAGAGCCTTTTAAATTGATATGAATGCTGCTGATGTGCCATGCTATTAATGATGAAAAAAACAACCTAAACATTTACTCCTAAAATACTGCTCAACAGAATTTGACCAACTTTGACAGAAAGCACCCAGACTTAAGCCTTTCAATCAGCTTTGACAGAAAGTATCCAGGCTTAGGCCTTTCAAACAGCTTTGACAGAAAGTATCCAGGCTTAGGCCTTTCAAACAGCTTTGACAGAAAGTATCCAGGCTAAGGCCTTTCAAACAGCTTTGACAGAAAGTATCCAGGCTTAGGCCTTTCAAACAGCTTTGACAGAAAGTATCCAGGCTTAGGCCTTTCAAACAGCTTTGTAGAAAGAATCCAAGCAGTGTATAATTTTTTTGTTACATCGTACTGAAAACCAGTAAGTCTTACAAAAATGTCTGCTGCCTTGCAAAGATGGTCATCTTATTAGGATTGACCGGTCTGCATGCCATTCAGCTTTGACAGAAATCATCCATTCTTGGGCTTTTCAACCAAGTTTAAAAGAAATCATCCAGGCTTAGGCCTTTCACCCACTGGCCAAAAATTAACAAACCCCAGAAACATTTGTTTCTATAATATATATATGATCAACAACATTGGAAGAAAAGTATTTAGATACATATCTGGCAGGTGGCCCACTTATTAGATAGCAGCTGATTGTCATTTTAGGTACATGTCTGTCAGGTGGCCCACTTACCATACAGCACTTGATTGTTATTTTAGATACATGTCTGCCAGGTGGCCCCTTTACTTGACAGGGGTTGATTGTCATTTAAGGTACATATACGGTTGATTGTCATTATGGTATATACTCGCATATAAACCCTGTCGCATATAAGTCGATCCCCCAAAACTGAATAGGGATATATACACGCTAAAAAGTGCAATGACCCGCATATAAGCCCACCGGCCCACAACTTCTGGACATCTCAAGATACACGATGTAAGTCTTAAATGCATTAATTTATGCAAACATAATTATGTGTTTACTTTGCTTTGAAATTGTAAAATACTTTACTCTTTAAAATGTAATTCCATTATGACAACACAATAAACAACAATTCGATTTGATTATGCACTTAATTAATTACATCCCTTGTAATCTGATCATGGGCACCATAGCAATAAACTTAAATATCTCCAAAATACAATATTGCTTCGAAAATTATGCTAAAATCATAAAAGCTGAGTTGTTGTTTGCTTTCATGTAAGCTTACTGACACCATACCTGTAAACTTTCATGCCATTAGGGGAAAAAACTCCCGATTTCTGGGGTCACTCCATGTCTACATTGTGATTTTGTGTGTGTTTGTGTGCACATACAAAATAATAACAAAATCACCCATAGTACTTTATAACAGTTTTAAAATGGTCAGGTCACAAGAATCTATTATTTTTACATGCCTATGTCTTAGGACACAAAAATAAATATGTTTTATGTCCCATGATTTACAGTCATTACAGTAGTTAACAAAAAGACCTAAAACTGTCAAGTTTAGACAGTGACCCGCGGATAAGTCAATCCCCCTTCTTCAAGACCTTTATATTTTCTTAAATTATTCGGCTTATATGCGAGTATATACGGTAAGTCATGCACTGTGGTTGGGCCATGTGCCATGAACTTGTTTTTAATTTATTGAATAAGGCTGAATTATACATTTATACTCATTTCATACAAAATTTTTGAAACTAATGGAACAGTTCCATATGTAAAGGGCACTCACATGGGATCTTCTCATTTTATTTTTACATCATTTAGGTGACCCACGTCAGGACATAGAATATGAGCGGCAGTATCAGCAGCAACAGACATTCATCATTCCTGAGCACATCAAAGTTTTCTTGACCTACTTCAGAAAATGTATTGTCGAACAGAATGTCTATGGAATTCAGGATGCTTATGAAAATGGGTTAGTAACGAGATATTTCAGATTTTCCAAAATATCCAAATTTCGCTGGATATGCCGTGTATTTATTTTAGCCTAACATCAGTTCCTAACCTCATGTTGTTTTTCAGTGAGTGGAATACATTTCATTATTTCGTTTCTTTCAAATAAACATTGTATAGATACAACTACTATTAATTATGTCATTGTAAAGTATGGTATATTATTATGTCATAAGTGATTTATAAATACATGAAGCATATGTTACACACATTGTCGGGAGTATACTGTCCAAGTATGTGAAGTGTGTACTGTCCAAGTATGTGAAGAGTTGTCAATAGTATGCTATTCAAACATGTCACAGGTATGTTACATGTCTGAGACATGATGCCCCAGTGTTAAGCATCACTGTAAACTGCCACACTGCAGACATTGTATGACTGAATTTCTATTAGAGCTATGTTAAAAATCCAATCACGCACACACACACACAACACACACACAACACACACACACAACACACACAACACACACACAACACACACACACAACACACACACAACACACACACACAACACACACAACACACACACAACACACACACACAACACACACACAACACACACACTTAGGATGTAGAGCTCACTACGCTTGTTACAATCCAATCACACACGCACAACACACACACAACACACACACAACACACACACTTAGGATGTAGAGCTCACTATGCTTGTTACAATCCAATCACACACACACTTAGGATGTAGAGCTCACTACGCTTGTTACAATCCAATCACACACACACACACACAACACACACACTTAGGATGTAGAGCTCACTACGCTTGTTACAATCCAATCACACACACACACACACAACACACACACTTAGGATGTAGAGCTCACTACGCTTGTTACAATCCAATCACACACACACACTTAGGATGTAGAGCTCACTACGCTTGTTACAATCCAATCACGCACACACACACACAACACACACACTTAGGATGTAGAGCTCACTACGCTTGTTACAATCCAATCACACACACACTTAGGATGTAGAGCTCACTACGCTTGTTACAATCCAATCACACACACACTTAGGATGTAGAGCTCACTACGCTTGTTACAATCCAATCACACACACACAACACACACACTTAGGATGTAGAGCTCACTACGCTTGTTACAATCCAATCACACACACACAACACACACACTTAGGATGTAGAGCTCACTACGCTTGTTACAATCCAATCACACACACACAACACACACACTTAGGATGTAGAGCTCACTACGCTTGTTACAATCCAATCACACACACACAACACACACACTTAGGATGTAGAGCTCACTACGCTTGTTACAATCCAATCACACACACACAACACACACACTTAGGATGTAGAGCTCACTACGCTTGTTACAATCCAATCACACACACACACACACACACTTAGGATGTAGAGCTCACTACGCTTGTTACAATCCAATCACACACACACACACACACACACTTAGGATGTAGAGCTCACTACGCTTGTTACAATCCAATCACACACACAACACACACACACTTAGGATGTAGAGCTCACTACGCTTGTTACAATCCAATCACACACACACACACACACACACTTAGGATGTAGAGCTCACTACGCTTGTTACAATCCAATCACACACACACACACACACACACTTAGGATGTAGAGCTCACTACGCTTGTTACAATCCAATCACACACACACACACACACACACTTAGGATGTAGAGCTCACTACGCTTGTTACAATCCAATCACACACACAACACACACACTTAGGATGTAGAGCTCACTACGCTTGTTACAATCCAATCACACACACACACTTAGGATGTAGAGCTCACTATGCTTGTTACAATCCAATCACACACACACACTTAGGATGTAGAGCTCACTATGCTTGTTACAAGTCATATTTTCTTGTAAAACATTATAATACACATCTTCACAATTTTCCAACTCAGGAGGCATGTAGGATAGTGGGATTGAAAAAGAATTAGATACGGTTATTTGACTGGAAATAAAATGATAAAAATGAATTAAATGCAAATGTTTATTTACAGTTTTTGGACAGGAAGCATGAATTGACATTCAATTTTGATTAATTAAATAAAGAAACTGTTTTATTCATCACTTGAATGTATGACAGTAATAGAAAATTAGGGGCATTTATTCTAACAGTTTAAAATACTTTTCTGTCATTTTTCTGAAAAAGAATTTTTAGTCAACAAATACATGTTTAATGTATCTTTACACTTGTACCAAAGTAGGAAGAATTTGGCACTAACTGTATTTTCTTTCAGATTTAACAAACTGACCGACAGATTTTTCAAAACCAATCCCTGGCCTGATGCAGAGGTTGTGTCACCCATTGTTGGCCATGGTAAGTACATAGAAGACAAGTTTACCTTGGTGCTTTTATTGACAGATTAACTTGGCTTTAAAAATTAATGTAAACTTTAAATTTTTCATGCTTTGAGCTCAAGAAAGACTAACTGTAAACACCAGAGGTCTCGCTAGGATTTAAAACGAGGCGTCCAGGACTCTCATTTTGGTAAAAATATGAGATTGTTAGGTTAGCTTAGGTTGAAGTCCTCCTCCTAGAAAATGTTAAACTTTCCAGATTGAAAGAACTGTTGGTTGCCATTAAGTTTGATTTTCACATTGTTTATCACACTGATACGAATAACTGTCGCGTCTGGTAATTCTACACAAGGATACGTCATTTATGTAAACATTTGACCATGTGCTGTTTTGACTGAAAATTCATTTTTTGGCTGAAATGCCAACAGAAAGAGTCCAAAGTAATGTATTTCATTTCATAGCCTGATGCATACACATTACATCTTTTCAAAGCCTTGTGCAGATTAGTTTGCCATATATGGAGTTGTGAAATCATAGGGGAATGGTATCTGTTTTGTCCAAATTTAGTATTATTTTGAATAGAATATTCTGGTAACAATTGCTGCTTTTTAATTGGTATTTATTGCAGAATTTTATTTTTTGTCAAATGAATTCGGTATGTGGTTTGTGCCAATATTAGTGACCTTTGATGTGCAGAAAAGGCTGACTGTGGTGTAACTCTTGTTAGTTCTTCAGGGTTAGACTGAATTTTGTCAATCCAAAGATTGGTCATATTCCAAACACTAAGTAAGGCATCACACACTTTCTTACACTTTATTACTATCCCACCCAAACTATCAGTTTTAGCAACATTAGCACTTCCGCATCTTGTTAAAAGCATTGTCAGTTCGCCATTTAATCCCAAAATACTTATCCAAATTTGCAAACGTTTTGTCCAAGTCTTGATGTGCCTTTATTTCGATGTTGCATGCACTATTTATTTGACTACAATCAGAAATGAACAGAATAAAGAAAGCTACTAAAGTTCTGATGTACTCTTCTAATAACCACATCATGGTATCTTTGTGCCTCTGAATTCAGTCATTGTAAATATCAACAGATTTCCCCACCCACGCTGCTAGTCGAAATCTTTGAACTTGCCACCCAGCTATTGCATTGTATTCTTTCGATGTACTTATATAAATACAGCAGGCACATCTGGGGTATTTTAACTACTGAATTCTGTGATTGTAAATATCAGTACAGCTAAAATGATAAAGTAATCAACACATTCTCCAACTCAGTTGCAAACCTTTGAATTTGCCACCCAGCTATTTGCATGCATACGGAGGACTCCTGCATGGGTGATTTTCTACATCTCAGATTTTTTTTTTAAATTGCATCCAAATTCGCATTTTTGAGATCGCTGAACATTTTGTGAGATGTATATCATCTATAGAAGGTATAGGGTAACATAAATAGTCATCATAAATGAAACACTGTGACTTACACACACACACACATATATATATATATATATATATATATATATATATATATATATATATATATCCTTACTCGCTGAAAAGCTAATAATTTGGACAGTATCAGATGTTGTGGATATATGCTTTGTTTAGTTTTAGTTGCTTATGTTTATTTTAAAAGTAATTTTTTATATTATTTATTGGATGTGATGAACTAGGAATGAATAATGTGTTAAGGTCTCACAACATAGATAAGAAAGTGTGGTCACAAACACAAAAACTTAAAATCATGTTTATGAAGCATTAAACATAGGTCACAGTTACCTTGTTTAGCTCTAAGGGTTTGTCTGTAACTGGGATGCATCTGATAATCAACACAAAATTTAGAGTGAGCTGCCTTTTTGCCAAAAAAATATAAAATTTATCAAAGTAAAATGCATCCATTTACAAAGTTTTATCATTCAAGGTTAAGATAGTAGGCATATAACATGTCAAAATCAAGTATCGTGAGCTTAATGCATGAAACCTAACCAAACTACTAAAATGAGGCATTGGTGCTCACAAAGATGCAACGTCAACTTGCATGATTCTGTATAGAATAGATGCACAGAGAATACAGTAAACCATCAAACAACTTAACCTGTCACTAAAATACCAAATATAGGTCAGTTAGCTACTTTGGGAAGGGTGTGGTATGAAGAGAGATGTTATACAATCACTTAGTTTAATGATTAAAACCTGAACAGTTCAAATGTCAGACTGAACCAAAGGCAGTGATATGTGAAATATGGGTGTGTGTGACCTACTTTTTAGATGCAATTGAAATGTTTATCAAGATACATGCTCTCGCCATGTTTCACTATTCCAGGTATAGCAATTTTACACAGTAGACCAAATATTGTTCAGTAGACGAATGTGGCCAAAACTTAAGCTTGAAAAACCGAACTCACTATGACTTTCCTTTTTTGCTAAAGGTGTTGTACTAACAGGGATGTGTGCAAGCATCTGGTTTGATAATTATATATATATAGTGTTCATAATTGAAACCAAGGCAGTGACACATGAAATGTGGGTTGCATTGACCTACTTTTGAGAAGCAGTTAGTGCTCATCATTATACATCGCCATACCACCAGATTTCATGAATCTTGGTATGTATACAACAGGGTTTTAAAATCTAACCTGTTTCTGTGATTAGAAACACTACATATAGTAGGTATAACAGCATATATATATATATATATATATATATATATATATATATATATATATATATATATATATATATACAAATAACTATCATACAGGCGATGGATGCTGTTTACCTGCAGTCCTGGGTTCGAATCTCCATAGATTACAAATTCTCTAACGTGTATGATAGTATTATTTGTATTAAATAGTAATTCTGCCTACTATTATCAAGCATTCTCCTATAGATTCCAGGGATAACACTTTCCGTTCTGTGTGGTGTGTGTATATATATATATATATATATATATATATATGTATAAACAGTTCAACTTGAAATGAAAATCGCCATGAAATTATTTGATGGTATGGAATGAGTACTAACAGATATGCATACATTCACCTAGTTTGATTATTCTGACATCATAGTGCTTGAGAAATAAACCTTAAACAAAGTGTAACAGGGTTCGTAGGGTCTTTGAAGGTCTTTGAGAGTTTGGGAAAAATGAGGTAGCATTTTCAAGGCCTTGAAAGTTTGGGAAAATCGAGCATATTACCCTGAGGTCTTTAAAAGTCTTTGAAAATTGAAATAAAACCCCAAAAAATTAATTTCTTTCCAGAATCACAAATAAAATTATCCAAGGTTGTTAGATTCAGATGTAATCTAGTTATCCTGGTTTCTTTCTTTTGAAGACCTGTTCAGTTTATTGCCGCCGCATTAACAAAAGAGGCTTTGTTTTGTTTGGCCATCCAACGTATGCCTCGGCGGCGACTTCAATCACACATGCACTCTTCATCAAAGTAAGACTGTGCCGCTACACACTTCATCAAATGAAGTCACCAATAAAATTGCCCAAGGTCGTTAGCTTCGGATTGTGCTGGTTTTCTATCTTCTTTCGTTTGACGAATAGTTCAATTTGATTGGACGAGTCCATCAGTTTTAGCCAATGAAAATGTTAATTACACTAATTCTACGTAGAAAGTTCGCGAAAGTTACACGCTCGAGAATTCAAAAATTTTTTCATTCGATTTACATCTTCTGCAAGTTCAGTGTTTAAAAATGCCAGGTCTTTGGCTTTCAACGATATCTGGCTTGAACAAGAGAAATACAAGGAATCTGCAAAAGGATAAATTATGTAAACGAAAGACGTTTTGTACATTGTGTAAAAAGGCGAGCAACTTGTCTTCAAGAGGAGAAGGTGTCCTTGCAAATTAGTAACTACATAACTGTTCATTTATTGGAACGAAGATGCAGAAGTATAAGCTATTGGTAATTTTGGGCAAAATAATGTTAACCCATTACTGGTACTCATCGGGTATAAAATAAGATATTGTTTAATGTGATGATTTGGGAGATATGGCAAAAGAGGGCCCGTTTAAATTTACTTATACCGTCGTTTTTTTTTAACACGTTTGAGGGACAAAAATCATTTTCAAAAATTTTGTTCTACATAATAATGTTCCTTGATTTAATATAAAAACATACATTGTAATAAATTAAATTCACGGATATACAGTTTCAAAGTGCGCATGCGTACACTATAGTAGAGTTAAGCAAGAGTTGTTGTTCTTGAATTGTGAGTATATTGAAAAAACATGCTGTGAAACTTTACTGTGAGAAATCAAGTCATTTGATTAGGTAAATAAATAAAAGAATTAAAAAAAAAACATTTCCAGTTGACGGAATATCCCCGTTTCTCATTGCCGACCCTCGACTTTTTCCCAAATGGTATTAAAAAAAAATATTTAAAATAATAATTAAAATCACATTACCAAAATTGATTTGTGTATCTATAGTCTGACTATACATCCCCGTTTGTTTCAATAACGAAACTAATTAAATGATAAAAAGTGCATAGAACTAAGGCAACTGAATCATTGATTTTTAATTTCTAACCTGAATGTGACCAGAATGGCACTAATACTGCCATCTCCTGCACATTTCTTGATTAACGGACTTTCCAAAGAAACAAACGGATTGGCATAGTTAGACTATAATTGAGCCCGTTTTGCCCAGTACTTTGAAGTGCTTGAAATATTACTAGATTTATAGATAATGTTTATTTTTTTTAAAAATGGAGAAAAAAAACACGCCCAAACTTGATGAAAGGAATACGTCGAACTTTGGTGTGGTCTCCAGAAAATGTTGTTGTCACACGGGCAGGCACCAGTGGAGAGAGGATTTTATGTCAACAAACAGGTATCTGTTGAGAACCTCAGCAAAGAAAGCCTCAGAGCTCAAGGGCTAATCATTGACACAAGGAGAGAAGCAGGTGGACCTTTGGAAATCATCATTAGCAATGAAATGATGACATAGGTTCCTTTGCAAGACATAAGTACCATGCCTATCTGGATAAGAAGAAAACAGAGGAGGATGATAGAAAAACCAAAAAGGAAAGAGATGGGAGTTAGCCTTGGATGAAGTGGAAGAACTTAAAGCCAGAAAGCTGCCTCTTGAAGCTAACATTGCCAGCCTACATGCTTCCTCTGTACAGAAAGCAGAAGAGGCAGAGATAAAAGGACCCATTGTGCTTGTCACAGAGTCAAATGCTCTTAGGAGAAAAGCAGAGGAAGAGATGACAGTGGTGGCGTTTCTTTCCAGAATGATTGACGAGGAAAAAAAAGCAAATATAATAATACATTTAAAGCAATGCTGATGTCTGTTAATTAAGAGAACAATTTATTTTGTATTAAATCTGACACGTATGTTACATATTTCTGAAAGAACAACGAATGTTAACCTATCTTCCAGATAATTATAATACAATTTTAGGAAATTAATTATAGATTGACTTTAATCAGTAATCAATATTGTAGTATTTGGCATTCATTTTTCTCATATAACCTGTATACACAATATTAGCAAAAGTAGGTCTTGGAAATCTCTGTTTGTGGTCTTTGAAAGTTTGGGAAAAGTCTTTGAATTTATCATCCATAGTTCAATATGAACCCTGTGTAAGCAAAGTCAGTAAAGCTTGGAATATAGGTCACAGTGACTTGCTTTTGTGATGAGTGAAGTATTCATCAACATGCATCTCTTCACCAGCTTTCATGAATCTTGGTATAACATTGCATATACAGGGTGCAAAAATCCAACGTTGGTCATGAGCTGCATGCAAAAAAATAATCAAAGGTAGTAATGTGAAATTCAGGTTACAGTAACCTTTATGGTAATGACAGACATATAATTTAATAATTCTGTTATGAACAGAACTTGAGAAATAAATTTAAACTATAAAATTTAAATGATGTCAGTAAAAAATCACTTATAGCCGACCTATATATGTAATCAATGTGTAGTACTCAAGATGTAATGAATGTGTAGTACTCAAGATGTAATGAATGTGTAGTACTCAAGATGTAATGAATGTGTAGTACTCAAGATGTAATGAATGTGTAGTACTCAAGATGTAATGAATGTGTAGTACTCAGGATGTAATGAATGTGTTGTACTCAAAATGTAATGAATTTGTAGTACTGGAGATGTAGTGAATGTGTAGTGCTCAAGATGTAATTAATGTGTAGTACTCAAGATGTGATGAATGTGTAGTACTCAAGATGTAATTAATGTGTAGTACTCAAGATGTGATGAATGTGTAGTACTCAAGATGTAATGAATGTGTAGTACTCAGGATGTGATGAATGTGTAGTATACTTGAGATATAATGAATGTTTAGTACTCGAGATGTAATGAATGTGTAGTGCTCGAGATGCAATGAATGTGTAGTACTCGGGATGTAATGAATGTGTTGTACTCGGGATGTAATGAATGTGTAGTACTCAAGATGTATCCGCCACCAAAGTTTCATGATTCCCAATCTGATTGAAATCAGATCTCCACTGTCCAATGTGAAGATCTGAAGACGACTGCTTGAGGGTCATGTTTTGGTGACCTTTTATTTATCCAATGGAATTGCAGCTTTTAGAAATCTGAAAATGAATAAAACCATTCACTACACATTCATGTTCTTCATCCACAATGCACTGTCTCCACATGCAAAGATGTTGGATTTCAATGGATTGGTTTACAAAATTAGTGACTAAGGTAATATCATAGGTTACCAGAACATGACCCCAAAGTGGTCGCTGTCAGATCTTCATGTATAATAGAGATCTGATTTGAATCAGATTGTCATGATTACTGGTATAACAATATTTTGTACACAACCCAAGAAACATAAGGTAGATGCAAAAACTTAAGCACAAATGTACAGCTAATGTACATGTTCAAAGTTAGCCCCCTCCATTCGGTGTAGGTGTTATGAAACCCTCACCAAAAGAGAGTGGTTGACATTGAATGAGGGTCTACATAATTATGTATCTATGTGAATGCCACTGTCAGCACACAAAAATTTATGAGGTGAGATATAATTGATCAATCACAATGTTACTAAGACTGCTGTATTATAATGTCCCCAGCTTAAATTCCAACAATGCTTTATGCATGATGTCCTTGGCACTGAAATGTCATATAATACTATATTCATTGCCACATTGAAGTCCATGGCACTGAAATGTCATATAATACTATATTCATTGCCACATTGAAGTCCATGGCACTGAAATGTCATATAATGCTATATTCATTGCCACTTTTGAAGTCTGTGGCACTGAAATATCATATAATGCTATATTCATTGCCACTTTTGAAGTCTGTGGCACTGAAATATCATATAATGCTATATTCATTGCCACTTTTGAAGTCTGTGGCACTGAAATATCATATAATGCTATATTCATTGCCACTTTTGAAGTCCATGGCACTGAAATGTCATATAATACTATATTCATTGCCACTTTGATGTCCTTGGCACTGAAATGTCATATAATACTATATTCATTGCCACTTTTGAAGTCTGTGGCACTGAAATATCATATAATGCTATATTCATTGCCACTTTTGAAGTCTGTGGCACTGAAATATCATATAATGCTATATTCATTGCCACTTTTGAAGTCTGTGGCACTGAAATATCATATAATGCTATATTCATTGCCACTTGGACATCCTAGTCAGGGCAAAGCTAATTCACCAGACCAACCTAGTAAATCTGGCAATGTGGCAACAAAAGGGACAAAATCTTTCAACATATGATAGAGACCAGCATATTTTCTAGCACAGAGACTAGAGAAAAACTAAACATACATGGTCAAAACAAAACATCCAAAACAGAGAAGGTAAGATCTGTAACATTCAGTATATCAGAGAAACTGAGAAGATGAAATAAACTAGTTGAAACATAATAAATGTAAAGGTTTCATTCCTTTAGAAATAATCATTTAAAGTTGTTCAAACACGTTTTTCCTATTTTATTGTCTCTGCTGCGTATTTACCTCTGATAAAGACTCATTAATAATCAAAAGCGCTCAGGTTAGATAATTGTTTACACTGTTGTCAGTTTCTTGCAGATATATATATATATATATATATACATGTATAAAGGCTCGAAATTAGCAGTAGTCCACTAGCCCGAGGCTAGTAAATTTCCTGTCGGACTAGTAACTACCATAATGTTATTAGTCCGAACGGCTAGTAAGTTTTGTTTATCAACGTCAGCGTTTGTTTACTCTTTTAATGTTAATATTTTATAAGTGTTTACAATAACCACTGCTTTGATCCTGCAGAACATCTGCTGAAGTCAAGACTTTATTAGGGAGAGGCCATTGAGGGGGGGGGGGGCAGATACTCGTGTTTTAAAGTGTTTCTTGCTCTGACCTAATAAAAAAGACACTGTGCCATACCTTTTCTTACTTTAAATAATTCACATCAGCTTTACTGTAATATCTCGTATTTCAAAACAAGGCACAATTACCGCCTTATCAGACAGGCAAAATGTGGCATCTTATAGGTGTTCAGCCTCTGGCAAATAAGCAAAAGTTGAATGAAAATGATATAAAAGAGAGGAATGCAATACTAGTGTGTGACATTGTTTTGTCAACAGGACTAGTAAATTTTTCAGTACACTAGTCCTTCTGGCTACAAAGAAATTTAAATTCAAGCCCTGTATATATACACTCACACACCTTGCTTACTCAGAGGTTCCATTGTAACAAGGGAAGTTGGAATAGTTTTTTTTTTTAGTGTTTAAATTTACATATTAATACACTATAACTACAATGTATCTTTTTACCCACATCATGTTCATTGTGTATTGTACTTGTGACTGAGAGTAGGAATTAGGTGAGTGGACTCCATTTTGGATGCTTTTCATGTAAAACCTCCATCACCTGTGATTAATCAAGGTTAGTATTAATGCATGAAAGTTGTACTGCTGGCTTTCACCCCAAGTTTCTGAAAGCCTGTGACATTTTGACTTTTACTGGTGAAGAAATTTTAAAGCTTTACAAGCTGATTTTAGGTACAGTTATTTTTACAAAATTGATTCCAAAACAACATTGATGTGTTTATTATCATCTTGTTACCTCTACTTTAACATGATAGAAAATGTCAGTAGGTGGTTTCACAATATGACAGCACAATACTGGCTATAATGGTGATAATTACAATGCTATGTTAAATGATTAAATTTTTATCTGTCAAGATAACATTGCTAAAACAAAATTGCGTTACTTAGAAATAAGGCAAATATCACATTATTTTGAATTTATGTATGATATTTTAGTGGAGACTATTGAAAGCAGGCATGACATGTAATCCTTAATTACATTCTGGGTTTTTCCTTCATTTTTACAGATCCTACATTTCTGATCCTGTACAAGGAACTGTACTTCAGACATATCTACGCCAGAGTTCCAGTAAGTCTAGCAAACTCATTATTCATTGGAACCTTGAACAACAAACTTTTTTTGGAGCATATTAGGAGTTTTAATAAATTTGAACTTTTAATAATTGAGTTTGTATTATTTGATCTATAAATCATGGTCTTGGTTGTATAAATGTGTGATTCATGTGAGCTTCTTTAAAATTGTGCTGAAAAAACTTTTATATGTTTAAATCCTACCATCAATTCATTAAGTCCATTCTGTATTCAAAAAATTTTCCTGCCCCCATTTTCAAATGAAGGGGGGAATTTACCACTTTTATTTTTAGTTCAATAATAGATCCTGATAAATGAGGCATAGCTCCATTTTGAAAATCTGCTATAGACACATCTCAATCACTGATTAGTTTTTTTGACAACATAATATCAAAATCTCTATCACCTATTAGTGTTTTATTGCAATATAAATATCGAAATCTCTATCGCCTACTAGTGTTTCATGACAATATAATACAGAAATCTCTATCATCTACTAGTGTTTTGTGATAATATAAGATGGATATCTCAATCACCTATTAGTGTTTTATTACAATATAAATATCGAAATCTCTATCGCCTACTAGTGTTTTATGACAATATAAATATCGAAATCTCTATCGCCTACTAGTGTTTTATGACAATATAAATATAGAAACAGGGTTCGTACGGTCTTTGAAGGTCTTTGAGAGTTTGGGAAAAATGAGGTAGCATTTTCAAGGCCTTGAAAGTTTGGGAAAATCGAGCATATTACCCTGACGTCTTTAAAAGTCTTTGAAAATTGAAATAAACCCCTCAAAAATTAATTTCTTTCCAAAATCACAAATAAAAATATCCGAGATTGTTAGATTCAGATGTAATCCAGTTATCCTGGTTTCTTTCTTTTGATGACCCGTTCAGTTTATTGCCGCCGCATTAACAAAAGAGGCTTTGTTTTGTTTGGCCATCCAAAGTATGCCTCGGCGGCGACTTCAATCACGCATGCACTCTTCATCAAAGCCATACGGTGCCGCTACACACTTCATCAAAGGAAGTCGCCAATAAAATTGCCCATGGTCGTTAGCAGCTGGTTTTCCTGGCTTCTTTCGTTTGACGAATAGTTGAATTTGACTGGACGAGTCCATCAGTTTTAGCCAATCAAAATGTTAATTACACTAATTCTACGTAGAAAGTTCGCGAAAGTTACACGCTCGAGAATTCAAAATTTCTTCATTCGATTTACATCTTCTGCAAGTTCAGTGTTTAAAAATGCCAGGTCTTTGCTCTTTCAACGATATCTGGCTTGAACAAGAGAAGTACAAGGAATGGCTGCAAAAGGATAAGTTATGCAAACGAAAGGCGTTTTGTACATTGTGTAAAAAGACGATCAACTTGGCTTCAATGGGAGAAGGAGCCCTTACAAGTCATGCCAAAGGTAAGTTGCAAATTAGTAACTACATGTTCATTTGGTGGAACAAAGATGCAGAAGTATAAGCAATTGGTATTTTTGGGAAAATAATGGTAATTCATTACTCGTCGGGTATAAAATAAGATCGTTTAGTTTGATGATTTGGTAGATATAGCAAAAGAGGGCCTGTTTAAATGTACTTCTACGGTCGGTTTATTTAACACATTTGAGGAAAAAATTCATTTTCGAAAATTTTGTTCTACATAACAATATTACTTGATTTAATACAGAAACATGCATTGTACTAAATTAAATTCACGGATAAACAGTTTCAAAGTGCGCATGCGTACACTATATTAGAGTTAAACAAGAGTTATTGTTCTTGAATTGTTTATCACAAAAAATGGGGGAAAACCCGCCTAACCTAATTTTAAAGTCAGAGAATTAGGTGCCCACACATCACAGCCTTTTTTAATAAAAAAAAAACAATATTTTATTTCACTTTTTCAGAAGCCATTTTTAAATGGTAATTTGTGTCTAAATAGCTTTTCTTACTAGCATGTAAAACCGATTTAAAAATTACTTTCATGCATCATGAAGTTGTATGTTTTCATTTAGATTCATTAAAATTCTTGCAGTGATAATTACTTTTGTTTCGTTTCTAGGATGTAAGCACCAACAAAATACAATATCTGCAAAACAAGTCGCACCAGTAAGTGCATACTTTTCACAGCCAGCAGCAGATGGTGTGACAAGTACAAAGCAGCCTACCAAAGCAGCTCTAGCAACTTCTACTTTAGCAATGAAATGATGACATATGCCTCCTCTGCAAGACATAAGTACCATGCCTATCTGGATAAGAAGAAAGCAGAGGAGAAGGATGAGAAGAAAAACCCAAAAGGAAAGAAACGGGAGTTGGCCTTGGATGAAGTGGAAGAACTTAAAGCCAAAAAGCTGCGTCTTGAAGCTGACATTGCCAGCCTACATGCTTCCTCTGTACAGAAAGCAGAAGAGGCAGAGTTAAAAGGACTCATTGTGCTTGTCACAGAGTCAAATGCTCTTAGGAGAAGAGCAGAGGAAAAGATGACAGTGGTGGCATCTCTTTCCAAAATGATTGAAGAGAAAAAAAAGCAAATAAAATAATGCATTTAAAGCAGTGCTGATGTCTTTAAGAGAACAATTTATGTTGTATTAAATCTGACACATATGTTACTTATTTCTGGAGAAAAAAACAATGAATGTTAACCTATCTTCTCGATCATTATAATGTAATTTTAGGAAATTAATTATAGTTTGACTTTAATCAGTAAACAATATTGTGGTATTTGGCATTCGTTGTTTTCTCATATGACCTGTATACACAATGTTAGCAAAAATAGGTCTTGGAAATCTCTGTTTGTGGTCTTTGAAAGTTTGGGAAAAGTCTTTGAATTTATCATTCATATTTGAGTACGAACCCTGAGAAATCTCTATCGCCTAATAGTGTTTCATGACAATATAAATATTGAAATCTCTATCGCCTACTAGTGTTTTTATGACAATAAAATATGGAAATCTCTATCACTTACTAGTGTTTCATGAAAATATATGGAAATCTCCATCACCTACTAGTGTTTCATGACAATATAATATGGTCCATCACCTACAAGTGTTTTATGACAATAAAATATGGAAATCTCAATCACCTACTAGTGTTTCATGACAATATGATATGGATATCTCAATCACCTACTAGTGTTTCATGACAATATAAGATGGAAATCTCTATCACTTATTAGTGATTGATGACAAATAATTTGATCCCAACCACCTCAGTTCTCATAATGGGTAAATAATAGCCATGATTGCAGAAAATGTAATTTAAGTTCTTATACATAGTATCAAACATTGAACAGTAGCCCATGTGCAGCAGTCTTTTTGGTGGCATTTTAAAAGCACACTGTACTACTGACCAGTTATTGAAATTGGAGCCATCTGTGAGTCCTGTATCAACTGCATTGACTACTCAGTTTCAGATATGAAAATGAGGAAATGGTTCTTTGCACAAGTCCAATGAATTACAACATAACTGTCAAACATCAAAAGATTTCATAGAGAGGTGGATTCAAAGTCTTGACATTAAGTAAATCCAACAGAACATTCATGCGAATTTGCATTTATATTGTATATCAAGTAATAACACAATATATATGTACACCTTATATTGCATCCCATCACCTGTTAATAACCTTCTTATCATGCTGTGAAAGGAATTTCCTTGAATTGATTTAAATAAATGTTTAAAGGTATATAACAAAAGCATGATTACATTTCTGTCTATCTGAGAAGCTACATCACCTGTCATTAGTAATTGACATTAGTGGATGATCACATGATATAGTATAGCTTTCCTGATCACTGTACATTACTATACTAATTATATATATATATATATATATATATATACATACATACATACATACATACATACATACATACATACATACAGTGGTGCCTTGACTTACGAGTGTCCCAACTAACGAGTTTTTTTGACATACGAGTCGTCTCTCGGCCGATTTTTTGCTTTGAGTTGCGAGCTAAATTCGAGTTACGAGCCAGCTTCAGATACCCCACCGCTAGCTGGTGCAGTGAACGTCACAGTAAACGCATCAACATCTGCCAAGCATCCCGTGTCTAACTCGTTTACTTTAAGCAGTCAGCTCGCAGTGGAAGCATTAGTGTTGTGCTCGTATTTGTGCTTGCGGTTATTTTGCAAAGAAGCAGATGATATGCATCGAATTAAAGAAAGAAATTATCAAAAAACATGACCAAGGTGTGTGTGTAGTCGACTTGACGAAGCAGTACGAGCGTAGCACTTCCATGATCTGCACCATACTGAAGCTGGAGTCAATACATGCTATCACGCTAGCCATGGGCATTAAAATAATTAATAAACAGCAGACGTCTCTCCATTAAAATATGGAGAAGCTGCTGATGGTTGGTCGACGGAGAAGCAGCTCGATGGAGATACCGTGACGAAGGCTATAATCTGCGAGGAGGCACGAGCTATTTATGCTGATTTGCTGCAGGTTCTCTACCTTCCACCCAACATCACCCACCACTAATACTGGCCGCCATGTATAGCCTATGTTGTGCTGAAAAATGGCGTTAAACCATAAAAAACAAAAATGCCCCTATGGGTGAGACCTGTTTATGAAGCCATACCAATTTCCTCTACATGCCCCTATGGGTGAGACCTGTTTATAAAGGCATGCCAATCTCCTCTAGAGGCCCGTTTGGGTGAGACCTGTTCATAAAGACATACCAATCTCCAGAATCTTTTGGGTGAAACATGTTTATAAAGGCATGCCAATCTCCAGGCTCCTTTGGGTGGAAAGACATGATGCACAATTTTTTTTTATGCCAATATTTCTCTCAGCAAAATTGCTCTTTAATAATATATAAAACAAAAAATGATATTTGATGTAAAATCATTTCAAATATGACATGTTGTTTTTACCAGAAGGCTTTTTATGTGATCTAGTCAGTCCTGATATCCAGTATGGTCATTACTCTCCTCAACGGTACCAGGAACTCTCATTTATTTAAAACAACACATGCCATGGTTGTACATGCCTTTAGGTATATGTTGTACATGCCTTGAAGTGTATGTTGTACATCCCTTGAAGTATATGTTGTACATGCCTTTAGGTATATGTTGTACATCCCTTGAGGTATATGTTGTACATGCCTTGAGGTATATGTTTTACATCCCTTGAAATATATGTTGTACATGCCTTGAAGCATCTTTTGTACATGCTTTAATTCGTATGATGTACATGAAGTTAGTTTTATTTTATATTAAAAATGTATCTAATCACCAATTAAAATATAGTATTATGCTATGGTTGTTATTGCTACCAAAAATAATAAGCACACGTTTTTTAAGTTATTTTCTTTCATTTCAGAGTGGGCCAACCTTAGAACAGAGGTTTGAATCATATTACAACTACTGTAACCTCTTCAATTACATACTGAGTAAGTGTCGAGTCTGTTTAGCAAAACTTAGATAAAGATAAATATTCAACGAAAAACATCACTGGTTTGCTTGTTCAATTTTGTTTATGTATTGTATATTTAAAATAATAATTTCCTTTTATCTTCACTATGATCATTAATATTAAGCTGCATAGACCTTAATCTGCTGGCACATAATGCATTGGTGGATCAGAGTGTTTATTATATTTATTATTCACAACAAGCTACATAACACCAGAATCTGTCGGTACATAACTGTTCATACTCTTATTAGTTGATTCAGCTATAAGACATCACCCACCCGTCCTTTTTAGGGCTGTTCTCTTTGACTTTCCTCTAAGTTGAGGTACTGATAATCAGATACCTCGAAAGAGGTTACTTGTTGTCAGTGGGTTACATTTGCACTTTGGAAAAACAATGAAGCCATACTAGATGGCTAGAGTGAAAAAAATGACAGAACAAATGTAAAACATGTCACAGATAAACTGAAAACTTACAATTTTTCCTAATTAAAATCCATTGAAATCCATATGGCTTGACAATTTATATCAATTTATGTGATAAATTTATTCATATGTCACATGCCAATATAAACATAGTTGAGAATGATCCAGTTCACAATATTTTAATTCCAATAAACAATGAAACTTAAGTGCGCATTATTGTTTTTAATTAACAGTGTCCTGTAAATGTTACCATCTAATGTCATCTTGTAAAAAGTCCAAAGCTTCATCCTCATTATCTGATAAAGTTTTGAAATCCTCCAATGTTGTCTATTAAATTGTTGTTGTCTAGAGTTCACTGTGAAATGTGAATGCTTTTATGTAGAGAATAAGTTTGGACTCTGTAATTAACACTTTGACCATACAGTCCATTGTAACTGAACATGTGTCACCTGTGTACAGAGATCAAAGGGAGTTCTTATAACCAACTTTTTACTAATCACTGAGCAAGAATCAAACTTGAGGTTAGATCACAGGTTGTCATGTGGGAAAATAAAGAGGGTACTGCCTTGACAAGCTAAAATTGATCAAACATTCACTTGAAAATGTAGAGCTCTAACACTACAATTAGAGTTACTAAATTCAACAATTTTTAATTAATTAATAATTAAACAATTAATTAGTAATTATACAATTAATTAGTAATTATATAATTAATTAGTAATTATACAATTCCTAAATTTGCCACTCCATCAAAAGGATTGTCAGCTTGAAAACAAGTGCTGCTTTACAAGCCAAAGGCTTATTTGATCACGTGCCCTGGTAGAATTGAAAATCTAATTTATCGACAAGGAAAATATAACTTAAAACTGTTATTGCATCAAACACAGCAAACAACAGATATTATTACAAATACAGGTTGTTAGAACTTGCATTACAATGGAACCAATATACATGCTGTAAATGCCCATGATAAACAAGTTTGATGGACACTTCACTTTGTGGCAGGTAGTATTAAATTTGCCACAAATATTTTAAAATGCATCTAACTATAGATACAAGTAATCATATATGTCTGTAATATTGTATACAATACAAAAGTTATGTAGATGTTTGTTGGATTTGCAATAATTGACTTCTTATCATCTGGTCTTTTAAATCTTGTGTCTGGAGTTGAGGAACTTAAAGAATACTGCATCATGGCTACCGCATATCATAAATCCAGTTGCCCAGTGGGTTACTATGTATAATATTATAAATTATTCTGTATATCTTCATAATGTACCTTAAAAAATATATAAATAGTAATTGTTAACGATATATATGAAGTTATGGTATTGCCTAATGTTAACAGTTTGACAATCAGGTGCCTGTATTGGGCAACATCATTTCAGCTAGTTTTCCACATTTTTTTTAACCTTGTAACCTGCTATCGTCCAGATTTGAAATTTATCATACCTCATCATAGTTATTAACTGGATCCTGTTTTTCTTGCACAGATGCAGATCGTCCAGCCCCTCTGGAGCTACCAAACCAGTGGCTCTGGGACATAATTGATGAATTCATCTACCAGGTAATAATTATTTGTATATGCAAGAAAGTAATAATGTTTTGTCTACATTGGTCTTGTGCTATAATTCAGTTTATCACATGAATTCATATGTTAGACAATGCTGTGATATCACACAGTATTATTTTATTCTATTCACACGTTTAATGTCAGTCATACAACTTAAACTGTTTCCAGTAATTGATGACCAGAACACTTTGTTATGTTCATTCTGCATGAAATGAATCAGTTTTATTAATTAATTATACAACTTCATTATCTTATTACAATAGTTTGCAAGAAGAAAATACCTGAAATTTTCATTAATTTCTTGTGTATTTGAACATTCATGCGAAAATGAGTTGGATAACACTTTCTGGACATGAAAACATCAAAATTTATACCCATACAAGCACAAGAGTATGGGTATATACCTCGGTACATTGAATAATGTGAAAGTTAACTATTGATGTGGACTAAGAATTGTTCGTGGGCCGAGTGGTCAAAAGTGCTGTCCGTTACGGATCACTGCCATCTCACCTCTGTCAGCGTGGGTTCGAGTCTACGATTCGGCTAATGTAGTAGTTATGTGAGAAAGCTTGCCAGTAGCTTCTCATGGGTTGGTGGTTCTTTCCGGGGATTTTCCCGGGTTCTTCCTCCACCAATAATACTGGCCACCATGTATAGCCTATCGTGTGCTGAAAAATGGCATTAAACCTTAAAAAACAAACATAAACTGAAACATCAATACTGAATGGTGTCCTGATTTGTGTGGCCAGTGTACAGATGAAGTGGTTCATGAAATAACCCTAGTCAAATGCACATTTTAGAAGAGTGTGTGTTTTATAGATGTATTGCGTTGTTTTTTTTTTGCATGTGTGGTTTTGGCCTTGTATTGATTTTTCTGTCCTTACTGATATAAGGTTCCAGCAGAATCTCCAATAACGGGGTTTTTTTGTGCTAGTCTACCTCTCCATCCATCCACAATATCTTTATGAACTTGCATTTAGGTAGTTTTTAGGCATTGTAATACTTTCTTATTATTGGGTTAGATGTTGATATTGATAGTCAGTATAGTTTTAAGACATTCGCTTCTCCAACTTAGAACTCATTTTGCAACATCCAAACCAACAACCTTCCCTCTTCTGTTGATGTTTTTATTTATAACTTGTGGAAATAATAATAAAATTTGGATGAGTATTAAAGACATTTTCTAAGAGACACCATCCATGCTTAGAGCTGTAGAAATAAGTCCATTGGATCCTTCAAGAGAAGGATGCAACAATGGATGTGGTGGATTATAATGTTCTGCTGAGAAAAAAACATTTACTTTTATAAGCGTGCATTTGTAAATTTTTGCTGCATATTATAAGCATAGTTGTGTGATATGCTATCAAATCTTATACAGATAATGCTATGCTTGCTGAATTTAAAAACTATATTTATTGCAGACACAGTTGATCAAGTATGTATAATGCATATGTGCACATCAGATGCATTTTTGCAACATATTTGATTTTAATTAATTCATAAAACATAACTATGCTAAAATGCAATGATATAAAGTAAAAAATGAGCCCCAAAATGTCAGTTCAGGCAATTAATAATTGTAGAAAATATCTCTTCCAACAATTCCTTATGTCCTCATATTCCTCATGTCCCATGAGGAAATTCATCTTTTAAGAAATTATCCCTTAGAGAATTCATCTTTGTAGAAAATGTTCCCTTCAAATATATCATCATTGTAGAAAATGTCCCTTCAGTCACTTCATCGTTGTAGAAAATGTACCTTCCTTAGAGAATTCATCTTTGTAGAAAATGTTCCCTTCAAATATATCGTCATTGTAGAAAATGTCCCTTCAGTCACTTCATCATTGTAGAAAATGTCCCTTCAATCACTTCATCATTGTAGAAAATACAAAGATAGAAATCTGTAGTATCATTACATTACTTAAAATACAAAATTTATGATTAGGAATATGTGCATGAAATACACTGCATTATATTTAAAAGAAAGGTTGAATTTTCAAGATTAGATAAATTGTAAAAATGTCAGATTTCTTTTAGAGGGATATATTCTAACATTGCTGCTAAATTGAATGTTCTCTTTTTGGTTATTCCAGTTCCAGTCTTTCAGCATCTACAGATGCAAGCTCAATAAGAAGCCTCCGACAGAGATTGAACTTCTTAGAGGCAATCCAAAGGTAGTTAAATTATGTTCTTCCGGGCGTTAGAATTGCCAAAATTGTATGCATTTTTTCCATAACTGTTTTGGTCAGTATTTGTGATAAACAGAACATAAAAATAATAGAAATCAGCATGAATTGTTTACCGATTGGTCAGTGTGTAGTTTTGACTATAAATTTTCATAACAAAGTTCAATATTGACAAGATTCAGGATAATCCAGAAATGTGTAGGACAATTTACAGTCAGTAGGATTCGCTTTAGTTTTTCTCCTTCAAAAACATTTCCAGATACGTTGATTTGGAAAATAAATTCCATAATCACCCAAATCCATCTCTCCCGTCTATATTCCATGTTGAGAAAGGGAAGAAACTCTTACCCATTACATATCCTTACTACTTCGAAGTCGTGGCCTTCAGGTGCATGCTTGCCAGTTTTAAGTTTTCACTGGGTACTCTTAACATGACATACCACAAAACCTCTCAGAATCCTAGCATATATTCATGATTTCCATCCAGGAAGTTGGTGTAATAGTTTGTATTAATGTATTTGCTACAGGTTGTATTATGTGATTTGTGATCAACATGTATACAATTTTGTTTTGCAATTCCTCATTCTGATAGTGAGCTATTGGTTATTCATTCATATTCACTGGCATACTTAAGAATTTAAAAGCATATCTTTTAGTCTTCATCAACCTCAACTTGTGCACTATTGTCAGAACACATTTGGACCAAAGTATAGTGGGAAAAACATTAAGTGCAAGGCAATATGTGTGAAGTTCCAGATAGTGTCCAGCAACATATTGAGCCGTCACCCAAAGTCATAATGCCCTCCCCACCCCACCCCAAAAAAAAAAATATTTTTATGGTACTAACAGAAATGATTAAGTCCACTGAATAGGAGGAACAGAAGGCTCTGGAGTTGCTCTCCCCACATTCTTCCCCGACACTAATTGAGTCTTATTTGTGTTGCCTGAATTTTGCTGGCCTATGGACAGTTTTTGTCAGTATGTCAGTCACAAACATCTATGAGTTGATGGGAGAGTATCCCCTTTATCTAGGCATCCAACTGGGTGCACATCTCCCCCAGCATGTTCAGCATAGCCCTTTTGCATGCAAGTCCACATGCATGGGGTATTTGTCAGAACTGCATACCATTCAACTGGCAAATAATATGACCATCCAGCCAACAGTTATTCATACAGTGTACTTGGCAACTGAGATGACCATCCAGCCAACAGTTGTTCATACAGTGTACTTGGCAACTGAGATGACCCTCCAGCCAACAGTTGTTCATACAGTGTACATGGCAGCTGAGATGACCATCCAGCAGACAGATGAGATGACCATTCAGCCAACAACCATGCATCTATCCAACTGCATTGTATCAGGCTTTTGTTAACACATTAAGTCCTGAATTTTTTTTGTTAACACATTAAGTCCTGGAGTTTTTTTGTTAACACATTAAGTCCTGGAGTTTTTTTGTTAACACATTAAGTCCTGGAGGTTTTTGTTAACACATTAAGTCCTGGAGGTTTTTGCTGTTTTCGCATGAAATGGGAGTAGGAAACACATTTTGGGGACTATTTCTGAATACACCCTAATACATTAACTTCCAAGTAATATTCCATTAGATAAATGGCTAGTTGTGCTAAAGAAAATGTTTTTCTTTGGTTAGTTTGCTGGCTCATGAGCAGAAGGTGAAAATTTGAACTTCTTGTTTTTTCTTTTTTTCTTAACAGAACCATAATTTTCGTATGGAGAAGACTCTTTAATGAAAATGTCCACCGTATCCTACTTTTTGCACAGGTTCACCTGTCTGTGTGTGCTTCAGACCGGTCTGCCATATATCTGAGACTGGACACACATTAGAATTCAGACCATGGGCAAATTTTGGGTGGAAAAAAAAGGGGTCCAAAAACTTAGGTTTTTCCCACTGTATTTTGTAGTGCAATTATAATGTCCAGATAATTTGGTATCATTGTAGAGCTAAATCTGTCTACCTTTCTATAAAAGCACCCTCTTTATTATATCATGCATGACCTTGATGCTACAGACCTTGGAAGTAGGCTACTACTTCATGCCCCATAAAGTCGTCACTGGAGGTTAAAGTGTTAAATGAATAGGTAATCCAGGTATATTTTAAGGGGCGTACTCATGACCTTCCTTTTGTGATCTCAATACTTAACACCACCACCTGACTACAAAAATAGCTTCCCTTCCATCCAATATAGATTTTCACTATCCAATATAGAATTTTGGGCATTCATTATAGCCTGTGCTTGTGAGCTAGATTCAGAATGCATGTAGACACACGCACACCATGATGCCCATTTCATCTTTCTTCCTAGATTCTATATGTATTTTAAACATTTTTTCCAGATCTGGAATGTACACAGTGTGTTAAATGTGCTGCACTCTCTTGTGGAGAAGTCTAGTATAAACAGGCAGCTGGAGGTGTATACCAATGGAGGTAAGTCAAAATAAACAACTCGAATGTTGCATAATTAAATATGGCACCAGGAGGAAATGATTGATGAGAAATGTATGTAAATTACATTTTTGGAAATTTTTAGATTGTTAAAATTGAATGTTGTTTGTATGCTTTAACCACCAGTGTACTGAAAATTAATGATCCTATGAGTTTTGTTTGATTAGAATATTTAACTTAGCCTTTAACAAGTTTTCAGTCATATTGCTATGACGTTAGCAGTGTGGCAGTTTATAGTGATTTCTAGCACTGGGGCATCATGCCACAGACATGTAGCATGATGTTCCACCCAGTCACATTATCCTGACACCAGGCCGACCAGTCCTAACACTAACCTCTTAATGCTGAGCGCCAAGCGAGGCAGCTGTTGCTACCATTTTTGTAAATCTTTGGTATGACTCGGCCAAGGATCGAACCTACAACCTCTTTGGCTTCTGCAGCGGATGCTGTAACTACTAGGCCACTGGAGCAGTCAATGATCCTATGATACATCAATATATAAAATCCTAGAAATTCACCATGAATTTTGTGCTTCACACCTAAATCAGCTTTTGTTTAAAATATTCTCTTTAACCTGTTAGAGATCTGTTTGAATTTATGCTTCGATGTTGGTTTTTTCACCCATACCCATGGTCAAATGACAGAGTGTTATGGCAGAATTTCTTCTTATGTATGGCACTCATTTATATTGTGAATTTGAATTGATCATTTCAGGTGACCCAGATAGCGTGGCTGGGGAATTTGGGCAACTGTCGCTCTACAAGATGCTGGGTTACTTCAGTTTGATTGGTCTTCTTCGTCTACATTCACTGCTAGGAGACTACTACCAGGCCCTCAAAGTCCTGGAGAACATTGACTTCAACAAAAAGGTATGGCAAAGAAAACAAATATCATTGCTGTTTGTATCTACAGTAAAAGTATGATGCATTTGCTTGGATCCACTTTTATTTATGACTTCTAATATTTTTAAATTTCTTGATTAAATCAAATCAGGAATTTACAGTCCCTATTTTGAATGAGTGTTATAGATGTTATTTTCCAATGTTTACCCAGGAATTTACAGTCCCTTTTTTGAATGAGTGTTATAGATGTTATTTTCCAATGTCTACCCAGGAATTTACAGTCCCTATTTTGAATGAGTGTTATAGATGTTATTTTCCAATGTCTACCCAGGAATTTACAGTCCCTATTTTGAATGAGTGGTATAGATGTTATTTTCCAATGTTTACCCAGGAATTTACAGTCCCTATTTTGAATGAGTGTTATAGATGTTATTTTCCAATGTCTACCCAGGAATTTACAGTCCCTATTTTGAATGAGTGGTATAGATGTTATTTTCCAATGTCTTCCCAGGAATTTAAAGCCCATGCTTTGGATGATTGGTATGGGTGTCAATTTTGTCTGATGTCTGTGCAGGATTTTTTTTTAGTTCAGCTGACAGAGCATTGGACTTGCAATATAGCTGCCATAGATACCAGCTAGCTGCTTCCTTTTTTACTTGCAGTCTAGGGTCATGGCTAGATACTAGATGCTTCATTGTGTCCTTGCGATTGGTTCTTATTTCTTTGACATGGATTTATAGCCGGCATTTCGAAAGTATTACACAAGCTAGGCATTCACTGTATTAGTAGACCTGGATTTATAGTCAACTTGTAAGTATTGCACAAGCTAGGCATTCACTGTATTAGTAGACCTGGATTTATAGTCAGCTTGTAAGTATTACACATAGGCATTCACTGTATTAGTAGACCTGGATTTACTTGTCTAGTTATCTTGCACAAGAATCACATCCAGTGTGTTTGTTTATGGTCAAGACATACAAAATGAAGTGTAAATTAAAGTTTGGAAAAGTATGTTACACAAAATTTCATTTATATTCCTCCATTCTCTAGATGTATTATTTTAGCTGATATTTTATGAACTGCAACATTCTGACAAATTATGTTTTTCATTGTTTCTTGTTTTTGAATTGTTAGATATTTAGTTTTTTATGTAAAATGTTATTCAGTTGAACTCTTGTATGCCTGTCTTTCCCCCACCACACAGAGAGCAGAATATAAAAATGATGAACATAGATTGTCTTACAACAAAAAGATGTTTTTAGTTTTCAATAAATAATTTAATTTAATTTAAATACAAAACATGGAAGAAAGTTTACTTACAAAGTTCCATAAATGATGATAAGATTTTTCAATACTTGCAGAACATGTACTCCAGAGTACCAGCTTGTCAAATCACCACTTTCTACTATGTGGGCTTTGCATACATGATGATGCGCCGTTACCAGGATGCCATTAGGACCTTTTCCAACATCCTGCTGTACATACAGAGAACCAAACAGATGTTTCAAACCAAGGCCCAGATGTACGATCAGGTACAGGGAAACAGACAATAAAGTCGGAACAGTTTCCAGACTGAAATATATTTAATATTATGAAGTCCCATTTTTTTTTTTATTTCACTGTTGTAACAGCCACAAATTTAGAGACAAAACAATGTTTTTGTGTGGACTGACAACAATGTATTTTATTTTCACAAAAAGAAAACAAATTTTGATTGTCACAAAAATTAATACTTACAGTAAATATCAGATTTGATTATCTACTGATATTGCAGATCACTGTCATCTCATCTCTGTCTGTGTGGGTTCGAGTCTAGGATTCAGCCAATGTGGGTATGTGAGAAAGCTTGCCAGTAGCTTCTCAATGGTTCTTTATGGGGGTTTACTCTGGTTCTTCCTCCACCATTAATACTGTATATACTCATTTAAATGTCAATTCAAATTGCAAACAACGATCCTGATCTGCCTTAGCATAATGCAAATTGGGGTTTATACTGTTTGTTCTACTAATACTTGTAATAAACTACACAAACCCACGTATTACCAGCGCATTACGCAGTGGCAGAGATGGGTTTTTGGAGTTTGCCGTGAGACTCATCTTATAACAAGTATAGATGGTAACAGTAGTAATCAAGTTTTACACTGCATCATTTTAACATTTGCATTACAACATATGATAATATTCCCAGTATGAAGAAAGAACCAAGTCTGAAAATGTTTAGTTTCTCATCATGTAATGCATTAAACATGATTATTTTGCGTTAATTTTCCATTTTATAAAAATGACATTTACCTTGAAGCCCATGTTAATGACTGTTGTAGATAACAAAGATGAATGACAAGATGTACACTCTGCTGGCCATTTGTCTTGTCCTGCATCCCATTCGCATTGATGAGAGTGTCCACTCCCAGCTTAGAGAGAAATTTGCAGACAAAATGCTCCGCATGCAGAAAGGGTAAGACTAGTTACTCTTGACGTTAAGGTGCCACTGAATGAATTTAACAATCATATTGTTAATCCTTTGGTCAGTTAATGGTTTACTTTTTAATGATGAGGCCTTGGACAATATCCAAGATTTAGCTTTCTTTGTGAGTATTTAGTCTAATATGCAAGTTTTAGCTTTCTTTGTAAGTATTTAGAGTCTAATATGCAGGTTTTAGCTTTCTTTGTAAGTATTTAGAGTCTAATATGCAAGTTTTAGCTTTCTTTGTAAGTATTTAGAGGAGATACAGTCCCAGGCTGCCCATCTCCCAATCTTAAGTTTATGCAAGTTTTAGCTTTCTTTGTCCGTGTTTAGAGTCTAATATGCAAGTTTTAGCTTTCTTTGTAAGTATTTAGAATTTTATTTTCAAGTTTTAGCTTTCTTTGTAAGTATTTAGAGTCTAATATGCAAGTTTTAGCTTTCTTTGTAAGTATTTAGAGTCTAATATGCAAGTTTTAGCTTTCTTTGTAAGTATTTAGAGGAGATACAGTCCCAGGCTGCCCATCTCCCAATCTTAAGTTTATGCAAGTTTTAGCTTTCTTTGTCCGTGTTTAGAGTCTAATATGCAAGTTTTAGCTTTCTTTGTAAGTATTTAGAATTTTATTTTCAAGTTTTAGCTTTCTTTGTAAGTATTTAGAGGAGGTACAGTCCCTAGTTGCCCATCTCCCAATCTTAAGTTTCTGCAGTATGACATAGCAAGTTTACCTACAATTCATGAATTTCAGCTTTATATTGATAAGACATTTAGTAAATTAGATTTGCTATATGTTCTGGGTCAACAGTGGCAGGAGTTGTCAGCCTTGATGATCAGATTCTCAAGTATCGTTGGATTTCAGACATGTTTGCCATCCACTTTTATGTTGATAAAACCTTATATGTACAAATTCTTGAAAAGGGCTAAGTAATTATTTTGTACTCTATAAGTATCCTTAGGTATTGCCAAAATGTTTATTAAAATGAAATGATGTGAGAGTATTGACTTAATATCCTATAGCAGGGAGCAAGTGTCTTTTCATCCATACTACAATCAGGTATCATTTGATTCATGAGATTTTAAGATGCTAATGTAATAAGACTGCTCCAGTGGCCTCGTGGTCAAAACATCTTCTTAGGATTTGGGTGGTCATTGGTTCGAGCCCTCTACGAGTCATACCCAAGACTAATAAAAATGGTATTTACAGCTACCTTGCTAGGCACTCAGCATTAAGAGGTTAGTGTTAGGACTGGTCAGCCTGGTGTCTGAATGTGACTAGATGTGACATGATGCTTCATATCTGCAGCATGATGCCCCAGTACTGGACATCACTATAAACTACCACACTGCAAACATTGTATTGATATGACTGCAGAATTGTTAAAACTTATGTTGAAAATTCTAATTACACACACATACACAGACTACTGTAGTAAAATCTAATAACCTTTGCTATGAGAAACCACCTTTCACTCATGACCAAACTTGTCATGGACAAAAATGTGCTGCCATGAGCAACCACCTGCTGAACATGATCAATGGCCGTGATTCTTTAGCAGATTGTGCTGAACATGACCCTAGGACATGATTCTTTAGCAGTTTGTGCTAAACATGACCCTAGGCCATGATTCTTTAGCAGATTGTGCTAAACATGACCCTAGGCCATGATTCTTTAGCAGTTTGTGCTAAACATGACCCTAGGCCATGATTCTTTAGCAGATTGTGCTAAACATGACCCTAGGCCATGATTCTTTAGCAGATTCTGCTGAACATGACCCATGGTCATGATTCTTTAGCAGATTGTGTTCATACCACAAAACCAAATGAAAACAATGGGCATTAATTTAATTCTTCGTGGCTCAATAAGAAGTCTGCAGGCAGAGTGTAGATTGTTTTTTGATGAGCTGCTCCAAAAATGAGACTGTTTACCAATTTCCCCTGCATCAACAAGGTAGAACTGGATGCTGCAGTCTGTAAAATAGATTAAAATATAAGAAATAAACCACCATTATAGTGTTGTCATCAAACCTTATTAGGATTAACCATTCCAATTTTAAAGTTCATTTCAGAGGTTCACTTTGTTTCTCAGTTGTGAAAATCTATGCTGATAATGTGATAATGTTATATATTTTCACCCTACTTTTCACTGCAGAGCATTGGCTACTGTATACCTACAGCAGAGAAGTTGAAATAGGTCTTTGTTTTCTCTCCAAGAAAGTTATTTGCAATTTTTATCTAAGTTGTGTTGTTATTTTAGATGTTCGCTTTGTTCATTGTTTTATCGGTGTTATTGTAATTTAATCCCAATAGCCAAGTCATTGGTACTATAATTAAATCTGTAATAATATCAGTGTTACTGTAATTAAATCCCATTAACAAATTCTCTTACTGTAATTATATCCCATTAAGAAATTATTTTACTGTAATTAAATCCCATTAACAAATTATTTTACTGTAATTAAATCCCATTAAGAAATTATTTTACTGTAATTAAATCCCATTAACAAATTATTTTACTGTAATTAAATCCCATTAAGAAATTATTTTACTGTAATTAAATCCATTAACAAATTATTTTACTGTAATTAAATCCCATTAACAAATTCTGTTATTGTAATTAAATCCCTGCTTGAGCATGACATGGTCTGTGGTCTAGTCATTACCCTAGCATATCTGTTACAACCTTTTCTAAATCAAGTTGATAAATTGATGTTGGTAGTGAATTAGGTTTTATATTTTGTCTCAAAAGTTGAATGAATTTTATCACAGCTAACTTTGCTGTGTGTGGACTATGTATAACTGGTGTTTTTCTCCTTTGAATACGTTCCCCAATCACATTACTTTAGGGATATTAGCCTGCTACCTCGCGAATCCAGCCCTACCAAAAGACGAAAATTCGTCTTTCCTGTCTCTGTCATATAGACAAAGGGCAATAGCTCTTGCCCATTACCTCCCCTTGCCGCCCGTTAGGTGTCGCTTCTTTAGTTTTTTAGCTTCGCTTACGCGAAAACACGTACAATTAGACCTCCAATGAATCCAAGCCATCTTAGTGTAAATTCTGACCATCCGAAGTTAAATTTGGAATTACTGTGTTGGATTATCATTCCTCTACAGGTCATATACATTATTTTACAATATTTTCCAATTTGAGTGACTTTGTCACCTTTTCTAGACTTCGGACCAGGTTGCAACGTGGTCAAAGCATGTAATACATGTAGCACTCAATAATTTCGCTTATTCCGTATGTAACGTTTACGATATTAGCGACTAATAACGTGCTGCATTGATAATGTGTGCTGTATTTATCTTCTTTGACGTTTCAGTAGACTTCAAAAAAGTCTTTGAACGACCAATTGCGACTATTTAATGGCGGACTTCGTGTTGTAGTCACGAATTCACGCGACACTTAATCATTTCGCTTCCTCCGTTAGTTACGGTTATGGAATAGCGACTTAATAGCGTACTGAATTGTTAATTTGTGCTTTGTTTATCTTCTTTCCGTTTCAGTAGACTTCGTCTCTGAACGACCAGTTGCGACTATTTAATGGCGGAATTTCGTGTTGTAGTCACGAATTCACACGACACTTAATCATTTCGCTTCCTCCGTTAGTTACGGTTATGGAATAGCGACTTAATAGCGTACTGATTGTTAATTTGTGCTTTGTTTATCTTCTTTCCGTTTCAGTAGACTTCGTCTCTGAACGACCAGTTGCGACTATTTAATGGCGGAATTTCGTGTTGTAGTCACGAATTCACGCGACACTTAATCATTTCGCTTCCTTCGTTAGTTACGGTTATGGAATAGCGACTTAATAGCGTACTGAATTGTTAATTTGTGCTTTGTTTATCATCTTTTCGTTTCAGTAGACTTCGTCTTGAACGACCTATTGCAACATGCTCACGGTGATAACTAGTGTGGTCATTAAGAGTTAACATGGCACGGAATAATTTGACTACTCCGTTAATAACGGTTATAGTATTATCGATATTAATAATATGCTGAATTTTTTTAATCTGTGCTTTGTTCTCTTCTTTTGTCGTTTCAGTAGCAAAGTCGACAACGAAGGCATGAATGGCAAAATGGGTGTTGGCAATGTGGAAATGGAGGAAATTATGTTGACATGGTTTAGGCTGCCCAGTGGATGTAAATTTCACCGCAGGTCCGTGCATGGCTTTCGGGCCTGTAAGTCCGGACGCATGGAGTCTAGGCTGGATCAATTGGATCCATTTTATTATGCACTTTCGCCGGCCGTCCAGCCGTCCGTCCAGCCGACACCGTCAGTTCAGCCGGCACTTCAGCAGGCACCAACCGGCACTAGCCATACATCCGGCACCGTCCGTTCAGCCCAAATGGCACCGGACGGCCAGCCGACCTTCCAGCTGGCATCAACAGGCACCGGCCGTTCAGCCCAAATGGCACCGGCCGGCCAGCCGACCTTCCAGCCTGCATCAACAGGCACCGGCCGTCCACCCGGCAACGACCGTTCAGCCCAAATGGCACCGGTCGTCCAGCCGACCTTCCAGCCGGCATCAACCGGCACCGGCTGTCCATCCGACAACGACCGTTCAGCCCAAATGGCACCGGTCGTCCAGCCGACCTTCCAGCCTGCATCAACAGGCACCGGCCGTCCACCCGGCAACGACCGTTCAGACCAAATGGTACCGGTCGTCCAGTCGACCTTCCAGCCGGCATCAACCGGCACCGGCCGTCCATCCGGCAACGACCGTTCAGCCCAAATGGCACCGGTCGTCCAACCGACCTTCCAGCCGGCATCAACCTATGCAGGCCATCCATCCGGCAACGACCGGTCGTCCAGCCGACCTTCCAGCCGGCATCAACCTGCATCGGCCGTCCATCCGGCAACGACCGTTCAGCCCAAATGGTACCGGTCGTGCAACCGATCTTCCAGCCGGCATCAACCTGCACCGGCCGTCCATCCGGCAACGACCGTCCAGCCCAAATGGCACCGGTCTTCCAGCCGACATCAACCTGCACCGGCTGTACATTTGATTTACGGAGATTATAGTGATGTACCCGTCAGTCAATCTGTACTACTGGTTACATATCACTACCATGAGAGAGATGTTATAGATGTATCTCCGTCCAATCAGACCATTCGAGAGGCAGGTGCCGGTCATAGCCGGACCTTCGCCGACATTCCGGCCGACCATATACCAGACAAATTAGTCGGTATCGCCGGTGTACACCTCCCGTCACGTCAAATACGTGTCGGTGTGATTTTAAAACAAGGGAGAATTAGTGACATTATCAGAGATGACGGAATTGAGTTATCTATGCCACTTGGTATGCGCTACCCAGATATGGCAGCTTTACCAGAACAGGACTTTCAGGCCGACCATTCGTCAGTTCAATCAGCCGTTAGTGCCGGCCGTCCATATGTTCACGGCTTCTCCACAAGGGAGATTTAGTGAAAGTGTCAATTATGACAGAATTGCGTCATCTAGGTCACCTGGTATGCTGTACAGATATGCAAGCTATACCAGAACCAACATTCCCTCTGAGCGAATGGTAGATGGGTGCACAGTGCTGGCCGCACTACATAAGCATTATGTAATTATTATTACCTTCTAGCCGGCACCAACCGGCACCGGGCGTCCATCCGGCAATGACCGTTCAGCCATATGGCACCGGTCATCCAGCCGGCACTAACCGGCACCGGGCGTCGATCCGGCAATGACCGTTCAACCCAAATGGCACCGGTTGTCCAGCCAAGCTTCCAGCCGACACTTGCCGGCACTGACAGTCCATCCGGCTCCGGCCGTCCAGCCCAACAGGCACCGGTCGTCCAACCGTATGGAGATTTTAGTCATATACCAGTCCGTTCGACTGTACCGCTGTACCAGCACGGGGACTTTTATCATACCGCAATCCGCACAAATCGGATTGACGAAGATTCTAGTGATGTTTCCGTCTGTCAATCCGTACTACCGGTTACATATCACTACCATGACTCTGATGTTGGCGATGAATCTCTCGATCCAACCCGACCATTCGAGCGGTCGGTGCCGGTCATAGCCGGCCCGTCGCAGGCGTTCAGGCCAAACATATACCAATCAATTCATTCGGCATTGCCGGCCGTCCATAGGCTATCAACTCATCCACAAGGGAGAGTGAATGCCTTTTTTAGAGATGACGGAATCGAGTCATCTATGCCACCTGGTATGCATTACCCCGATATGGATGCTTTACCAGAGCAAGATTATGCACATAGTGAGTGCGATGAATCACAGGCAAATCAGCTGTATGCAGATCCAACTATGGAACGGACTGAGTTCAGCTTCAAAGCCGCAGTGGAGGAAATTTTTAGGGTGTTAAGGCCCCTTCAGAATGCCCTCCACCTCCTGCTGCAATTACCGACTATAGGGTTAGTGCGTCGGTCGATCTGGATGAAGGGGAAGAGATTCTATCCTTCCGCCTCCTTCCCCAGTCGACAAAATTAAGGAAATTAATGACCGTCTGTCGACACATATAGGGGATCCAGGAAATGCTAAGGCGTTCTTTTCTGAAAGCCAAGTACCAGCGTCGTTTTCAGGTCGATGGTACAAAACTCACTCCGATGCGTTCAATACTGAGGTCCTGGCTCGGGATAAAATAGGGCAGCAGTCCATATGTCTGCGGCATTGTCTTATAAAGTGGACAAAACTGTGTTCAATACCACGTCCAAGCTGGTTCGAATGTAGTCGCTACGTCTTCACTGTTAGACCTAGCCTCCCTAGCCATTTTCAGGATCGCTGAAAAATCTGGCAATGAACATGCTTGGGATTCGACGGCCCGGTTAGCTAGGGTTCTTAACAGGGCAGCTCACCATTCCATGGCCAATGCGCTGACTGCTTCTGCCAACCTAGACCTGATACGTCGTGACGCATGTCTGAAGGGCACGTCGCTTAAACCCCATCATAAGCTGGCTAGATATGACCGACGCACATTTCACGTCCCTATCCCACGAGTAGCGGACATTCTCCGTTGTGCTTGTCGGGACTAGGCTTATCAGTTCCATGTCATACCTTTTGGCCTAAATTTAAGCACTTGGGCTAGTACCAAGGTTATGGGTTACGTCGTCACCCTGTTCCGCTCGACTTCATCTATTGCGTCGGCAGTATATTTGGATGACATCCTCCAGAAACATCTGTCAAGTTCTATTCTGCTCAAAGGCAGAAACGATCTTATATCACTTTACGTCATATAGGCTTTCTCGTGAACTGGATAAAGTCTGATCTCTGTCCAATCCGGATTTTGGTCCATCTGGGTGTGGAGTTTCTCCCGATCTGAATCTGGTAAGGCTTCCTCGAGTTTGCGATTATCCAGATAATTGCACTCGTAGAGTCCGTTTCCGACAGGATGCGCATTTTAGCGAGAGAGTTGCAGATCCTCGGATTATTCAATGCGGCAGCAGACTTGATCCCGATCAGCCGTCCTTTTATGCGCCCTTTACAAAGGACGTTGCTAGCGTAATTGCGCTCTTTTCAAGTCCCTTCGATCCCAGAAAACAGTCATGCTCACGCCAGAGATACAATCATTCTTGAGTCAATGGCACAACCCCTGTAGGCTGTCCACAGGGATTACTCTGGAGATACCCCAAGGGGATAACGGTATGTTCCGCCACTAATACCTACGGTTGGGGTGCCCACCTGTTGCCGAACTTCGATACTGTCAGCGGCACGTGGGTGCCAGGGGCGAGCCCTTTCCACATCAACCTTTCAGAAATAACTGCTGTCATCAATGCCTTTCATTTCGGGCAGGATCAACTCTTATTACAAACTGCCCTCATTATGTCAGACAACATTGTGGTGGTGCCTTGCCTCAAAACAAGGGGACACCAATCACCAGACCTGTGCAATCTGAACTGGCAATTTCTACATTGGTTCGACAATCTCCACCTCAATGTACAATTCAGACACATTCTTGGCAGGCTCAATGTCTTGGCTGACACTCTATCTAGTCATTCACACAGAATGGTCACTCCATCAATCGGACTTTCTTCCAATTGACACACTTTGGAGACGTCCGATGATTGATCTTTTGCAACAAGATGGAATCGCAAGTTCTCCACCTTTCATCTCATAGGTTCCAGACCCAGAAGCTTGGGTCGTGGATGCTCGATCAATCACCTGGGAAGGGTTGTGGGCATTCTCCTACCCTCCCACGGTCTTGGTACTGGAATTAATCCAGAAGTTAAGGGGTCAGAATTGTCAGATGGTTCTGATTACCCCTCTCAGATGGAACAACTCCTGGGTCTCCGATCTACTCAATCTAGGCGATAGATCTACCCAGGAAGATTACAGTCAGCACAAGTATTCACAAGCAACCGCGGCCAGGGGTGTTCCACCCCTGTCCGGACCGTCTTTATGTTCAAGCTTGGCTCTTGTCCAGACAGCCTTGCAAGACAAACAATTTAAATCTTTGATTGTGGAGAGAATCTCGAGAGCAAGAAGGCCCTCTACTCTGAAGGTTTACGAGGGCAAGTGGCATGTTTTCAGAGACTGGTACCATATCATTCACATTGTTCCTCTGAGTGTCACAATCCCTCAACTGGCCAACTTTTCTCTGACTTTTCGAGGAGAAACATCTGGCTCCAGTTATTCTCAAATGTTACCGCTCCATGATATCAGACACATTCCGCCATTCTGGTACATGTGCTATCAGCCATGACAAAGATTTGTCAGATCTTTAGACATTTAAAAAAAAAAAAAAAAAAAAAAAATTTAATCGACTTATATCCCTCACCCTGTTTTCAAATGGAATCTGTCCTGGGTTTTAACATGACTCAATTCAGACAGTATTGAGTCTTTAACCCACGATTAGTTAAAGCTACTATCATACAAATTGGGTTTCTTGATAGCCTTAGCTTCAGCATGCAGGGTGAGCGAGTTACATGTCCTTTCTAGTGACCCGAACTCTCTTTCGTTTCGATCAGAGGGTTTGATGGTCCTCTTGACGCAGCCAGGCTTCGTAGTCCAAAATAGATTACCATACATTGCGATCAACGAGTCGTCATTAGCTCGCTTTCTTTATAGATAAGTCAGGATCAACAGCCATGTAAGATCCTGTTTGGGCACTCTAGCACCATTTCAATGCATAGAGGTGAGTCAGGTCACATACTAGCACCTCTTTCTTCTGGTGATAGCTGGGATATGAGATATCACCATTCAAGCCCTTGCTTCATGGCTGTAGTGGGTTATACGCTCGGCGTACTCTGAGAATTCGCAAATCAGTCACCTTATAGAAGCTGTTGCAGAGTCAACCTTCTACAGTTTTATCTTCAAGTTTGTACTCGCAGAGGCAAACATTGATTCTAGTAGGTCCGGTGTTGGGCAGCCCAGACGCCCACCAGACCCATGTGCAACAATCAGCACAGCCTATTAGCTTCGCTGGATTCGCCAGATAAATTTTCGTAGGTAAGAAGATTTCAATAACTATCTTCTTAACCGCATAAAAGGGTCACATATCACGTGACCCTGGGCTGTGTTGCTGATTGAAAATTAGGAGACCGGGTTATCATTCACATGGGGAATCCAACCATCATTCCCTAGAGGATACCCGGGGTGGAGGTTGGATGCTCCGCATTCCCTCCTCCTATTACTTATTCTCCTAAAGTAATGTGATTGGGGAACGTATTCAAAGGAGAAAGCAAATTTTTTAGTAAATTATGTTTCTCCGAGAATACTTACCCAATCACATTACTAAGAAACCCTCCCAACCACCCCGCCATGCGAGCATCCTCGTGTTTTATATATCGCTCAGCTTAAAAACTAAAGAAGCGACACCTAACGGGCGGCAAGGGGAGGTAATGGGCAAGAGTTATTGCCCTTTGTCTATATGACATAGACAGGAAAGACGAATTTTCGTCTTTTGGTAGGGCTGGATTCGCGAGGTAGCAGGCTAATATCCCTAAAGTAATGTGATTGGGTAAGTATTCTCGGAGAAACATAATTTACTAAAAAATTTGCTTTCTTTCTCAAATCAGGTTAAATATTTACTTCTGTGCAGACCTGTAGATGAGATATCTCCTGTCTTGAGAGACCATTTTCTTTTTTGTTGTAGAGGAAGCGGTTTCTCAAGTCGGGGTTTTATTGTGGTAGTAAATGTCTCATATATGTTTTTTGTTGGCCTAATTTCTCAGGTGTAGACACACAAAAAACAACTTTAATCTAAAAAAATCTGGGTATCAACAATAAATGCCATATCAGTAACAGTGAAAGGTTATTGTTAGCATGTTATGGTCAGATTCCATGCACAAGGGTGAATTTTAACCAATTCACATATTATTGTGATCTCTGCATGATTTAAGTTGTCTCCCATTACATAACCCAGTTCAGTTCAGTTTTATTCTAGAATAAAACACTACTTTCCCAAAAATTACATCACTCAAATGTTCTCAAAATTCTGCATCACACATGCACAGCCTGTGCATTTTTGATTTTGTATTTTGCTAAATTGCCTTTAATTTATGGAAAATCTGTCAAAAGTGGAGAGGGAATTACCACCCACCATTTTTCAGTTGTAGAGATATTTTATTTTTGGCACATCTTTAGCAGAGTCAGTATTTTAAACTTGTTTTCAACAACACAGATGGTAAATAATTGTTTTCAATGCCACAGATGGTAAATAATTGTTTTCAACACCACAGATGGTAAATAATTGTAGAGTGTAACATATATTCACCTTTTTGTTCATTTAAATTTTATTTATTTTTGTAATAAATTCTGTTTATTTCAGAGATACGGCTGAATTTGAAGCCAACTTTGGTTTTGCCTGCCCAAAGTTTTTGTCTCCAGTTCCACCAAACTATGATACTACTATGAGCATCACAGATTTTCACAAGGTTAGCTAATTTACTAACAGATCGTGTTTCATTTGTAATGCTTCTTATACATTCTTACAAAAATTACTTTTGCCAAATCACTTGAGTGAGCAGTTTGGTTTATAAGCATAAATTTGCAGAGATAGAAATAGAATTTTCTGAAAAGACAGACATTGTGACATATGCATGTCGACATTAATTTGTATTATCAGACTGGCATTCAAAATTATAATTTGATTCATTCTTTTCAAAATAGATTACCATGCATTAATTTGTATTATCAGACTGCCATACAAAATTATAATTTGATTCATTCTTTTCAAAATTGATTACCATGTATTAATTTGTATTATCAGACTGGCATACAAAATTATAATTTGATTCATTCTTTTCAAAATTGATTACCATGTATTAATTTGTATTATCAGACTGGCATACAAAATTTTAATTTTATTCATTCTTTTCAAAATTGATTACCATGCATGCACATACAGATTTACACTTGTATGAAGTACAAGTTCCAAAAGGTAACATCTCTAATTTCATGGCATTATCTTTTGTGTTAACAAGTTCAAGTTTCAATTAACAGTAGATGTTTATTTCTACTCCATTTTAAAGGTTGATAATAATTATCATGGAATCAACTTCATTTTGGGGGCCGCAAGTAGCCGTTTGGTCTAAAGTGCTCACTGTTACAAAACACTGCCATCTCACCTGTCTGCGACGGTTCAAGTCTCGGGCTTGGCCAATGTGGTTACATGAAAATGCTAGCCAGTATGTTCTTTTGAGTCAATGGTTCCCCCTGTTTTTTCCTTCACCAATTATACCTTCTGCCATGTAAAGTCTATCTTGTGCTTAAAAATGGTGTTAAACCCTATAACAACAACTTCATTTTGTCCTTTAGATTTGAAGGAAATTTGAGAAAAAGGATGATTTGCTAGTTTATTTTATCATTTCACTCCCAGATAAATCAAAATTGATTTTGCTGAGCTATTATTTTTTTTCCTTTTCTGTCACAGGAGCCATTCCAACTGCAGCTGAAGGTGTTCCTTGAGGAGGTGTCTCAGCAAATACACATACCCACCATTAGAAGGTAGGCTATTTTATACTTCCCCATTTCCTCCTTAATGCCATTTATATTTTTTCCATTCCTTCATCAACCCATTTTATACTTCTTTCAATCCTTCCTGTATTGTATAATTCATATTTTCCTCCTTTATGTCAATTTGCCATTCAACACTTCCTCCTTTGTGCCATTGTATACTTCCTCCTTTATGCCATTGTATGCTTTCTCTTTTATGCCATTGTATGCTTTCTCCTTTGTGCCATTGTATGCTTTCTCCTTTATGCCATTGCATGCTTTCTCATTTCCTCCTCTGTGCCATTTTATACTTTTCATCCTTCGTGTTAATCCCTGTAAATACCATTTAGTGAAATAGACAAAAATGTATTCTCATATCCAACTGCCTTTAGCATTTGCTGTCCTTTCACCCATGATCATAACTGTGTTTATCACCACAGATGCTATTATGTGGGCTGGAGACATTTTGCTTATGGGTAACATACCTGATGGCTTCAGTACATTTCACATGCATGTACCTAACTCATGAAGATGCATGCTGTTAAATTGTCAAGACTTTATACTTTTGGTACTTTGTCTTTTAAAAGCTGTGTTTAATAAGTGCTTTGGCCAATGTACAGTGATATCTTCTTAAAGGCCTTGTCATACTTAATATTATTTTTTGTATCAAACAAATAAATAGGTTTGGTAACAAAGAAAGCAATGAGTTTTTGGGTAGTGATGAAACTTACGAATTTGACATTGAGAAGGACTATAAAAATTAATCTATGCAGACCTGCCAACCATACTGAGAAACCAGATTTTTTGCCAATGTCCAAAATCCCTGATTATTAAGAAAACAAATCACAATTTTTCAACTCCCCGAAGGAAATAAAACATTTTATTTTTACAAAAACATTTTTTATTAACCTCTTTCCGATTCTTAGTTTTTTACATTATCCATCTTGATATCCTGTTTTCATATGCCAATATGAAGTAATCGTCTCACAGTGTGGTTCTCTTTATACAACCCCATCAGTGTGGTTCTCTATATGACCCCATCAGTGTGGTTCTCTTTATACGACCCCATCAGTGTGATTCTCTTTATACGACCCCATCAGTGTGGTTCTCTTTATACGACCCCATCAGTGTGGTTCTCTTTATACGACCCCATCAGTGTGGTTCTCTTTATACGACCCCATAATTGAGGTTCTCTTTATACGACCCCATCAGTGTGGTTCTCTTTATACGACCCCATCAGTGTGGTTCTCTTTATACGACCCCATCAGTGTGGTTCTCTTTATACGACCCCATCAATGTGGTTCTTTTTATACGACCCCATCAGTGTGGTTCTCTTTATACGATCCCATCAGTGTGGTTCTCTTTATACGATCCCATCAGTGTGGTTCTCTTTATACGACCCCATCAGCAAATCTTAGCATCAGAGTAGATAAGTTTCTCAGCAAGAAGTGAAGAAGAAAAGGAAATAATTGATGACTTTTCACCAGCCAAGAAAATAGAAATAGGATCAGAAATATAGGAGTGCTTGAAGAAACACTTTGCTTTCATTCGTCAATTGGCTTGTGGGGCCTATCATGCATTCTACACTGAGGATCAACTTTTTCCACATTCAGTTCTGCATCAGAATTGTAGCTTTGGTAAAGCTGAAATTCAACGCAGATCATCATTGTTGATTCCTTCTATTTGGTTGGAGAAATAAGCCAGGTCCTTAAACTATACTTCATGTTGTTCAGACACATCTGCAGCGATTGCATGAAAAAATAAGACATCCTTTTGTAGGTTGCTCTCAGGAAAAATAAGGCTGGATCTGGCCAACTGGTGTTTCCAACCCTTGGGAGAATAAAATACTTTCAATACTGCACAGCAACTGAAATGTTGATGGAGCATTCTCAATGGTCAGAAAAAAAACCAGAACCAGCCAAAGAGCCAGCCTGTTAGCATCAACCCTGGAAGCCATTCTTGTTAGAAAATTTGGCATCCAAGGACAAATAAATGATGGACTTTTGCAGAAATGAAAATCTGCAATGGACTGAAAAAACAAAAGTAGACATCTTTATCTAGATATATACACCTTACTCTTGTACCTCCTAATTATTTTACCCTGCCTCCTTACTTTTCATGGTGATTTGGGGCAAAATTTTTATTTTTATTGTTTCAGTGTTGGCAGGTCAGTACATGATTGTCAGTGTTATAGTCATGTATATCCAATATAATTACTCAAAATTATCTACAGGAATGATTGTGTTAAAGTTGCATCCAATGTAATTACTCTAAATTATCTACATGAATGATTGTGTTAAAGTTACATCCAATGTAATTACTTTAAATTATCTACACGAATGCTCTTGTAAATATCAAAGTTACAGTGTAATTACTCAAAAAATCTACATTATTGTAAATATTAAAGCTGCATCCAATGTAAAAACTCAGAATTATCTACATGAATGCTTGTATCAAAGTTACATCGAATCTACATGAATGCTCTTGTAAATATCAAAGTTGCATACATTCATTGCAATTACACTGAATGTATCAAATGTCTTGCAGGCATAATATTTTGTCTGAATTCATTAAAACAGGAATTATTGCACTTGATAATACTAGTGTATAAACAATAATAATACAAATACTTTCATTGTAAATTCGCCTACTTCCAAAGTGTGTTAAATGTTGGATTATTATGACATGGATTAGGTATTCCAAAGTGTGTTAAATGTTGGATTATTATGACATGGATTAGGTATTCCAAAGTGTGTTAAATGTTGGATTATTATGACATGGATTAGGTATTCCAAAGTGTGTTAAATGTTGGATTATTATGACATGGATTAGGTATTCCAAAGTGTGGTAAATGTTGGATTATTATGACATGGATTAGATATTCCATCATTATGACTTTATTCTGACATTTTGTGGGTTTAAAAAAGTATGATCCAATAGGATTGTATTCCAAACTGAAACCAGTAAATCAATATCCTATAATTTATAGATTTATCCTATAATTTACAGATATATCCTATAATTTAAAACTGTATCCTATAATTTAAATCTATATCCTGTAATTTAAAACTATATCCTATAATTTACAGATATATCCTGTAATTTAAATCTATATCCTATAATTTAATCTATATCCAATAATTTAAATCTGTATCCTATAATTTAAATCTATATCCTGTAATTTAAATCTATATCCTGTAATTTAAATCTGTATCCTATAATTTAATCTATATCCAATAATTTAAATCTATATCCAATAATTTAAATCTGTATCCTATAATTTAAATATATATCCTACAATTTAAATCTGTATCCTATAATTTAAATATATATCCAATAATTTAAATATATATCCTATAATTTAAATCTGTATCCTATAATTTAAATCTGTATCCTATAATTTAAATCTATATCCTATAATTTAAATCTATATCTTATAATTTAAATCTATATCCTATAATTTAAATCTATATCCTATAATTTAAATCTGTATCCTATAATTTAAATCTGTATCCTATAATTTAAATCTATATCTTATAATTTAAATATATATCCTATAATTTAAATATATATCCTATAATTTAAATATATATCCTATAATTTAAATCTGTATCCTATAATTTAAATCTGTATCCTATAATTTAAATCTGTATCCTATAATTTAAATATATATCCTATAATTTAAATCTGTATCCTATAATTTAAATATATATCCTACAATTTAAATATATATCCTATAATTTAAATATATATCCTACAATTTAAATCTGTATCCTATAATTTAAATATATATCCTATAATTTAAATACATATCCTACAATTTAAATCTGTATCCTATAATTTAAATAAATATCCTATAATTTAAATCTATATCCTATAATTTAAATCTATATCGTATAATTTAAATCTATATCCTGTAATTTAAATCTGTATCCTATAATTTAAATCTATATCCTACAATTTAAATCTGTATCCTACAATTTAAATCTGTATCCTATAATTTAAATATATATCCTATAATTTAAATCTGTATCCTATAATTTAAATCTGTATCCTATAATTTAAATCTATATCTTATAATTTAAATCTATATCCTATAATTTAAATCTGTATCCTATAATTTAAATATATATCCTATAATTTAAATCTATATCCAATAATTTAAATCTGTATCCTATAATTTAAATCTATATCCTATAATTTAAATCTGTATCCTATAATTTAAATCTGTATCCTATAATTTAAATAGGTATCCTATAATTTAAATCTATATCCAATAATTTAAATCTGTATCCTATAATTTAAATCTGTATCCTATAATTTAAATCTGTATCCTATAATTTACATATATATCCTATAATTTAAATATATATCCTATAATTTAAATCTGTATCCTATAATTTAAATCTGTATCCTATAATTTAAATATATATCCTATAATTTAAATCTATATCCAATAATTTAAATCTGTATCCTATAATTTAAATCTATATCCAATAATTTAAATCTGTATCCTATAATTTACATATCTATCCTATAATTTAAATATATATCCTATAATTTAAATCTGTATCCTATAATTTAAATCTGTATCATATAATTTAAATATCTATCCTATAATTTAAATCAATATCCTATAATTTAAATCTATATCCTACAATTTAAATCTGTATCCTATAATTTAAATCTATATCCTATAATTTAAATCTGTATCCTATAATTTAAATATATATCCTACAGTTTAAATCTATATCCTATAATTTAAATATATATCCTATAATTTAAATCTGTATCCTATAATTTAAATCTGTATCCTATAATTTAAATATATATCCTATAATTTAAATCTATATCCAATAATTTAAATCTGTATCCTATAATTTAAATATATATCCTATAATTTAAATCTATATCCTATAATTTAAATCTGTATCCTATAATTTAAATATATATCCTATAATTTAAATCTATATCCTATAATTTAAATCTGTATCCTATAATTTAAATATATATCCTATAATTTAAATATATATCCTATAATTTAAATATATATCCAATAATTTAAATCTTTATCCTATAATTTAAATCTGTATCCTATAATTTAAATCTATATCTTATAATTTAAATCTATATCCAATAATTTAAATCTGTATCCTATAATTTAAATATATATCCTATAATTTAAATCTGTATCCTATAATTTAAATCTGTATCCTATAATTTAAATATATATCCTATAATTTAAATCTGTATCCTATAATTTAAATATATATCCTACAATTTAAATCTATATCCTATAATTTAAATATATATCCTATAATTTAAATCTGTATCCTATAATTTAAATATATATCCTATAATTTAAATATATATCCTATAATTTAAATATATATCCAATAATTTAAATCTGTATCCTATAATTTAAATCTGTATCCTATAATTTAAATATATATCCTATAATTTAAATCTATATCCTATAATTTAAATATATATCCTATAATTTAAATCTGTATCTTATAATTTAAATCTATATCCTATAATTTAAATATATATCCCATAATTTAAATCTGTATCCTATAATTTAAATATATATCCTATAATTTAAATCTATATCCTATAATTTAAATCTGTATCCTATAATTTAAATATATATCCTATAATTTAAATCTATATCCAATAATTTAAATCTGTATCCTATAATTTAAATCTGTATCCTATAATTTAAATATATATCCTATAATTTAAATCTATATCCAATAATTTAAATCTGTATCCTATAATTTAAATCTATATCCTATAATTTAAATATATATCCTATAATTTAAATCTGTATCCTGTAATTTAAATCTATATCCTATAATTTAAATCTATATCCAATAATTTAAATCTGTATCCTATAATTTAAATATGTATCCTATAATTTAAATATATATCCTATAATTTAAATATATATCCTATAATTTAAATCTGTATCCTATAATTTAAATCTATATCCTACAATTTAAATCTGTATCCTATAATTTAAATCTATATCCTATAATTTAAATATATATTCTATAATTTACCGAAGCAAATATGATGAAAACTTTGAAATGTGAAAAAAATATTATGTAAAAAAAAATAATTTAACAAATATGTCTGAAAACTAACAGTGTGGAAAAGTTTTGTCTGAAAACAAACATGATTTTTAAGATAGGTGTTACTGGTATGCATTCTTCTGTCAAAGTAATTTCTAGGAACTAGTTTGGTGAAGACTAATACTTTTATTATTTATTATTATTATACTTTTTACTAATACCAAATTAGACAATATTTTCTATTTTCCAAAACTGCCACTTACAGACAAAATTTGTAGCGAGTTTTTACTGTGTAGAATTTCACATTGGTTGCATGCAGTCATTTAGAGCTGAAAGTTTGATGAGTGGCTTTTTTCAATTTTGCATTTAAATTGATCAACTGTTTTGTTTAGAGGTTTGTGGAACTTTGCATTTACATTGATGAACTTTTTTTTCAGTTACCTGAAGTTGTACACAACCCTACCCATTAGTAAACTTGCAACCTTCATGGATATAGTAAGTTACTTTTTTATCATCTTTTGACTAGGATATACAACTTAACATTATAATTTGAAGTAAAATCAAGATTTAAATGAATTCTTTCTTTATTTGTGTTGGGTTTTATAAATCTTAAAGTTTTACATTCCTTTTTTCTATAAATTCACTCTAATTTGTTATCATAAATTTCAGTATGTAATGCAAAAACTGTTTGATATTCAAAAATGGACAAGTGTGTGTCTTAATAGGCAAGGACTGTATAATATTAATTACTTTGTAGAACAGTACCCTAGGTACTTTTTGCAGTGTAACTGCTCTGGTGGCCTAGTGGTTAGAGCCTCTTCCTTGGAAGCAGGAGGTCATGGTTTTGGTATTTTGGTATGGTATTAACAGCTGCCTCGCCAAGTGCTCAACATTAAGAGGTTAGTGTTAGGACTGGTCTACCTGGTGTCAGGATAATGTGACTGGGTGGGACATCAAGCTACATTACTGCAGCATGATGCCCCAGTACTGGACATCACTATAAACTGCCACACTGCAGACATCAGAGCAATATGACTAAAAAATTGTTAAAGCTAGGTTAAAAAATCCTGATCACACACAACACTTTTTGCAGTGGGGAAAAATCGACCACATATCCTTCCTATCTGTTACATATTTCCTTTCTGCTTGTTAGCATCTAAGATGCTGGATGGTTTGATTCTACCTTATATATAGGGTTTAATATAAACTACACCATATATCAGGTTTCATGTCAAGGACTCCGTGAGTCACGCAAATTTTTTATGAATTTGTGCGCCTGGAAAGCATATTATGCACAAGTACTCCTGCAAATTAATTTCAGGTCATGCATATGAAAATGTACTCTGTGAAGCATACAACTTTATTCAGCCGTTCACCCTTTAAGTATTTGTATAAATTGGTAAAAATATTGATGCACTTGTCACGTTTATTTTGTCATAACTGTTGAATATTTGGTTTCTTCGGCTTAACACAGTAATTAATCTGAATTTGAGTGGCACTTTGGACCCCAAAAGAAGCAGTCTCAAAGTTTGAACCTTGCATAAAGGAAGATTTACAAATGTGTGTTTATAATATGGGCTATTGAGAAGACCCCAAGTGGCCAGTTCCCAGTGTTATTCATCTATAGATGATAATTTAGTAATGAAGGAAATTTATTTGTAGTGTCTGGAAGTGTATCAGATTGTAGGAGCTGGAACAGTTTTAAAGGAGTAAATTTGAACCAAAAACTGGTGTTAAATTTGAATCCAATGTACATGATGGATGAATCAAAAGAGACAACATGACAGTCAACCCCTCATTTCAGTGGTATTCCAAAAATTAAACGTAACGACAGACAAACAAGGAAAATTAAACTTAACAACAGACAAACAAGGAAAATTAAACTTAACAACTGACAAACCAGGAAAATTAAACGTAATGACAGACCAACAAGGAAAATTAAACTTAACAACTGACAAACCAGGAAAATTAAACGTAATGACAGACCAACAAGGAAAATTAAAATACAATTTAAAAATAGATTGCACTTTTTCTTTCTAGTCATAATTTAGCTCTGTGTGAACATGTTTTACAAAACTGTTTAGCCCTAAATATCAAAGTTATGATAAATCTAATAAATAAGAATCTAAAAGGGAAATTAAAAAGTAAAGATGTTTGATTAAAATACTTGTTTGAACAAGTAGACTATGGCATTAAAGGACTTATAATTCTAATACAGCACTACAAACTAGTAATTCAGTAATGTAGTCAATAGAATGCTAATTCAAGAAAGTTGGACATTTGCAGAGCTTTTATTGGTTAAAAATCATTGTGAGCTGTGAAAGGGTATTCTCAGTACAGAACAAAATTCATACATAGATATAAAACCAGTTAAGGTGAGAAACAAATAACATTAATTTTTATGCAGCTAGAGGAAACATCTTTTAAAGATTTGAATAGGGTTTATACCAAGTGGATAAGGAAGATAGATCGATGTATATTGAAGTGTTCTGTCAATAATATAGTATGGCTGTTTCCTTCTCCCTGCTTAATTTTGTTCTAAACCTCCCACACCCCAATTAATTTGTGGAAAAGGGGGGAAATCCTCCCATGTAATAAAATCCTGTGAACATCTCTGTATATGGGGTTTAATGTGAAGGACTTGATAGATTTAAATTACATCATATATGGGGTTTAATGTCAAGGACTCAGTATGTTTAGATTATATCATATATGGGGTTTAATGTCAAGGACTCAATAGGTTTAAATTACATCATATATGGGGTTTAATGTCATGGACTGGATAGATTAAATTATATTACATCATAAATGGGGTTCAATGTCAAGGACTTGGTATGTTTAAATTACATCATATATGGGGTTTAATATCAAGGACTCAATAGGTTTAAATTACATCATATATAGGGGTTTCATGTCAAGGACTGGATAGATTAAATTATATCATATATGGGGTTTAATGTCAAGGGCTCAGTAGGTTTAAATTACATCATATATAGGGTTCGATGTCAAGGACTGGATAGATTAAATTATATTACATCATATATGGGGTTCAATGTCAAGGACTTGGTATGTTTAAATTACATCATATATGGGGTTTAATGTCAAGGACTCAATAGGTTTAAATTACATCATATATGGGGTTTAATGTCAAGGACTCAATAGGTTTAAATTACATCATATATGGGGTTTAATATCAAGGACTCAATAGGTTTAAATTACATCATATATGGGTTTTAATGTCAAGGACTCAATAGGTTTAAATTACATCATATATGGGTTTTAATGTCAAGGACTCAATAGGTTTAAATTACATCATATATGGGTTTTAATGTCAAGGACTCAATAGGTTTAAATTACATCATATATGGGTTTTAATGTCAAGGACTCAATAGGTTTAAATTACATCATATATGGGTTTTAATGTCAAGGACTCAATAGGTTTAAATTACATCTTATATGGGGTTTAATATCAAGGACTCAATAGGTTTAAATTACATCATATATGGGTTTTAATGTCAAGGACTCAATAGGTTTAAATTACATCATATATGGGTTTTAATGTCAAGGACTCAATAGGTTTAAATTACATCATATATGGGTTTTAATGTCAAGGACTCAATAGGTTTAAATTACATTATATATGGGTTTTAATGTCAAGGACTCAATAGGTTTAAATTACATCATATATGGGTTTTAATGTCAAGGACTCAATAGGTTTAAATTACATCTTATATGGGGTTTAATATCAAGGACTCCATAGGTTTAAATTAAATCATATATGGGGTTTCATGTCAAGAAGACTTAGGTCTTGGTAAATTCTCACATTTATTTTGTCAAAACTTTACCGACTTATGGCCCGTTTTACTGGAAAAAAATTTCCCTTGACTCAGTTTCATTTTCATTTGATAACTTTAGAAAGGACCTCACAGGAAATTTGAAATAGGGCTTGATGTTCAGAAGACTTCAGGTTTCAGCTTTTGCCCATCACAATGTGATTACGTTATAGTCACTTGTTACTCCATCAAAATGTGATTACTTTATAAGTCACTTGTTACCCCATCAAAATGTGATTACTTTATAGTCACTTTGTTACTCCATCAAAATGTGATTACTTTATAATCAGTTTGTTACTCCATCAAAATGTGATTACTTTATAGTCACTTTGTTACTCCATCAAAATGTGATTACTTTATAGTCACTTTGTTACTCCATCAAAATGTGATTACATGTACAATATTTTGTTACTCCATCAAAATATGATTACTTTATAGTCACTTTGTTACTTCATCAAAATTTGATTGTTTTACAGTCATTATTTAATTTTTTTCAAAATTGTTTTGGATTATATAGTCCCTGTGTTACTTCTTCAAACTTTGCTTTATATTGTCTGTATCACTGCAACAAAATTTGATTTTTTTATTTGCACTTCATCAAAATGTTATTGTTTTACATTTATACTTCATCAAAATTTGATTGTTTTACATTTACACTTCATCAAAATTTGATTGTTTTACAGTTGCACTCCATCAATTTAGATTGTTTTGTAGTCAAAGTGTTACTCAGAGCTTTCCAATTGCATTTTGAATAACAATTAAAGAATTTTTCTAAGTAATGTGGGTATCATTGTTATCTCAGCATACTTCTGGTTATGTAATGTAATGATTTGTAAATATTGATCATTCATGATTATATTCAAGAATTAAGCTTTGTGTATTTCATATTTTTAATGGATCAGCACAAAGATTTTTTGTAGAACGTGGTATTTTCTCACAATTCTGTTGTATTAAAAAATGTGCTGATGCATTTGGGAAGGTGATGTGTGCAAATTTCAATGTCCAATATAATTGAAAGAAAATTTTTAAAAAATTTAAGGGTAATACTACCTCTCCATCTGTTGATGAGTGGAATTCTTTACTATTTTTACAAGAATAATACTTTCCCCAAGTATTTTGTTTAGAAATTTAAAGGTAAGCAAAGGATGTTTTGGTTCATGTTTTAAATGTTAAAAAAATTTGAAAGGAAAGGCTTTTGAATGATAGTCTGTCTGATGTAAAATTGCATTGTAACATCACCAATTAAAAGCATGTTGCTTCAGTTTATAAATATTTATACATTATTAGGCAAACAAGTTTTTAAATGCATCTGCTGTTTTTAGAATGAAGACGAGCTGAGAACTCACCTGATGTGCTTCAAGGTATGTATAATGTGTATTAAGGAGAAATTATATTTGCTTTATCAACCTAGATTGAGAACATCAAAGACTGGCATAAGATGATAGTATGTTATGCTATGCTAAATTTTAAAACCCAAAGATCTTCACATGTATCATTTTCTATAAAGTTTAAAACCCAAAGATCTTTACATGTATCATTTTCTATGAAGTTTAAAACCCAAAGATCTTTACATGTATCATTTTCTATGAAGTTTAAAACCCAAAGATCTTTACATGTATCATTTTCTATGAAGTTTAAAACCCAAAGATCTTTACATGTATCATTTTCTATGAAGTTCAGATGGGTTTAACAGTGTTAGTTATTTGTGGCATATCTAGGTTGAAAGTTTAATGGGACTCAGTAACGTTTATTATATTTTTTTATGTAAATATGCATCCTACTCCATATAGGATACAACCTAATCCACCACTATGTTGTACTGTGAATCCACTAAGTATCTTCATGTACAAGTAGTGATCATTACGTAACAGTATCCATCTTGTACCAGTATTTATGGCTTGCCACTATTGCTCATGTACCAGTTTGTATGACATGTCAGTTATTTGTCATGTATCTGTATTCTTAGTTTACCAGTATTGATTTGGGGCCCCGAGTGATCTAAAGCGCTCTCCGTTACGGATCACTGCCATCTCATCTCTGTCTACATGGTTCGAGTCTAAGATTCTGCTAATGTAGTTATTTGAGAAAGCTTGCCAGTAGCTTCTCATGGGTTGGTGGTTCTTTCCGGGAGGGGGGGAGGCGTCCCAGGTTCTACCTCCACCAATAATACCAATAAATGGCATTTAACCCTATAACAACGGCAACCAGTATTGATTGCACACCAGTATCCATCTTGTACCAGTATTTATGGCATGCCACTATTGCTCATGTACCAGTATGTATGACATGTCAGTTATTTGTCATGTACCAGTATGTATGACATGTCAGTTATTTGTCATGTACCAGTATGTATGACATGTCAGTTATTTGTCATGTACCAGTATGTATGACATGTCAGTTATTTGTCATGTACCAGTATGTATGACATGTCAGTTATTTCTCATGTGCCCAGTATTCATGGTTTACCAGCATTGATTGCATACCAGTAATCATCATGTACCAGTATTTCTTTTGTACATTATGTGTGGATATTTTTTGCATACCAGTGTTTGTGGAATGCGGCTGATGCCACTTTATCAGATTTTCAATCCCAGATTTTATTATTACATTTCTAAAGACAGTTTTAGCTGTCCTGGTTGCATATCAAGCATATTTTAATTATTCCATTTTTTAAATATGGTTTTAGCTGTTCTGGTTTCATATCGGGCATATTTAATTATTCCATGTTTAAAAGACAGTTTTAGCTGTCCTGGTTGCATATCCGGCATACATTAGAACAATTTCATTATCACAGCTGTTCCTAAATTACTGTCAGCCATCTTTTAAATATTGTTATCACTGCTACAGTACTGCTACTAATTGAATGGTCAAATCTGTATGGGGTTTTCACGGAAGGATTTCTGATGATGTCTAGTTGGTCCTGAATGAAAATGGTGCAAATATGACATGAAATATAGTCATAAAGCTTTAATGCAATTTTTGCAAAACTTTGATCTTCTCTTTGCTTCATAAATTGTTGAAACAGTTTAAATCTTTAAGCAGAAATCTTATAAATGGATGACTGATTATACAGTCCTTAAAACTAGACTTTATGTATCACAATCACAAAGTTATTTCATTATTTACTTTTTTATCTGCATATAGTACTAATATTACAGAATGACATTTATTCTTCTGTTAATTGGAATGGGGGACGTTTTTTATTTCAGAAACAAGTCCCATAACTCTTAATTTTGCATTGCAATAATATAATTTGTACTACAACATGACATAATGTCATGATGTTAATATAAACTTTCTTTGATGTTTTATCCAGCACAAGATGAAGAATGTGGTATGGACAAAAGGTACAAGTGGTTTGGAGGGGGAATTTCAGTCGGCCTCAGAAGTGGATTTTTACATTGATAGAGTAAGTTGGCTTAGATATAACTCACACAGGGAATAATTCAGATATATTCGTTTTCACTCACTGAGCAAACCAACTATTATTGCAAGGTACCACTACACTAATTGACCCTATCAGCTGTTATTGTATCCTGTTGTAGTCCCAAAGAAAATCAAGATGTGTTTCTCTAATTTCTTCTTCAAATATGTTACCCAATCCTAATACCTTAGGAGAGCTACCACTGCTTCGCAAATTCAACCCTCCCAGATACAGTGGAACCCCACTATAACGTGATAATTGGGGTCCAAAAAGTTGGATCACATTAATAACAGGGTTGCATTAATGCGGTGTTTTACAGTATTTTTTTCTTCAGCAAACATTGCATTGGCATATATGTATATGTGTGTGTATTCTTGTCTAATGTAAAAACATCTGGGTATTATCAGACGAATATTAAACGAGCCACTGATATAAAGTTTTTTAAGCTGTACAATTTCATACCCTTTCAATTTCCAGCTAAAAAATCTGATATTATTTACTAGTCGAATGATTCCCTCTAATAACACTGCCAAGCCCAGAAAACATGTTAGCAGCTTTCATTTTTTGATGTTTATTAAATTGTGAGAATCTTTAATCAACCACCACATTGTCTGCTGCTTGGTTGTGTATACAGATATGAACACATGTATGCTATTGTTTGAGCAACAATTGTATACAGAATTAATTGATGGCAATCACAAAGACAATTTACTGGCTTTACTCACAGATCAATAATAAGTAATATTTCTGATAATGTTTATTTAGGCATAACAATTCAAGAACCTAGCAAAATTAATACAGTTTAGAAGCCAAGCATTTTACACACTATTTCTTGTACTTTATCGTATTATATTAGAATTCATACACGATCTCTTCCCCCAAAATCATAATAAACTTTTTTGCGCAAAGTGCAATGAACGACTTTCATTTCTGAACTTGCTTTTCCATAACTTTAAAATAAATATGTTTTTAATTAAACAAATAGGAAATTAATAACAATTTCATAAGCAAACCCCATACACATGTAAAACCAGAGAACTAAGTGCAGTAGGCCTGCAATGGTCACAAGTCACTTTTATAATTGTTTTCAAGCTTAATGCATATACAATTTCATACCCTCTTAATTTCCAGCCAGTAAAGTAGACATTATTTAGTGGTCAAGCTGTTTCAATACCTTATCTCCAGGGTAAGTGGATGTAAATCCCTCCACCTATCAAAAATATTATGATTGGGTAACGTATTTGGAGAAGAAACCAAATTTTCCTAGTAAAATATGTTTCTTCCTAATCATAAAACACATACACCATCCCAGCCTTTCTGTGTTACATCCATAGTGAGTGTGCCCTCCATTCCAGTAATAACAGGAATATTCTTACTCTGTGCCGCCAAGTCTCGTATGTGAGAGATCACTCTGCCCAACCACCAAATAGGTTGGCAAAAAACTTTTAGTTCCTTTTAGCTAAAAATTTGTTTATGGGTGGGTCAGATTTGCGAGGTTGTGGTAGTTCTCCTTAGGTATTATGATTGGGTAAGTATTTTCTAAGATAACTTATTATACAACGGAAAATTGGTTTCCATGGAGATTTGTAACTGCTGCTACTTGTTTGTATTCACTGGAAAGAAGCATTACAGTGGTTCCTTGACTTACGAGTTTAATTTGTTCCGTGACGGAGCTCGTAACTCAAATTACTCGTATGTCAAATCAATTTTCCCCATTGAAATGAATTGAAATGCCATTAATCCGTTCCAGACCCCCAAAAAATACCGCAATATCGATAATTCTGAGGCATATCATGATGTTATAGTGGTCCTTCCAGAACTGTCAGAGGGTGAGGTTTGTGCTCTCCATCACCTCAAAGCAGCAGCGAAACCGTTGCTTGGTGAAGAGCTTCTTGAAATTAGAAATCACCTGCTGGTCCATGGGCTGCAGGATAGGGGTGGTGTTGGGAGGAAGGTAGAGAACCTTTATAAACTTGAACTGTTCGAGGATGCCATCTTGAGATTACATGGGTGTGCAGGTGCATTGTCCAGGATGAGAAGGGCTTGCAGGGATAGGTTATTTTCCTGGAGATATTTCGTAACGTCAGGACCAAAGAATAAATTCACCCACTCTACAAAGAACTGCCAGGTGACTCACGCCCTCAGATTTGCATGCCACTTAACCTGCAGTTTTTCTTTCAGAATCTTGTGTGACTTAAAGGCTCTGGGGTTTTCCGAATGATAAACGAACAGCAGCTTAATCTTGCAGACGCTGCTCGCATTGGAGCACAGTGCGAGGGTTAGCCTGTCCTTCATGGGTTTGTGGCCTGGCATCCTCTTCTCCTCTACTGTTATATAAGTCCTCCGTGGCATCTTCTTCCAGAAGAGTCCTGTCTCCTCACAGTTGAAGACTTGCTGGGGGATGTATCCTTCTGCTGCTATAATTCCAGCAAAAGTTTTGAGGTAATCCTCAGCTGCTTTCACATCCGCACTCGCTGTCTCACCATGCCTGACAACGGAGTGAATGCCGGTCCTCTTTTTAAAATTCTCAAACCAGCCCTGACTGGCTTTAAACGGCTTGCCCGATGCCTCATCCGTTGAAGTGACTGGGGTCTGCTGCAGCAAATCAGCGTAAATAGCTCATGCCTTCTCGCAGATTATAGCCTCCATCATGGTATCTCCTTCTAGCTGCTTCTCTTTCAACCACACCGACAGCAGATTCTCCATATTTTCATGGATAGATGTCTGCTGTTTAGAAATTATTTTAATGCCCTTGGCTGGTGTAATAGCCTTTATTGACTCCTTCTGCTTCAGTATGCTGCAGATCATAGAAGTGCTACACTCGTACTGCTCCACCAAGTTGACTACACGCACACCTTGGTCATGTTTTTCGATAATTTCTTTCTTTAATTCAATGCTCATCATCCACTTCGTCTTCTCAGCACTGTCCTTCGCACTCACTTTTCTTTGGATCCATTTATGCTTCCACTGCGAGCTAACCACTTAAAGCGAACGAGTGAGACAGGGGATGCTTGGCGGATGTTGTGGCATTCACTGTGGCATTCGCTTCACCAACTAGCAGTGGGGTATCTGAAGCTGGCTCATAACCCAAACTTTAGCTCTCAACTCAAAAGCAAAAAATCGGTCGAGACAGCTTTTATCTTGAAAAACGCGTTAGTTGGGACACACATAAGTCAAGGAACCACTGTATATAACCACAAATAATATAATGCTTATTGAATTTATTTGCTTGGATTTATGTAGGATGGTAAGATAAACAGGTGTAATTGAACCGGTTCCAGAAAGGTCACTTATGCCAAAAGGTCTAGTTATTTAATTCAGGTACAACTATAACTCAAGTTGTCCACCATAGACAGTTAAAACTTTGAAGTTAACTTGTATTTATGGTAAGATAAAACACTGATTTTGACCACACATTGGTTAAGAATAAAGCCTATTTATTTTGAGGTCAAAAGGGATATGGTCAGGTTATCTGACTGAAAGTAGATAAATGGCTTTTGCATAATAACTTTTGTTCTAGGTCATGTATATTGACCAAAGTTTGTGAAGGGCTTGTACATTAAATATGAAAGAGTTGCCTTTATTTTTCGGCCAAAGGATTAAGGTCATAGCCATCAAAGCTCAAAGACAAGATAGATTTAAAAGTAATCTTTTCTTCAGAGAATGTTTAATGACAAATCTTCATGCATGACTTGCACTTAGGCAAAACAAAGAACCTGTAAATTCTGTAATCTAAAGGTGAGTGGTCACAGCCATTGTTTGATAACAAAACAATGGGTTCTGCATATAGTTTAGTTCATTGCCACATAAGAGTTGTGACATTTTTTTCAATTTTTTAAATCTGCCTGTTACACGTCGATTTTAATGATCAGTTACCAAGGTACGCATCAAAGAGAAATTGTATTAAAAGTGTACAGATCTGAACTGCTTTTTTGTAGGTTGATGCTGGAATGAACAGCATGTGGTCAAAGTGTACTAGTCTGGGTACATTTTGGACAAGAAAAAAATACCCAGCTTGACTGATAGATAAATAGGAAGTAAAGAATTATATACTTTTTTTAAAAAAAATACACTATACTTACATTAATGATTATTGAGTGGAATGTGTCACAAATAAATTAACAATTCATAATTTGTTCTAATTAAATCCACTAAAATCCACAATGCTTAACATTTTACATCCATTTCAATAAATTCAGTTATAGGTCACATTGCTTATAACAACAGTTCAGAACCATCCAATTCACATTATCCTGTTATATCTTGCAAAATAAACAGTGAATGTGAAGTCCATATTTTCTTAAATTCACAGTATCCTATAAATGTCACTACCTAATGATGTCATCAGGTACAGAGTCACAACCTAATGATGTCATCAGGTACAGAGTCACAACCTAATGATGTCATCAGGTACAGAGTCACAACCTAATACTGTCATTGGGTACAATGTCACTACCTAACCTAATGATGTCATTTGGTACAAAGTCACAACCTAATGATGTCATTGGGTACAATGTCACTACCTAACCTAATGATGTCATTTGGTACAAAGTCACAACTTAATGATGTCATTGGGTACAAAGTCACTACCTAATGATGTCATCAGGTACAAAGTCACAACCTAATGATGTCACTGGGTACAATGTCACTACCTAACCTAATGATGTAATTGGGTACAAAGTCACTAACTAATGATGTAATTGGGTACAAAGTCACTACCTAATGATGTCATCAGGTACAAAGTCACTACCTAAGTTACCCTACATTAACAAGTAGTTTGTCATGTGACAATATCATAAATTCCTCGCACACGTTTTGTTTGATGTTTTTCAACTCATAATTAGCATTAAATTTAGGTCTCATTTTACACTAGAACCTATTTATTAGACAGCATTAAATTTAGGTATCATTTTGCACTAGAACCTATTTATTAGACAGCATTAAATTTAGGTCTCATTTTACACTAGATCCTATTGATTTGACAGCATTAAATTTAGGTCTCATTTTACACTAGATCCTATTGATTTGACAGCATTAAATTTAGGTATCATTTTATACTAGATCCTATTGATTTGACAGCATTAAATTTAGGTCTCATTTTACACTAGAACCTATTTATTAGACAGCATTGAATTAAGGTCTCATTTTACACTAGATCCTATTGATTTGACAGCATTAAATTTAGGTATCATTTTACACTTGATCCTATTGATTTGACAGCATTAAATTTAGGTCTCATTTTATACTAGATCCTATTGATTTGACAGCATTAAATTTAGGTCTCATTTTACACTAGATCCTATTTATTAGACAGCATTAAATTTAGGTCTCATTTTATACTAGAACCTATTTATTAGACAGCATTAAATTTAGGTCTCATTTTACACTAGAACCTATTTATTAGACAGCTTTGAATTAAGGTCTCATTTTATACTAGAACCTATTTATTAGACAACATTGAATTTAGGTCTCATTTTATACTAGAACCTATTGATTTGACAGCATTGAATTTAGGTATCATTTTACACTAGATCCTATTGATTTGACAGCATTAAATTTAGGTCTCATTTTATACTAGAACCTATTTATTAGACAGCATTAAATTTAGGTCTCATTTTACACTAGAACCTATTTATTAGACAGCATTGAATTAAGGTCTCATTTTACACTAGATCCTATTGATTTGACAGCATTAAATTTAGGTCTCATTTTATACTAGAACCTATTTATTAGACAGCATTAAATTTATATTTTCTCAGCAATAAGTAGATAGATATCTTCCAAAGTTGTGAAGTAACTCACTGGATATATTTGCCTGGAAAAATTATTGATTACCATCAATATTTGCATACAACATAAACCCTAATCTGCCATCATGTACTGCTCCAACAAATATGGGTCTGTGTTGTTTGTTTAACTGGTTACTCCTAAAAATTACATAGACATCAGATTTGCATTTGGTAGACTAAACTTGTAAGCTAGTATATGCAGTTCCAAAGAAGAGAACAGGCATATATGGAATAGTAATTAATTTTTATTCTGTCTTAAAAATAACATATAATGCCATTAGTATTAAATGTATTGTTAAGATTTTATTCCATTATATTTTACAGGATATGATTCACATTGCTGACACTAAAGTTGCTCGTCGCTATGGTGACTTTTTCATCAGACAGATCCACAAATTTGAAGAGGTATGTAGAGTTCAAAACAGTTTACAGGCATACATATTATGAAGTTTACAGACATGCACATTTGATGCTGTGCATTTTAAACATGCAGAGTGCCTGCACTCATGTTTGTAAATAGTTGCACATGTATTCATTTAATGTTAAAAATGTGTGTGATGTGCGTAATTTTCAGTTTTTTTTAGTCCATTAACTTTACATTGTCAGAATCGTGCAGTATTTCTCCATAATGTTATATCCATAATGCATGACATGTATAAAAAATAGTATCATCTGTTAGGAACTATTTAACAAGCTGTTTGGTCAATTTGAAAGTAGAGATACAATTGATGATGTTGATTAGTTCATTGAGTCACAAAAGAAACTGTCAACTATGCAAATCAGGATTCATTTTTCTTAGTTTTGACAATTCCTAAAAATCAAAATACAATCCGTCAAAATGCTTTTTAATTTCAGATCACAAAGAGTTTAAAAAGTCTAAATGCCTGAGCATTGTGTCATTGGAGAGCTTGTACCTGAATTTGAGCATGCAGAGACCTTATATAATTTTGTCAAAGCATACATCTGTGTACATTTTTGCATTTTTTTTTTTAATTTACTGGCATATATCATGAATAGTCCTGAAGAACATTTAGAGTGGAAATTAACTGAAGACACTTGCTAAATTGTGTCACCAGCATGTTGATGTCAATAAGTTTTCTACCAGCAGCACATTAACAAGTTTTTACTTACAATAAGAAGGATACTGGCAAGACACTGGTATTGTTTGAGGAATTATGGACTTTACAAGAACAAGGACTGAAGATCTTTCATTTGCAGAAAACAATTTATTTTAAGTACAGGTATCTTCATTTGAAATGAGTCATCATTTTGAATTTTTCTTTTTGTCTTGACCACTAGTAGCTCATAAAAAAAGTTTCATGTCATAATTTTGTGACAGACTTTAATTGAAAATAAAAGTACTACCCCACATTGGTGTCTTGTGTTATTTTGAAGCACACATTTTCTAAATTGATAACATATTTATAAACAATTTTAGTGACTCCATTCTTGAAGTTTTGTTAGTATCTTTCATTCTTGACATGATGTTATTACAGTTCATTCTCAAAATGAAACTTCATTCTTGCAGTAGCCACCATGTAATGTCAGTATTTTTCAACTGGTCTATTACTAATAATAAGGTCTTCAATATCAGTATTTTTCAACTGGTCTGTTACTAATAATAAAGTGTTCAATGTCAGTATTTTTCAACTGGTCTATTACTAATAATAAGGTGTTCAATGTCAGTATTTTTCAACTGGTCTATTACTAATAATACGGTGTTCAATGTCTTTATTTTTCAACTGGTCTATTACTAATAATAAGGTGTTCAGTGTCAGTATTTTTCAACTGGTCTATTACTAATAATGTGTTCAATGTCTGTATTTTTCAACTGGTCTATTACTAATAATAAGGTGTTCAATGTCAGTATTTTTCAACTGGTCTATTACTAATAATAAGGTGTTCAATGTCTGACAGGTTTTATGCCATCCTCTATTACTGACAGTAAAGTATCCCATCATAGATATATATTACCACAGGTCATGGAATCCTGGAAAAGTTTTGGAATTTAAGAAATTAATTTCAAGGGCCTTGAAAAGTAATGGAATTTATCAAAGTTTTGGAAAAGTCATGAAATTTCTGACAATAGAGTTAAAGAAATTGATTACTTAAAATTTCAAAGAGCACCGAGCCCCGATTAAAGAAAACGCTATAAAATTGCCCAACAAAAATCAGCTTCCTATGAAAATGAAAATGTGAATGTAAATTATGTTAAACATTGGGAATGGTGAACAGACCACTTTTTAGAGTGGTTTATTTTTAAAATAAAGTGTTGCAGAATAGACCACGTGGGTTTTGGATTAAATGAATAACACAAACAAAATGTGTTAAAGATGGAAATTTATTAAATGAATTAATAAACCTCATGGACTGCTGATACATTTCAAATAATATTATGCACCGTAAGAGATTCACATAGTCTCGCGTATGGACTATGATTAAGATTCAAATAATCTCAAGGTATTCAAATTTGTTTCAAATAATGTTATGCACTGTAAGTGAGATTCACATAATCTGGAATTACAACTACTAAGATTCAAAATAATCTCATAAATGAAAATGTACCCAGTTGAAAAAACAAATGGAACACATATGCTTCTTGACCCTTGTACAGTCGTACTATTCATAAACTGATGAACAGCACAGTTTCAGAGTCCTTGGGTTGGCCCATACTTAAGCCGCTCGCACCCATGTACAGTCATACATATACACACATACAGACAGCATATAGCACCCTTGAATTAGCTACATTACATTCGTGGTTCCGCCACATGTACAGAAATACATATATACATATATATCGACAGCATGCAGCACTAAATACTCTGGAAACTCCAGTTAGCTCTAAACAGCTCTAGTCAGATACAATAAAACCAAACTGGTCATAATGGGTTCTGAAAAATCTCTAGATGTATGTTAATACATTAAACTGTAATAGCAACTTTTAATTCAATGTTCACAATGTTTCAAGTCTGCGTTGTAATAAATGCATCATTACACGATATGACATTACAAACTGAATAAGCATCTCATATCAATTGAAATATAAATTTAACACTTACCCCTATGGCTGGAGAACAAAGTAGAGAGGGCACACTCCTCTACAAGATCCAAAATGACCAGTGTGTCAGAAATGGGTAAAATACCCGTGCATATCATGCTTATAATGTTCCTCGTCGCAAATAATTTCCGGAGAGATACATGTTAGTACAGTCGCTTACCTGGAAAACACTTATTCAGATTCGGCCAATGTGAGAAAACTTCCCATTAGCTTCTCGTGGGTCGGTTCTTTCGGGGGGGGGGGGGGGGGGGCCGGGTTCTTCTTCTACCATTAATACTGGCCGCCATGTATACCCTATCGTGTGCTGAAAAAGGGAGTTAAACCCTACACCAATAACAACAACTAACGGGGGTATTTTCTTGCATGTTAAATTGATTTACGCAGGGACTGTCACCCTTGCAGCAACATGGTCGGTTGGTGTAATTAAATTATTATATCGATAATACTGAGCGATTGTCTGCTAAACATGGAATCTCGCACAGTTAAACTAGTTCAACAGCAACTAGATGCAATTAACAAATATCTCTCCGCCCGTGATATAGTCAAAAAACCTACAAACTCATCAGGAGTATCGGGTGGAATTTACAAAAGGTACAGAATATCTATTTAAACCAATTGTCAAATCAACCAAGAAAAGTGTTACAGCAACCGAGGCAGCACAAAAAGCTCTTGAAACATTACCTATTAATATTGTTGGCTGTCGTCAAGCAGCTCGACCACCACCCAGGCAAACTTCTCAACCACAACCTGAAGATAAACCAGAGCCAAATTTACGCCAGAAGGTATTGCCGCTATCATGCACCCAGACCAATTAATAAATTGCTGCATATGGGTATCGTGATAGAGATCGGTATGTAAAACCCAAGTGTATTAAAACAGAATCTAAACTCTGCCAATTGGATTAATGATGTGTATTGCATCCGTCAGACCAGATACAAAGAAGATGTTAATCAGTTTAACATTTTTAACGTGTAACGGGGTAGACCTGAATGGATTCTTGGACCAGATGATGACACAACACAGTGTGATGAAAGATACAATTTAAGAACGGATTAATAATATATATATATATATATATATATATATATATATATATATATATATATATATATATATATATATATATATATATATATATATATATATTAGCCGTTTCGTCTTTGTGTGGCCTTGATGGTGACATCATCTTCCATATCCATATAAACACACAGGCAGCCTGTTAAACCCGCATATACGTACGTACAGACAGTTACAAAGAAACCAAACTAGTTATAATATCAAGTACGAAATTAAAATATATAGCAGCTTGTAACAAAAATTCACGTTTCAAATCAGCGTAATAGGAAAGTCATTTCACGATACGACATTAAAAGCTGAAGATGCTTCACATATCAAATAAAATACAAATGTAACACTTGCCCTTAAGGCTGGAGAACAAAAATTGAGAATGTTCATCCTTGACAAGATCGAAAGACCGGTGTGTTAATTAAGATACACAGGAGAGTGACAATTAGTCAGGGTGAAATACCCGTATATACTGTGCTTTTAGTATCACTCGCCGCAAACTGTCTATGACGAGATACATGCTAGTTCAGATGCTTAACTAGAAAAACAATTATTCACCCTAGTTAACGTACGCATATATAACGAGAAATGGTTGAATTGTTGTAAGGCGTAACCGAGTTATTTCTTGCCTTATTATGTGACAGTCAGGCAACACTTTATCAACATTACGACAAACCATGTTAGGCCCATCTTTTGTAGAATTTATCGTACAACACACATTCATGCTTGTTAACTGTCGAGTTGCGTTAGTGCTCAGCAAACGTTTCTTTTCACACATTGCTGAATATCAATGTTGTCTAGACCTGAAAATAGTATGAAACAACCTGCATTTCGTCTGATAAATCAATCAACGTTGAAAATCCCTGCAAGAGATAGGTTGTATTGCAGCATTTATTACGTGACAAAGAAAAACACTTTGATTTTTTTTTTTTATCTCATCGTGCTCAAGCGGTAGATCATCAAACACTACAAGTTTATTTTCAGTGACATATAACACAGAAAATGGAGTAACCTGATTCGGGTCTCTAAGCATACAAATATCAACAACGCCCAACCTATCACGTAACTTGTTATTGTAATCTTGAAGTAGTATGTATTTATCTTATTGTGGGTTAACAGTGTAAATATAAACGTTTGGGACTCTTGTTGTTAATAGATTCTTCAGCAGAGCCAGGACTACCAATGATAAAATAATGACAGTTTGACAAGTTGAAACTGTACTCGTATGAGATAACGTTCTAAGTCAAAGTTAATAATGTTCATTATTTAAAGGTTTTTTTTTTTACAAAATTCACAATAAAATAAGTTATTTCACAAAATTCGGGACAGTGATTATAGATGTGGATTCTGGTGATACTGTTATTGATGACATTTACGTTTCACGTGGTGGTGATAATATGACAGGTAAAAGGATAATAAATCGAGACAGTTTATCCTTTGTCAACGCTGATTTAACTCAAGCAACTAGTTTAAGTCAGTTGAATACAGCTAATAGTTTGAAGGTAAGTAAAAGCGGAGACAACATGAGAGGTGATCTTAACATGGACGGTAAAAAACTAATAAATTTGAACACAAGCTGTTAGCTTTAACCATCTTGACACAGTTAATAATTGGAAAGTAAATAAAGCTGGTGGCACAATGCCTGGTAACATGAATATATCAAACAAAATTATTGAATCTTGAGACAACATATTCTTTTCCTGATTCATCACAAACAGTAAGCTATATTCAACTACATACATTTGATATCATGACAGATGATCTCGACATGTCTGGCAGAAGAATAATTAATCTTGATACAACTTACCTACCAACAAGCGGCATATCAACGCAAGCAGTAAGATATATTCAACTACTAACATCAAAAGTAACCAAACACCGGTGGTCTTACGACAGGTGATCTCGACGTGTCTGGTAGAAGAATAATTTTTATACAACTTACATACCAACAAGCATCACAAGTAGTTAGTTTACGACAGTTACATACAGTAAACAACTCAAAAGTAAAAGTGGTGATGCAGTTACAGGTGATTTATCGTTTACAAACATTACGATAACTGGCCTAACAAGCAATGTTCCACCTGGTGATGCTGATGTTGTCAATTACACACAAGTTGAATCTGAGTTGATAAAATAGGCAACATTAACTGATTTGAAATGTCAGGAGCAATTTACATGGAACAACAATGTCTAGCACAATCAATAACCGGTGATGGTACCTACACAGCAAAACACTTACACAGATCAACGTAGGCTTTATTTGTCAGATCATCGGTAACACGGTTATGTGAAAAGTTATGCTCTAAGATGGGTGATCTTAACATTGGAGAAAACAAAGCAAAATCAACTGCAGTACCAACAGCTAGTGATGATCTGACAAATAAAGTCTACTTTGATCTGACATTTTCTGATCTCGTTCAAAGACTAATAAAGTGTTGGCTATATTTCACCATTAACTGGTGATAGTGGATTCATCATTAACTCATCATTTTGAACTTCTTATAACCCGTATTGCATGGCGCCTTTCAGTGACAAACGTTAATGAGTGGGCGTCAAGTGGGACCAACAGTAATTTCTCGTAGAGAGTATAGTGTCCAGTTGCTATAGCAATACAAAAATTCAGTTTACAAACTAGATCTAGCGGTAATGAGACAATTTATAAGTGGCTGCTTGAGGGGATCCAATGATAATACGACGTTCACAGTAGTCTATCAGGCTACTAATCCAACCAACAGTGTGACATCAGCACAAGAAATTGCTGTATCAACAATAACGAATTATATTTGGCTTAGACTCTACTGTGTTAATGTTGAAGGTTAAAATCCTGGATTATGTTGCTTTCAAATTTATAAGATCGACGATCAAGTGTAATTTTTATGTGAAATAACTAGTTTCTTAGAAATGTGTAAGTTTATTCTACGAAGAGGTACTAACAGAAAAGATACTATCTGTTCCAATCCCATTGTTGCAAGACGAGGAAATCCTAATTAACAATAGACTATGAAAGAGAAAATAATGTCCGATCTGTTCAGGCAGGAGGAAGTAAGGGAAAAAATATAATGATTACAAAGTGATGTTGCATTTTTTAAACAAGAGCGGAATAAACAAATTTGAGTCACTGGCCTTATTGAAAAGGCATAAACGTTATTCACCCAAATTTCACGTGGTCGTTAACTAAGAACAAACTAATACCAAAAAAGGAGAAAACTGATGAAAAGCATAAAACATAAGCTGATAAAAACTGGTCATGGTAAAGCCATAAAGCACTTGATAATACACCACAAACAATACGTGATAAATTTCATAAAAGGCGTCTGAATGACAAACTAGGATTAAGGTTTAAGGACTTTAATTTGTTCATAACGATACGTAATTTGCAAAATGATGAGGAGATTTTGCCTGGTACTTATATGATTGTGTTCAATCACAATATAACCAGAATGGCGTGTGGTATGAAATATGAGGACTGTTCAATAACAATACAACCAGAATGGCGTATTGTATGAAATATGAGGACTGTTCAATAACAATACAACCAGAATAGCGTATGATATGAAATATGAGGACTGTTCAATAACAATATAACCAGAATGGCGTATGGTATGACATATGAGGACTGTTCAATAACAATACAACCGAACTGACGTATGTTATGAAATATGAGGACTTTTCAATAACAATACAACCAGAATGGCGTATGGTATGAAATATGAGGACTTTTCAATAACAATACAAACAGAATGGCGTATGGTATGAAATATGAAGACTGTTCAATAACAATACAACCAGAATGGCGTATGATATGAAATATGAGGACTTTTCAATAACAATATAACCAGAATGGCATATGGTATGAAATATGAGGACTGTTCAGTAACAATACAACCAGAATGGCGTATGGTATGAAATATGAGGACTGTTCCATAACAATATAACCAGAATGGCGTATCGTATGACATATGAGGACTGTTCCATAACAATACAACCAGAATGGCGTGTGGTATGACATATGAGGACTGTTCAATAACAATACAACCAGAATGGCGTGTGGTATGACATATGAGGACTCAGTCTACTATGCTGCGATTACAGCACTAAAGAGTCTTGAGACAGAAAGAAGCCGATTTGCTAGCTGATTGCCAAAAGATTTTTTTTTTGGGATATCAAGACAAACGTATTTTCAGCTTATGGAAGCGAATTAAGTGATGAGGAAAAAAGATGGTTGATGAGATAAAACCAAGTTATCTGCTGTTCTGGATGAAAGAGCCATTATTAAAAAAACTTTGTTGATTTAGTAAATGGGGCGCATATGGTCGCGCATATTGTTTGCCATGATGTTATTAAGTATAAAGAATTTGTCAGAATAAGGGACACTATAAACGATTTAATATTTACGGATGACAATAATTTCAATGAGTATGCCGGAACATTAAGGTTGTATTCCGGCAGATTTGTTGGTGCATTTTCAGGTCTAAAAGCAGACACTTAAATGTGATGTGTGTTGCGATTTTGTTGTAAAATCAATCATTGATTTTTACTGATAGGCATCTAGTTACACTTGATATTGCTAATGTTAGAAAAGATAATAAAGTACAAAATTCAATTATTACTATGATGTCGATCTTACAAAAGAGGAAAAAGATAGTTTGAATGAAAAAATATCATTGCATTTTAGCAAATACTGGTCATTCTTGATTCAAAATCGTGAGTTTGCATAGGTAATAAGAAACTATCCACTTAATTTAATTACTATCATATCAGCAGAAATCAAAAATCCTTTTGCGATTGATAAAGTATACTACATTTTTTTATGAGTATAAATATTTGTACAGCTATTTATTTAACAATGTTGATCAATGACCGGTCATGATAAAAATGGCTCTTTATAACATTAACGAATATGCGGACACTATAATATAATTACAAGCGCTAGAAACTCAGAAATTATTTTGACTGAAGGCCACGTTGATCGTGCCTAGAATAACTTATGCTTAACGAACAAAATTAGTGAATAGAGCTGATCCAATATTCGACAATTACAAAATTTAATCTATCACATTGCAAATGTTGATTTTGTTAATGCAATAAAAGAAGATCACATCACAGGCATGTACACTGGTGGGATTTAGATTTCAATCACAAGACGTACCACCTGAGGACAAAATTAGATTGATGAAGTAATGATACTGTTGAGACATGACCCATCAACAAGTCACCTCTTAGAAACGAAAAATGGGGATTCCCCCCTAACCCTTGTCGGTCAGTTTATAAGCAGATTATTTTTCTGTAGTAGTTTAAAAAACAGTGACTATAATGTAGTGCTAGTTTAGTACGAGAACATGTATAAAAAAATGTTTAGAACAGCAAATGATCTAGTTTGTAGTGTAAACAGCTTGATTTTTTTGTTGGAACAATGTGCGTCAATACGAATCTTGAAGTAGGTATACAAATAATGAAAAGGTTCTGAAATTTAATACTGATCCAAGAAGGTGAGAGAGAAACATCGTTTTATTACTGCTATATCTATCACAGAGGGAGTAGGATACATGCAAATTTCCATAACATCGTTTTCTTACTGCTATATCTATCACAGAGGGAGTAGGATACATGCAAATTTCCATAACATCGTTTTATTACTGCTATATCTATCACAGAGGGAGTAGGATACATGCAAATTTCCATAACATCGTTTTATTACTGCTATATCTATCACAGAGGGAGTAAGATACATGCAAATTTCCATATGGTTTTATTACTGCTATATCTATCACAGAGGGAGTAGGATAAATGATACATAAATTATAGGATACATGATACATGCCAATTTCCAATGATTTAAGATTGCATATATATCAAGAATAACTACATAGTTTGGACAGGAGAGGAAAATATTGATTTAATTCTGCATAGACATAAATATATATATATATATATATATATATATATATATATATATATATATATATATATATATATATATATATATATATATATATATATATATATATATATATATATATATATATTTATATTCCACATTAATTTCCATGGACCGGTACATGAATTACTAAGCTTTCGTGTAAATGGCGTAGCTAACCATGTGTTTGTAGTGTTCTACTTTTATCATTAAATCCATCTTCCATGATGAAATCATAATTGTGTATTGTATTGATTTAATAAATGTGACTACATTTTGTAGCGAGCGCACTCGGGCATATGAGGGGTTCACTAGGTTAATGCTAAGCTACCTTTAGTATATCCTAACTCCGTTCAAAGGGACAATATATGTAATTGTATGAATACTGTATCAATGATATACCATTCGGCAAGGCTAATTTCCTTTTAATGAAAAATGTATAAGTTCAGTCTCTGAACTCCGGTTGTGATCAGAGTTTAGTAATTTTCATTTCAAAGGAAGCCAAAGTATGAATCTAAAAGTTTTGATAACTAAGTTTGAATTCAACATAATTATTCTATACAGAAGCTAAAGGTTTCTTACATTTAAGTTCATAAAGTCTCGCGCACTCTACTTGTTTATTAGTTTTTGAAAAGAGTTCCAATATGCTTCCAGTTCCTGTCCTCTGACTTTAATCTTGTCTAAGATTTGTTTGCCACTGTTTGTCATCAGCTTTGTCTTCACCGCTCTTATCTCCATGTCAAATTTGGCACATGTTTCATCCAGGTTCTTCATTAAGGTGGCAAGCTAGTCTTCACTGCCTGCCAGCCCATCAATGTCGTCTACAAAGCGAAGGTTGGTATGTTACGCCCTCCAATGCTGACTGGAGCATATAGTTGACGCATATGCACACATCCACACACACACACATCCACCCATCTCTCTCTTCCTCTTGTTCCTTAGGTCAGTCTCGAGACCAGTGTTCTTTTCTCTTGACAATGATAACAGGTATCTTGAATTTTATCTCTTTTTTCGCTTGTCTTGCTTTTATTCACGGTCTGGACCAATGTATTTTCTTCTTACAGTTATAGCAAGTATCTTGACTTTTATCTCGAAATGGGGGGGGGGGGTAATTATTCGGCTTGCCTGAAGAAAACTTTCTTATGACACCTCGCAAAGCTCTGATCAGAAGTTTGACCTGTGTTGGTTCTTCAATCGTTATGATGGGTTTGAGAGTGAAATGATATCTGGGAGGGAAGACACACACCCTTTATATATACACTGGTTTGCAGACATGAATATATAGGGGTTCATGACGTTTAAAATGTAGTCATATGACTTTTTGCAGTCATATGAAACGATCGCATCATTTTGTGAAGAAAGGAGAAGAATGTAAGAGACATGAACGTGATTTATAGCCTCGCACAGTGTTTGAAACGCCCAAGTCTGAATAATATTATTTATCCAAAACTCAATTAAGCCAGTTATTTTTTTTTAAAAAAAATTAACACTTATTAGATATATGAACATTTATAAATATTTATAAACTAAAATTATATATTTTATTACAGCTATTAAAATAAAGAAATGATGCAAACTTCTCCACTTCATAAATAAGTATAAACGGGTACAGGAAGACATTCTAAAACATATTTATATTTCACTGAGATAAACCAGTCCTTTATAACAACTGAATACCAACCTGAATTTAATCAAGTCGCTCAGACGCAATTACCGAAACGTATTTTATACAAAAATAAGAAAAGTGAGAGGTCAAATTTAACAACGTTATGAAAAACGGTAGACAGTTCCTTTAAAGTATACTCTCAAGCCTATGAAAATGTTGCAAAATAAATTTCAAATGCGATAAAGTCTAATAAGTTGGTGTTAATGGATTAAAATAATAGATTAAGCGATTTCGGATAGCCCCACACAAAGTATGCTTGTTTATGCAAGCAAATCTAGTACTAATAATATTAGTACCCTAACTCCTACGTTGTGGACAGAGTTGAGGCTACGATATCGTAGCTACAAGCAAATCGTGTTCGGAGTTAAAATATTCGTGTATTTTTTGCATCCGCGGTTTACATAAAATAAAATAAATTTTAAACTAACATCGCGACAATAATATATCATTTAAAAAAGTGCGATTTGGATTTTTAAGGTTGTTTTAATAATTGTTCAATTATATCGGTAGGATGGCTACAGTGTGGCATAGTCCTACATGTAAGACCTGACACTGATATTTATGTTTTGGGCGTCAAAACAAAATCAACATGTGCTATGTCTTACATGTAGGACTACAGTATGGCAGTTTATAGTGATATCTAGCATTGCGGCATCATGCTGCAGACATGTAGCATCATGTCCCACCTTGCCACATTATCCTGGTACCAGGCAGACCAGTCCTAACACTAATCATTTAATGCAGAGTGCCACGCGAGGTAGCTGTTAGTACCATTTTTGTAAATCGTTGGTATGGCTTGGCCAGGGATTGAACTCACTGCCACACTGCAGACATCATAGCGATATGACTGAAAAATTGATAAAGATACATTAAAAATCCTAATACACAAAACATATGTAATTATTTTCACAATATTTTTTCTCATTGTACTTTTGAACATCACATTCTATACTTTGACAAAAAATATGGCACTGTATTTCACTAAAACATTGTTTTCATGCCATTTATATTAGCTATACTAATATCAGTTTAAAAGATCTTGTTGATATGTTTCAGTTTTCTCACATTTTCCAAGAATCCTTGCTGGATTGAATAGGCTCATGGCAACTCAAATAAATGTAAGTTTTAGCTTGTTTAACTGCTTTTGCAAATAATCAGATAATGTAAAAGCTCACACTACTATGGTGAATTTATAAACAGATTTTTATCTGAAAAATAATTGCATCAGAAATTCTAATTATCCCAGTGCTTACTGTATATGCAGTGCTGTATGTCTATCCATTTACTGATTAATAAGGGTATTTCCTCCAACACTCTTAATTTTGATAGATTTGAATTTTGATTGGAGGTGATCTGCAGATGTGTATAAGGGAATTAAAATTGCATATGACTCTAGAGGCTCAGTTGAGGGTGCATTGGGGGTAGTTTTCTTTAACTTTTGGTTTACATCTTTATTTCTTGTGCCAGTGGAGGGGAAATGCTGCCTCCAGGTAATAATTCTTACTTCCCAACCTGATATGGTTATATAGGTTTGAAAACCATGAGGCAAAATGGACAAAAGTCAGTATAGTTAAAGGATATGTATGAGGAGGCACCCCTAGGGTCATAACTTTTAAATAACCATTTAATTGCATAAGATCAGTAAACCTGTGCCCTTGGTTATGCCCCACCTTTTAGCCACATATACTGTACTGAGAAAATATGGATAGCAATTTTTGTTTTTGTTAAGTTTGTTTTGATTTTAAATGTTAGTTGGATATTTAGCCCAATCTAGCATCTTAGTTTTTGGTTGCATGATTCACCTGTTTGGAATATATATGTGCCAAGTATGGTTGCAAATGTGATGTGGTATGATGCAATGTGGTGTGAAGGCATCCCTATCAAGTGAAGTAGTGTAACTACCCAGCCAAAGCAAACACATTTCATCATAGTTCACTGAACAGGAAAAAGCTACACAAGGGAATCTTAAAGGAATAGGAATTAGGTATTCCATCGACCCGAAAAGAGGTGCTACAAGGTTTGTTCAAGAAGAATGGTAATCTTGTCATCATGACCTTGAATACAGATTGTAAAAGAATTTCTCTCTTCTCTCATCATTTTGCCCTCTTTATCTCCTTGTCAATCTTAAGTGGGAGACAGCTTGTGACAACCCAGAAGATTACCCAGTCGAACACTCAGTCAGCAAGCCAGAAAGATGATCCACTTGACAACTCATTTGATGATCAAGTCAGTGACTCAGTCTGCAATCCAGAAGATGGCCAAGTTGACTATTTAGTTTGTGACCATGCAGTGGCCAGAAGCAAGGAATACGACAATACCCCGCTGTAGTAGAAGTCTGTCACACTCAGACAGATACAATGAGGTATTACTCCATTGTAAAGACCTGTCACAAAGAACACAAGATAATTAGACCCTGACAGATACAGTACTCCACTGTAAAGACCTATCACAAAATATCCAAGATAATGAGACTCAGACAGATACAGTACTCCATTGTAAAGACCTATCACAAAGAATCCAAGATAATGAGACTCAGATACAGTACTCCATTGTAAAGACCTATCACAAAGAATCCAAGATAATGAGACTCAGATACAGTACTCCATTGTAAAGACCTATCACAAAGAATCCAAGATAATGAGACTCAGATACAGTACTCCATTGTAAAGACCTATCACAAAGAATCCAAGATAATGAGACTCAGATACAGTACTCCATTGTAAAGACCTATCACAAAGAATCCAAGATATTGAGCCTCAGACAGATACAGTACTCCACTGTAAAGACTTATCAAAAAGAATCCAAGATAATGAGACTCAGACAGATACAGTGGGGTATAACTCCATTGTAAAGACCTATCACAAAGAATCCAAGATACTGAGACTCAGACAGATACAATACTCCACTGTAAAGACTTATCACAAGGAATCCAAGATAATGAGACTCAGATACAGTACTCCATTGTAAAGATCTATCACAAAGAACCCAAGATAATGAGACTCAGACAGTTACAGTACTCCACTGTAAAGACCTATCACAAAGAATCCAAGATAATAAGACCCAGACAGATACAGTACTTCATTGTAAAGACGTCACAAAGAACCCAAGATAATGAGACCCAGACAGATACAGTACTCCATTGTAAAGACCTATCACAAAGAATCCAAGATAATTAGACTCAGATACAGTACTCCAATGTAAAGACCTATCACAAAGAATCCAAGATAGACTCAGACAGATACAGTACTTCATTGTAAAGACCTATCACAAAGAATCCAAGATAATGAGACCCAGACAGATACAGTACTTCATTGTAAAGACGTCACAAAGAACCCAAGATAATGAGACCCAGACAGATACAGTACTTCATTGTAAAGACCTATCACAAAGAACCCAAGATAATGAGACCCAGGGCAGTGTAGCTGGACATGAAGATGAATCACAATTACACTATTTGAAACATAAAGAGATGAGTAAAATCAGATTCAGAATTAAAGTACATCTAAAGTACATGACTCAGATAATGCAGTGTAAGCCATCAAAACTAGACCACCTTTTATTAGTTTCTGCCATGACAGGTCAGTTACAAAATAAGTTTTTAAAAACTTTACTATAAATAACTCATCAGTACTCCATTAAGGTACATTATGGATTGGATTAAAAGAAAGTGACAACATGTGAATATAAAGACTACAAAGTAAGGATAAAAAAAGAAAAATTGAAACTTTTAATCAACTGCATTGGAAAATGTTTTAAAGAATGCACCCTACTGACTTGGATGATTTTTCAGACAGCTCTTGCATTTAGATGTAAGTCAGATTAATGATCTCCAACCCACTTAGGCCTATTGTTTCTTTTAAAAGGCAATATGTCCAGTCTACAGTTTATCAGTATCAACTGTTGCCCATACATGCAGGAGGGGAGAAGGTACATGCCGAGAGATTTTCAGGAAGTATAGTAAATAAAGTTACTATCATCTGCTTTGATAGAGATCAAAGAGTCAGCATACAAGGTCATAACTTTCAGTTGCTAGAGTGTGTTCTTTTAGGAAAGAAAAGAAAAGATTATATGGGTAACCAGTCCATTGATCTGCATTAAACTCTAAACCAGTCCATTGATATTCATTTGACTCTAAACCAGTCAGTTGATATTCATTAGACTCTAAACCAGTCCATTGATATTCATTAGACTCTAAAACAGTTTGTTGATATTCATTAGACCCTAAACCAGTCTGTTGATATTCATTAGACTCTAAACCAGTCCATTTATATTCATTAGACTCTAAATCAGTCTGTTGATATTCATTAGACTCTAAACCATTCCAGTGATATTCATTAGACTCTAAAACAGTCCATTTATATTCATTAGACTCTAAACCATTCCACTGATATTCTTTAGACTCTAAACCAGTCCATTTATATTCATTAGACTCTAAACCAGTCCATTGATATTCTTTAGACTCTAAATCAGTCTGTTGATATTCATTAGACTCTAAACCATTCAACTGATATTCATTACGGTAGACTCTAAACAAGATTTATTAGTGTACATGGAAAGACAGATTCATGAGTCCAAGCTCACGATCACAATAAGAAGTGTTGTTGAACATTTTTTTGGTAGATTTTTGTGATTTTTATGAAGGGGATAAATAATTTTCCATGTATTGACTACATATATTATTAGACTTTGTTTTGCAATTGGAGAATAGTAGTTGGTGTTATAGCAACAAATTAATGGCACAATACAGGCAATTGAAATATAAGGTCAGCTAAATTAATATTCTTTCCAAAGCATACCATTCTTGAACTGTAAACTATTTTATCTAACTGCACTAAAATTTCTTACATCTCACTAGTGGTCATCTTTAAAAAAAAATGTTCATTTGACCTTTTATGCAGATGACAGTTGAGCAGACAATCAGACAGAAGCTACAAGAGACATTTCAGGTAATATGTCCAGCCCATAATTTATGTGTTACAGTATTCAGTTATGTGTTACAGTATTCAGTTATGTGTTACAGTATTCAGTTATGTGTTACAGTATTCAGTTTAGTAAAGAAAAGCTGCACATAACTACCTTCTAAAGAAACAATTCTTGTCCTAGTAATAAAGAATGCTATGCCATTGGGTAGCATAACAAGATGTTATGCCATATTGTAGCATTACAAGATGTTATGTCATAGGGTAGCATTACAAGATGTTATGCCATAGGGTAGCATTACAGGATGTTATGCCATAGGGTAGCATTACAAGATGTTATGCCATAGGGTAGCATTACAAGATGTTATGCAATAGGGTAGCATTACAAGATATTATGCCATAGGGTAGCAGTACAAGATGTTATGACATAGGGTAGCATTACAAGATGTTATGCAATAGGGTAGCATTACAAGATATTATGCCATAGGGTAGCATTACAGGATGTTATGCCATAGGGTAGCATTACAAGCTGTTATGCCATAGGGTAGCATTACAAGATGTTATGCCATAGGGTAGCATTACAAGATGTTATGCAATAGGGTAGCATTACAAGATATTATGCCATAGGGTAGCATTACAAGATGTTATGTCATAGGGTAGCATTACAAGATGTTATGTCATAGGGTAGCATTACAAGATGTTATGCAATAGGGTAGCATTACAAGATATTATGCCATAGGGTAGCATTACAAGATGTTATGCAATAGGGTAGCATTACAAGATATTATGCCATAGGGTAGCAGTACAAGATGTTATGACATAGGGTAGCATTACAAGATGTTATGCAATAGGGTAGCATTACAAGATGTTATGCCATAGGGTAGCATTACAGGATGTTATGCCATACGGTAGCATAACAAGATGAAACACTGAAATAAAAGCTTATTTTTATGAAATTACATATCCATGCCTATCTGGGTGCTGAATAGAATTGCATGGTCTTTCTATCAGTCATTTATATAGCTGAATTATTCACTCAAAGTAACACATTTTAACCATCAATAGTGAGATGAAAATTAAAGAACTTAAAAAAATCTTATGGACTTTATATGTCAATGATGTACAATAGAAATTTGGTTTTCAGTGAGATAAAGGGAGAGTTGTGTATGTTTCAGTTTTTGCATGCAAATATTTTTTCTGATCTTTTTTCCAGCCCAAATTTCTGGAAGTAATCAATGAAAGTTATATGCATAATGTGCCAAAAGGTAAGAAGTGATATTTGTTTTTTTTTTTTCTATAAATTTACAATACTTTTACCACATTTTTTCATATGAGAAAACTGTAAATGTTTTGAAACTTAAATCTGTTGAATAGATCAATATTCATCCATCAGTTAATCTTGACATCTCGTCACATTACTGTATGTAGTGGACTTGACAATTTTGCATGTAATTATAACTTTTTTTTATACATTCCCATGTAAAACAAATTGTATACATTCACATGTAGTTATGGGTGCATTAAGGGTGATATTTTTTGTATTCACCTTTTTATGGTGGACTAATTTTCATGGAGTTCATGAGTGCTGCAAATCAAATCTGAAAGACCAAACGAATAATGACCCTTCACAGATTGAGAGACCCAATGAATAATGACCCTTCACAGATTGAAAGACCGAATGAATAATAACCCATCACATTAAATGACTCAATGAATAATGACCCTTCACAGATTGAAAGACTGAATGAATAATGACCTTTCACAGATTAAATGACCGAATGAATAATGACCCATCACAGATTAAATGACCCAATAAACAGTGACCCTTCACTGAAAAAAATAGGACTCTTTTATCCTTATCTAACAATTTACAAACACAAATAAAATGTTATTTTGTGCACAACTATGAAAATTGATACCCATAATTATCAATAACTTCACAGAATGGTGTCCTGGACTTCACATTAGGGTGTGTAAAATATGTGAGATATTTTTAGATGTCATCTATGGAGATGCCATTGAAAGTAGACATTTTATTTTCCTTCAGATCCATTCATAACTCAGTAATGATTTACTGTTACAAAAAGAACATTAATGGGATTGTATTTAACCCAGAAACCTGATGTACTTTTCGTGTGGATTTGCAAAAACTAGCCACCGACATATCACATTTTTTAGAATTCTTATAAACAAGTGTTATTAATCATTGGATACCTTTTGTCTTAATTTCTTTAATAAAATCTTAGTATTGTCAGTAAGGGGTGAGGGTAATAATATCAATTCAGGACAATACTTGGAAGATCTTACCATTAAACTGTAAGAAACATATTTGTTTCAATTATTTATACTTATTTTTGCAGGTTCTGAAACACATTTTAAAGTTGTTGTTGTATCAGAGAAGTTTGATAGTCAGCCAATGATCAAGGTAAGGTTTGGCAAATGCAAAAACATAAACATATGATGAACATTTTAACATATAAATAATATTTTGAACTCTCCATTGAATTTTAGGTCAAGTGAGCTTATGGCATGGTCCAACAGCTTTTATGTCTTTCTGTAAATAATTGCTTGTTACCGTTCTGGAATCCATATTTCTGATCCAATTTCAGTAGCACTTGGAATTTGGGTTTATGTTATCAAAATCATGGACAAGTACCATAATGAGTACGGTAACCTGACTGGTTGTTAAGATACCTCTGGAAGACATTTCAGATCTAAATTTGGTCATATTTGCTGTAAGATTTGATACCATCATGATTTTGGATTTTTTCCTTAATGAACAAGATCCATGCATACTTAGGGGTTAATCTTGCATCTGATTGACTCAGCTTGTTTCTACTCCAGAGACCATTTTTCTAATCTGATTTTGATCAAACTTGGAAACTTTATATCATTTAAAGATCTGAGAAATTGAGTGAAGAGGTGATCTTGCATTTGATTGGCTGTGTTTGTTAACCTCTGGAACTGACATTTCCAATCCTATTGTGATCAGACCTAAAATATCATCAAGACCTTGGAGTGTTTCATTAATGAGCCATGCAGTTAGTGAGTTAAATCTTACTTCTGATTGGCTAACCTAGCTACCACTCTGAAGACCAAATTTCTGATCTGATTTTGATCAATCATGGAATGTATGATTATGTCTACAAGGTCATGGATGGGACTGATATTGAGCAAAATTAATGCTGTGATCTTGTATTGATTGGCTGATCTTGTTGCCAGTCTGCAGGCCATATTTCTAATCCGATTTATTCAAACATGGAATATATGCTTATATCATTAAGATCTTGTACAGGTTTGATAATATGTGAATCCATTCATATTAATGAAATAATCTTGCATCTGATTAGGTGAGATTGTTTTCACTCTGGAAGCTATTTCTATGATCCAATTTAACTTCAAATGCGTGTTTATCAAGATCGAGAAAAATTGTAATAATGAATGTATGATCAACATGAGATGGTCCTGTATGTGATTAGCTAACTCATTTCTACTCTGGATTGAGAACACTCTGGTGGTCTAGTGGTTAGAGAATCAGCCTCAGATGGGGATGTTATGGATTTGAACCCCGGCCTAGTTGTACCAAAGATTTATTAAAATGGTACTAACTGCTGCATTTCTAGGCACTCAGCATTAAGAAGTTAGTGTTAGGACTGGTTGGCCAAGTGTCATTTTAATGAAACTCGATGGGACATAATGCTCCATGTAAGCGGCATGATGTCCCAGTGCTAGACATAACTATAAACTGCCATACTGCAGACATTGTAGTGATATGCCTGAAATCATTTTAAAGCTATGTTAAGAATCCATATCTCACACACACACACACACACACACACACACACACACACTGCTGTATAAGGCATACTGATTTTGATGTGAAATGGAATGTGGGCTCATATCACGATACAAAGAAGTTAGGCAATTAAGAGTGACCATTGCAAATTTCTTATGGTCTTCAAGCGAGTCACAGAAACAAGTAAATCCAACAATTTTAAAATTAACAAATAATTTATTTCCCTAGAATACAAAAAATGAAAATTTAAAAGGAACTCACCTGTAAACTAAATCACAGATAATCCTAAAAGTTATATCACAAGTTAAAAAGTGTAGAGTGTTCCAAATGAATTCCAGTATTGAATACACTGATGTGCCAGTGACCTTGAATGAGCTGATGTGTTCACAATCTTGATCTGCAGCAATCATCTGATCCAGTATGTTTGAATGAATTCACAATAATCCCAAAATTGTGATTTATTTAAAAATGTCAGTGAACACTTTGTAAATCCAATGAATAAGTTTTTTTTAAAAAATGATTCCTCGCCAATTGTATTCTAAAACAACTAACAATGATGTTTTAGCTGAACTTAAAGATGGAGTGAAATAATTTTGTTTACTTCAAACTTATATGTAGTCTTCCATCTGACTTCAAACTTATATGTAGTCTGCCATCTGACTTCAAACTTATATGTAGTCTGCCATCTGACTTATGATACAACCAGGACCCAGTTCATTCACAATGGAAATTTGCATCAGTATTGTAAACAAGGTCAGATTGGTAAACTTAAATTTTAGCAAATCACAAATATCAGATGGACCAAGTTATTTTCCAATGGAAAAACCTGTGACCTGAACTAATATGCAAGTAGAAATAATATGTACAAAATGATCATTATCATAAAATATAATTACAATCAGTAGCAAAAGTTAGCTACGTAATATATGTTGTTTACAAATGACTATCTACGGTCATGGACAAATGTTAAACACAACATATAGATATGACATTAATAATGATGTGATCTTGCATCTCACTAAAATTGTTACTGCTGTGTAAGACATTATTGATCTGCTGAGTTTAATATCTTCAAGACATTTTTTTGTGTGAATAATAATAATTAGTATGCATTTTTAGAAAGAATTTTTATCAGGCTATAGCAATATAGGTAAATTCAATATGATATAAAATTTAGGAGATAGTTTACGTAGGATGTGTTCTTACTTAGCCTGCTTAGTGACATGGTCAACTGTCCAGCTATATAAGAAAACTGAGCAATAGCAGGTACACTTGGGCCTCTTGTCACAGAATAGTATGTAAATTATCATGCGAGATAATAAAATCAAGAAACTTTTCAGGTTTAATTGTAGCTCAAGACTAATTTACCTGTGTAAAATTTCAATGTGATGCCTAACTGGTACAAATTACAGATGTCATTCTTCCAAAGAATTTATTTATGTATGTGTCTGTCTGTATATGAATCATTCTATAGATATATGAACTGTAAAGTGATATTACATCTTATATACAGAAATTATATTTCTTCATTGGTACTACAACTGTATACAAATAAATTGCATGATTTTTCGGATATAATTTATACCTAATATCGTTTCATCCTCTTTTCTAGAGACATAGGATGGTGAATGAAGTTCTAAAGGATGAACTTAGTTCTGGTGTCCATGCCCTCTCAATAATGGTGTGTAGTCTTTTTTTCTCCCTCATTGTAATAGGGTCTCCATTGAATAAGAATTTGGCATCTAGTTTTGTAGAATGGTTTCACATTGCAAAGGGATCTTGGACTGTACAATATTTGCCTTTGAATTTTGGCATTTCTGAGAGGAATGCTCTGGTGGCCTAGTGGTAGGAGCATCAACATTGAATGCAGGAAGTCGTGGCTTCGATCTCAGGCTGAGTCATACCAAAGACTTACAGAAATGGTACTAACAGTTGCCTCGCTTAGCGCTTAGGATTAAATGGTTAGTATTAGGACTAGTCAGCCTGGTGTCAGGATAATGTAACTGGGTGGGACACCATGTTACATGTCTGCGACATGATGTCCCCGTGCTTGTCAGTACTGTAAACTGCCACACTGCAGACATTATAGCAATAAGACTATTAAAAAAAGACAAGCTAGGTTAAAAGTCCAAATCACACACACTGGGCATCTTGAGACCTTAGACAATAATATATTTTCACCATAGTTTAAGTTTTGTTTGTTTTGTTTTTTATGGTTTAACGCCATTTTTCAGCACAATATAGGCTATACATGGTGGCCAGTATTAATGGTGGAGGTATAACCCGGAAAACCCCCAGAAAGAACCACCGACCCACGAGAAGCTACCGGCAAGCTTTCTCACATAACTACATTAGCCGAATATTAGACTCGAACTCACGCAGACAGAGGTGAGATGGCAGTGATCCGTAACGGACAGCGCTTTAGACCACTCGGCCACCCCCACCATAGTTTAAGGGCAAACCAAATATAAAATTTATTGAAGGTATAAAATGTGCACAAGTCAAAGAGTTGTTAAAGATAATTTTTGCTTTCATCAAAGCTTTCTTCCCATTTACCATTTGACCTCCAATGTCCAGTATGGCATACAGTTCTGTCAAATGTAAGTTTAGACTGGTATGGTATCTATCAAAAAAGTTTAGTTTGGTATGTCATCTGTCACATGTAAGGTTAGGTTGGTATGACATACAGTTCTGTCAAATGTAAGTTTAGACTGGTATGGTATCTGTCAAAAAAGTTTAGTTTGGTATGTCATCTGTCACATGTAAGGTTAGGTTGGTATGGCATACAGTTCTGTCAAATGTAAGTTTAGGGTGGTATGGCATCTGTCAAATATAATAATAGGTTGGTATGGCATCTGTCAAATATACGTTTAGGTTGTTATGGCATCTGTCAAATGTAAGATTAGGTTGGTAAGGCATATATTTGTTAAATTTAAGTTTAGGTTGTGTCTGATTTGAGTAGCTAGTTGGAAATTATTTTGCTTTTGTTACCTTGACATTGGACTTTTGAACTCTATATCAGTAGGTTCTGCATTGTTACCTTGACATTAGGCCCTTTGAACTGTATATCAGTAGGGTTCTTCATTGTTACCTTGACATTGGCCCTTTGAACTGTATATCAGTAGGGTTCTTCATTGTTACCTTGAAATTGGACCTTTGAACTCTATATCAGTAGGTTCTGCATTGTTACCATGACATTGGCCCTTTGAACTCTATATCAGTAGGGTTCTTCATTGTTACCTTGACACTGACCTTTTGAACTCAATATCAGTAGGTTTTTCCTTGCTACCATGACATTGGCCCTTTGAACTCTATATCAGTAGGGTTCTTCATTGTTACCTTATAATTGGACCTTTGAACTCTATATCAGTAGGTTCTGCATTGTTACCATGACATTGGCCCTTTGAACTCTATATCAGTAGGGTTCTTCCTTATTACCTTGACGTTGGCCCTTTGAACTCTATATCAGTAGGGTTCTTCATTGTTACCTTGACACTGACCCTTTGAACTCAATATCAGTAGGTTTTTCCTTGTTACCATGACATTGGCCCTTTGAACTCTATATCAGTAGGGTTCTTCCTTATTACCATGACATTGGCCCTTTGAACTCTATATCAGTAGGGTTCTTCCTTGTCCCAAGTGCCAAATAGCCATAATGTTTGGTGGCATTCTGAAGTGACTGCATTGAAATTGTTCAAAAAGACATTACTGTTGGCTATAAAGAAAACACTATTGAACAAGTGTATAGAAAAACAGATATTTTGATAGATCGATGAATATAGATACACATATTGTAATGCTCAGTTATGTGTCATGCAATTAGAAAAATTAATTTGTAACTCATACCACTGAATGTTTACTTTGCATTAAAACATCATTAGTTATTTGTCATCATCCATATCTGATTTTTATAAAACTTTGAATAACATCATTAGTTATTTGTCATCATCCATATCTGATTTTTATAAAACTTTGAATAACATCATTAGTTATTTGTCATCATCTGATTTTTATAAAACTTTGAATAACATCATTAGTTATTTGTCATCATCCATATCTGATTTTTATAAAACTTTGAATAACATCACGAGGAACTCTGACAAGTTCAACAGTGCTTAAGATCTGTATATGTTAATAAAGTGATCTTGTATGTTTGGCTGCTATGGATACCATATTTATAGAGTATGGTATTGTATCAGATATTTATCATCCGATTTTAATCAGTCATAGAGTATGGTATTGTATCAGATATTATCATCCGATTTTAATCAGTCATAGAGTATGGTATTGTAACAGATATTGATATTATCATCCGATTTTAATCAGTCATAGAGTATGGTATTGTATCAGATATTTATCATCCGATTTCAATCAGTCATAGAGTATGGTATTGTATCAGATATTTATCATCTGATTTTAATCAGTCATAGAGTATGGGATTGTATCAGATATTATCATCTGATTTCAATCAGTCATAGAGTATGGTATTGTATCAGATATTATCATCCAATTTCAATCAGTTATAGAGTATGGTATTGTATCAGATATTATCATCTGATTTTAATCAGTCATAGAGTATGGTATTGTATCAGTCAGATATTTATCATCCGATTTTAATCAGTCATAGAGTATGGTATTGTATCAGATATTATCATCCGATTTTAATCAGTTATAGAGTATGGTATTGTATCAGTCAGATATCATCCGATTTCAATCAGTCATACAGTATGGTATTGTATCAGATATTATCATCTGATTTCAATCAGTCATAGAGTATGGGATTGTATCAGATATTATCATCTGATTTTAATCAGTCATAGAGTATGGGATTGTATCAGATATTATCATCTGATTTCAATCAGTCATAGAGTATGGTATTGTATCAGATATTATCATCTAATTTCAATCAGTCATAGAGTATGGTATTGTATCAGATATAATCATCCGATTTTAATCAGTCATAGAGTATGGTATTGTTTCATCATGATCTTTGGGGAGTTACATGATGAGCAAAGATAATCATGAGGTGTTCTTGACTGATCGATCTAAATACCAATCAAGACGCCATTTTTAATATCCAACCTGTACTACATACATGCTTATGATTTAGTGATATCAGACAGTTTCCATTAATGAGATAATCTTGTTGATCGATTGACAAAGTTTGTTGCTACTATATATAAAGTCGATTTATTTTATTGGATTCCAATTAACTTGGTAAATATGCTAATTTAACAAACACAGATAAATAATGTTATGAAAATTTAAATAAAACCACACTCTACTCCCTGAATAAGAACACTTTCAACATTTGGAATTTAAATAAAACCACACTCTACTCCCTGAATAAGAACACTTTCAACATTTGGAATTTAAATAAAACCACACTCTACTCCCTGAATAAGAACACTTTCAACATTTGGAATTTAAATAAAACCACACTCTACTCCCTGAATAAGAACACTTTCAACATTTGGAATTTAAATAAAACCACACTCTACTCCCTGAATAAGAACACTTTCAACATTTGGAATTTAAATAAAACCACACTCTACTCCCTGAATAAGAACACTTTCAACATTTGGAATTTAAATAAAACCACACTCTACTCCCTGAATAAGAACACTTTCAACATTTGGAATTTAAATAAAACCACACTCTACTCCCTGAATAAGAACACTTTCAACATTTGGAATTTAAATAAAACCACACTCTACTCCCTGAATAAGAACACTTTCAACATTTGGAATTTAAATAAAACCACACTCTACTCCCTGAATAAGAACACTTTCAACATTTGGAATTTAAATAAAACCACACTCTACTCCCTGAATAAGAACACTTTCAACATTTGGAATTTAAATAAAACCACACTCTACTCCCTGAATAAGAACACTTTAAACATTTGGAATTTAAATAAAACCACACTCTACTCCCTGAATAAGAACACTTTAAACATTTGGAATTTAAATAAAACCACACTCTACTCCCTGAATAAGAACACTTTCAACATTTGGAATTTAAATAAAACCACACTCTACTCCCTGAATAAGAACACTTTCAACATTTGGAATTTAAATAAAACCACACTCTACTCCCTGAATAAGAACACTTTCAACATTTGGAATTTAAATAAAACCACACTCTACTCCCTGAATAAGAACACTTTAAACATTTGGAATTTAAATAAAACCACACTCTACTCCCTGAATAAGAACACTTTAAACATTTGGAATTTAAATAAAACCACACTCTACTCCCTGAATAAGAACACTTTAAACATTTGGAATTTAAATAAAACCACACTCTACTCCCTGAATAAGAACACTTTAAACATTTGGAATTTAAATAAAACCACACTCTACTCCCTGAATAAGAACACTTTCAACATTTGGAATTTAAATAAAACCACACTCTACTCCCTGAATAAGAACACTTTCAACATTTGGAATTTAAATAAAACCACACTCTACTCCCTGAATAAGAACACTTTAAACATTTGGAATTTAAATAAAACCACACTCTACTCCCTGAATAAGAACACTTTAAACATTTGGAATTTAAATAAAACCACACTCTACTCCCTGAATAAGAACACTTTCAACATTTGGAATTTAAATAAAACCACACTCTACTCCCTGAATAAGAACACTTTCAACATTTGGAATTTAAATAAAACCACACTCTACTCCCTGAATAAGAACACTTTCAACATTTGGAATTTAAATAAAACCACACTCTACTCCCTGAATAAGAACACTTTCAACATTTGGAATTTAAATAAAACCACACTCTACTCCCTGAATAAGAACACTTTCAACATTTGGAATTTAAATAAAACCACACTCTACTCCCTGAATAAGAACACTTTCAACATTTGGAATTTAAATAAAACCACACTCTACTCCCTGAATAAGAACACTTTCAACATTTGGAATTTAAATAAAACCACACTCTACTCCCTGAATAAGAACACTTTCAACATTTGGAATTTAAATAAAACCACACTCTACTCCCTGAATAAGAACACTTTAAACATTTGGAATTTAAATAAAACCACACTCTACTCCCTGAATAAGAACACTTTCAACATTTGGAATTTAAATAAAACCACACTCTACTCCCTGAATAAGAACACTTTCAACATTTGGAATTTAAATAAAACCACACTCTACTCCCTGAATAAGAACACTTTCAACATTTGGAATTTAAATAAAACCACACTCTACTCCCTGAATAAGAACACTTTCAACATTTGGAATTTAAATAAAACCACACTCTACTCCCTGAATAAGAACACTTTCAACATTTGGAATTTAAATAAAACCACACTCTACTCCCTGAATAAGAACACTTTCAACATTTGGAATTTAAATAAAACCACACTCTACTCCCTGAATAAGAACACTTTAAACATTTGGAATTTAAATAAAACCACACTCTACTCCCTGAATAAGAACACTTTCAACATTTGGAATTTAAATAAAACCACACTCTACTCCCTGAATAAGAACACTTTCAACATTTGGAATTTAAATAAAACCACACTCTACTCCCTGAATAAGAACACTTTCAACATTTGGAATTTAAATAAAACCACACTCTACTCCCTGAATAAGAACACTTTCAACATTTGGAATTTAAATAAAACCACACTCTACTCCCTGAATAAGAACACTTTCAACATTTGGAATTTAAATAAAACCACACTCTACTCCCTGAATAAGAACACTTTCAACATTTGGAATTTAAATAAAACCACACTCTACTCCCTGAATAAGAACACTTTCAACATTTGGAATTGCTTTGCCTTTATTCAGTTTTTTTTTTTTGTAACTTAAAGCAGTCAGAAATAACATGCTCTACTTTCTTGCAGTAAGTGTATGTTCTCAGAGATAAGGATTTCTTATCAGTTTTATCAGACATTGGATTCATATAAGTTGAAATATCAGATTGAATTTTTTTTGTAATTGCTAATGAATGAGTTAGTTTCTTACTAAATATATGCTGAGAGGAAAGCCAATTTGCAGATGAAACCAAGGAATATTTATCTGCTGCACATATCTGGTTTTACCACTTAGTGCAATGATTATATACCATGTAATATTTTCAACGTATGATTTTGTTTGTTTGTTTGTTTGATTTGGATTTTTAATAATAATAATAATAATAATAATAATAATAATAGTAATAATGAGGACTTTGTATAACGCCTAATCTTTTGAAGCTCTAAGCGCTTTACACCATCAATAATGATATGACTACACTACAGAACAACAAATGACAAAAACAATGAAATTGGAAAACAAAAACATGCTGAAAACATATAAGATACAAAACACGATTAGGTCGCTAAGTTTGTCTTAAAAGCACTCTTAAAAGGGACCACTGTGTCTTTGTGTTTAATTTCAATGGGCAATTCGTTCCATGTCGCCGGGCCCAGGTGTGCAAATGAACGTTGTCCATATGACTTTTCACCTTGGAAACAATGAATATACGATTATCAGAAGAAGAGCGTAAGGATCTAGCTGGTGTATACACATGGGTGAGCTGGATAGGTATGTTGGACTTGGAGTCTGTCGTTGAAACATAGCACAGAGAACAAATTTTGTTGATTCTGTATCAAATATATAGCCAATGTAGGGTACAGAGCAGTGGTGAGGTGTGCTCAGATCGAGGTACTCTAAAGATGATCCGTGCAGCTGTGTTTTGAACTTTTTGAAGTTTCTGGAGTAAATATTGTGACAAACCAGACAGAATTGAGTTACAATAGTCCAGTCTTGAAAGTACTAATGAACACACAAGTGTTTTAGTGTAATGTAGTAATGTAGCTTTAACAATTTTTCAGTCATATCACTATGATGTCTGCAGTGAGGCAGTTTATAGTTATGTCTAGCACTGGGGCATCATGCATCAGACATATAGCATGATGTCCCACCCAGTCACATTATCCCAACACCAGGCCAACCAGTCCTAACACTGACCTCTTAATGCTAAGCGCCACGCAAGGCAACTGTTAGTACCATTTCTGTAAGTCTTTGATATGACTTGGCCCGGGGATCGAACCTATGACCTCCTGCTCCTGCGGCAGATGCTCTAACCACTAGGCCACCGGAGCGGTTGTATGATTTTGTACCACAGTATATAATCAAAGATGCTGAAATAGATTGCTGTATCAATGTGAGTGGTATATGCATACATATAGTGTATGTATATGTACATGCAACTTTAAATTGCAGAGATGTGAAGGGTTAACATATGCACATTGAGCTGACTGTGTCTAGGACAGTCCATATCTCGCATACCCACCACAAATAGTTTATGTTTCTGCCACCAGTTTTGTTTACCTGTAGATTTGTAGGTATTCTCTTAAATGCTCAAACATATTTTTGATGATAGGTTGAAAGTTATTCTTTAAGATATAAATGAATTTGCTGTGTTATAAAATGTTTTAAATAACCAAATTAAACACAAGATTCTTTTTTTCTTCTTTCAGGCCAAGACCCCTCAACAGTGGAAAGAATCTGGAAACAATATTGGAAAATCACCACCATGTAGGGGTGGAGCAGGGCTGTGACAGAAATAAAAAAAAACAGTCAATAATTGTTTTGATAGACAACCTCTACTGCCCCAAAACACATAGGTCTGTCATGACTGGTCATACCACAGTATTAGATAAATCTGTGGATTAAGAACTTGGTCTCTTGTTTATAACTTACTGTTAATTCTGTAGAGTTATGAGTTTAAGAAATGGAAATACTTCTAACTTAATTAACCATTCAGTCGGTCTTTCTTTGATATATGGAAAGATTTGTGGGGTATTTGTTTACTGTGCTGCCTTCACCACCTTTACCAGATATATTATTATTAATAATTTTATATTCGTTAATCAATTAGACTCTGTACATTTGAATCATATTAAGGAAAGTTTTGTCTCTTATATGTATGCAGAGTTACACCTCATTCTGTGAAACTTGTTTGTTGGCCAGTGTAGTGTTATTTATGTATGTGTTGTATATTTTTAGGTTTCAAATTGAGTGGACATTTTTAATCTGGTAATAAATGAATATCAGAATCATTGTCTCTGCATAATAAATCAGTTCTTCTATAAACCGTCATTTTACTAATTTAAATATTTATATGTAAACTATGTGTGTGAAAATTAAAATTCTTTAAAACAACACTTCATGTTTCTGAAATAATTATACCTGAATTAGTATTCAGTCCATCCCATCATATCTTTTCTAACACCATTTTCTTTTCTGCCTAATGAACATTGATGGACTTAAATTTTCAATTTTCTTTGAGACTTTATTTTTTATGGAAACCAAATTTGTCTAAATTTCAACAGTTTATTGCATCGTTTGCATTATGACCCCATTTGTTCCTAAATTTAAAGCAAGCCTTCCTCAATTACAATTATTTCAATTATTGTCAGACATATGCGTTGTATGGACACGTTTTTATCTTCTGCATCCGCCAAAACAGCACCATGTATTTCTTCACTGCATCATCCTATTATAAAATGCTGTCTACATTACATATATTGGTAGTGAGGTGCAAAACAGATCATCATTTTTGCTCATACTTTTTTCTTTGTTGCAGAAGTTAATATTGTGGATAGAAACTTCCCATGAATTTCTTATGATTGAAAGTGAAGCTTGACACAGAGATATCTCTGCAAATGTTAGGTGATAACCAATTAAGTCTATATTAGGTATGTGGAAAATTGTATTTATAGTGGTTTTCTTAACATACAAAAAATATGGAGAAAGGTAATAGTCATACTATTAATACAAAGATGAAATAAATACTAATCACTAATTTTGTGTAACAACTTTATTAAATAATAACAAAAATTAGAGCGAAAAGCACCATTACCGGGCAACAGGTTGAACATTCCAAATTATTACAAGTATAATGATCCCTCATTAAAAAGCTCTTCAATATCAGTCATGGTCATAGATCTCACAATGAAGCACCTCATTACAACAATGTCTTTCATATACAGTCACAACCATAGATCTCACAGTAAAGTACCTCAGTATAACATTGTCTTGCATATAATAGTCAGAGATCTCACAGTAAAGTACCTCAGTATAACATTGTCTTGCATATAATAGTCATAGATCTCACAGTAAAGTACCTCAGTATAACACTGTCTTGCATATAATAGTCATAGATCTCACAGTAAAGTACCTCAGTATAACACTGTCTTGCATATAATAGCCATAGATCTCACAGTAAAGTACCTCAGTATAACATTGTCTTGCATATAATAGTCATAGATCTCACAGTAAAGCACCTCAGTATAACACTGTCTTGCATATAATAGTCAGATCTTTCATTAAAGCACCTCAGTATAACACAGTTTTTCATATAAGTCATAGATCTCACAGTAAAGCACCTCAGTATAACAGTTTTCATAATAATAGATCCTTCAGTATAACTGAAATATAACAGACAAAATCAATCTCACTATACAGTACCCCTGTATAACACAGTATTTGATATAACACATGTTAAACTGGTTAACTTAAATTTTCTCATCTAGAACTCGAAAAATCCCAATGTAATGCAGCTTTGCCTATAACACCATAAACCCCAATGTATGCCAGCAGGCAGCCTGGATTATAACACCATAAACCCCAATGTATGCCAGCAGGCAGCCTGGATTATATCACCATAAACCCCAATGTATGCCAGCAGGCAGCCTGGATTATATCACCATAAACCCCAATGTATGCCAGCAGGCAGCCTGGATTATAACACCATAAACCCCAATGTATGCCAGCAGGCAGCCTGGATTATATCACCATAAACCCCAATGTATGCCAGCAGGCAGCCTGGATTATATCACCATAAACCCCAATGTATGCCAGCAGGCAGCCTGGATTATATCACCATAAACCCCAATGTATGCCAGCAGGCAGCCTGGATTATAACACCATAAACCCCAATGTATGCCAGCAGGCAGCCTGGATTATATCACCATAAACCCCAATGTATGCCAGCAGGCAGCCTGGATTATAACACCATAAACCCCAATGTATGCCAGCAGGCAGCCTGGATTACATCACCATAAACCCCAATGTATGCCAGCAGGCAGCCTGGATTATATCACCATAAACCCCAATGTATGCCAGCAGGCAGCCTGGATTATATCACCATAAACCTCAGTGTAAGGCAGTCTCACCCACAACACTCAAAACAGTCATGGCTGCCATGAATAGCATTGTAGTGACTGTGATTTTAATTTCTAAAATAAGGGGCCCAGAGTGGTTTAAAGCGCTGTCCGTTACGGACCACTGCCATCTCACCTCTGTCTGCGTGTGTTCGAGTCTAAGATTCGGCAAATGTAGTTATGTGAGAAAGCTTGCCAGTAGCTTCTCGTGGGTCGGTGGTTCTTTCCGGGCTTTGTCCGGTTTCTTCTTCCACCATTAATACTGGCCGCCATGTATAGCCTATATTGTGCTGAAAAATGGCGTTAAACCATTAAAAAAAAAAATTCTAAAATAGCTTTAACGATTTTCAGTCATATCGCTATGATGTCTGCAGTTTGGCAGTTTTTGTTATGATGGGGCATCATGCGGCAGACATGTAGCATGATGTCCCACCCAGTCACATTATCCTGACACCAGGCTGATCAGTCCTAACACTAATCTCTTAATGCTAAATGCCAACCAAGGCAGCTGTCAGTACCATTTGTGTAAGTCTTTGGTATGACTGCTGAGGATCAAACCCACCACCTTCTGTATCCAAGGTGGACACTCTAACTACTAGAGCAATGCATTGTAGTGAGGGATCATTGAATACACAAACTTTATACATAATAAGCTAGTACACTGTAACTTGTATTTTTCCATATATAATGCACCCACATTAATAAACAGCAATATATCTGGGTTAACATATATTATCACAATCTAAACAGTGGTACCTTATGTGACAGCATATCATATCAGAAACTTAGCAAAGATACCTTATGTGACAGCATATCAGGAACTTAACAGTGGTACCTTATGTGACAGCATATCATATCAGGAACTTAGCAAAGGTACCTTATGTGACAGCATATCAGGAACTTAACAGCAGAAATTTATGTGACAGCACTCTCTCAGCTTATAGTCTTTCTACATGGGTTATCTAAACCTTGGTCCATCCTCTCTGTACAAGAGCATCCTTACTGGATCCTACCATCCTTCTTTACTCAGAAATTGAGATAAAAACAAAAAGAGACAAAAACCAGATTGTATGCCAGCTCTCATGCAATTTGATGTAATCACTGTACTTCTTCCCATATACATGTATTAAGTACAATTTTCACCTTCAGCACTATAGCTTTGCAGAGAACTAATCAAATGTAAATGCAGATTGACATGCAGTTGTCTACAGGTGGCATTTTACCATTCAATTTACAGCATTGTGCCACTGTCATAAGAAAAAAAAACAAACAACCACTATGAAGTGTATACATATCAGGAACTAAACCATGGTACAAAATATGCTAGAATAGTATATTAGGAACTAAACCATGGTACAAAATGTGCTAGAATAGTATATCAGGAACTAAACCATGGTACAAATTGTGCTAAAATAGTATATCAGGAACTAAACCATGGTACAAAATGTGCTAGAATAGCATATCAGGAACTAAACCATGGTACAAAATGTGCTAGAATAGTATATCAGGAACTAAACCATGGTACAAAATGTGCTAGAATAGTACATCAGGAACTAAACCATGGTACAAAATGTGCTAGAATAGCATATCAGGAACTAAACCATGGTACAAAATCTGCTAGAATAGTATATTAGGAACTAAACCATGGTACAAAATGTGCTAGAATAGCATATCAGGAACTAAACCATGGTACAAAATCTGCTAGAATAGTATATTAGGAACTAAACCATGGTACAAAATGTGCTAGAATAGCATATCAGGAACTAACCCATGGTACAAAATGTGCTAGAATAGTATATTAGGAACTTAACCATGGTACAAAATGTGCTAGAATAGTATATCAGGAACTAAACCTTGGTACAAAATCTGCTAGAATAGCATATCAGGAACTAACCCATGGTACAAAATGTGCTAGAATAGTATATTAGGAACTTAACCATGGTACAAAATGTGCTAGAATAGTATATTAGGAACTTAACCATGGTAAAAAAATGTGCTAGAATAGTATATCAGGAACTAACCCATGGTACAAATTAATCTAGAATAGTGTATCAAGTCATACAAAATGTGCCAGTGTGTCATCTTGGGAACTATTCCATTTGCTGGAAATTTTCAAGAAAACTACCGTAAACTGCAATCTTTTAGCACCATTACATTTTACAGTTCTTGCTATTTTGGAGTTAATGGCTTTACAAATAATCTATTATTACAACAGGTATTAAGTATTTCTACAAGTTTAAAAATGTCATTAGTGTTTACAGTGTATCAGTAGTTTCATCTTATCATAACTATTAAAAAGAAATGTATTTCGAATTTTAGAAGAAACAAATTTTTTTATATATCTATTGTTCAATAAAACTTTGTCATTTTACATTACGGACTAAAAGGTTCTGATATGTTATGCTCAATATATTTACCATCCATGCAGTAAGGCTGCATTATACACAGTATAACGATTTACTAAGTACCCTGAAAAAAACATCCACTTCCATGAAATTAAAATGTTTATAATGAAATAAAGAATGTAGAAATGTAATTCTTTTTAAAAATCTCCATAACTGATATTCGACTTCCGAATTAGACATCATAGTTATCATTAGCATGCTTAACATTACTGGAATTATACAAATACAGTATATACTCCCTTATTAGTCAGTCCAACTGCAAATTGTACAAACCTGCATTAACATAATACCACGGCAGATCTGTATCTGTTTATTTAAAGTAAACAGCAGAATAAATAAAAGACCCCGATCTGCAAGCACATAATGTGATAGCAGATTAGAGTTATGTTGTTTGCATTTGTTCTTGTCTTATACAAAAGTATGTATGGTATGTAGATTAGCTAATTCTTCAATCTTGGTGATTATATTGCTCTTTTGGATACAGCAGTTGATAATCAAAAATAAATGATTTTGAGTTCCATCCAAATTTGAGCCTTACATAATGTATATTACCAAAGAAACAAAAAAGTGGAATGTTTTAAATCCAAGCCATATATTTCCTACCCTGAGTAAGAAGACCTGTTAAGCTATCATATAAATGACAAATCTTTTTAATTGACCATATCAATTCAGTGATCTGATTTAAATCGGATCACTGTCCTACACGAATATATGACAGTGACCTCTTATGAGTCATGTTCTGGTGACCTTTGAATTAGCCAATGGAAATGAAGCTTTCAGAAGCTTTCAAGTGAATCAAATAATTCAGCACATACTGATGCTCTTCCGCCATACTGTTCAGTCTCCAAATGCAAAAGTATAAGCCTTCATCTGATTGGCTGATAAAAATTAGCAATTGTGGTAATAACATAAGGTCACTAGATATGACAACTAAGCAGTTGGTCAATGGAGATTTGATTTGAATCAGACTGTCAGTTCTGAAACCATGTTGTAAATTAGCTTAGGTAGTTCATGAAAGTGTACAATGTATCATGCAATCAAAAGAACTAATTAAGAATCTTAACTAATGAGTTAGCGTAATTTATAGACTGAGCAAATGTTATTTCATTACAGACCCCAGCCAAGTGATAAATTTGTATACTGCTAAAACCTTACATGAGAAGCTATGATGGTTAAAGTATATTAAAGAGAATGCCAAACATGTCCATCAAAATTGTTGATTTTAGTTTATGCAGTTGAATAGATCTTAATACATCTCAATATAATTTATATATAACTACAAAATTCATACCAGATTTTCAGTGCCTATAAATGTATTAAACCAATATAAAATATCAGATCTCAAACCAAAATGATATACTGGAAATAATTATAACATTGTATTATGAAAGCATAAAATGTAATATAATGCATTGAAAACAGCTACCATTAATATGTCAGCATCAACAAATTTTAAATAAACTGCAAAGTTAAGTCTTTGGACTACCAATTATTGTCAGCCAAAAAATGCATCAAAATTTCTCCTAGCCTATGGCCACAAGTATCATTTAAGTTTCCTTTCTCTTTCTCTCATTCCTTTTGTCCTTTTGCACTGGATAGCTAGGTTTTTCTTAATATGCAGTTTATCCTATACAGTTCTTCTTGAAATGAAGCCTGAAGATGGATTTGGTTACAAGTTTAAAATAAACGTTTAAGCTAGAGTGCTTACAAACTTGTGCATCAACAATGAATAAGTTAAGATGAATAAAGGGCCATAACTCAAAGAAATCAGAACATGCTTACTACTGAACCCATCTCAGCCAGTTTAGCTGAAGCTTCATGACAAATTTGGTTAAAATTAATAATCAATGTTAAAGCTAGAGTTTACATGGAGACTAAAATTTTCTAAAAAGCATTAGTTCATTTTAACATGAGGCATCATGTTACGATAACATGTTACTTACACATGTTTAATATGTAACCCATTTTGTAGCATATTCACTGTCGTAAGATAAGCAATAATTCAAGTTTTGATATCTTCTTTCTTTAGACATGTTAGAGAGTATTTAATTGACATAATTAGATATCTGTTAATTTATGTCATTCCTGTGAACAAGTAAACCTTGTCAAAGAAAAAACAAAATTCTTTAAAATTCAGATTCTTCATTTCTCTGGATTATTTACAATTTGTGTGTAACTCGACTTCAATCCTAATCACTGACTAAAGGTTAGAATATTTAACTTTTCCTAAACAATATATTTTACATATCTTAGGATCCTGACAATTATAACTTTAATATTTTAAAATGTATAAATTTATGTACATTTTCTAACACTACTCATAGCTAAAAAAATCCCCAATAAATGGCACTGCAAAACAAAGTATGGCAAAAAGTGTCATGTTACTAATTTTTCCCCACAAAAAATAATAGCTGAATGAGTATTACAAAATTCATAAAATATACATTGTGTGTGGGTCATAGATTCCTCATGTCAATACTTTAAGAAATTGATATCTTTGTTAATTTTGAACTACAACACAAAGCCTGATTACAATTTCAGTCTAAAAATAAATTGAAAATATTTCAATAAGGTCTTGAATAATTTTTCTTTCCTTTTCTTTCAAATGACCGTAATTTCTAAAGTTGTACAAGAATATTTTCTTTGTCATTATTTAATAAAAGAATGAAGTTGCAACCCCATGTCAGTTGACTCTAAGAATTTATAGCACTATGAGGTATGCCATATTTAAATGGTTATGTGATTTTGAGATCAAAAGTACTAATTTTACCAACACCAAAGTATGCATAAATTCAAATACCTGAAGCACCAACATTTGGTCTGTATACTGTTACATATGAAATTTGTATAACCATAACATGAAACATAATGGAATCAACAAAAATTATAATCAGAAAAGTCATTTGGATCAACAACAAAAATACAGTAGAACAAAGTAAAGAAACTGCAACAAATAATGTAGTTAGTTACTACTATCACAAAAGCTGGAGATGGTATGAAATGTGTCCCTCTGAGTCCTAAAAACAAAGCAGGGTATATTTACTAACTTGATCAAACAATGAACAATACATATATTGTACTCCATATGATTTTGTACTCCACATGAATACATATATTGTACTCCATATGAATACATATATTGTACTGCATATAAACACTACATATATTGTACTCCATATAAACAATGCATATATTGTACTCCATGTGATCTTGTACTCCATATGAATACATTTGATATTGTACTTCATATCAACAATATATATATTGTACTCCATGTAAACAATACATATATTGTACTTCATGTGAACAATACATATACTGTACTTCACATCAACAATACATATATTGTACTCCATATGAACAATACATACATTATACATTACATCAAAAATACATATATTGTACTCAACATCAATAATACATATATTGTACTCCATATGAACAATACATACATTATACATTACATCAAAAATACATATATTGTACTCTACATCAACAATACATATAATGTACTCTACATCAATAATACATATATTGTACTCCATATGAACAATACATACTTTATACATTACATCAACAATACATATACTGTGCTTTACATCAATAATGTATATATTGTACTCCTTATCAAACAATACATATACTGAACTCTTTGTCTGGAACATAAAAAGCAATAAAGCTTCACAACTGTTTTTAAAAATAAATCAAAGTACATCCATCTACCACATGGGTCTCAAACGGCATGCCAGGCCATATCCTCTAAAATGATTGGTATCACCAAGTGTCACGAGAGACAAACAAAGGTTGTGCAGCATTCGTGTTATTGGTAATGCCCTCATGCAGACGTCAGGTGGTTTAAGTTAGAGACTCGTGATCGGCCAGTAATTCGTGATTAAAAGGCTAATGACAGTAAAACAATATCTTGCATATTCTATGTGTAAAAATTACATGTATGCTTACCATAATGTTTACAAAAGTATGGCATTTCATTTTTACAAAGAGATTATAATGAATATATTTTCAAACAAGATGAATCTTTACTAAAGCACCGATGTTAGACATCAATACACAAGACTGAAATTAAGGTGATATTTTACTCTTAACTGGTCATCGTTTTCATTTGTATTCTTGACTCCTTTTCATTTCTTAATAAAAGACAAAATGTATTCTTTACTTTTGACCAGTTCTTGGAACAATATACTTTTTGGTTACCCAAGGATTGGGAAAACAAGAATAAAATCCCTCTCAATCAAAACAATTTAGAAATAATTTGAAAAGAGAAAAGTGTCCTGTTTAAGTCAGATTAAAATATCTTCTGTCAATCAATACACACAAAAAATGCAGAAAGTGTGAACAGAAAAGAGGTATATGTTATGATTATTGACTCACTGAAATAATGTACTGTACAAGTTAAATGTATAATTTATTGTTGTTGTTGTCACTGCTGATATAAAGCAATTCTTAAGTCTAGTTGCTTACAAGGATTCATGGTTTGACCCATATACACAATGTCTGCAAACATAATTTATGCTGACTAAAAACTGAAATGCTTAATTTCATCATTTCTAATGCATGTATGACGCTATGTTACAATTCAAACAGTCTGCAATCTCTGTAACAAAGCATATACAAATAAATTATCAAAACCAAGCTGGCCAACTTTGCTAATACAAAAGGTAAATATTAAGAATCGATTGCAATAAGAACATAGTTACCCAATTTGATTTACTGGTTTGATGATTAAATCTAACGCAGAAGCAAGATGTTTACATGTAAACATGAATCCTTTAACCAAATGATACAGCTGACAATATACAGACTTATATTGTAACAAGTCAATGGGATGAGAACTGATACCAGGTAAATGGTTGATCATTACTAATTTGCCATAGGTCAAAGTATAAATATCTATAGAATTTGAAACTGCATCACATTGCCTTCGTCAGTAACTACTGATGATCACATGACATATAATGGTCATGTGATAAGAGGAAACTGGTGTAGATGGAGGTACTTCGCAACCCATTTAGTGAAAGAAGCAATCAAAATACAACAGCAGTAGCCAACCTGGACATATAGTAGTTGGAATTTCTCAAAAAGGGCATAAAACGGTAACTAAAACAAAGTGCAGAGTAAAAGTGAGAAATATATCCCTGTTTTAAACTGGTATTAAAAAATGAAACTGAAAATGCAGATTCATTTTCCTGAGCTTATGCTGTAAAGCTTGTTTTCTTTTCTTTACATTATTTTTCAGACTTGCCAGTAAAAATACCATACCATAACCGGGGGCCCCGAGTGGCCGAGTGGTCTAAAGCGCTGTCCGTTACGGACCACTGCCATCTCACCTCTGTCTGCGTGGGTTCGAGTCTAAGATTCGGCTAATGTAGTTAAGTGAGAAAGCTTGCCAGTAGCTTCTCGTGGGTCGGTGGTTCTTTCCGGGTTTTTTCCAGTTTCTTCCTCCACCACTAATACTGGCCGCCATGTATAGCCTATATATTGTGCTGAAAAATGGCGTTAAACCATAAAAAAACCAAAAAAAAAACCATACCATAACCAGTCTGTTTTTCCATCATATAGTCAATCACTCAACTGTCTATCCGTAAAATTTGAAACTGATGTCTGAATGTCTGAACTTTGCTGTGATATGAAAATAACTAAATCAAAAATTCACTAACAACATACATTGTGCATAAAGATATGGTATTACTGTCATTAGAGTCCATGCAGATCTTTAAAATTCATTAGTAAAACAAAACCGTGTAGATTACAATCTGCTGGCATATGACAAGATCAATCTACAATAGGAACGCTGTACTTTAGTGAAATGGGTAATGTCAAGATTTCTTGGCAATAAAGTGTGCAGCATTCATGAAAATTGACACCCAATCCTAGCTTTTACCTGAGTATGGATGCACTGATTAAAAACCTGTGGCAAAACTTAAAATTTTAGTAAGACGTTTAGTCACCCATACAACTTTGCAAATGGACTATATAATGAACAGTTTGCTGAAAATATTTTTAAAAATCACTCGGGCATGAGAAGTACATCATCAGACCTTATTTTGTTACAATTGTAATACTCTTTCTGGCTATATATATATATATATATATATATATATATATATATATGTATATATATAGAGATGAATAGAGTCCAAGATCTTGTGGCCATAACAAATAGATCACTGAAAATGAAAGTTGCTCAAACATGCAAGCAAATTAGGCCACCAATGACAGTCTTAATAAGAATCATTTTTTTCTTCCCACTGAGATTCATCCATATACATGTACAAATATTCAAGAGTGTAAGTAAAAATGAGTCCTTGATAATGATGATGCAATGAATGAGTGGAGAATACACCAATGAACATATGAATGAACTGACAAAATGCTATATCCTATATGATCTCAAGTTTTAAAAAAAAAACAACCCAAAATGTAGTTTTCTGAAGCAATATATGCAACTGCATTGCGACAGAATTAAACAAATAGTTATGCACAAATAATAAGGTGGATATAAGAACTTTGCAATATAAACTAGCTCATAAAAACAATGGCAAGATTACCAAGCAAACACCATGAAATTAAAAAGGAAAACAGTGCTAGTAATAATTAAGGAAGTCTTCAAGTATGTAGATCAGTTTAAAGGCACTGGAAATGATTGTCCTTGTATCTTAGATCTATTTGTATCTTAGATCTATTTGTATCTTAGATCTATTTGTATCTTAGATCTATTTGTATCTTAGATCTATTTGTATCTTAGATCTATTTGTATCTTAGATCTATTTGTATCTTAGATCTATTTGTATCTTAGATCTATTTGTATCTTAGATCTATTCATTTCACATAGCTTGGTCCTGGTACGTAAAACATCATTGTCCATTTGACTTTAACATTAACATTTGACTTTAACATTAACATATGACTTTGTTTTAACATTTGCCTTTGTTTTAACATACGACTTTGTTTTAACATTTGCCTTTGTTTTAACATTTGCCTTTGTTTTAACATTTGCCTTTGTTTTAACATTTGCCTTTGACTTTAACATTAACATATGACTTTGTTTTAACATTTGCCTTTGTTTTAACATTTGTCTTTGTTTTAACATATGACTTTGTTTTAACATTTGACTTTAACATTAACATATGACTTTGTTTTAACATTTGCCTTTGTTTTAACATACGACTTTGTTTTAACATTTGCCTTTGTTTTAACATTTGCCTTTGTTTTAACATTTGACTTTAACATTAACATTTGACTTTAACATTAACATATGACTTTGTTTTACCATTTGCCTTTGTTTTAACATTTGCCTTTGTTTTAACATTTGACTTTAACATTAACATTTGACTTTAACATTAACATATGACTTTGTTTTAACATATGACTTTGTTTTAACATTTGCCTTTGTTTTAACATTTGTCTTTGTTTTAACATATGACTTTAACATTAACATATGACTTTGTTTTAACATTTGCCTTTGTTTTAACATATGACTTTGTTTTAACATTTGCCTTTGTTTTAACATTTGACTTTAACATTAACATATGACTTTGTTTTAACATTTGCCTTTGTTTTAACATTTGCCTTTGTTTTAACATACGACTTTGTTTTAACATTTGCCTTTGTTTTAACATTTGCCTTTGTTTTAACATTTGCCTTTGTTTTAACATTTGACTTTGTTTTAACATTTGACTTTGTTTTAACATTTGCCTTTGTTTTAACATTTGAATTTGTTTTAACATTTGACTTTGTTTTAACATTTGTCTTTGTTTTAACATATGACTTTGTTTTAACATTTGCCTTTGTTTTAACATTTGTCTTTGTTTTAACATATGACTTTGTTTTAACATTTGCCTTTGTTTTAACATACAACTTTGTTTTAACATTTGCCTTTGTTTTAACATTTGCCTTTGTTTTAACATTTGCCTTTGTTTTAACATTTGACTTTAACATTAACATATGACTTTGTTTTAACATTTGACTTTGTTTTAACATTTGCCTTTGTTTTAACATTTGACTGTTTTAACATTTGACTTTGTTTTAACATTTGACTTTGTTTTAACATTTGTCTTTGTTTTAACATATGACTTTGTTTTAACATTTGCCTTTGTTTTAACATTTGTCTTTGTTTTAACATATAACTTTGTTTTAACATTTGACTTTGTTTTAACATTTGACTTTGTTTTAACATTTGTCTTTGTTTTAACATATGACTTTGTTTTAACATTTGCCTTTGTTTTAACATTTGTCTTTGTTTTAACATATAACTTTGTTTTAACATTTGACTTTGTTTTAACATTTGACTTTGTTTTAACATTTGCCTTTGTTTTAACATATGACTTTGTTTTAACATTTGACTTTGTTTTAATAGTAGGAACAATGAAAATTATAGGTATGTTGGACTCTAGCCAGTCAAGGGAAGTTAGTATTGTAAACAGATTTTGTATTTGATTCTGGATTTAACAGGTTTGCCAGTGATGGTTACAGAGGAGGTTGAGGTGTGCTCAATTCTTTGTACTTTAAGGATGTTCTGAGCAGATGTGTTTTGAACAATGATAAATATAACACTAAGCACTCGTTTCTTCTTTCTGAGTTTTACATAGTAAATGTTAATACAATGTAGCCTCAACCTATTGTCTTTTAAATAAAATATTCAAAGATAAAGAAATCTGTTATTCAGGTACAAACATATCCATAGAATAAAATTACTCATTGTTTTTCTGTATAAAAAAATATATGAAGTGACTGTTCTTTTGTTGAAATAAATATATATTTATCAAAGATTATCAAGTCCATTTCAATTGGGAACTATAGCTACACAAAACGTCTATATTTAAATGCATGGGCAATTTTCTGTAATACTAGGCTTCACTGATAAAACTTTAATTCCATTGTAAACATAAAATTCATAGACATTTACTAGATTAAATTAAACACCAATTTTCCATTAAAATTAATTAAAAGCATAAAAAACCATCATACCATGTGTTTACATGTGGGTAAGCCATAATGAACTATTGCTTATGTTATAATGGTTACCATAAAAAATATGATTGTAAATTAAAAGTTGTCACTGCAGTTGCCAAGGAAACATTCCATTACACCATTCCTTAATGAAACTCTTCTCCTAAAAACTGTTCAACTAAAAGATAAAACAAAAAGCAAACTAAAACAATATTTCTAAAAGTCTTCTGGTTTTAGCCCATCATCACGTATTACTGGTTTGATCATCTCCCTCAAAGCACTATATCTACGGAAAAAATCCAAATGTTTAGATTCTGCATAATCTCTCTTTAGTTTCTCCAGGCGATTGTGAAGGCGTAAAACTTTTGTTTCATATCGATCTTTTATCTTCTTTTTCTTTTCTACATCCTGGATTAACTCGGCTTTGTGGAGTTGCAAAATTTCTGGAAGAAAAATTACAGAACTTTAATGTCCACCTGTTAATGTCAAAAAACCATTAAAATACCTCCTCAGTGTGTTTATGTGTGTGTACGTGTGTAATTCTGGCTATAAGAAATGTTCAATGAAGACACTGAATCCTCAATATTAACAATTTTTCTGTTCTTTCATTCTTTTGAATTGCAAAGTATTGAAACCATCTCTCTGACCAGTACTACACAACAATACAATGTACTATAATGATTCTGACCAGTACTACACAACAATACATTGTACTATAATGATTCTGACCAGTACTACACAACAATACAATGTACTATAATGATTCTGACCAGTACAGCACAAAAATACAATGTACTATAATGATTATGTGGCCGTTACCAATTTATTACTGCAGTGTAAAAAGGTCCCAACAGAATATCTATCTGAATTTTACATACATTTTTGGTTCTACAAAATAATACATGAACTTGTGTGTATACCTATTTTTGGACATGACAAGGTAAATTAGAAAATTGTCCATTCCACTGAATCTCCAAGGAAAGCAATTATCCATTGCACTAGATCATCAAAAAGTTTCTGCAAACATTTTTGCCTATATTTCAAAACCATCACAAAGATCATTACTCTACCTGCATAAATGAAATGATTAATAAGCAGAGATGTCCAACCAGGAAAGTATGATACAACAGGGTAAACAATTTGTGATTCTACAAAGAGATTTGTTTCTACTGAATGATTTGGCACACTTATGTCAGCTAATAAAACTTTCATATGGTGGCCAAAAGAGCGATAAAATCATCTAAAAACATTACAAAACATCATGCATATGTACAGTTATTTACAAATTATTTACACAGCTCTTTGTTATCTTTTAATTGTCCTCCAAACTGATTGTGGCTCTTTTAAGCTTTACCAAAAAATCATCCATGTTTCTTTGACCAAATTTTTGTGAATGTCATCTCTCCCTCCATGCCAGTAAGAGAAACCCACAATGTACATTGCACATTGAAGATTTTATGTAAGGTTTTACAATAATCTACACTAAACTTGCCCGTCTTTTATTGCTTGGGGTATTATGTCACTAATTTTTGTGCTGAATTGGATACATTTTAGTTTTGCTGTTTGATCCAAATTATACTGTACATATTTTTTTAATACAAAAGATCGACTCTCTTTTCGAGAAACAAATGTTGATCAATTGATTGATAGATATATTTGATTGTGGTATAAGTAAAATGAAACAAAACACAAGGGTTAATCATTACCAACATGAACTGAGTGGGTCTACAAATTAAAAATAATGTAAATCAGAACATGATAATAAAAATGTTGGTTGTGATATGCTTGACAAATGGCAATTCACTTTGAAAAATCAGTTATTTTTTTGTGTTACTCCCTTATTTCACTGGCGCCAAGCAAAATCGCCCCTTGCTTGATTCGATACATAAAGACATAATTAAAGTGATAAAACAACACAGGTCTCTTGTAATGGATTATTTTAGTGCAACAAATACTTTGCCAAGTTTGTTGATCAAAACAAAGCCGGCAGGTAATTAGGTTCTCACAGAAGTATTCATGGGTTTCGATGTGACGGTTGATTGACTCTTTTTTATGTTTTCATAGAAAAGAATATGTTGCAATAATAATGTTTACACTGAAATGAAAATAAAGGATTAAAATGTGACTTTCACATTGCAAGAAATTAATTGCTGTTTATTTCATTGTCTGTTGCCACCTGTTAGCATTTATGGGACGTTTTCATTAATCACTATTTCACCAGACTGTTTATTTACAAATAAACCCAAACAAAATAAATGATATCTTACTTAGTAGGGCATAACTGACTTTTGATCCGGAAATCGGATTCCACCGGATAGTATGAACTTCCGATTAATCGGAGTCGGACAAGACAGGAGCGACCGATTTGGATAATAAAAACAATAAAGTTGAATTTCTTTAGCACCGTGTCTAACACTGTGTGTCATTTGATAGTGCGTTAATAAAGTTAAATAAGAAGTTAGAAAAGTCCAATATAGTCAACACAACCATGCTGTGAGACAATCTATTTAAACTGGCAGGTGAAAACCTGAAATGAAGCCGGATATGGTAAAGTACTAAGTAACATGCTAGACACGGCAAAACCAGATACCAGAAACCCGGAAACGGAAGATGAAATTTTTTAGAAAAAAAAAATACGGATTTAGCATTTCCGATTAATTGAATCGTATCTGGAATCGGAAAAATTTCATGCCCAAAATCCGGAATCGGAAATCAGTAGAAAAATGCTAATCGGTTATGCCCTATTACTTAGAACTTGCAAATTTCACAATATGGAATCAATCTTTATGGGCATTAATCACCATTTTTGATGACAAAACAAGAAATGTATTAAGGTTTAATTTACCGACTCTTTTTGTGATTTTTTCATGTTCAGCATATTTTCAAAGATTTCTAAAATATATTTTCTTTGAGGGAAAATCGAAATCAATGCCAGACATCGCGTTATAAGTGGGTTCGCGAGTTATCCAGGCACAAGTTATTAAGGGAGTGGTGTATCTTACAAATTATCAGAAAATACTTTAAATGACCTAAAATACTTTCGTATGGCAGAAAACTGATCATGTGAGAATTTTAAGTCCTCTACGATTTAATGCTTTAAAACAAATTTGGTCAAAAACTGTTCAGAATGTTTGGAGAAGTTGCTTAATGTTGATTTCTGTTTCTAATAGCCAGCCCTATTCTGATGGCAGATTCACATCTTTTATGCAAATTTGAATGGTCTTCATGCCATGATGCCTTCTATCAATCATCAGGAGTTTAGGAGAAGTTGTTTAACGTCTTTCCTATTTTTACTAATCAAGGCCTAATTTGATAGCACATTCAAACTATTGGTAAAAAAGTTCAAGGTCTTTATATCAGGAGTTTATTTTCTCCTTTATACAAGATATCAAATTCTGCTAAAGCCATTTTGTAGAAGTCATCTAAAGATTTTACTAATTTAGTAACGGTGGTCCAACGTATGACATCAGCATCAGTTTACAAGCCCTCTTTGCCATGATGTTTTCTTTCAAAGGTTAAATTAAACTCAGTGATTTATAGAATTCATTTTAAGTTCTTTTTAATCTTACTAGCTGTGGCACATTGAAATTACATGTATTTCTATTCTTTCTAGCATATTGTAATGACGTGTTACTATTCTTAGTGGCATACTGGATTTACATGTATTTCTATTTAACTACATATTGGAATTACATGTACTTCTATTCTTACTAGCATACTGGAATGACGTGTTACTATTCTTACTAGCATATTGGATTTACATGTATTTCTATTTTACTAGCATATTGGATTTACATGTATTTCTATTTTACTAGCATATTGGATTTACATGTATTTCTATTTTACTAGCATATTGGAATTACATGTACTTCTATTCTTACTAGTGGTTTGGAAATATATGTATTACTTACTATTTTTACTAGCATATTGGAATTACATGTATTTCTATTCGTACTAGAATATTGGATTTACATGTATTTCTATTCTTACTAGCATACTGGAATTACATGTATTTCTATTCTTATTAGTAGTGATGGGAATCGGTCAGAAATTCATAATCGATAATTGGTTCCCCTTAACCAACTGATCATCAATTATAATCAGTTAATAAGAGTAAATTTTAATTTTTGTTAGTTCTATCTTTGATCAAGAGTTCAGTATGTTTATAAATGTACATGAGTAATCTCTTTTAAATCAATGACATGTACACTTTAACCTGACAATATTACATTGTGTGTTACTTTTGTTCTACAACTTTGTTAAATGAACGCAACTTTTTATGGCTGATCAGTCATATGTAACTGAAATACTGCTACAATCCCCCAAAATTCTTTTGTTCACATGTGCTGTGTCTATAATTTAAAGTATAGAAGGAAATGTTTTTCTTGTTTGTCGTTGTTTATAAATACTACAAAAGATGTTGCAATTTGACTGAAACAAATCAAGAAAATGTGTTCAAATGTATTAACTCAACAATTTAACAACCTGACCATGTAATAATGACTATATGTTCCTAATTATGAATCATAAGGTTTAATATTTGTAGTTATTTAGGGAATTAATACATTTCAGGTCAGCTTTAGTGGCTGGGAGTTTTACTAACCTTTGTGCTTTGCATACACCTAAAAAGTAGTCTCCCTTTACACACAATCTATTATGGAGTTCACAATTGATTATCTGCTCAGCCAACTGATGATCGATTATAATCGATAATCGGAACAACACTGCTTACTAGCATACTGGAATTACATGTATTTCTATTCTTACTAGCAGATTGGAATTACAGTGGGACCCCACTATAATAAGGTAGTTGGGAGCCATAGAATCCGACCATGTTATGAACCGAACAGTGTTATAAGCAACCATGTACTTTAATTGGGGGGGGGGGGGGGGGGTACCTAAAGACGGGTGCGAAAATGCATGGCACAATTACTATTTTTGATCAATATATATTAAATGAGAAAAACATTTGCTGTGGTAACAAAAATTGCAGATATAATATATTACTTTATTCAGAGAACCATGCATTGGTACATACACATCTAATTTATATATACATGTATAATCTATTGCATGAAAAGAGTATCAATACCATGTACTCACCAGCGAATCTTGTAACATACATTGAATCCATAATACAAATATTTCCATCAAAAATATGCACATACTGATGTAAAATATTCAATAATTTTGTCACAGATCATTATGTGACTGAATTCAATGAAAAGAAAATAACAAAAATTACGTAACGGGTGTACATAATGAATGATGAAATAGTATGTCCGACAAATAATGAACGGTGTCTGTATACATTTTATACCACTACATTTCTCATCTGTCAATAGTTATTATTTTTTTGAAAAAAAATGATTTTTAGCTGCTTTCTGCTAATGTCACGTTTGCTCTTGGCAAAGTCAATTATAGTTCTCAGTTGCAGAATTCGAATTTACTAGTCTACAGATTGCATAAAACAACACCGCCAAGCCACGTGCACATGTTGGCGTCTTTTGTTTCTTTGATGCTGTATAAATCGTTGCCCCCTGATTTGAACAAATTTAGCTTGGCAGTTCACTTTGATGATAAACAATGTACTTAAATTAATTGATTTATACATTCTGGTGAGAATTTTTTATCAACCGCCGCATTGGCTGTTGCTTAGTTGTGTATGAAATTAATAGAACATATATCGGAGATTATTAGAGCAACGATTGTATTGGGAATGCATTCAAAACAAACACAAAGCAGACACAATGGCTTCATTGCTCAGGGATCAGTGATAATAATATTGATACTTACGAGCTGTAATTTTTCAACAATAAACAAAGATCAAAGTTCTCAGTTGGTCCAGCAATTGGTTCGTATTTCCGATGTTTATTTTGGCACAAAACTAGAAGAAATTTGTAATTTTTGAAATTTTAGAAGCCATACAACGATTTTTTTATATTCGAATTTGTGTGTGATATTCTCCCCAAAATGATAATACATTTTCTACATGTTCTTTTTCGCACTTTTTAGATGAGTATGAGAATGATAATTAAACTCTTGACGTATTTTATTTTTCACACTTAAAAGATTGTTTTCTTGGTTTTTGAGAAAAATACCTGTAATAAATCACCTGAAATTTCGGGAGCCATGCCACGACTGTGTTATATCCGAATTAGTGTTATAACAGGACGCGTTATAGCGGGGTCCCACTGTGCATGTATTTCTATTCTTATTAGCATATTGGAATAACATGTCTTTCTATTCTTACTAGCATATTGGAATTATGTGTCTTTCTATTCTTACTAGCAGATTGGAATTACAGGTAATACTTGCTATTTTTAAAATACAAATAAAAAAAACATACTGTCAGAAGAATCCCCAGCAGCTCCAGTGAATGTATAGGAGGCTTGCAACAGTTGAGTGACCTTCCCACTAGATTGCCGTGATGGCTGTGATTGTGTAGAACTACTTGCTTTTTCACTGACATTCAGTGAATCACCTGCATTATTTGACAACTGCCGACAAGCTAGCACTAACTCAGCCATTTTCCCTTTAGGTGGCCCAGGGTCTTGTGACTGAGTGGCCTGTTTCACAGCTGACAAAACGTCATCTGATATAGTCATTTTAATCATGTCTTTTAACTCAGTATATCGCTGTGGGGGGGCATGTCCTTTGCAGTTTTCATATGTGTCTGACAGCTTTTGCACCACACCGTAAATTTTACGATACTGCCTGTCTGTGCGATTAAGTTCACGTGTTAATTCTATATCTTCATTCTGGAGGGTTTCTTTCAGCTTGAATTCTAAAATCAAAAAAAGAAAAGGTCTCTTTAACTGTGGATTAAGATTATAAAATATGATTACTGTTGATATGCATTATAAAAGATTTTCCCCAAGGTTATTTTCACATAAAGCCATCTGTTCAGTTTTAAGGTCAATAAGTGATTCTTTATTATTTGCGACATTATTTGAAGACAAATAAAATTGCCAGAAATCCAATGTAAGGCCAGTGTTATCGATTCAAAGTTGATAGTAGTCTCATTCAATCAGACATGTGCATGGCTATGTGAGATTTCATTCAATTAGACTCGTGCAAGGCTCTTTGTTATCTGATTCAAGTAGACTAATGCAAGGCTCTCTGTGATCTGATTCAAGTAGATTCATACAAGCTTCTGTGTGATCCCATTTAATTAGACTCATGCAAGGCTCTATGTGATCCGATTCATTTAGGCTCGTGCAGGGCTGATCTGATTCAATTAATCATGCAAGGCTCTGTGTGATCTCATTTAAGGTGGTACTCTACAGATTCATATTTTGCATAGGGTTAGATTTGAAAGAAAAAGAATTTCCCTGTGTTTCCTGATTGGTTACACTATTTTTTTTATTTTAAAAAAAATCTTGTACATCTTAGGTATTTTTCAAAGAACCTTGAATTCCCTTTATTTTGGCATATGATTAATGGATGTAATATGGGTTATAGAGCATACATCTTGGCCTTACTCCAGATGTGCATCTTTCAAATAAGTGCTAGCTCCACTTGGTCATTTTCACTTCCTGTACTTAAGAGGTACATGTATTTAAAAAATGGAGCAGATAATTTTTTGGTGCATTTTATATATTTGGTAATTCATTCCTTGCACTGCTGGTATTGAGAAGTCTGGCAAAATTTATTTTCCCTATTTTACTTTTGAGTAGCTGTTAAAGAGAGTGTACATTTGACTACCCGGTAATTCAGGCTGATCTTTTTTAGCACAAGGGAGCAGTCATTATAGTTAGCAATGTGCTTTGATCGTGTACAATTTCCAAAAGTGCAGTATCCAAAGCCACATTACATTAAAGTAGCACAGAGGTATATCAACATTCTCTCCACTGTGTATGTTCTAAATGCAAACAACTTCACCTTACATATGGCACTCTCACAAAAGCACATAATAACTAGTAAGTGCCCCCTAACTAGACTCATGCGTGTGACATCTCATTCAAGTAGAGTCATGCAAGGTTATGTGAGACCTCATACACATAAGGGTCTAGTAAAATGATAACTGATGATTGTTCCCAAATGAATGCGGTTCAAAGTTTGTACAGGGGAAACCACAAAGGCATGTCTTGTTATTTCAAAACTTATCTAGAAATACTTTCTGCAATCATTCAAGCTAAACTTCAATTGTTAAGGATATCATTGAACAAATATTGTAAACAAATATTGATGGAACATGCATGTATTGGGTTGGACAAATATACTTGTTTTGTGCCAAGGGCAAACTCAGATTAGTCATAATACAGTGTTCAGTCATTATTGTTGTGCTCTGCTGTATAATACTCTGCTAGCCACAGCACATTAGCACCATTATTTAACATTTATATGTAACACTTCTGTTACATCAATATCTGAAACATGTTACATAAAATCTGTCAATGTCTATAATTTCTATTTTGCATTTTATATCCAGATAAATCTTGCATTTTCTTGTGCATGTGTCACATTATTTGAAGTGGTATATATATATATATATATATATATATATATATATATATATATATATATATATATATATATATATATATATATATATATATATATTTATATATATAAAACTCGAGGGATGGGGGAGTGTCCTAAAGCATTCTCTATTATGGATCACTGCCATCTCACTTCTGTCTGCATGGGTTCAAGTCTCAGATTTGGCCAATGTGGGTATGTAAGAAAGCTTGCCAGTAGCTTCTCGTGAATCGGTGGTTCTTTCAGGGAATTTGCCCTGGTTCTTCCTCCACCAATAAATCTGGCCAACATGTAAAGCCTATCAAGAGCTGAAAACCCTACAACAACATATATATATATATAACTCACTGCTCTACAACTATACAACAACATATATATATATATAACTCACTGCTCTACAACTATACAACAACATATATATATATAACTCACTGCTCTACAACTATACAACAACATATATATATATATAACTCACTGCTCTACAACAACATATATATATATATAACTCACTGCTCTACAACTATACAACAACATATATATATATAACTCACTGCTCTACAACTATACAACAACATATATATAACTCACTGCTCTACAACTATACAACAACATATATATATATATATATATATATAACTCACTGCTCTACAACTATACAACAACATATATATATATATAACTCACTGCTCTACAACTATACAACAACATATATATATAACTCACTGCTCTACAACTATACAACAACATATATATATATATAACTCACTGCTCTACAACTATACAACAACATATATATATAACTCACTGCTCTACAACTATACAACAACATATATATATATATATATATAACTCACTGCTCTACAACTAGACAACAACATATATATATATAACTCACTGCTCTACAACTATACAACAACATATCTATATATATATATATATATAACTCACTGCTCTACAACTATACAACAACATATATATATATATAACTCACTGCTCTACAACTATACAACAACATATATATATATAACTCACTGCTCTACAACTATACAACAACATATATATATATAACTCACTGCTCTACAACTATACAACAACATATATATATATAACTCACTGCTCTACAACTATACAACAACATATATATATATAACTCACTGCTCTACAACTATACAACAACATATATAACTCACTGCTCTACAACTATACAACAACATATATATATATATAACTCACTGCTCTACAACTATACAACAACTATATATATATAACTCACTGCTCTACAACTATACAACAACATATATATATATAACTCACTGCTCTACAACTATACAACAACATATATATATATAACTCACTGCTCTACAACTATACAACAACATATATATATATAACTCACTGCTCTACAACTATACAACAACATATATATATATATATAACTCACTGCTCTACAACTATACAACAACATATATATATATATATAACTCACTGCTCTACAACTATACAACAACATATATATATATAACTCACTGCTCTACAACTATACAACAACATATATATATATAACTCACTGCTCTACAACTATACAACAACATATATATATATATAACTCACTGCTCTACAACTATACAACAACATATATATATATAACTCACTGCTCTACAACTATACAACAACATATATATATATATAACTCACTGCTCTACAACTATACAACAACATATATATATATATAACTCACTGCTCTACAACTATACAACAACATATATATATATATAACTCACTGCTCTACAACTATACAACAACACATATATATATATAACTCACTGCTCTACAACTATACAACAACATATATATATATATAACTCACTGCTCTACAACTATACAACAACATATATATATATAACTCACTGCTCTACAACTATACAACAACATATATATATATATAACTCACTGCTCTACAACTATACAACAACATATATATATATAACTCACTGCTCTACAACTATACAACAACATATATATATATATAACTCACTGCTCTACAACTATACAACAACATATATATATATAACTCACTGCTCTACAACTATACAACAACATATATATATATAACTCACTGCTCTACAACTATACAACATATATATATATAACTCACTGCTCTACAACTATACAACAACATATATATATATAACTCACTGCTCTACAACTATACAACAACATATATATATATATAACTCACTGCTCTACAACTATACAACAACATATATATATATAACTCACTGCTCTACAACTATACAACAACATATATATATATATATAACTCACTGCTCTACAACTATACAACAACATATATATATATATATAACTCACTGCTCTACAACTATACAACAACATATATATATATAACTCACTGCTCTACAACTATACAACAACATATATATATATATAACTCACTGCTCTACAACTATACAACAACATATATATATATCTCACTGCTCTACAACTATACAACAGAATGCAGTGAAAATCAACTAGTTTTGAAAAATTCAAGCAACAATTTGTTTCCCTACAACACAAAATAAAACTTTCTACAAGAAATGCACTGGAGTCTAAATGTTTATCATTTAACAAAACTCATTTTACAACATCAAGACATCATTACTCTGATAAAGATCTTTGAAAATGGTCAAAAACTTACAAGGCAAAAACTTGGTTTTGCTACAGAACTGTTATCCATATTTAGTTTTATAAATTGCAAATTTATATAACAGGTAACAATGTCCATTTTAATATCAGCGATCTACTTTCCACTGATTATATTTAAACTGAATTGGGAATGGATATAATTTTTCTGACCTTGGCAACAACTGTATATAGAAGCTAATCAACCTACCCTAAACACACATTTATAGACTCTTGTGAAATGATTTTATTTTTTTAAACAGCTGCTACTTCAAAAGATATCCAAAATAAATCACCCTGACATCTCAGTCGTTCTATGAGTGGTTTTCATGCATTAGTAGATGAAAATTACAGCACATCACCAGACAGCAACATAAAATTACTGCTTATCCCTAGACAGTGACAGATAATTATCACTAGACAGTGACAGCTAATTACTGCTTATCACTAGACAGTGACAGATAATTACTACTTACCACCAGACATATTCTGATTCTTGCCTTTTTTGTCCTTTCCCATCCTGCTGAGTCAATTTATATCAGATTCTGAAACATAAAGGATACAACATATTACTGCCTAATTTCTGTATTTTCCTAATAGGTATGTAGTGTAACAAAATTTGATGATTATGTTCTAATGAAGAAAATTAAATACATCTGGCCCAATTTCACCAAACAGCTCACAAACACACTTCCTCTAAAATTGCGAATGTTCAAAATCTTCTCCGATTCCTTTGTTCATGACACAACTTCACTAGCCAAGCAGGGCTCGAAATTAGTGGTAGTCCGCTAGCCCGAGGCTAGTAGAGCGCAATCAGATATTTCAGTGATTCAGGTCAGTGAATTTCACTGGATGCAGTGGCAAGCCACCATATCCAATGAAATCAAACTGTCAAATTTGTTCCTTGATTAATACAATGAACTGGAATGAACTCATAAATACCGGTGAGTCAGATTAATCCTTTTCTTCAAATACACCTGTAGTGGCTTCTCTCTGATATGTAGTCAATGTTAAATTTGCAAAGTAACTTTCTGAAGTCAATTGCCTCCACCATTTTCGGTTGATGTAAAATGCGCCACTGTTACATGCTATTGGTTAGTTGTCATTACATACTTAGGGAGGCAATTTATGAATCCAATAGATGTTGCTGACAAAAGCACTGATCGATCTACCTAGATGCAGATAGGTTAACATATTGGAACCTTGGCTAACAAATGATGGTAATGATTTTGTTACAAAATGTCAAGGATACATCAAGGCATAAAATTCATTCATAAATCTTGAAATTTCCTCAAATGAGTCTTGCTTTATGTCTGATTTATGGAACTCCTCAGTTTTGTTTCCTTGATTATACAGGACAAAAGCGATGCACTCATCTGAAATCATCAATAAATTTAAATTCCTCTAACACTGTCCAACATGGACACATTTGTTTCAAATCATTAAATATATCAGTACACCTGTAAGAGAGACCCACTCATATGATCTCATCAAATAAATTAATTCCTTTAGCACTGTCCAGAAGAGACTCACTCATCTGAAATCATCAAATAAATCATTATTCCTCTAACAATGCCAAACTGTTAAACACAGACCCATTCATCTAAAAATGGGAAGACCTAGAAATACAGGAAATTGAATCCATTTGGCTACAGATCACTCCAAGAAAAGCTAAGCCCTATTTAGCAGGTTTTGTGTACAGACCCCCATCATCAGATACTGATTAAGTAGATAAAATTTCAATTGAATAGAAATAATTTTACATTGTAGGCAATTGATAGAGACCTTCTCAATGATGAAACAAAAAGTGAATTGGATGGATATTATTACTTCATTAGATATGGTGCAACTAGTAAATCAACCCACCAGAGTAAGATCTACCTCTCAAACACTTATAAAACCACATTTAGACCAATACCAAAAATAATGTTTTGGAAGTACCGGCAATGGTTAAAAAGATTGGTACAAGTGACCACTTTAACATTTTCTAACAATGTAAAGTCAATGGCAAATCAACAAAAAATAATATCCTTAAATCCATTACATATATAATGATACAGAAGTCTTGGGAACACTTAATTATGCATATTTGGAATCAAATATTTGATCTGAGATGCAGAAAATCACCCATGCAAGAGTCCTCTGTACCCATGCAAATAGCTGGGTGGCAAATTCAAAGACTTATCAGTCCTACTTCAACAATCTACTAAATGTGTTGATTACTTGATCAGTTGTAGCTGTGCTGATATTAACAATGAATGAATTCACTGGTCAAAAAAAAAACCAGATGTGCCTGCTGTATTTATTAGAGTAACATAATGCAATAGCTGAATGACAAGATCAAAGACTTCGACTAGCAGCTTGAGTGGGAAAATTTGCTGATATTTACAATGACTGAATTCATAGGTAGAAAGACCAGGAGATGTACAAGTGGTTATTTAAGAGTACATCAGTACTTAAGCTTCCATTATTGTGTTCATTTCTGTGCATGCGACCTCAAAATCAAGACACATCAAGACTTGGACAAAACAGTGTTTGCAAATTTGGATAAGTATTATAGGGTTAAATGGCAAACTGACAACGATTTTATTGAAATTCATAAATGTGCTAAAGTTCCTAGAACTGACAGTTTGGATGGGATAGTAGCCAAGTGTAATAAAGTATGTGATGACTGGCTTAGTGTTTGGAATAAGACCATTCCTTGGATTGACAAAATTCAGTCTCACCCTGAAGGATGAACAAGAGTTACACAGCCATCAGACTATTCTGCAGATCTACGGTCACCAATATTGGCACAAAACCCAAACTGAATTAAATTGACAAAAGTAAAATTCTGCAATGCTTACCAATTGAAAGGCGACAATTGTCACCAGAATATTATAGTCAAAATAATACTAAGTTTGGACAAACGGGATACCACCCCTATTTTTCCACGACTCAAGATATAGTGGCCTATTCTACGCATGGCTTTTAAAAGATGTAATGTTTATGCATCAGGATATGGAAATTAAATACATTACTTTAAACTCTTTTCTGTCTGCATTTCAACCAAAAATAGAATTTTTAACCAAAACAACACGTCATCCTTGTATAGAAATGACTTATACTGTGCAGAATTACTAGAGGTGCCGAATATGATGACACGGTTGTACATGTCAGTGTTATTAAGAATGTGAAAATTAAACTAAATGGTAATCAGCAGTTCTTATAATCTACAAAGTTCAAAACTGTCTTGGATGGGACTGCAACTTTTGCTTGTGGGACTCCTGTTTTTTTTTAATACTAAAATGGAAGTCCTGGTCTCATAGCTTTAAAATGAAGACTTCTGATGGTATGATTACACAAAAAAATGTACCATAAAATAAGAAAACATAAAACATGCAGAAAATATTTAAAGTTGGAAACATTATTAGGTCTTTAAGTTTGTTCTTGCAGTTCAAATAGGTGAGTTTTAAGAGCTCTCTTGAATGGGATCACTGTGTCCTTGTGTCAAAGTTCAGTAGGCAATTAGTTCCACGTAGTTGGGCCCTGGTATGCAAAAGAACTTTGTTGATATGACTTCATTTTCATATTGGGAATAATGAGTATACGATTGTCAGAAGAGGAGTGCAAGTATCTTGCTGGTGCATGGGTGAGGTAAATATGTATGTTGGACTGGAGTCTGTCAGTGAAATATAGCACTGAACACATTTTGTGTTTGATTCTGGATCGAATGGATAACCAGCAGGGAGGTGTGCTCTGATCATGGTACTCTAAGGATGATCAAAAAAAATGTGTTATGATCTTTTGAAGTTTTGGAGTAGATATTGAGATCAACCAAACAGATGAGTTACAATAGCCAAGTCTTGAAAGTACTAATGAACACACAATTGCTTTAAATGAACACACAATTGCTTTAGTGGCATCAACTGAAAGATAACATCTAGGTTTTGTACTGACTGTGTGAATTTAATGTTGGTGTTGCTGATATTTATTGTTTGAGGTAAAGGATGTGAATGAGAAAGTCTTTGTGTTGTGATCAGAATGGCCTCAGTTTTATCATCATTCATATACTCCTTGTTACATGTCATCCATGATTTCACATCAGAAATGCACTTCTCTACTCCTTGGATGGTAGAATCAACATCACATGGGTGTCTAGATTTGTATATTTACGTGTCATCAATGTACAATTGGTGAGACGCTGGATGATGATCTATGACACCTTAAAGCAGATGATTAGAATGAAGAGAACAGTCCAAGAACATACCCCTGTGGAACACCACAACATAGATCAACTGGGCTGGAGTCTATTCCATTTGCAGACATAATTTGTTTCATGTTGACCAAGTAGGACTTGAACCACAGTCAGGCTGTACCATGAATGCCAAATACAATTCTACATGCTGGAGAATGTTAAGTAATATATCATGGTCGTTTGTGTCAAATGCTGCAGACAAATCAAGGAGGGTGAGGAATGTAATCTTTCTGCATTCCAAAGCATATAATGTCATTATATTTAGAACAGTAGTTTCAGTACTATGGCAAGGAATGTACATTGCTAAAAAGACTGTTTGGATTCAGATGAGATTCAAGTTTGGTTAGAAGAACTTTCTCTAAGATTTGTTATATAAATGGGAAATCAGACACTGGGCGGTAGTTCTTTAACTCGTTATGGTCAAGTGTTGGTTTCTTCAGTTAATCCCTGACTTTGTTGAGCAACATAGGAAGACATAAGCAAACAGACTGAAGGAGTCCACTGCGCAAACTCTCTGATCTTGTACTGCAAAGCCATACAAATAATATTGCTGCAACATTTAAATCTCTGATATTAAAAAAGCTTTTACGATGTACATTTGTATTTCACTATTTTTTCTTTTTCACCATAGTCTGAATGGAGAGAGGTAGTTTCATTCAATTTAAATTTGCATTATATTATGTTGCTCAAAGTAAAACTTGCAATTTTATGGTGAATCTATCATATGGAAGATAGAAATCACAGTCCATAGTGCAAATGATCTAAGAATTATTTCTGCTTTACCAAAAACTGCATGCAAAAAAAATAAGAGAGGTTCTGAATCCATCTGACAAGCCTGGGACACCTAATCTGTTGTGTTGTTGGGTAAAGCGATTTGCTCAGAGTCCAAAATATATAACACCAAAACAAACATTTTAAACGAATAGAGTGCAATTATCCTTTCACACCTCGTTTCTCCCTAACTGAGAACTCCATAAAATACACCCTTTAATATTTGGTGGTGTTGGTTATCGAGTATAGTTGGATTCAGTTAGTAATATGTGCAGTGAAATCGACACGAAAATAAGTATTTCCCTCGCTTTAAACTCTCAACTTCTGGATGATTTTATATAATGCGACACAACATACTAATTGATTAAGTAATCTTACAATAAATAGCGAAAATTTAGCCGGCAAATTTGATCGAGACAAAACTAATTACACGGAAACATAAAATAACAACTTACCAATGTATGTATGTTTGGATCTATCGATTCATATAAGCCATCTCTAGTGCCTGATTCACAGTACTTTAAATCGAATATCAGTTTTTTTTAACTAGACGATGAGTCTTGTTAATGATTCAGGCACAAAATAATATATTCTGAGAAGTTCCCCCTTTTCTCTGGTTTATGATTTATGTAATTCAAACGAAAATGAAAGAACCGAGACCACCCACACTACTTGTTCTCGCGAACCCGCTCTATTCAAATTATGCAGACGCTTGCAATAAGCACTGAAGTTTTTCATTAAGCTTTTTGGACAGTATGAATGTAGCCAACATGGCAGCCACTGATCCTGGAACTGGGGCTGGTGTTGATAATAAAGTAGTTATGGAATGGTCTGCAATCTCCCTGACACACGTCCAGTATCCTAAAGGTTTTTATAACCTTCCAACATTTTATGAACATAAAAAACTCAACAAATACTAATTAGTACGGGAAACTAGCCACGCTTTAATTGTAATTGAGTTGAACCCTATTATCGATGTCATTTCGACCTAGTGAAACGTGTATTTAAAAAAAGCCACCTTTGTGACTGGCTAAAAGTATTTATTATATGGAAACTAATCATATATGGAATATATTATCAATGGATCTTTAAGATGTGGATGTCTGATAAGGGTGACTATCTTAAGAGGTGGCTGTTTAAGCGGATCTTAATATAGATCTTTTAAAATTTTCTCTCTGATATATTATCAGAACCGTGTTTTTACAAGTTATCATTTAATTATAAAAATGTACAGGCTTGTGCTTCAAATTTTAAAATATCAATATGTAAATACCATGTTTTGAGAAAAGAATCCATGATTGACCATTTTAAGCACATTTTTCTAAAGATTTTAACTGCAGTTTATTTTATTTTCTTCCTAATATCAGGCTGATACCTAAAGTTAACCTCTCAGTGAGTAATAATGGCAGAACATGTAGTAACTCATCAATTAACTGGTTGTAATACATTTGACACATACATTGAGGAATATAAATAATGCATAGAAAACAAAATGTCAAAACAATATATTATTTGATTAAACATTTAGTTAAACTTAAAGAAATATTTTTGTTTAGGTCAGAAATGTATAAGACAATGCTACATTATAGAATTCAAAAAGGATGTGTAGGTCAAGGTTCTTTTCTTACATCACTCATTTTTTTGAAAAAATGGAAAAAGTAGAAAAGCAACTAGTATCTTACCCATTAACTAGAGTGGCACTTAGCAGACCTATGATAATGATATTAAAAAAACAGAGACCCTCTTTCCTTAACTTGAGTGGCACTTAGCAGACCTATGATAATGATATTCAAATAACAGAGACCCTCTTTCCTTAACTTGAGTGGCACTTAGCAGACCTATGATAATGATATTCAAATAACAGAGAACCTCTTTCCTTAACTTGAGTGGCACTTAGCAGATCTATGATAATGATATTCAAATAACAGAGACCCTCGTTCAGAAAAATTAAGCATAAAAGAGCGACAAGTGCAATAATTTGGTACATGTCATATAAGAAAATTTTGTCCTGTCCTTAATTGTTTTTCTGAGCCGCATGACCCCATTTAAAAATTTTGAGTTATAACCACCCTAAAATAATCCTGGTAACCATGTAGAACACATTCTCACAATCCTGATTTGGTCATGACCTGGTGAACCACTGATCTAAATGACTGATCTAAATGACACAGTATTATGACATGTAAGGGGCCCCGACTGGCCAAGTGGTCTAACGCGCTGTCTGTTACAGATCACTGCCGTCTCACCTCTGTATGTGTGGGTTCGAGTCTAAGATTCAGCTAATGTAATGTGAGAAAGCTTGCCAGTAGCTTCTCGTGGGTCAGTGGTTCTTTCGGGGGGTTTTCCCCCCGAGTTCTTCCTCTACCAATAATACTGGCCGCCATGTATAGCCTATCGTGTGCTGAAAAATGGCATTAAACCCTAAAACAAAAAAACATCATGACATGTATTTAGACAAAAATTAAAACCACTGATCTGACAACATGTATATAGTCAAAAATTAAAGTCATAAGTTTTCAATCCTCTTCATGAATTGTTGTAACAAAGCTAAAAAGTATGGTCATATATTAAGAAAATTCCCGAATCACCCTAGTGGCATATGTGGTGCTATGCTTGCTCTTGGCTGAGTACCATTTCAGTTAAAAAAGGCTCTGTTCATTCATATGTCAACTTCAGTGCTTTACTTCATTGTCGACGAATAGCTAAGTCTATATTTTATCAGCACCGGTTGTATTAAACATCAGAGTTTTGAAGTTATTATATAATTAGAGCTTGCAAATATTCTCTGTTAAGGTGTTACTGTCTATAGAATTTTCAAGCACAGTAGAATCGTCTTAAAAACATATTTTCTCAAGATATTCACTGACTTGCTAAGTTGGCTTGACATACTTAGGTATGTTAAAGGTTATTACAAACATTTTTCAGAATGTGTTTATGTTATTTATTCTTTCAAAATAAAACAAGATCAATAATAAGTTAGATATATATATATGTTGAGTGGATTGAACTATGGCTGTTATATTTTCTGAGATTGATCTTGATTAGTTCAGTGATCTTGATTAGTTCAGTTCAGTGCTAAATCATGATGACATTGTTTCATTGTGGAATGTGGATCTTGAAATATTAGCATGGAATTATCAACCAACAAATTCTGAATCAGAATTCTGTAGAGGTCATTGATATAGATTTTAATGATTTTGTCAAGCTTTAATCACATGAAGAATAAGTGGAGATGGAGACCCTTGACATCAACCTTGATAGCCAATCAAGCTCTTCCAATGTGAGACTGCCCCTGACAGCAACCTGGACAGTCAGTCAAGCTTTTACAATTGGATACCACCCGTCAGCAACCTGGACATTCTGTGAAGCTCTTCCAGTCATGATGACTTTTGGTCATCAGTTGCCACTGCTGTTGATATCTGGGTATTAAACCAAGTGGACCAACCTCTCTGTTGGAATATGCCACACCAATGTATTATTTTTATTTGTCAGTAGAGGATAGAGGATAGATACAACACAGAGAAAACATTTTTTTTTAATGGACTCTTAATCCTCGTGGGAATCATTGCTAAAGATGGGGCAAGTGCTGTTTTAAAAAAAAGATCAACAAGGGACTCAAATTGAAAAGGCAAATGGACAGGCTGGTAACCAACACTGAGCTCTTCTTGACTTTGGAATCCAGTGGAATCTATGTTTGACACGATGAAATCACCTGTAACTGGTTTCCCGTAGAAGCTGTGAGGATTCAGTAGATTACATAGATTACAGTCTTTTGTGCCAATATGACAGCTTGGTTGCAACTGTTATAAGTGACTTTTAATAAGCTATTTTTTTGGTTCAAGCAGATATATATATATATATATATATATATATATATATATATATATATATATATATATATATATATACACACACACACATAACATAAACAGCAGTTTGTATTAATCATTAGTTTTTATGTTCACTTTATTTTGAACATGTTCAATAGTGGCTTACTTTGGGGTTATGCTTTGGGAGGGAGAAGCAAAACTAATGCAAGACAATAGGATAGTAGTCTTTGTTCATCTGATCAAATACCTGTACATCATAAGAGTGAATCTGATCAAATACCTGTACATCATAAGAGTGAATCTGATCAAATACCTGTACATCATAAGAGTGAATCTGATTAAATACCTGTACATCATAAGAGTGAATAAGGACTTCTAAAAGCATGATTTCAATGGTTATACCATTAGATGATTACACATACTTAATAATTCTGTTCTTTTAAGAAGATGCAAGTTAATCCACAAGATATATTGAAATAGTTTTGTGTTTTTTATGCAATTCAGAATATACTCTATTAATTTCAGATTTGTACACAAAAGCACTAATGCATAGTAAACAAAAATATGCAGTTCTTGTTCATTGATGATGAATGTTTTATTACTAATTTATTACTAAAAAAACATGATGACATACAGTGAGTTAGGATCACACATTCAGCAAGAAATTAAAATGTAAACATGATTGGCAGTAAAGCCATTGAACTTTCAAGAAAGTAGATTTTAGGTACAAATAAAATATTTGTCTCAGTATGAGTAACATGTAATACAATGAATTATGGCAGGTGGAAATGCATGTAAGTAATTTGTTTTCTGAAATGTCAATTTTTGTTTATTTAGTCAACTCTTTCTCCACCAATAATGCCACATGTGAAGAGATGACAGAAGGATGAATAGAAGCAAGATAGGACAAGTTTGTGTAATATCCTTTCCTGAATACAACTTAGCCATTAGAGTCAAAGTTATAGTCACACAGCAAAAAGTCCACATGAAATGACTGAGATAACTGAGGAGTAAAGAATGGTAGTCTAAACAGGAGAAAATATGAGTTGTCTTATAGATGGAACCTAATCATAGTCACTGTTTATTAAGTTTAATTGCTTTTAGCATTGACACATTGTAATATGTTAACTAATCATAATCACTGTTTATTAAGTTTAATTGCTTTTAGCATTGACACATTGTAATATGTTAACTAAGGCCAAACTCAAGGAAGCACAAGATTAACAACACTGGAGGAAATTTTAAATTTTAGAGATTGTGCCAAATTCCAAGATGTTTTTGAAAATGGCAGTCACTGCCATGAGAATAAGTGAAACACAGGATGATACATCAAGAGACCATGATATATTACTTCACCGTCTTCAGTATGTATTTGGCATTCACAATACAGTCTTACAGTGGTTCAAGTCCTACTTAGTCAACAGGATACAAATTGTATTTGCAAATGGAATACACTCCAGCCCAGTTTATCTATGTTGTGGTGTTTCTCAGGGGTCTGTTCTTGGAACTGTTCTCTTCATTCTATACACTCAGCTGCTCTCAAGTGTCATAGATCATCACCCAGCATCTCACCAATTGTATGCTGATGACACCCAAATATACAAGTCTAGCCACCCAACTGAAGTTGATGCTACCATCCATGGAGTAGAGAGGTGCATTTCTGATGTGAAATCAATGATGACATGTAACAAGCTGCAGAAGAATGATGATAAAACTGAGGCCATTCTGATCACAACACAAAGACCTTCTCATTCACATCCTTTACATCAGACAATAAATATCAACAACACCATTATTAAATTCACACAGTCAGTACAAAACCTAGGTGTTACTCTAGACAGTACTCTCATATTGCACCAACATGTCATGAAAGTATGCAAGGCTGCATATCTTGAGCTGAGACTCATCAGTTCCATTCACAAATATCTTTCAGTTGATGCCACTAAAACACTTGTGTGTTCATTAGTACTTTCAAGACTGGATTATTGTAACTCAATTCTGTCTGGTTCATCACAATATCTATTCCAGAAACTTCAAAAAGTTCAAAACACAGCTGCTCAGATCATCTTTAGAGTACCTCAATCAGAGCACACCTCACCACTGCTCTGTACCCATGCTGGCTATCCATTCAATATAGAATCAAACACAAAATTTGTTCTATGTGCTACGTTTTACTGACAGACTCCAGTCCAACATACCTATCCGGCCTCACCCATGTGTATGTACCAGCTAGATACTTATGCTTCTCTTCTGACAATTATATATTCATTGTTCCCACTATGAAAACAAAGCCACATGGACAACGTTCTTTGCATACCAGGTCCAGCGATGTGTAATGAATTGCCCATTGAAATTTGACACAAAGACAATGGTCCCTTTTAAGAGTGCTCTTAAAACTCACCTTTTTCGACTGCAGGAACAAACTTAGAGACCTAATAATGTTTTGTACTTTATATGTTTTCAGCATGTTTTTATGTTTTCCAATTTCATGTTATTATTATTATTATTATTATTATTATTATTATTATTATTATTATTATTATTATTATTATTCGAACTTTTGTATTCCTTATTACTGTGCAAACAAACCATAACAAATTAAAATGGCCAGTTGCAAATATTGCATAAAAAATTAAATTGTGACAGTTGGTAATTGAAATCAGTGAAATCTGTCTTGAAATACCACTGCTGTGAGAGACCATCTCTCTTGAAAAAAAACAGATTCTGAATATGCAGGTTTATTGATAGTTTTATGATCATGAGAGACTGCCTGTATTGAGAGACCATACTTTTTTGCCAGAAGGGGTTGTCCTTGAAGACAGGTTCTATTGTATATAGGTTTTTTTAAGAATATTTATAAAACTTGAGATTTCAAACATAAAGCAAATGTATCAAATTTGCAAAATGCTTTGTAATATGCAATCTGATTTGTCTGAGAGGAAATATTTCAGAGTTTATAGCATCTTGTGAAATATTAGTACAAGATATTTCCAAATTACCAGTTCATTTCCAAAAGCCAGAATAATGAAATAATTCCACCTGTTGAATATATTTAGTTTATCTTTAGAAAATGTCAACCAAATCTTTAATGGCTGAAAAGCTACCCGCCTGTCACAGTTTTAATAACATTGACCAAAGCAAGACAAAATTTTCTGGATATTACAGCTGTCACTATTCTATGCTAATTTGTTTCTGAGAGAGGGTCTTTGTTATTTGAATATCATTATCATAGGTCTGCTAAGCGTCACTCAAGTTACTCCATCATCATAAAAATGGCATATTTAGAATTGAGGATATTATCAAATCTGATAATATGAGTTTTTAGTGTGTGACATTAAATGACAGAACTTTACATTAGAAAAATAGCTGATTGTGAACATATAATTTAAATTTTGTAACATTCACAAAAGGGCTTGCTTCAGGGGCCATAGTTATGCATTATTTTACCTATTATTTTTTTCTCTGGTAATCTCCTGAAATTTATTTAACCAGTTTACATAATTATATTATCTTAATGATCATATATGGGATTTTCATTTAGTTCAGAGTAAGGGCATGACCATAACCGTCATGGTTCAAAATAAGTGCATGACATGAACTTTAATTGATCAAAGTAACTGTTTGATCTAAAGTGTCTTGGTTCAAATTAACTGCATGACCTCTTCTTCAGGATACTTCGATACATTTTCTCACATTTCAGGTTTATAATAAATAAATAGGGCAGTCGGGATTTATTGGCTTCTTGATTACCTATTGTTATGTTCATGTATATATAATTTCTATTGTATGCTTGACCTTTGTCCATAATTGAGGTTAGATGCCTACATTACTATTATTATGCTTTTGTCATGTTTATAAGTTATAAATAAGTTGTTTACTATATTTAAGTTCAAATACTGAGAATTATGTAAAAATTTATACTGTTCTGGAAGAGATCTTGTGACCCACTTCCTGTTTATGTTATTATCTTAGGTTTTTATAAAAGTTAAGATAAAGAAGTACGTGTTCCTGTTTTAATTTCAGTATGTAGAATCATTTACTGTTGTGTTCAAATATATTTGAGAGAAATCATTTATTTGAAAATTATTCTTTGCAACGACATACAAGGTACTCATTGACTTTTTTGGAACACTATTTTGAGATTATTGTGACTTCATTCAAAGACATTCTGGTTTATTGTAGTTTATAAAGACGGTGCATGAACCTATTCAAGACTGTTGGTATATTACCATATTCAATATTGGAATTTATTCAGAAGATTTTACTTTTGGATTTGGGATAGAATATTTATAATTTGGCTGGAATTAATTCACATTATAATTCCTCTTAAATTTCATTGAAGCAGCTTTGAGAAAATAATTTATATGTATTTGTTGATTTTAATAAACTTTTTTTTTTTTTTTTCCTTATGTGACTTGTTTAAGATTATAGTCTTAACATCAGGTGAAAATCTGTTATTTTTTACATTAAGACTTCTGACTTGCTAGAATCATATGGGTTGCATCAGTGCTGTGTAACAACTAATGTAATGTTATATTAAATTGTTCAAGAAAAATGTTAGGTACACAAATAATATGACAGACAATATGTATATCTGATTCATTTATACAAAGCTGAGAGTATTTTTTTATTTTTCAGGAGACTTCATTGGCTTCATTTTAGCGTGGTTCAGTTTGCTGCCTTTTTGTATTCTAGTTAGTTTTGTGACTCTTATCATCTTCAGAAGGGACTGTCATACTGTAAGTACAATGTTCTTTCCACGTAAAACTTGTTATTGTCATACTGTAAGTAAATTTTCTTTCCACGTAATACCTGTTACTGTCATACTGTAAGTGCAATGTTCTTTCCACGTAAAACCTGTTATTGTCATACTGTAAGTAAATTTTCTTTCCATGTAATACCTGTTACTGTCATACTGTAAGTACAATGTTCTTTCCACGTAAAACCTGTTATTGGTTTACTGTTATTACAATTTTCTTTCCAAGGAAAACCGGTTATTGTCATACTGTAAGTACAATGTTCTTTCCATGTAAAACCTGTTACTGTCATACTGTAAGTACAATTTTCTTTCCACGTAAAACTGGTTATTGTCATACTGTAAGTACAATTTTCTTTCCATGTAAAACCTGTTACTGTCATACTGTAAGTACAATTTTCTTTCCACGTAAAACCGGTTATTGTCATACTGTAAGTACAATTTTCTTTCCACGTAAAACCTGTTATTGTCATACTGTAAGTACAGTTTTCTTTCCACATAAACCTGTTACTGTCATACTGTAAGTACAATTTTCTTTCCACGTAAAACCGGTTATTGTCATACTGTAAGTACAATTTTCTTTCCACATAAAACCTGTTATTGTCATACTGTAAGTACAATTTTCTTTCCACGTAAAACCTGTTATTGTCATACTGTAAGTACAATTTTTTTTCCACGTAAAACTGGTTATTGTCATACTGTAAGTACAATTTTCTTTCCACGTAAAACGTGTTATTGTCATACGTTTAGTACAAACTTGACAATTTCTTTAATCAGATTCATTGTCCAAAATCGATTGAAAATATTGGGTTTATGAAACACATACACATACACATTCATGGTGTGTCCTTAGGAAAAAGATTTGACTTTAATTGCCACAGCACTAAAAAAAATCTACAGTCTGTTGCAGTGAGATAAAACAGCAAATCACTTCTCAACAATAAAATCTAGAATCAGCCAAATTATATAAATATTCCAAATCTTGTTTGCATTGCATGTTTATCTTTTACAGTGAACACAAAATAAAAGTAAAGATTATATCATGAATCATCTAGAACATTAATTGCTGATAGCCATTTTGGCTACCACTAATTTTATCATAGTGTTTAGATTATGCCTTTATTATTATTTTATGAAATAATTAAATATAATCACCACCACCACCATCAGTCTCTTGACCTAGTGTGGTCATTGAGGCACTGTGCAGCTGAACAGCTAACCAGTTCCCTCCACTTGTCTCGATTATGTGCCAATGCCTGTGTCTCTGCAAAACTTTTCCTTGTCCATTCTGTGCTGTTGTCAGTCCACTTTTTTCTCTGTCTACCTCTCCTTCTGCCACCTTGGACACTGCCCTGCAGTACTGTTGTGGATAGACTGTTGACTCTAGTGACATGGCCATACCATTTCAGCTTTCTCTTTTTGACAGTAGTGAGGAGGTCTTCATAATGGCCTACTTTGTGCCTGATGGTATTACGCACTTCTTCATTTGTGATGTGGTCCATGTAAGAGATGCCAAGGATGGTTCTGTAGCATGTCATTTCAAGTGCCTGGATTCTTCGTTGTAATTCTGATGTCAGCGTCCAGGCCTCACATGAATACAGAAAGATTGAGATGACTAGTGCTCTCAATAGTCTGATTTTAGTTTTCCGACAGATATTCTTGTCTCTTGAGATGGGTCTTAGCTTTGACATAGCTGCCATTGTTTGTGCTGCTAGTGACAAGATTTCTGCTCTGGATCCCTCTTCAGTGATTATGGAACCAAGATATTTGGATTGGCCCACTGTTTCAAGTTCCTGTCCTCTGACTTTAATCTTGGTTGAGATTTGTTGCCACTATTTGTCATCAGCTTTGTCTTCTCAGCACTTATTTCCATGTCAGATCTGGAAGATGTTTCATCCAGGTTCTTCAGTAAGGTGGCAATTTCATCTTGACTGTCTGCCAACCCATCAATGTTATCTGCAAAGCATAGGTTGGTGATGTTACACCCTCCAATGCTGACTGTCTCACAGTGGTTTTCCAGGGCTTCACTCATGATGCGCTCTAAGTAGATGTTGAAAAGCATGGGTGACAGGAAACAGCCTTGATGTACTCCAACTGTTATCTTGAACCAGTCCCTCACACTGGTAGCCTTGGCATACAGCTGCTTGATGGTATTGGTCAACTTTTGACCCATGTTGTACTTCTTCATTGTGGCCCACAATGCCTCATGCCACACTCTGTCAAAAGTTAAATATAATACGTTTAGCAAATAGTGGGTGCTATTGAAGGTAAAAGACGGGATCTCAGGACCCAAACTTCTGGGTCAAATATGCTTGAAAGGACAATCTGTTTTTCCTATAATGCATCCCCATGATGCACCCAAGTTTCTCCAGGATGCTCCCCTTTTTAATACTTTTGTCATTGATCTGCAGAATAGCAAAAGGCTATACTTAAGTAAAATTATTGCTTTGCAAATTAACAATGCTCCATTTTGTTGTAATGATGTTCAAATTAAATTGTTCATGATGTGAATATAAATAACGACAGCAAGTAAAGCTTTCCCAGAGTTTGATTGGATCGTATTGACAGATCATAACAGTAATAATAACAGTAAATGTTATTTAAGTTCATGTGATTTCTACATGGTGCCACATTATCAGCACAGACTACTTAAAACCATACAGAAATGTACATTGACTGATATCACAGTTTCCAAAATCTATTTTCATTTTTTCTGGAAATAGAAAGGAAAACTACTGCCAACAAAAGGCAAAATCAAAAAGTTGGCAAAATTCCATTTTTTTTAGTATCAGTAATTAAAGGGTTAATTCATCTTGACAAAAGTCTGAAGCTACATGTATTTAGGTAAGTCATATGTACCTAATTTAATTTATCTTTTCTATTTAGCATACATTATATCTGACCTTTATTTCATTAGGCCAAGTCTTAAAGCATTTTAGTAATTACAATTTATATTGAATTACTTTTTTTGCACATATGCTGCTTAGTTTTTCATTATTTATTTGTTTTATTCACTAATGGTAAATTACATTATATATGGTACAGTGTAATGACAAGTTTTTATTAATGCAAGTTTCTTTGATGGGAATCAAGATGCTATTTTATTTGCAGAAAAAAATACACAACATTCTGTGATCATTCATGGGATTGAAATTAACAGTTGATGATTTTATTGTTGTTGCTTATTATTGTTTAATTTTTTTTGGGGGGGGGTAAAAAAATATATATATAATGTTTACAGCTAACATCCTATTTAATGAAAAATATTTTAGTTTTAGTGTGATATTATGAATGGCTAAGAATTAAATCTAGATTTATTTTAAAATAATGATTATGTGCTTTTTTATTTTCCTTTCCTTCCACTCGATCATGCTGCTAGGATGAAAACATGTTAAATTAGTATCATCAACAAGTACCATCTAGTAGTCATAACAGATATTCCCAGTGTAAAAATAATTCCCTTAAATATGACATGTCATTCAAAAGTGCACTTTCCAACTATTACAGATTTCGTATTTTTGTGGTCTACTGCTGAATGAAGCTGTAAATTGGATCCTCAAGCACTTGATCCGTGAAGATAGACCACGTAGGGGTAAGTTACAAGGATTGTAAGTACATAGTAAGTACTTTAAAGGGTGTCAACAAAATTGGTGCTTTCTAAAAAAAAACACATATAATATAGTACCATTGTTTTGGATATCTGTATGTTGGACTTTATCATGAAATAAATGTTAGGAATAACTCAAGATCAAGAAGCTGAATAAATATAACCTAATTTTTTCTTTTGTAAAAATTATTTCATTGATTGATTTAGATCATTGTTGTTAATCATTTGTATATGTGTATCCTAATTCAGACAGAACTTATATGCAATTACATAGATATCCAGGCTTAGTTCACAATCCCACATGGCCTGTTTTGCTTGCTTATTCATTGCACTTCTACAGAAACCTATCCTATCACTGTATTTTGGTCATTGTAAAGATTAATGCTTACATCTTTCTTTTTTCATCCAATGATGTCCAGTGAAGACGGTATTCATGGCAAAGATCATCAAAGTTTATGTCTTTTGCCTCCAGAGTTTTATTTTGCCTCTGCCATCTAAGACATCAATGACTTGATACCAAATTCCTACATTCATTGATCTCTTAATCAAGAAAGACCAGTGGTCAATTACTAAAATATTGATGAGATAATGATTTGCTTTGTAAGGGTACTTCAAGACACAAGTGTCAACAGCCATTTTTGTCAACAGCCATTTTTATTGCACACTTGCCACACCTCCCTGAAGTCACATCTGTTGATAGAGACACTGGGACGGACAAAGCTTCACCTGTACACATGGATTGGAAGTCCTTTATCAGAATCAGCTTCAAAGCATTTTAGTGATGTTTGACAGCATTTCTATGGCTCATATTGGCAATCGAAACCATTTTATCAAGAAAACCACTGCCAATCTCTCAATTAGTTTGTGTGCTAATGGATCAGATAAACTCTTCTTACCTAATGCTGTATCTGGGTCCAAAGACCTCATTTAAGTACCTGACAGTTATTATACTTTTGGTGTAATCATTTTTTTCATTGAATTAGGTCTTATGCTTGCCTTAATATGGATTATGCTTTTTTGGTACAATAGGAAAATGAAATTTTTTTTTTATTTTTATTATCTCTTTAATTCAACATATAAAATTTGAGAATATTTTTTAGAAAAGAAGACTTTTGTGTAAAAAAATAACACAATACTATGTTTGTCTATCATAGACCTACATGTTTTCCCCCCACATGTTTTCCACACACTGTCATAGACCTACTTGTGTTTTCCCAACACAGTCATAGACCTATGTGTTTTCTGCATACTGTCATAGACCTATGTGTTTTCCGCATACTGTCATAGACCTATGTGTTTTCTGCATACTGTCATAGACCTATGTGTTTTCCGCATACTGTCATAGACCTATGTGTTTTCCGCATACTGTCATAGACCTATGTGTTTTCGGCATACTATCATACACCTATGTGTTTTCTGCATACTGTCATAGACCTATGTGTTTTCTGCATACTGTCATAGACCTATGTGTTTTCCGAATACTGTCATAGACCTACACTTTATGGTACAATATCTTAAATGAAATACACTTCATCAGTGTGAGACATGGATGTTGAAATGGAGAAAATTATGTTAAAATAGAGAAATCTCTTTAAACTTTAAATACCAGTGTGACTGAGATTTCAGCACTTATCCACAGAATGGGAGAGACAGTTACAGTTTGCTTTGATTGTCCAACAGCAGATCAAGTACATTTCTCTTCCTCCACTATCAGGGCTTCCTTCACTATTGATGCCCCAAGAGATCTTTACAATGCAGGCATTCTGCAGTAAGAATCAATGCTCTGTGTTACAAAGGATATTTGAGATGTTGCCAAATTTACTGGGATTTTCTTACAGGAATCAGAGTGATATCTAATCTTGATTGCTAACCTCAAGTGGTAAGAACTGGATAGGTCACCTAACTGGTGGTCAGGATTTCCAGAGTAATCCAGCCTGCCCAGTCTTGAATGCACAGGTATTCCGTCTGAACTTACAAGGAACTAATCCAAATCAGATGAATTTCTTGTGCATATTGGCTGACAAGGTTTGGGTGGATGCAACTAGCATGGTATTTGAGTGCAACTGCTCCGTTACTGACAATCCAGGGACAACATTTGCTACCTTTAACTGAGAGACCCTTCATCCCAAAGGACTCAGTTTTGTGTCAGCATTGGAACTGGCTGCCATCATAGGTTATTCCACAGCTATGTGTTAACTTTGATTCTCAAATTCTGCTGAATTTTGGGAGTAAAAATGTTTCTCCCAACATTGCATAAACTGTGTGCTAAAGCCAGCCTGCATCTCATGGTAGACTAGAAGTTGTTTCATATAAATTAGGATTTGGTCTTTTTAAGGAGAAATGATTGTTTCCAGTAACTTTAAAGTGATTGCTGTAGGCTGTAGCCAAAACATCAAGGTATGATCTTTTGATCTTTATGACACTTTTGTTACGTGCTTAGGCTCGAATAAGCAGCAACACAGAAAGAGTGAAAACTAACAAGCTTGTATAACTTTAACAATGATTTTATTAAGTACAATTATTTTCATAAAATAAATAAACTTACGGTTTTAGAGAATCAAATCCAACAAATATAGAATTCACAAAATAATCCACTAATGGAATTTCAAGTCCTGATAAATAAATGTTCTAATAGTTCCAGGTTCGAATCTTGACGATGTAATCCAAAATGGCTGACAATGTCACGTGGTACAGTTCTTGTTTTTAAATCATCCAGATGAAATTATGAAACATATGTCCTTTTCCAGATAAATAGAATAATTCTTCTTTTCCAACGAATTGACACAGTCCAGAACAAGATATTAAACTCAAAACAGAAAATACACAACTTCTTTAAAATAAGCCCAATTTATATTCTACTAAAGTTAGCTTCTAAAACACAGCTATATATATTGTTTTTCTGAAGTAAACAAGAGGAATCATGTGAGTCTGGAAGGTCATGGAAAGAGCTACCTTCACCAAGTCACATGCTTAAAGAATGAACTAGAAGAATAAATCAGCCACTAATAAAATGCTGTCCCTGAAACCAACCAATAGAATTGAAGACTTGTTGACAATGTTCAAAGCAAGGTCAGGAACTAGACCACTGTAAGCCAAGGTCAAAACTTGTTTACAGTAAAGTCCAGGTCAACTGAATTTTCTAGAAAAATTTCCCATTTAATGAATAAATATTAAACCCTAAATGACAAATTTGGATTTAACAATTAAAAATAAATAAAATTAAATCCAATAGCCGTAACACTTTCTTCTGAGCTTCTTTACCTCCATATGGATGCTGCTTTGGAGACCTACAAAATATTGTTAAACCAAAGTAAAAACCTTTAACTTAATGTAGATATGTTCTTTAGAGCTCTTATCCTATCCTTGGTATTCAAGGATGTGAGGGACCAACATCAAATGGATACCAGCAAAGAAGCACCTTGTACAATCAATGGGACTCCTCCAGAGTTTTCCAAAAAGGGTCAACATTAACAACCACACATGTAGCCCCATTTCAGAAAGTCTTCACACCCTTTTATGCATAATCATCCTGGTGTCCTAATAGTGCTATAATGAATCTCTATTCAGAATCTTGGTCTGGCTTCATGTATGATGTGTTTATTCATTCCACAATGAAGGATGGTTATCAGCTGCATTTCTTAGAACCTTCACTATCACAACTGTATATCGTTTTCTGCCAGTCTCTGCTGTTGTATCTAAGGAAAGATGACGGTGACACATGACCAAACCTGATATCTTTTCCCCAGACCATTTTGGCATTGGGAAACTACAAGAAGTATCAACTCATTGATCATTTTGCCTTAAAGATATTTTTTGGGAACAACATTTAAAAATGGAAATGAAAGAAACACAATAAGGCCCATTGATGAGGGCAGCTCAATAGGATATACCCCATAACATTCCTGTCTTCCTGTCTAACAGGAAATAGTTTTTTCTGACTCCTTTATTTAGCCACAACTCCACACCATAAGTTTCAACTGAGTGATTGGGATAATAGTAGAGGTCCCAAGGAATGACATTAATCTGGTATTTGGACAACAGGTTTATGCATATTGTAATCAGATTATTTTATGAAAGACTTGTCCCTCATTTGGTCAACACTGACTTTTCTGCATCTAATCCTGAAGTCAGATCCTATCCATTCTCATGATCATGACTTTGTGAATGTGGGAATGAATTTCATCAAGTGAAGGTTTGTATTTCCTCCTGAGATGATCACTAAGATTCTGTTCCTCATACAGTATGGGTTCTGCACTGCCTCTCACTTGCTCTTAAAACTTCTGCAGAATTAATTGGGAGATTTCATTTTCATTTCACCAGTTCTTGCTTGGAGACCACATAAAGACATAGTATTGGCTTTAACCCCACCCCACCCCACCCCCGTTATTCGGATTTGTCACCACTTGAGTTGGTGCATAGAACATGCTACGTTTCTGTCTGGATTTGCACTTATTTTTGTACAGAGTCATCAACATCTGGAATTGGTGCTCACCAGGAGTCAGTGGAGATAGGTCATCAGGCACTGTGGTCTTAGGAAGAATTGACCCTTAATATCAACAGCCTGAAAATGCAGTCAAGAACAGAACAACATTCACTGTTTTTTTTTGTAAAATGTCATGTAACAGTACACTATCCAAAATGACAAAGTGAAGTTTCACAAAAATGGAGTGAAATCGTGACTTCAACATATCACATTGGTATTTTATGACAAAACTTTATGTTTTCACTTCATGGCAGATCAGTAATCTGGGTGTGAATCATGTCCACCAAAAATATATTCCTGATCATAATAAGGGCACACCGACCCACACAATAAATATCCCTGTAAAAGCATGCAAATCCAGGAACAACTGACAAGTCCCTCTATAAAAGGGGAGACCACGCTACTTGTCTAACTCCAACCTTTGGGGCACTCCACAGATATTGCATACTGTAGAAAAAAAATGACAGATATTGATGAACTCATTTGCAGCATGCACAGTAGGGAGAATGTTGGTATACCTCCACACTATTTTCATGTACTGTGGCTGAATATGTTGTAGCTGTGGAAATCTTTTATGATCTAAGCACCAAACTAATCAAAATGTCTGGCCCCCCTCCCCCCATTAATGAAAAAATCAGCCTAAAATAGTCCAAAAGTACGTTAACAATAGCAGGTCAGAGTTCTCGCTAGGATTTAAAAATTAGGATTCCAGGACTCCCATTTTGGTACAAGTAGGAGTCCCACAAGCAAACGTTGCAGTCCCATCCCAGACAATGTTGAACTTGTACAACCATGTCAGCCTATTCAACACATTTAGTAAATCTGCACAATAATACATCAGTTCTATAAACATCTGTTCACATGTTGTTTTGGTTGAAAATTCAATTTTTGACTGAAATGTCAAGAAAGAGTCCAAAGTAATGTATTTCATTTCCATAGCCTGATTGCATAAACATTACATCTTTTCAAAGCCATGCAAAGAATAAACCGCCATATCTCGAGTCTTGGAAACATAGGGGAGGTATCTGTCCAAGCTTAGTATTATTTTGAATATAATATTTTAGTGGCAATTGGCGCTTTTCAATTGATATTAAGCATTGCATACTTTTATTTTAGTCAGTTTAATTTGGTATAGGTTTTGCACCAATATTGGTGACCTTAGATGTATATGCGCAGAATAACATGACAGCGGTGTAACTCGTGTTAATCCTTCAGGGTTAGACTGAATTTTGTCAATCCAAGGATTGGTCAGATTCCAAACACTAAGCCAGTCATCACACACATTCTTACACTTGGTTACTATTCCATCCAAACTGTCAGTTCTAGAAACTTAAGCACTCTTCTGAATCTCATTAAAATCTTTGTCACTTTGACATTTAACCCCAAACTATGTATCCAAAATTGCAAATGACTTTTAGTCCAAGGCTTGGTGTGTCTTGAATTCGAGGTTGCACACACTATTTATTTGGCTACAAAAAGAAATGAAAACAATAAAGGAAGCTAAAGTTCTGATGTACTTTTATAAAAACCACATGTACATCTCGTGATCTTTCTGTCATTGTAAATTTCATCACATTTTCAAGCTGTTAGTTAAACTCTATTGCAACATGTTCATTTAATGTGCACATAAAAATACAGCAGATTGTAAATATCAGCACAGCTAAAATTATAAAGTAATCAACATATTCTCACTCAGTAGCTTGTTGAAGTAGGACTGGAAAATCTTTGAATTTAATAAATGTGGATTCCTGTGACTCAAAATTGGGTCATCATTAGGGTTGTTAAACAAAAATCGGAAATCCGATTATCGGTTTTGAAAACGATTATCGGATTTTGTTTTTACAAAACGATAATCAAATTCATAATTTTTTACCATTTTTGTAGTGAAAATTTAAAAAAATGCCAGAAAAAAATTAATTCATGCATTTGTTTAGTGTTTACATTTTAATACAATATGGCGAGCAGATAAGAAGGTGTGTTTGTTTAAAATTTGTGAGCGCTCCATGCAGCGTGTTTGTAAATGAATACATTTATTATTGAAGGATGTCAATAGTTAGTCGACCGACCGGTCGCTAAGTTCTTTGATGTCCGAAATTGACAACAATAGTCTGTTAATAGCTACAGTCTCTGTTTTTGAGGATTGGTCTCTGCTGGTTGTGTCTTTTCAAGTTTACAAATATGGCTGATCGTATAAATAAATCTGATGTATGGGAAAACTTTGAAAAAATTTCATCAATCATGGCTCGCTGTAAACTATGTCCACAACAAATAAGTCGGAGCGGTGGTACTTACTGTATTGCATGCACATTTGCGTAGCAAACATCCCGTAATTGCGGCTCCTTCAAATGTTCAGCCGCGATTAACAACATTTATTGGAACACAAAGAAACTGTCCTGATAGTCATCAAGAAAAAGTTACTGCTGCTTTAGCTAAGTTTGGCGCTGAAAACATGCTACCAATTTCGATTGTTGAATCCAATTCCTTCCATGATTTGATGGCTTTGGTGGAGCCACAATATCGTCCTCCATGCCGTCAGACGATGCGCGTCTATACGTTATGGTATGTAATGAATATCTTTTATTCGCAAGAGGCATTCACTAACTTGCATTATAAGAATATATTTCTTGTAATTTCAATGTAGGACAAAAACCGATAATCGGTTTAAAATCGGATTTCTACAAACGATAATCGGTTTTGGAAAAAAAACGATATTAACATCCCTAGTCATCATAAAATGATCGGCTATTTACTGATTTTCTCCATTTTCTGACAATCATTTTTGTTAGAGGTTGTTTGAAAGGTGATATTGACTTTGACCATAAATGAAATTGTTTTATGATACCTAAGCTGGAGTTTCGGTTGGTTTTTTTTCCAGTGAGCCTATTGGACTACATTATGATATTGAAATGTGTTGGATCCAGTCTTGCAAAACCATGTTCAGGATATATTTTACTCAAGGAACATATTTTAAAGACTCATCATGATGAGCATCAACTTTGTGCATGTGTCACTAAATTAGATTTCTTAATAATGCTGATATTTTTCAATATAAAACATTGTTTTCTTTTCAGATATTGATATTCTGTACACAGAATATGGGATGCCCTCTAGCCATGCACAGTTCATGTACTTTTTTGCTTGTTACCTGGTGCTATTTTTATTTGTTAGGTAAGATTTTGATTTATATTCTTCAAAACATTAAATAACAAAGCTTTTAAGTGAGTTGCCGTAAAACAGTATTGTCTATGCATTTAGTAGCAAAGTGGATGTAAAATATGACTTTTCTGTTGTCTTTGTCATCCATCCCCACACTAACACAATAACTCCCTTAATATTACATTTTGACCATTCGTGTAACTCCCTTAAAAATATTACATTTCAGCCATTCATGTAACTCCCTTAAAAATATTACATTTCAGCCATTCATGTGACTCCCTTAAAAATATTACATTTCACCCATTCATGTGACTCCCTTAAAAATATTACATTTCAGCCATTCATGTAACTCCCTTAAAAATGTTACATATCAGCCATTCATGTGACTCCCTTAAAAATATTACATTTCAGCCATTCATGTGACTCCCTTAAAAATATTACATTTCAGCCATTCATGTGACTCTCTTAAAAATATTATATTTCAGCCATTCATGTGACTCCCTTAAAAATATTATATTTCAGCAACCACTCTCTTAATTAATATTTCTAACAAATTAGGGTTGCAGCATGATGTTATGGAGTCCTTGGCTGCATACTAACAACTTTACAGCCATATACTAACAACTTTACAGCCATATACTAACAACTTTACAGCCATATACTACCATATACTAACAATTTTACAACCATATACTAACAACTTTACAACCATATACTACCATATACTAACAACTTTACAACCATATACTAACAACTTTACAGCCATATACTACCATATACTAACAACTTTACAACCATATACTAACAACTTAACAGCCATATACTAACAACTTTACAGCCATATACTACCATATACTAAAAACTTTACAACCATATACTAACAACTTTACAGCCATATACTACCATATACTAACAACTTTACAACCATATACTAACAACTTTACAGCCATATACTACCATATACTAACAACTTTACAACCATATACTAACAACTTTACAGCCATATACTACCATATACTAACAACTTTACAACCATATACTAACAACTTTACAGCCATTTACTAACAACTTTACAGCCATATACTACCATATACTAACATCTTTACAACCATATACTAACAACTTTACAGCCATATACTACCATATACTAACAACTTTGCAACCATATACTAACAACTTTACAACCATATACTACCATATACTAACAACTTTACAGCCATATACTAACAACTTTTCAACCATATACTAACAACTTTACAGCCATATACTACCATATACTAACAACTTTACAACTGTATACTAACAACTTTACAGCCATATACTAACAACTTTACAGCCATATACTAACAACTTTTCAACCATATACTAACAACTTTACAGCCATATACTGCCATATACTAACAACTTTACAACGATATACTAACAACTTTACAGCCATATACTACCATATACTAACAACTTTACAACCATATACTAACAACTTTACAACCATATACTAACAACTTTACATCTATGTACTAATAACTTTACAACCATTTACTAACAACTTTACAACCATATACTAACAACTTTACATCTATGTACTAAGAACTTTACAACTATATACTAACAACTTTACAACCATATACTAACAACTTTACAACCATATACTAACAACTTTACATCTATGTACTAATAACTTTACAACTATATACTAACAACTTTACAACCATATAGTAACAACTTTACAACCATATACTAACAAATTTACAGCCATGTACTAATAACTTTACAACCATATGCTAACAACTTTACAACCATATACTAACCATTTTACAGCCATGTACTAATAACTTTACAGCCATGTATTAACAACTTAGAAATCATGTACTAACAACTTTACAACCATGTACAACTTTACAGCCATGTACTAATAACTTTAAAACTACATACTAACAACTTTAAAACCATGTACTAACGACTTTACAGCAATGTACTAACAACTTTACAACCATATACTAACAACTTTACAACCGTGTACTAACAACTTTACAACTATGTAATAACAACTTTTCAACCATGTACTAATAACTTTACAACCATGTACAGTGTACTAACAACTTTACAACCATGTACGAATAACTTTACAACCATGTACTAACAACATTCCAACCATGTACTAACAACTTTACAACCATGGACTAACAACTTTACAACCATATAACAACTTTACAGCCATGTACTAACAACTTTACAACTATGTACTAACAACTTTACAACTATGTACTAACAACTTTACAACCATGTACTAACAACTTTACAACCATGTGCTAACAACTTTTCAATCATATACTAACAACTTTACAACCATGGACTAATAACTTTACAACCATATAACAACTTTACAACCATGTACTAACAACTTTACGACCATGTACTAATAACTTTGCAACCATGTAATAACAACTTTTCAACCATGTACTAATAACTTTACAACCATGTACTAACAACTTTACAACCATGTACTAACAACTTTACAACCATGGACTAACAACTTTACAACCATATAACAACTTTACAGCCATGTACTAACAACTTTGCAACTATGTACTAACAACTTTACAACCATGGACTAACAACTTCACAACCATATAACAACTTTACAGCCATGTACTAATAACTTTGCAACTATGTACTAACAACTTTACAACCATGTACTAACAACTTTACAACCATGGACTAACAACTTAATAACCATATAACAACTTTACAACCATGTACTAATAACTTTAAAACCACATACTAATAACCTTCTTCAACTAAATGTTAACAACTTTCCTTGACAACCATGGACCAGCAAGTTTCCATACACTTACAATATTCCTGTACAATCTTGTACTAACAACATTCCTCAACAACCATGTACTAATAACTTTCCTTAGCAACCATGTACTAACAACTTTCCTCAACAACCATGTACATACAGTGTTCCGCAACATCATGGGGTTTCCAACAAAAAGATGTCTCATGATTTCTAGTTAGTCCTTATTGAAATCGATGCCAAGCTAACTTCCAAAAATGCTGCCATGGCAACCATCATGAAAGTATTGTTATTGCCAGTTCACCTGAATGTACAGTTATTTTGACATGGGATTTTCACCAAAAGACTTCTTGTTAGTGGTAGTTCTAAACAGGATCCAGTTGTTTGTATTTTTTTCAGATTGTGCCATGTATTCCACTCAAGCATAATCATTATTAAGGCGCCACAAGACTCATTTGATATTGGCACTCAATGCAAATTTGATAATTTTTTAGGCACTCAAGGCAAATTTGATAATTATTTAGGCACTCAAGGCAAATTTGATAATTATTTAGGCACTCAAGGCAAATTTGATAATTATTTAGGCACTCAAGGCAAATTTGATAATTATTTAGGCACTCAAGGCAAATTTGATAATTATTTAGGCACTCAAGGCAAAGTTGATAATTATTTAGGCACTCAAGGCAAATTTGATAATTATATAGGCACTCAAGGCAAATTTGATAATTATTTAGGCACTCAAGGCAAATTTGATAATTATTTAGGCACTCAAGGCAAATTTGATAATTATATAGGCACTCAAGGCAAATTTGATAATTATTTAGGCACTCAAGGCAAATTTGATAATTATATAGGCACTCAAGGCAAATTTGATAATTATTTAGGTACTTGAGGTACATTTGATTGTTCTTTAGGCACTAAAAATCACTTGATCATATTTATCATATTGAAAGTTAGATTAATTTTTTGTTTCCATATTTTTTCTGTAGGATATACAGAAATTACAACTGGCTTGATGAGCTGTGGAAATATGCCACTTGTCTTGGTGGATTTATATGTGCGTCTCTGGTAGCATACAGTAGGTGAGTATAATATGACTTTTCTTAATGTTTGTTATTTAAATTTTATCAAATTTTAATGTCAAGTTTTGAAGCACTGAATACATTTGACCGATGATTTACACAAATAACTATTTACATCAGCAGCAGAGGGGGCGAACAGACCGAAACTATTTCAGACAAACCGAAACTATTTAAGACAAAGTCCTAAAAGATTTCAAACCAAAACTATTTCAAACAAAGTCCTAGAAGATTCCAAACCGAAACCAATTCAGGCAGACAAAAAAAAAGAGAAATGGTTTCGGTTTGTCACGCTATTGAGACTCTGTCTCCAAAGACAAAGTCTCCAGACAGACCCGGCACTGATGGCATTGTGGAGACGAATTGAAAATCCTTTAGGATTTCAACCGAATATTTGATCAAGTCTGATACAATATCTTGATCTAGGATCATGCAAATTTATCGTTACAAATCCATGTGGGATTGACTGAGCGTGACTAAAGAAATTTCTAAAGAGATTATAATCCAGATCACCATCACACCAAGTTTGCCAAATATTTCATAGCGTATGTGTCTACTCCATTAAATACAGCAAGAATATTGCAGTTATCTCTGATCACTTTTGGTATTTGAGTATCGTTGAGTGACATATATCACATCAGTATTTTTATGCCTACCTCTGGAAAATATCCTAGCAGGATTCTTTTGATTGTCTAACATGACATCATCATATACAACTAAATTGTTAATACTTCCATCAGTATCATCAATACTCGGTGCTTCCTCGATATCGGTTATAAACTCAATAATATCCTCATCGATTTCCGATTTTGCTTTCTCGTTAAAGTCCTTTAACACCTCATAACATCGCTGATCATCTATACTTGGGGCTACTAAATACAACTTGTCCCATTTCATCCATCTCGTTATCATATTAAGTAGCCACTGCGTCATGCCACTTCCAGATGGTCCGATTATAATCATGCAAATAGAATTCGGTAGCGCTGCATGATCTTTAACAGGCTCTTGTGTTTTTGTCGCCAAAAAATCAATTACATTCATGTTATTATAAATAAATTATGGATCTATATTGTGTGAAATGTTAGAAGCATACTAGCACAAATAACATGATGACGATTACAACTAAAAATAACCGATCACTTGCTGGTAAATGTGGACAATGTGGCACAAAAAAATTTAGATTTGTTTCCCTTAATAAAATCAAGGATTTTAAAAAAAAAAACGAGGAGGTGATATTGCAGCCAAGTTAGTAAAATTACCGGGAACACCATGGGCAAAATATCCGGGAGAAAAACACCTTCCAGGGTATAGTTATTGTGGACCTGGAACCAGACTCGATATCCGACTAGATGATCAAAAACAACCCTGACCCTGTGAATATCCAATAAACGCTATTGATAAGGCTTGTCATGCTCATGATGTTGCTTATAAAAGCAGTAATCTACAAAACAGACATATCGCAGATGTGAAATTATTTCATGCGTTGAATTCTATCACTGATAAATCCTTCAGAGAAAAGTTGTCTTCATGGTTGATAAAATCAGCGATGAAAAGTAAATGCTGGGTGCTGGTAATTAATAACAACATAGAATCTATTTATTATTCCCCAAGAGGATACTGGAGGGGTAAATTAGCAATCAGTAAACTCGCTAGCGCCGCAAAGGTGAAAAATACCACTGCAGCGGATTGGTTATCCAAACATGTGATATGGCAAATTTATCTACCACCGCCTAAACAAATTAACTTCTCGCATTTTGATGTCAGCATCCCTAATGAGGTTCATCAAGCTGATATATTATTTCTGCCGCGTGATGGTGTTTGCAAATACGCAACTGTAGTTGATGTTGCGAGTCAATACAAACAAGCAGAGCCGCTAAAGACAAGATCATCAACTGAGGTGACTTCTGCATTTGAAAGAATTTATCATAGGGGTCCTCTGCATTGGCCAGATCTATTGCATGTTGATCCTGGCAAGGAATTTCAGGGTGCAGTGTTATCAACAGTGAAGCATCATAATGTCACCATCAAACGAGGGCATACTGCACTAAACCGCAATCAAGCAATTGTTGAACGATTTAATCGGACACTTGCTGAGCGGTTATTTGGATATCAATACGCGAAGGATTTTATTCAGGATAAACGATTTTGTGAATGGGTCAAGAGGTTACTGGGTGTAATTACCGCAATAAATAATGAGATTATTCGAACAATCAACATGAAACCTAACAACGTGATTAAAAAAAAGTATATACCCATAAAACCACAAAATGATTTTTCAAAACAACCAATACTCGGCAATGTCACTGTTAGATATTTATATGAACCAGGAGAGCTCGAAGGTGGCCAAAAAAGAGCTACTGATCCTATTTGGAGTGTCACTACACATACAATATCTAGCATAACACGATCCACGGGTAGACTGCCAGTCTATAGATTGGATTGAGCTGCTCCTCAGCGAGGATTTACTCGTGTACAATTACAAGTGATACCTGAGGATACTCAATTACCGCCGCGTAGTCTTATCTACCACCTCTGCATCTGTTGCACTTAAGACAAGTCAGCATCACATTATCTCTGGTATGACCTACGCTGCTATCTTTTCTGTCTACGGTAAATTGGCAGGGATCTTTATCTGACCAACACCAACGCATTATACAATTACAACTCGCGCAGTGATTATTTTGTTGTTGTTTCAATGTGATTTTAAATTCAGCATCAATGTCAAATTTTCTGTTATTTTTTTTGTCTCTGTTGTTTATAACCAGCAAGTTTTTTCTGATTATATCATTGCTGACAATATCACTGATTGTGGTGTCATCAGCATCTAAAAGAACTCTTCGAAGTTGATTTATTCTTTGTACTCTGGACACTACTAAGTAAACTAAATTCGACCACTCGATGCGGTCATCAACGATCCAAACAATCATATCGGATATAGTCAATACCTGCGAAGAATGTATCGTCAGTAAAGTATCCCCTTAATACTGTAATTGGAATAAGTTCATCACTCAGTAAAGTCTTAATACTGTAATTGGAATAAGTTCATCACTCAGTAAAGTCTTAATACTGTAATTGGAATAAGTTCATCACTCAGTAAAGTATCCCCTTAATACTGTAATTGGAATAAGTTCATCACTCAGTAAAGTATCCCCTTAATACTGTAATTGGAATAAGTTCATCACTCAGTTCATCCCCTTAATACTGTAATTGCAAAGTAGTTTATTTGGTGTCAAGGCAGTTAGAATAAAGTATGGTGACACAAGTAGCCTTGGGCGATCTGATGATAGGATTTGAACCCATGCCCTCATGGTCATGAGTCAAGCATGCTAACCACTGAGCCACCTATCTCCAATATTCAGCTCCTACAGTTAATGAAGGTGATGTAATAATTGTGCACCAACAAATATTGTAAATAACGTCCATCATGAATACATGCATTGTAGAAGAGTTAGCTCCCTTTCTCAATGTTCTGGTGCCTGTGACATGAAAGATGTTGCTTCAGGACTATTCTTAATACCTAAACATGCAGTAAGTTTTACAAGAGGAATACAGATAGGACTTTGAATATTACTTACCACTATTATTAATTTATCTAATAAATTATATATGTTTATACAAGAGGAATACAGATAGGACTTTGAATATTACTTACCACTATTATTAATTTATCTAACAAATTATATATGTTTATACAAGAGGAATACAGATAGGACTTTGAATATTACTTACCACTATTATTAATTTATCTAACAAATTATATATGTTTATACAACACCATGGTAGCAAAATATTTAAGGTAATTAAAATAATTGAATTTTATTTTATCAGTACTTTTGTGGATAGATCATGTCAGTTGATCAACCTATGAGTCCATCCTGCTATCAGTGTGTATGTTTGCATCCAGGCATCCATCCATAACTCATTCTTGTAACCTAAACTGAATCTACTATTTTACTCTTATTGCAACAATTTTAAAACTAAAGTGTGGATATGTGCATCTTCCATGCTTAGTCAAAACATTTGTTAATGCAGCATTCTTAATGGGAAATGTTGTCCCTCACTTGAACCTAAATACAGTTCTAAAGTTTATTTTGCTAATTATCCAGTACTTATTAGACTAGTTATATCACAAACAGACATAAGTAGAAATTATATAATAATAATAATAATAATAATAATAATAATAATAATAATAATAATAATAATAATAAAAATGTGGACATAGCACAGGATAAAATCTTTAGAAGCTTTAAGCACTTTACAATATTAGATAACACCAAAGCATTCAATGACAAGTTTAAAAAATAAATGGGGTCCCTGAGTGCTCTGTGACCTAAAGAGCTCATCATTAACTATCATTGCCAGCTCACCTTTTGTTACATGAGAAAGCTTGCCAGTAGGTTTTAAGACCACTCTTGAATGAGATCAGTGTCAGTATGTTTAAGATCCATGAGAAATTCATTCTGCATAGCTGGGCCTTGGTACACAAAATAATGTAGTCCATATGGCTTCATTTTAACAGTAGTAACACTGAGAATACAATATCAGAATAGAAGCACAGGTTTCTAGATGGGATGTAGATATGGGCGAGTTTAGATTGGTATTGTTGACTGAAGCCAATCAATGAAAAATAGTTTCAGTAGCTCCAGGAACGACAAATCTTTCCATATTGTATTGAATGAGTTGTGTTTCCCTGTATATTAATACAAATGGTATTGAATGAGTCATGTTTCCATGTGTATTAATGCAAATGGTATTGAATGAGTGGTGTTTCCCTCTATGTTAATTCCAAGGACATTGAAATCATTCAAGCAAGGAATAGATTAGGTCTATTTAGCTATATTCAAGATGCTCACATGAACTTTTGCTGAGCTACAAATCAATGGTAAGCTGAACAAACTTGACCTAGAAGTTGAGAATTCTTTTCCGTGTTTTATGACATATTTTCTTTTTTAATTAGCATCCTATGGCTTCCTATTACTTTGGCATGCCTATTACCCCAGCATTTTAAAATTTCTGAGAACCGCAAGCAAACTGATACAGAGGTTATCTTTCCCAGCATAAAGAAGACATTCAGTTTCATGACATTGTCCATAATTCAAGTGAGAACTTTAATGACGTTGGTAGACATCCTGTATGATGTGTTTTTGGTAATGTATTAGCCAATTCATGAAGACTTTTGTATACCAATATTTTTTCTGTTTTCAGAGTTTACTTAGGATACCATACATTCAAACAAGTTTTCTTTGGGGCCTCTATTGGTGCAGTTCTAGGTTGTGTCTGGTTCAGTGTTGTTCAGTTCATATTTACACCTGTCTTCCCTTTCCTTGCATCCAGGTAAGCAAGTAGAACAAATACTGCAAATATGTTTCTTCCTCAAATATGTTATCCAATCACAACACCTGAGAACTACTACTGCCTTGCAAATCCAGTTCTTTTATCCTAAACATTATAGCCAAAAAGATAAAATTGATATGCAGTCTAGGTGACAGTTAAAGTGAGCTTCCCCAGATATCTGGATATTTGGTTAATGATTAAGAATTTATTTAATGATGATAGTGATATCCTGATGCTATTGTTCTGCTTGTTTTTGTCAATTAAATATTTCCATTTCAGAATAAAGTTTCTTAATATTAAAAGAAACTGTTCAAGAAACATTTTTGAAAATTATTAGCTTTTCATTTTCACTTCAATGATTATAATTCATTTTGATTATGTGGACAACATTGGTCATCAACTGAATGAAGATATTGGTCATCAACTGAATGAAGACATTAGTCATCAACTGAATAAAGATATTGGTTATCAACTGCATTATATACTTGATTGTGTAGAAGACATTGGTCATCAACTGCATTATATCCTTGATTGTGTAGAAGACATTGGTCATCAACTGTATTATATACTTGATTGTGTGGAAGACATTGGTCATCAACTGAATGAATGCATTGGTTAACAACTGCATTTTATACTTGATTGTGTAGATGACATTGGTCATCAACTGTATTATATACTTGATTGTGTAGAAGACATTGGTCATCAACTGCATTATATATTTGATTATATGGAAGACATTAGTTGTCAGCTGTCTGAAATTCCTTCCTGAAAGAATGCATAGGGATGTTAACAATGACTCAGACAACTTCAAAAACTCAGTTTAGTTCTGACTCCTTTATAGGTGATACCACTACAGTCATGTCCTTGAGTAACCATTGGCTGTAAGCCTATTGAGAGACATTGTGAGATTATTTATAAACATTTGCTTGCATGATTTATGTAATTAGCATTATAATAATTTTTATATAGTTGTTTCTAAAACAGTTGATTAAAAACTTAATTTAACCATATTTATTTAGTTTATCTTAACCCTAATATGGATATATAGTTTTGAAATATATGATCCATGGGGGTAAATTCTTTTAAATGTAATTTAATTAGGCTCAGTATTCTGACCTTTCTACGTTTAATTTCATAATACCATTAAAAAGGAGACCGATCATCATGCCCTCTATTTTTGTTTCCATCCAACTTGCATAATTAGCATTGAATGGTCAAGATTGCAAACCATATTACTCTGCTAATTTGTAGGTGGCATGCAAATGTTCTCAATAGTCTTTTTCATTTTTACTGATAAAATTGAATGCTCTGATTGCAAATACTGTTTCATATGAATTCTAAATTTTAAGAATAACAATGCAAACTAATGATAATTTTTCAAGATTGTTGAAGACCAAAATAACATGGTAAGTATCATTTTGTATCGATTCTCTGTCTCTTGTATCAATATGTGAATTGTTACAGCAAAAGTTTTGATGTATCAATGTATCAATGAATTGATTCACCCTTACTGATCAGTCAGTTCTTTATGCGACAGAAATGGGTTGATGCTTTGTATAATTGGTTGTATACTGAATACATAAGTTACATTTGTGAAACAAAATAGTAATTCTCACGTACTTTTGCTTTCAGTCCAGTAGGTGAATTTTTAATGCTTAGAGACTCCACATTAATTCCTCATGTACTTTGGTTTGAATATACATCATCCAGATCTGAAGCAAGGTGAGTGTAAAGTTCAATCACAAATTAGTTCAATCACAAATTAGTTCAATCACAAATTAGTTCAATAAATCTTTGTTTCATCCAGATAATATTCATGCTTCATACAACAGATAATATTCGTGTTTCGTACAACTTTGAAAAATCTTTTTTAAATGTTGATTTTATCCTTGAAATGTCCTTAGATGTTTCCTCCAAAAAAGCTAGAACTTTTTGCAAAGCATCTTGACTACTGTAGTATCATCAATATTCGTGGGGGATCAATTTTCGTGGTTTTCGTGGTTGCCACAATCCACGAATTTAAATCCCCAACGAAAAATGAGCCACATAGGTTGATGATCCCCCCCCCCCCAATTCCCGACCCGTTTTTTTTTTTTTACAGTGTTTCATTTAAGTAAGGATAGAGAGAAAATATAGAAAAAGCATAACATATTCAAACAATAGTAATACTAAACAGAAAGAAAGAAAGAAAAAATACTAGTAATACAAAATAACTGCATATGAAAATTAGATTTAATACTTATTCAAGTCGATCCTTCATTCTAGTGCAACTGTTGTTTAAACATTCAAATCCTTCTGAAAGCACATTTCATTTTATCCATGCATTTTAAATTCAATAGAACAACAATCATGATAGTCATAAAGTACTGATATTGCAACTTTATGGACAGTGATTTAAGTAAGAGATCATTCAAATGTACTTTAATAACTGATTGGTCTGGTTTTGTTGGCGGCGTCGGCTTCCTTTGATCTTGAACACTCAAACGAAAACATGGCGAAACTGATTAATCCTGACGGGTGTTTGATATGTGCTCACATAGGTGCAAGTATTGTTTTAGTGTTGATGGAAGAGTCTGCTTTGACAGATGTTAATCACTTGGTCAAAAACACGTTGTAAGTATTGAACTTGCCGGGTCTTAGATATGTACTCATACAGGTGGTAGTATTGTTTTAAACATTAATGTGACAGCCGTTTGCGTCGGCATCGTTTTATTCTTTTGCATTCTTTATTTGGGGTACTTGTAGAGGTTAAACCATGAAATTAACTACCTTATAATATGCAAAATTTGACAGGCAAAACCACGAATTTACGTCCCCACGAAAATGCCTTTTTTTACAAAACCACGAAAATTGAGCCCAACGAAAATAAATGATACTACAGTATATTAGGGAATAAAAAAAATGTTAAAGCTGAATAAAATATATGACTTTTTAAATGCAGTAATTTTGTTGTCTACCTATTTGTCAAAAATAATAAATAAATAACATTGGATATAATTGGATAAATCAATTGCTATAGTAGTATTTTATTTATTGCGGGTGGAGGGTCCTTTCTTTTCTACCCATACTTGTAGTTAACCATGATCTGTATCCCAGACATTTAATAACATTTCTGATGTTCATATTTTGTTTGAATAAATTCATAAATCTTGGTAACTTTAGTTTTTTTCCTCAAATCTAATTCAACTTACTGCTAATATCATAATTTTGAGTTACACATGACAAGTTTATCCTTAAATTTCCTACCTACACCCACTTTTATCAGCTTCGTATTTGCATTTAGATAGGTCAGGTTTCTTGGATTTGCATTCAGATAGGTCAGGTTTCTTGGATTTGCATTCAGATAGGTCAGGTTTCTTGGATTAGCATTCAGATAGGTCAGGTTTCTTGGATTTGCATTCAGATAGGTCAGGTTTCTTGGATTTGCATTCATATAGGTCAGGTTTCTTGGATTTGCATTCATATATGTCATGTTTCTTGGATTTGCATTCATATAGGTCAGGTTTCTTGGATTTGCATTCAGATAGGTCAGGTTTCTTGGATTTGCATTCATATAGGTCAGGTTTCTTGGATTTGCATTCAGATAGGTCAGGTTTCCTGGATTTGCATTCAGATAGGTCAGGTTTCATGGATTTGCATTCAGATAGGTCAGGTTTCTTGGATCCTAATTTCAGTAAACTTTATAGGCACCACTCTATAGGTTTTCAAATAGTTCAAGGCCACAAAGCTGAAATTGTCATTTTGAGTTCTACTTGATAAGCTTGCTTTACAGTTTCCCAATTTATATTGGCTATATTTGATTGAAAGATGGAAATTTCACATTTTATCAGTGGCCAATTTTAACTCACCTCTACAAAATTAGAGAACTTTCATACTATCCCTAGAATTGACATCAATTTTAGTATGAATATTGATACTTATTAAACCATGTTTAAACCCCCTTACTGAATCTCAGCAGTTCATTCCCGTTACTGAATTTCAGCAGTTCATTCCCCTTACTGAATCTCGGCAGTTCTTTCCCCTTACTGAATCTCAGCAGTTCTTTCCCCTTACTGAATCTCAGCAGTTCATTCCCCTTACTGAATCTCAGCAGTTCATTCCCGTTACTGAATTTCAGCAGTTCTTTCCCCTTACTGAATCTCAGCAGTTCTTTCCCCTTACTGAATCTCAGCAGTTCTTTCCCCTTACTGAATCTCGGCAGTTTTTTCCCCTTACTGATTCTCAGCAGTTCTTTCCCCTTACTGAATCTCAGCAGTTCATTCCCCTTACTGAATCTCAGCAGTTCATTCCCCTTACTGAATATCAGCAGTTCATTCCCCTTACTGAATCTCAGGTCTCACTGGACAGGTTTTTTTTGCAAATTTTTGTCCAGCAATGACCTATAGCAGAAAAAATGATAATAATATTACATTAAAGACACAAATAAAAATTAACTAATGATTTTTGTTGAAATGATGCTTGTAAGATTCTGACTGAGGTATTAAAGTTAATTCCTTATGCAACTAGTGGCTTTTATACTGAATCAACACTGCCCTCAACCCCTCTTTTTTACAGGAAAGAGTAGTTTTAAATATTTTCCTGTGACAAGACAGCTAAAGGAATCAATGTGCCTTATACATGAATAAAGTTCACTAGTACTGTAACAAATTAGCATACTTTTCATCACCCCGCAACCATCTAGATTTTTAGATATTTACCTCTGTAACAGACACATGTAAGTATGCATGCCAAGTCGCCAGCTCATTTGAAGCCCAAGTTATGCATTTGATCTCCAATGCTAGTCAAACTGTGACAGGCGGTCACCAACAAGTCAACCAGTTTCCAAGCCTAACTCAAAATAAATCTAAACCACATTACAGATTTAGCTTGTGTGAACTGAAAAGTGCTTGGATTGTGATAGTTAGGCTCATGCCTTTACCTTAAATATTAAGGAGGTGTCAAAATGCGAAACTATCTGGTGGGACCTCAGCAGTTCATTCCCCTTGCTGAATCTCAGCAGTTCTTTCCCCTTACTGAATCTCAGCAGGTCTTTCCCCTTACTGAATCTCAGCAGTTCATTCCCTTCCTGAATCTCAGCAGTTCTTTCTTCCATGATTCTGGGCAACAGTTTGAAGTGATTCATGGCACCTAAGCCTTGATGAGTTTTTACTTAAAGACTTATTAAGATATCTTGTTAGTCCTAAATAAAATTGGTGCCAATCTGATATCCAGATAGGCTGAAACCATGGCTTTCTTTAAAGTCTTTTTGTCACTACTCAACCTAAACCAGACATTTTGAAATCACTGTATTTGCCAGACATGGCAGCAGGCCAAAGGTTTTGATGGGTTCATCATTTGAGCAACCAGTTAAGATATCTCTAAAATATCAATAAATTGGATTTGAATTTTTTAGTTAATTAAACTGTTACATAAGTACCGTAGCTAAGTAAAATTCAAAGTCATTAGGTCTATGTGAAAGGTGTAAAATCTCCTGCACTATAACAAGGGTATGTACTGTAAACATTACACCAGTCCTTCACATCACGTGGTACTAGCAGCTGCTTCATTTGGCACTAAGCATTAGGAAGTGTGTGTTAGAACTGGTTGGCCTGGTGTCAGGATAATGTGACATGATGCCACATGTCTGCGGCACGATGGTTCAGTGCTAGACATCACTATAAACTGCCGCACTTTAGACATTGTAGTGATATGACTGAAAAATTGTTAATGCTACATTCAAAATCCAAATCACCCACCCACCTGCATCATGTAGTTTTACTAAAATGCCTGTCAATTGGTTATTGCTTATCCTTGTTATTGTCAGCTATCTTGTTACAATTGATAAATAATTTTAAAAGAAAAAGAGTGGAATACAATAATATTTTAAGGTGATATTCTGTACTATAGTTTCTGGGAGGGATTTTTTTTATATATACATATAAAGACCTAGTCTGAAAAATCATTTAATCTTGGAAAGATAACACAAAAGCAATAGCAGAAACATATTAGGTATATGTATGATTTCTTGTCTGTCACAACTGGCCATTTCTCCTGTGAATGTTTTTTTATTATGTACTGCAGATTCATTTTATGAGAAAATAATTCTGGCAAGAGCCATTAGATTTCAGGTACCAAAACCTGAATTGATAGTCACATCAATATGTAGCCTTCTTATTTTTTTCCTGTTAATCTTAAATGTAATTGGCACCCATCTAATATGACCATCTTTGGGTTTTCATCGAAACACTTGTCCGCTTAGTTTGGAATGAAAATGATGCTGACAAGGATTGCTTGTTGTTGCTACTTAATGATTTGTTGTAGATACATCTGAATAATATCTTGTTTGACTTTTGTTGCCAAAAGCTATTACTCACAGATTTAACTAAAGTCCCAACATCATCAAGTTTAAAGATCTTTTAGTCATCAGATCAGGTTCATGGTCAAAGGCCGTGACAAAGAATTTACATAATTGCTAAGAAAATCCCTGGAGGACCAATTATAAGTGGAAAAAATTCACCAACAGAAAAAAAGTATTAGACTCATTGATGAACACATTTGTAGAATTGATACCTAGGACATGACTCACTTTATCAATAATTCACGATTTACCAAATGAATTCTTCTTGGTCACAATGGATGTCACCTATCTCTACACCAATGTACTACACCATGAAATCTTAACCTCTGTAGCTTTAAATAAACCGAATTATTGTCTCTCCAATCATAGCATCTTGGCTTTATTAAAAATTTGTATTGCATTGCAATAACTTTTTGCACTCAATATTACAATGAAAAATTCGAAGGACAAAATCCCATTCCAAGATAGTAGTTATTCATGAAATTATTTGATGTATTACCTAGACTACGATTCCTACCACTGTCTGGACCATTTATTTATTAACTATTAGATGAATCTACTAACAAACCGGACATCGAAAAACATGTCTCCAGTTTAATTCAATTTTATTAAAGTAGAGGCTATCCAACTATGATTCTATCAGACTTTTCAAAACACAGCAAGCTGGCTAGATCATTTAGAATTACTAAACCTGATTCAGAAACATTCTGTACATTCCAATGTTGTACCAGCTATCTTCATATATGATAAAAAGATAATTATTTCCACAAACATTGCAGTAAAAAAAATCTGTCCTATTATCAAACAGTTTTGAAGAGATTACTGATTTTTGCACGGAGGATTGGTTATAAATTCAGTAATAAGAGCCAAGTTTTCTAGCAAACATCCAGGTCTTACTGGAAAAACTTCACAAACAAAGTATTAAATTGCAGTAGAACAAATAAATCTTAAACCTTCAAAAGTTCATTTACAAACTCAAATATAAATAAAAACCTAGAGGACATTGTACCACACGTAATGTTATCGATTTACTCACCTGTATGAAATGTTGTTAACACTATGTAGGTGAAACAAAAAGGGAATTCCAAGTGAGAATTAAAGAGCACTTGAGGGATTATCCATAATTATAAAAATTTCCTGGTGTCAAAGAATTTTAATCAGTCTGACCACAACATAGATTTTGTTAAATGTCAAATAATAGAAATTATTAAAACTGATCCAGAGCTCTCTAGTAGTTCTATTATTAGTAAAGATAGAGAACTTTATGGATTTACCAATTACATGTACATATTTAACATCCGGCATGGATTAACATCTTGGTCTAAATGGGAGTTCCGTCATTTTTAATTCAGTCTTTTGAAAAAGTGTGGAAATTCAAGTCTATATCAAAATAAGTTAACTTGTCTGTTTTTTTTCAAAGCATTTTATACACTTAAAACAAAAGAAATATTCGGTAGACTTAGCATTGTCAAATTTCAGCGCCATACACAGACATGTGCAGTACTGTCTGTTCTCTAGTGACCAAAAAGATAAACACTGATGATACATTATCTTCAAACCCCCTACCCACCCTCCTGGGCGCCATCCAGTGGATTTTAAAGACAGAAACTTGATCCATGCATTTATTTAATGTCATTGTGATTGTGATTATGTGAGTGTCTGTTGTCCAAACTGCCCTGTTGGATTCTTAGAGCAATTGCTGGTCAAAACTGAGTTTTTCATGACTACTGTTAGCATTGAACAGTTTCTCATGCAGTTTGACCACAAAATACGCTTTTCTCTATAGAAGATTAAATATACATCACATAGAGTACTGACCATTTCATTGGGAAAAGGGGAGAAAGTAATATTTTTACGTTTAATGGTCTTTTTAAAATGATTCTAATAAATGCCTCTATCCATTTTGGGTTTTAACGCTTTATAAACACAAAGCAACTGTGCTAAAACAAACATGTACTTATTATTGTCTTTCAGTGAATCTATTTCATGCCTAAAGTCAGCCTAAAGCATTAGTTTATTTAATAGTATTGCAACTTGACTAAGATAAAAAAAATTAAAATAAAGAGAGCTAATTTGAATGTTCAAGTCAGCATGTTGAAGATGGTACTCCTACAGATGTCGCATACTTCAAAAGGACTAAATATAGAAATGTTTGCAGTATGTGCAACGATTTAAATGTTCCACCATGCCGACAATGATTTAAATGTTCCATCATGTCGACAACGATTTAAATGTTCCACCAAGTCGACAACGATTTAAATGTTCCACCATATCGACATAGTAGAATTCCTGAATTTTGAAAGCTATTTTCGCTGTGGCTTTTTTTGTTTGCTTTCCTAAGAGCAGAAATGAATCACAGTTAAACAGTATTCAAACAATTGAAATAGGTAATCATGTTTTGAGTTTTAGATTAAGGATAAAAATCGGACATAAAGGAAAAGTTGATCACAATGTTCATTAAAGAAAGCTTCAGCATATTTATTCAGTGGTTTCATAATACAGGTTCTTTAGCACAGCTCTTTGATGTGCTTAATTGCAGACAAATTGGGTTGTTCTACTTTGTGTACTTTACCTATGCAAATTAGTGAAATGGACTCTTCTGTAGCAGACTTTGACTTGATAAATCACTCTAACAGGCCCAGCTATTCTCAGCCAATTAAGACTGCCTTACCTTTTAATTGTTTCTGTATCAAGTCTTTCTCCTTAGGAAAGGTTTAGCTGATTATACTGATTTTAGGCATAATTATCTTATGGAAGTCAAGAATTTTTTAAAATAAAAACTTGGTGGCTAAGATTCCTGAAAATGGTGTATTTCAAAACATGACAATGTGGGTGTGTCCAGAATGGTGCTTTTCATATGGTGTTGCATTTTATTGCAGGTACAAGCAAAAATTGATCATTGTATTTTATTGTGTGTGATTGATACTAATTTAAAAAAATGATTCAATACATTAATGGGTTACTAAAGATCTCAAGTGAAATAAAAAGTTAACATTTCTTAGATTCTTTCAGGAGGGTCTGTTTTCACTTGTGGTCAGAAGTAATTCAGAAAGGATTATAAATGTTAAATGATTATGGTGGGATTTTAAATTTAGTTATTAATTTTTAAAAAGTTAAAGTTTTTCTTTGGTATTTGTTGAGATATCTATGCGCTCACCATTATTTATCACTGTCTTCTCACCTCTGTCTGCATGGGTTTGAGTCTCAGATTTGGCCAATGTGGGTATTTGAGAAAGCTTGCTGGTAGCTTCTCATAGGTCAGTGGTTCGTTACGGGGTTTTCTTGGGTTCTTCCTCCACCATTTATACTGGCCCCCATATATAGCCTATCTTGTGCTGTAAAATGGCATTAAACTCTTATGGTAACAACAAGAACTCAGTTGGATGAGTTCCTTTAAGAATCACTCACACCCCGCTATGTATATTTAATTTGTATTGTTTGTTAGGATTTTTTGTCCATGAATATGTTATGTATAATTGTATTTGGACTTGACCTTGTCCAAAATCAAGTACATGTTGTATCTGACCAGTAACCTTTATTTTGGTAAATGAATAATACATAGCTAATATTTCCCAATATCTGTCAGTTAAATATTAAAATCATTATCAATAGAGATAAATGTATTTATTTGGGTCTTGGTCTATTACATTGGTATTGTGGTATTCTCCATTGAGTAGGCTGTGGTACCTGATGTTTACCACATTCTTTTTATGACTTTAATAACAGATCTTGTTTTGTTTATAATTTTGATTTTTTTTCTGCAATGAACTTTGGACCTACATCCTGGCTCTTCTTTTGTGTCTTGTAAATGACTTGATTAGAAAATAAAGTTTGATAGGCCAGTTCATATTGACTTGTAAATGACCTGATTAGAAAATAAAGTTTGATAGGCCAGTTCATATTGACTTGTAAATGACCTGATTAGAAAATAAAGTTTGATAGGCCAGTTCATATTGACTTGTAAATGACTTGATTAGAAATGAAAGTTTGATTGGCCAGTTCATATTGACTTGTAAATGACTTGATTAGAAAATGAAATTTGATAGGCCAGTTCATATTGACTTGTGATATGACTTGATTAGAAAATGAAAGTTTGATAGGCCAGTTCATATTGACTTGTAAGTAACTTAATTAGAAATTTTTTATATCATTTAATTTTGCATGTTTTATCAGTGTAAAGTACATTTGAAATCTTTGACTGCAGTTTACAGAAACAGTTTCTTTAGTTATTTTTTTGGTATCAAAGACATTGAGATAAATCATGGCCATGAGGTAGAAGATTTTCACAAAAGAGGAAAAAAGGAATAAGGAACATAATATTGTAATTCCTGGTTTTATAAATAACCATTTGCACAAAACTTACAGAATTTACCAGAAATTCCTATTAATTGTATAGAGACAAAAGACCATATTTTGTTTAATAAATTTATAAGTATCCAATTTATTTCAGGAGCAGACAGAGAAAGGTGACAGCTCGAAAATCGCAATAATAGAAAATTTGATGTGTTAGTGTTGGTAAACAACTATCAGAACATACAGTTATGAAACGGAGTTTGAAGAAAGACCTGAATGTTCCCACTTGTACAAAAATGAGATCATTTACAATAAGGGACACTTGTACGAAAGTGAGATTATTTACAATAAGGGACACTTGTACATATGTGAGATCATTTACAATAAGGGACGCTTGTACATATGTGAGATGATAGATGCATTTGCATTGGGCAGCTTTTCATTATTTTCAAGAATATCATGTGCAGAAAGAAAATTGTTTAGAAAAGTGAGATGGTAGGTTTCTTAATAATAATGAGAACAGTTTTATTTTCATCAACTTAGCTTATAATGACCTTGAGGATCTTAAAGATGTTGTTGCTGGTAGTAAATTGTGATTTTTATAATACAGTTATTTGCAGCAGTCAATTAATGAATGCCCTTAAATCCTCATATTCAATATTTTTATCCACATTTTTACAAATTCATTGAATTTCATACAGAAGGTATTAGAAAAAGATACTGTGTATGGTTGTACTTCACAGTGTCATGGATGCAAGATTTCAGACTGTGTTATCGAGTTTAAAGAAACCTGCTGCAATGTATTATAATATGTTTTCATGTTGAGGACAAATTGTGGACTCATTTTCAGCCAACTAATTGACGGTCAGCTGATTTTGAATTTTAATTTCATCAAAATTTAACAACTTTGTTTTGTAGATATATGAAATTATTTCATGAATGTAGTGGAAACATTTTGATGTCACAAGTGGTGAAACCAAGAGTAGCAGTACAGTGAAATATTTCAGAAAATGCAGATTTCCTTTGTATTACATACTTTTAAGGCAAAAAACATTTAATTAGATGCTTGCAAGGATTTTTTTTCCATTCTGTGTCAATGTAGTTAACCTTTCATCTAAATAAACTGTTACTAGTGATGAAAAGAAAATTTAAGAACGACAGTGACTTTTTATCAGAATAGTTTTTTTTTGGTCAAATTAATGACTGTTAATTTTTGGTCAAATTATTGACTGTTTGTATTTTTTGGGTCATATTAATTAATGACTGTTTGTATACATAAAATGTAACAACTTTTCTTTTGTTAATTCATTTCTTATATGGATTAATAGTGTTAAGTCCAGCATTGTTAGGTCAGAGATTGTATCATCACAGAGTTGTCCACACTTCCATGATTACCTAATGATTTCAAACATGGTTGAATGCAGTAAGAGTTAAATCATTTTCTCGAAGGTGGTAATGTTGCATCACATGGTAGTACCCTTGTTTCAGGTTCTGTGATGTGATCACAGTTTATGATAGGCCAATGTGGGTGATATCAGAATAACTAGCTTTACAGTGATGTGATCACAGTTTATGATAGGCCAATGTGGGTGATATCAGAAGAACAAGCTTTACAGTGATGACAGGTAGTATAGATATTTTATGCACATGAAGAAATGCATTTGTTTTTAAATAAAAGATATTTGAGACCATATTTCTTCTGGCAAGAAAACACCAGTTCAAGAATGCAAGCAAAAATCATGTTTCCAGTACACACACACACTTTTTATTTTCACCAGGCTGGTCATGCTCATGCAAAACACTTTGTATTTTGAAGCATTTAGCAATATGAAGGCCTCTCAGAATCAGACAAGCATATACTCAGTTGGAAGTACCAATTAAACTTTTGTATTCTACCTGCATCATAATAGAAAATGAAAAAAGCTTTAAGTCTGGATGATTTGAAGGAAGTTTTTTTATTTTATTTAATGTTAAATATCGCTCAGAAAACATATTATAATAAATAAATAAATATTTATTTATAATGGAACAGGTATGGATGATACTGAATCTAAAATAGAAACAGATTGTGTAAGTTCAATCACTTGTAGTTTGTCTGATTAATGATTACTTAAAACCTATTTCTTTTGGGGGGATTTTTATTTTTAGGATTTTTTTTTAATGATACTTGGACTTTTATGTAAATGTACAGTGTTTGCATTTATAGGATCAATTGATGAAGAGTAAAAATTAATTTTTTTGTCTAAATATGGAAATATACACAAGGGCAGATGTATTCCTGACTTGGGGGGTTAGGGAGGAAGGTAATTCCAGTAGTGATAAGAACAGTGGCAATACCACTTTACTTGCTAATGTTCCAACATACATTTTTCTCACTGATTTCAGTATTCCCATTATAAAACATAACATAATAAAATGAGAGGGCTGTGTATTTTAATCCTTTAAGCAGTCCAAAAAATAATTACTGAGCTGCTAGGTGGTTATTTTAGTGCAAAATATAAAGTTTTAGATCTACATAAAGTTTTAGATGTACATTTTGTTAAGATAAGATTGAGTCTTCTCATTCAAATAATGTTAGCAACTTAATGCATTTACACTATAATCTAGTGATGTTAAATTGTTTGTTTTTTTAATTGATACTGGCAACTTTGAAAATTATTTATATGTGCCTGTATTTTCCACATTAAAATCTAAACCAGCTCTTTTAAAATTTGCTTTTCAGCAGTTTCTGTAAACATGTGTAAGTCACATTTGTTTTTAAGCAGATCAGGTCTATTTTATCTTAGTGTCCTTTATATGTCATGTGCTATTTTAAGCTGACGTTCAAAAAACAATTTACACAATCACTTGATTACTTCCAATAATCTATAATTCTTACCTCAATGAGACATGTCCAAATGCATGATCAGTTTTGTTTTTGAATGTATGTGCCAAAGTTTCTGGAGACATTACTGAAAGAAAAGTCACTTTTTGTTTGTACTCCTTGTTGATACATCATATTGGCAATGTTTATATCAAACTGGTTATAAATTATTCTAAATTAAAAATACATTTTCTCTAATTTTTACACTGTAATAAAAGCTTACAAAATAATCACTGCTATTCTCTTCAACATCGTACAATGATTTGACAAGAAACGTTTTTTCATTTGCTGTTTTGCAGTATAGATGTTCTCTTTGTTAAAATCCTAGTAAATTCACAGTAGGAAATGACTATGAAATTGTACCAGTAATTAAACATGCTTTCATAGATCAATTAAATTGGACCAGTAATTAAACATATGTTTATGCATGAATTAAATTGGACCATTAATTAAACATGCTTTCATAGATCAGTTAAATTGGACCAGTAATTAAACATATGTTTATTCATGAATTAAATTGAACCAGTAATTAAACATGCTTTCATAGATCAATTAAATTGGACCTTTAATTAAACATGCTTTCATAGACCAATTAAATTGGACCAGTAATTAAACATATGTTTATGCATGAATTAAATTGGACCATTAATTAAACATGCTTTCATATATCAATTAAATTGGACCAGTAATTAAACATGCTTTCATAGATCAATTAAATTGGACCAGTAATTAAACATATGTTTATGCATGAATTAAGTTGGACCAGTAATTAAACATACTTTTATCCTAGAATTAAATTGGGCCAGTAATTAAACAAGCTTTCATACATTAAATAATTTGTACCAGTAATTAAACATGCTTTTATAGATCAATTAAATTGGACCAGTAATTAAACATACGTTTATGCATGAATTAAATTGGACCAGTAATTAAACATACTTTTATCCTAGAATTAAATTGGACCAGGAATGAAACATGCTTTCGTACATGAATTAAATTGGACCAGTAATTGTAACAAGATAATCTGGTGAGATTTTTCGGATTCACAACAGAACTCTTATGGCGATGATATAAATACAATGTTTAATAATGAATGATTTGAATGAGCAATTACTTTGTGCATACATGCATGTATATTTAATCCAAATATTGGATTATTAACATAATAACACACCAATGTAATAAAAGAAAAATACAAATTACTCGTCAATAGGCAAACACAAGGCGTGAATGATTCAGTGATTAAAAAATGGAAAGAGTTTACTCAGCTAGCAAACAATGTAGAATTTTACTCATGTACCGGTAGTAAAATGAATTATGGATTTTACAAACCCCATAATTAGCCCATGGCTACAATTATTACATGCAAGGAGATGTAATCCATTGTCAGAAAACTGTATTTGAGATCCATGGCTGCTAACGTTCAGCTTCAAAGCTACAAATCCTTTTGGTTGGCTCTACATGTAAACCTTGAATCCTCCAATACTCTGAACGCTTAGCTCCCTCTAGTTACTTTGGACACCACCAAACAACACGGGACACTCCAGATACGGGACAGCTGAAAACATCCAATACCGTGTACTCTCTCTCTCTATATATATATATATATATATATATATATATATATATATATATATATATATGACATGGGCATAAAAACCTAATAACGTTATACACGGTAAGTTATTTAGATAATATTACCGGCACAATAATTGCAAAACATTAAGTTCAGAAATAAACTTAACCTTGATTGATAAGAATCATACTGTACTAAACATTACTTAAAATGTAGCCTTATATTATAAATCCTTCACTACGTCATAAACAAGAATACAAGCATGTGCATTATTCTGCATAAACCAAAGCTACAAATCATGCAAAATTTTATGTGGTAGTACAATACTGTTATCGTATATAGGAGACATTATCTATAATTACATACCTCTATAGCTGGAGATGTGCAAGTCCTTATAGTGAGCCGCCGACTGACCAGACTTTTCTTAATGTAAAGAGCTTTACATGCGGTGAGGTATTTATACACAGATATTGTATGTGCATTGAAAGCATTCGATTCATCTCATCAAAAGCACTTCGCACATGCAGCATAGGATGAACCGAACTCACTATTTTGAAATGGGACACAATATACATTATAACCCTCTGGTATTGTTCTGCGCCAAATACAAAACTCTAATACACGATATTAATAAATAAATAAAAAGGGTTTATACAATTCCGTGACAATACCTACCATCTTTAAAAAAAGGTGGCAACACTTTTGGAAAAATCATGGAATGAGAACATAACCCATTGTTACAACAAATCACTTTGGACTACTGAAAGAAAACGATCTGATACTTACAGCCTACTTAACAAATCAGCACCCACATTTTGTGATCCTCGATTTGGAAACTATACGGTTACAAAGACAACGCGGTTGGCAACTTTTGCCTTGTTCATATACAAGAGCCGCTGATAAATTCCTTCCCGAAAAGGTTATATATGTAATTTTCCTATCCCCCCCCCCCCATACTAAGGCTAGGCACTCCTTCTCAATCATGGAGTAGTTTTGCTCCCTAGAGAGCGATTTCCTACTTGCATTAGCAATGGGAATTTCATCCCACAGCCCCAAGATCCATATCGGATGCATCGGTCCTCAGCACAAACGTTTTGTTCAATTCTGGCAACTTTAAGATTGGTGCACTTACCAATTTCTGTTTTAAAGTGTTAAATGCTTTTTCCGGGCACACCCCTAGGGAACTTTATTTGGTTACTCTTTCCTAGTCAAGTCGGTTAATACTCGCAGTGGCCGCTAAATTGGAGACAAATTTCCTGTAAAACACAATCAAACCTAGGAAAGATCTTACCTGTTGTTTTTTTTTTTAGTTTCTGATCTAGGTGCATCTCTGATTGCACCTTTCTTATCTGGATGAGGTTTTAACTGGCCTAGTCCACTTATAAGATGTCCTAAACATTCTAGTATAAAATACCGTATACTCCACTTAGTGTGCCTAGCTGTGATATTTTCAGTTTGAAGTCTATCGAACACATCCCTTAATACCTTAACATGTTAATCCCATGTATGTGTATAAACAACGCTATGATCTGCAAAACTGTCGACGTTTTCCATACGGTTTAACAGTTTGCACACGAGACGAACATATGACACACCGAAAGGCATTACGTTAAATTGATAAAGACCTTGATGGGTAGTTGCGAATGCCGTTAACTCGTGGAAATTATCATTGACTAGTATATGCCAATATCCCTTGGTAAGGTCTAATTTGGAAATGTATTTATGACCTGCCAACTTGGAAATAAATTTTCCATGTCTGGCATCGGTTATGCGTCGAAAACGGTGATGTTGTTCAATTGCTGAAAGTCAGCACAAAAACGGTTCGTTCCGTCTTTCTTTCTGACTAACACAAAAACGGGCGGACGAGTACGGGGAACTGGAAGGTTCGATCACTTCTTGGTATAACATTTTCCCCACTTTTTCGTTGATTTTCTCCCGCGCATTAAAGGGTATCGGATATCGTTTAATCTTGATAGGCTTTGAAGTGTACAACCTGATCTCGTGTTGAATCAATCCAGTACGACCTGGTCTATCAGTAAACACGTCTGGGTATTGGAACAAAACCTCCAAGATCTGCGTACGCTGACCCTCAAAAACACCCTGGCATACCTTGATCTGATCTTCACATTCTTTCTCTCCGTCTGTAGTGTAATCAATGGATGGACATTTCAGTACTGGAGATGAATTCCGATTCGTCACACGACATATCCTCTATCACCGCTACGCATAATACTACATTCAGGACAACTTTATAAATTGTTAGACTATGTATTTCTACGTAGAGTTTCAGCATATTAGCGTGAAAATTTTGACCTTACCTTTTACGTCAATAGTGTAGTCCATCTCGCCTTTCACCTGTTTGACTTCGTATGGCCCTTTCCATTGGACTAGCAGCTTGTTTTTATTCATTGGGGTAAGCATCAATACATGATTGCCTACATCAAACTTTTTACTCCGCGTTCTTCGGTTGTAATACTTCATGTACTTCCGACTGGATTTCTGGAGTTCGTCTTGCGGCAGTCAACACGTATTCTCTAATCGTTCGCATAAATCCACCACGTATTGGTAAGTGGTCTTGACTTCTTCGTTCGCGACTTCGTCTGACGACATTTCGCGTAGAATAATCATAGGACCATGAACTGTCCTACCGTACAATAGTCAAACAGAGAGGAGCCTAAGCTTTCGTGAGGAACCTCACGATAGACGAACAAAACTGCGATTAGGTTCCTATCCCAATCAGTAGGTCTTGCCGCACACATCCGTCGCAACATTTGCTTCAACATCCCGTTGAATTTCTCACCAACCGATTGCATATAGGGTGGTAGGGTGTTGTTGTTAGCAACTGATTAAGGGACAACAGCCGACTAATTTCTGCCATGAAATCTTAGGTGAATTGAGCTCCACAATCCGTAAGAACCTTTTAGGACACTCAGACCCTGCTGAACATGTCCATGAGCGCTTAGGCTACACGTTCGGTTTCAATCGATGGCAAAGCTATTACTTCGGGGTATCTAGTAGCGTAATCTACCAATGTCACTATGTATCGGGTTTTTTTTCGATCCGTATGTGGAAATATAGGTCAAACAATGTCAACTGCCACTGTTTTAAACTGAATATCTATCAAGGGCATCTGACATTATCAGAAAGTGAAAGGTACTCAAAGACTTGTCAGACACCCGTTGATGCTTATCCAGATGACATGAACAACACTTTGTCTACAGAGTTCAGCAGTTCCATTCATATGTTCTTCATAAGTTTAAAACAACCAAGAAAACATCTTTCACTCACATGGAACTTTACAACACAATTACAGAAGACAAACTAGAGAGTGCCTTTCCAAATGTTGAAATTGCCTCAAGAATATTTTTAACATTCATGGTCACCAACTGCACAAGCATTCTTTCATACATGAATTAAATTGTACCAGTAATTAAACATGCTTTCATGCATGAATCAAATTGGACCAGTAATTAAGCATGCTTCATACATGAACTAAATCGGACACAGACAGTGTATCTTAACAGTTAAAAGGTTTTTGTCAGATTTTAGTTCAGCAGTTACATGGTCCTGCAGGACCGCTCTGTTGGCCTAGTGGTTACAGCATCTGCATCTGATGCGGGAGGTCATGGATTGGATCCCTGGTCGAGTCATACTAAAGACGTTTTTAAAAAAATGGTATTAACAGCTGCCTTGCTTAGCGCTCTTCATTAAGATGTTAATGTTATGACTGGTCGGCCTGGTGTCAAGATAATGTGACTGGTGGGGACATCATGCATGTCTGCTGCATGATGCCCCATTGCCAGACACCACTATAAACTGCCACTCTGCAGACATCGCAGCAATATGAATGAAAAATTGTTAAGGTATATTAAAATTCGAAATCACTCACACAAACTCACTTGGTCCTGTATTATTTTTTTAAACTCCATTTAGAAAACATATTGTGAAAAATAAAAATTAAACTTTAACTTTGCTACATCAATTTGGTCACATCACATTTCCAGAATAAATTGGGTGTAGGAATTGTTTCCATACATATTGAGCTTCATATTATACAGCAGGGTGGTCCAACATCTTCAACACTGTTGGACACGTGGACCAAAAATGTAAAGTATGTGGGCCATTATAGTATGCATATTATAATTAGAAAGCTGACTTTTTTTACAAGTGCATTCCACACAAAAAATGACCTAAAGTCATGAAACATTAAATTTAATTGCACCACATAAACGGCATTAGGGAAGTGAAAGCTTTATATGCACAGTTTTTAATTCATTTTCATGTTTTATATGCACAGTTTTTAATTCATTATCATGCTTTATTTTTTTTTTTTCATTTTTTTATTTCATTTTTTCATTATAATAATTTATAAGCATAGTGTTTGATTCATTTTCATTCTTGTTAAGGAATGTTTAAGTCATTTCATACTGTATATACCAGTGTTTAATTCATTTTCATGCTTTATATGCATAATGTTTGATTCATTTTCATGCTTGTTAAGGAATGTTTGATTCATTTTCATGCTTGTTAAGGAATGTTTAATTCATTTTCATGCTTGTTAAGGATTGTTTGATTCATTTTCATGCTTGTTAAGGAATGTTTAATTCATTTTCATGCTTGTTAAGGAATGTTTAATTCTTTTCCATCCTTTATAAGCATAATGTTTCATTCATTTTCATGTTTTAGAAGCATAATGTTTCATTCATTTTCATTCGTTATAAGCATAATGTTTCATTCATTTTCATTCGTTATAAGCATAATGTTTCATTCATTTTCATTCGTTATAAGCATAATGTTTCATTCATTTTCATTCGTTATAAGCATAATGTTTCATTCATTTTCATTCGTTATAAGCATAATGTTTCATTCATTTTCATTCGTTATAAGCATAATGTTTCATTCATTTTCATGTTTTAGAAGCATAATGTTTCATTCATTTTCATTCGTTATAAGCATAATGTTTCATTCATTTTCATGTTTTATAAACATAATGTTTCATTCATTTTCATTCGTTATAAGCATAGTGTTTCATTCATAAACATGCTTTATAGCTTAGTGTTTAATTCATTATAGTGTTTCGTTCATTCTCATGCTTGTTAAGGAATGTTTGATTCATTTTCATACTTGTTAAGGAATATTTAATTCATTTTCTTGCTTGTTAAGGAATATTTAATTCATTTTCATGCTTTCTATGCACAGTTTTTAATTCATTTCCATGCTTTATAAACACAGTGTTTGATTCATTATCATACTGTATATGGCAGTTTTGAATTCATTATCATGTTTTAAAAGCATGGTATTTTATTCATTAACATGTTTTATAATTATAGTGTTTCATTCATTAACATGTTTTATAATTATAGTGTTTCATTCATTAACATGTTTTATAATCATAATGTTTAATTCATTATCATGCTTTATAATCATAGCGTTTTATTCATTAACATGTTTTATAATTATAGTGTTTCATTCATTAACATGTTTTATAATTATAGTGTTTCATTCATTAACATGTTTTATAATTATAGTGTTTCATTCATTAACATGCTTTATAAGCTTAATGTTTCGTTCATTCTCATGCTTGTTAAGGAATATTTAATTCATTTTCATGCTTGTTAAGGAATGTTTGATTCATTTTCATGCTTGTTAAGGAATGTTTGATTCATTTTCATGCTTGTTAAGGAATGTTTGATTCATTTTCATGCTTGTTAAGGAATATTTAATTCATTTTCATGCTTTCTATGCACAGTTTTTAATTCATTTTCATGCTTTATAAACACAGTGTTTGATTCATTATCAAACTGTAAATGGTAGTTTTGAATTCATTATCATGTTTTAAAAGCTTATATGTTTCCTTACTAATTCATTTCATAAATACCAATCTTTCATACATTGTGTTTGTGTTATTCATTTAATCCAAAACACACTAGGTTTCTATTCTGCAACAGTGTTTAATTCATATTGATTAATTCATTTTCATGCTTTATAAACAGTGTTTAATTCATGGTAAGTCATTGAAATTCATTGAATGTGAATTTCCTGGGGGATCACATACAACAACCATGATACCTCTTACATTATATATTCAGCAAACTAGTTTTTCATGTCCTTTCGTTTTCCTCTCCATCTTTACATACACTTGTGTTTGTTTAATCTGACCTCAGTGTTTAATTCATTTTCATGCTTTATAAGCAGTGTTTAATTCGTAGTGTTTAATTCATTTTCATGCTTTATAAACAGTGTTTAGTTCGTAGTGATTAATTCATTTTCATGCATTATAAGCAGTGTTTAATTTGTAGTGATTATTTCATTTTCATGTCAGCAATAGAAACACAATGAATCTTAATAAAACAAAACTGTATTTTAAACCAATCTTAACAAATATTATTCAAGCACAAAATAAGTTTGCATCAATCCTATCTTGTGTTTTTGAACTAATGAAATCCTGTTTTCTGCATTACATGATGGAATTTTAACCAATCTAAATGCTTGTTTCGAAAGCTGTTGCAATTTTATTATATATATATATATATATATATATATATATATATATATATATATATATATATATATATATATATATCTTGGTAGTCTCTCGAGTCGAGGAAGACAAGTTGTGCACTTTCATTCAACGGTGGATGCGCATGTGACTCCTGAGTCCGAATTCCGATACACACATGCGGTTGCAGGTGGGGCATGGAACACCGGTGGATGTTGGTATCTGGGATACATTTCTGTGTTGTCTCTCACGGGTTGCAGCAAGACACTGGCGGCGGTCAACCTCAAAGGTGGAACAGGTTTTTCTGGTCAAGGCTCACCAATGCTTTCTGTCTGAGGCAGTGAGCTTGAGCTGGCGTAGTTGAAGGTCTGCCCATTTGATGTTTGTCTTGAGGTTGTCTTTGTACCTCTTGTGAGGGCGACCTTGGTTTCGGTTCCCCAGGGATAGCTCGCCATAGAACAACTGCTTTGGGATTCTGCTTTGATCCATGCGGATGACATGGCCAGTCCATCGAAGCTGGGCCTGGATTATTTTGGCTTCGATGCTTGTTGTGTTGGCTCTATCAAGGACTTCCAGGCTGGTGATTCAGTCCTGCCACTTGATCCGCATGATGGATCTCAGGGAGCGCTGGTGGAATTGTTCTAACTGTCTGATGTGCCTTCTGTAGAGTGCCCACGTTTCATAGCCATATAATAGAGATGTGAGGACAACTGCATTGTACACCTTCAGCTTTGTTGACAGGCGTATGTCCTTGTGCTGCAAGACCTTGATTCGGAGTCGTCCTAGTTCTTGACTTGCTTTTTGGGTCCTTGCAGTGATCTCTTTGTCCAGAGAGCCATCACTAGATATTGTGCTGCCAAGGTATTTGAAACTGTCCACATTCTTCAGCTGCGTGTTGCCAATGGTGATACAGGGTTGCGAATGAACAGTGTTTGGGGTGGGCTGGAAGATGACTTCTGTCTTTCCTAGACTAATTGTGAGTCCAAATAGGTTGGAGGCTTCAGAGAATCTGTCCACGATTGCTTGTAGGTGAGTCTCTTCATGGGCCATGAGGGCGCAGTCATCTGCAAAGAGTGCATCAATGATGAGTCTTTCTAGTGTCTTGGTTTTTGCAGCTAGGCGACGGAGATCAAACACTGATCCATCCAGGCGATACCTAATGTAGATGCCAGTGTCAATGTCCCGGATGGCATGGAGCAGTACCTGTGTGAAGAAGAGGTTGAAGAGTACTGGAGCGAATACACAACCCTGTTTGACACCATTAGATATGGGGAATTTCTCTGAGGGTTCACCGTCTGAGAGAATCTCTCCATTCATGTCAATGTGGAGGAGCCGGATGAGGTTGGTAAACTTCTGAGGACAACCAAGTTTCTTGAGTACTACCCACAGTGCGTCTCTGTTGACTGTATCGAAAGCCTTTGTCAGATCCACGAAGACAGCATATAGATTCATGTTCTTCTCAAGGCACTTCTCTTGGACTTGTCTCACTGCGAAGATCATGTCACGGTGCTGCGGTCTTGGCGAAAACCAAACTGTGAGTCGGGAAGGTTATTTTCTGACACTGCTGCAATAAGCCTGTTGAGCAAGATGCGAGCAAGTATTTTGTCAGCAACGGAAAGCAGGGAGATGCCTCTGTAGTTACTGCAGTCCATACGTGTGCCTTTATTTTTATAGAGGGTCACAATTGATGCATCACGGAGGTCGTCTGGCATCTCTTCTTCCGTCCAGATGGTGATTAGCACGTCGTAGAATGCCTCCAGAGACTGCTTACTGAGAGTCTTGTAAACCTCCGCTGGGATACCATCCTTTCCAGGTGCCTTGCCACAGTTTGTTTGTTTAATGGCCCTTCTCAATTCCTCCATCTTTGGCGGAATATCCAGTTGGTTGAGCGTTGGCTGTTGGGGTATTTGGTTAAGAACAGATTGGCTGACCGATGATGGCAGGTTTAGGAACTGATTAAAGTGCTCTTTCCATCTTTCCTCAATGCCATTCTTGTCTTTTATTTACCATCTGCAGCAAGCAAAGGCGTAGAGCTGGACTTTGTGTGGCTGAAAATTGACTTGATGGCGTTGTAGAACTCTTTGGAGTTGTTAGTGTCGGCATAGCTTTGCACTTCATCAGCTTTCTTTTCCAACCATTGGTCATGCATCTTGCGGATTTCTCTCTGATCCTCAGCCTGATAGGATTTGAAGCGATCTTTTTTGGGGATGGAGTTTGTGTCATTCTGCCAGTCCATAAAAGCTTTGTTTTTTCTGGCAAGCAGATCTTCAATGGCAGCGTTGTTTTCGTCGAACCATTCTTGATGGATTCGCTTCTTTGAACCCATGGGTGACATAGCTGTTTCTCTTATTATGTCCCTGTGCTTGTTCCATTTTTCAGAGGCGTTTCCACATAACAGTCCGTTTGTTGACAGCATGTCATCTAGTCTCTTCTGGAAATTGAGCTGGGTGGAAGGCTGCTGAAGTTTGACAACGTTGAGGGCTGTGCGCACAAGCTTAGGACGTCTTAGGTGGTGAGGTGCAATGTGCAGCTGTAGGTAGTTCTGACAAGTCTATGGTCTGTCCAGCATTCTGCTACTCGCATGGCCTTGGTGATTTGGACATCCTTGGCATCACGCTGGCGTACTATTACATAGTCAATTAAGTGCCATTGGCGAGATCTGGGGTGCATCCAGGTGTTCTTGTGTTTGTCCGCCATTCTGAACATTGAGTTTGTGATTAGGAGGTTAAATTCTGTGCATTTGCTGAGTAGGAGCAGGCCGTTGCTGTTCATTCTGCCGACACCGTGCTTGCCAAGCACACCTTTCCATCGAACATAATCGCAGCCAACACGGGCATTGAAGTCCCCCAGTAGTATGATCTTGTCGTCAGCTGGAATTGAGCTAAGTACAGAGCTGAGGTCGGTATAGAACTGCTCGATGGTTTCTGCTTGACTCGATAGGGTAGGGGCATATGCACTGATGATTGTTGCGTACCGTTTGTGGCTTATAGGTATTCGCAATTTCATTAGCCTCTCATTGATACCAACCGGCATTTCCGGAAGAAGCTTCAGAAGACTTGATTTGATAGCCAGGTCGGCTCCATGGATCCTGTCCTCATTTTGGGCTTTTCCTTTACAGAAGAATGTGTGTTTTTTTCTTCGATTATTTCGACCGCAGATATGGATGATCTTGCCAGCCGCGGTATGCTGACCAGATTTTTACAAGGCAAGCTTTTTTTTAGGCTATCTTTTCTAGGCCTCTCTCTATTCAGGGTGAGCAGCGCCGTCCTAAAAAGGTTTGCTCAGTCACCCCTTGATGCTGCCGAACTGTTCTGCTGCCTTGGGTACAGAGCAAAACGACTACTTGTCCAAGGGCCGCCTACGTGCAGGTCTCTGACTACAACTCCCAATGGTCATCTCCACCTGTTGCGTCGCCAGTCGCCCATCGCCGTAGGACTTTGGTAGGTAAAGAACGATGAGTGTGATGATAAGGATGAATGGTAGATGCACAATACAACCTGTGCGTGAAGGAGATTGAAGTGAAACAGTCTTTGCACAGAGACAGCCTCACTCTCTCGGCCTTGGTAGTTAGAACTCAGTGGTACGAATATTCGTCACGGCTGGGGACTACTTCGGCTGCATTGGATGGCTATGACGTCTTGTCATACCCTATGCTCTCCACAAAGCGTTTGCAGATTCGCCTTTGTGGCCGTTGGATCACTCAGTTGATCTCTTCCGCCCATTCGGCCGAATCTGGCTTTACATGCAAGGATAGGCAAGCTCCTAAGTCACCGAGGGTTTGAGGCCCGTCGGCTACCCTCCACCTGGTTTAGCCGGCCAGTCGAAGCCGTTGCCCGTGGTGTGGCCGCTGTGCATGCTACAGCTGCTTGGAGCCACAGGTGAGGGCTGAGCGCCTGGTGAGGACCAAAGATGGGCAGGCTACTCCCGAAGGAGCACGACATGCCACTCACCAGAAGTACTACTACCCCTCTCAGAGCACCCCGAACACACACACACACACACACAACCACACACACACACACACACACACACACACACACACACACACATATATATATATATATATATGTGTGTGTGTGTGTGTCATTAGCATCACAATAATTCAAATTTTCTGTCGGGATAATAAAAAATGTTTTACTTCGTATCTTCTTGAACTTAGAATACTGCAGTGGCTTTATAGCATTGCATATTTTAGTAGATTAAATGGCCTGGTAAATTAAGAAATTTGGAACACTTCGGTCACGTTCAGTCTGGCATGTATTGGCTGTGATTTGTATTGCTAGTTTTGATTTTAATACAAATTTGCTGCATGATTTGATTTAAATTGCCACCATTGCCTTGCACAACGAGTTATCAGCTTGGTAAAAACTCACTGTCAAAGTGTATCTAATGTCCAATACAGTTTCAAGCTATTGATGATATAATAGCGGACTCTTAGCTTAAATTTACTACAGGAAATATGGAAAAAAATGACAAATGACAAAAAGCAAAGTCTACCGTGTCAGCAAAGACCCTAAAAACAAGCTGCAAAATCCAACATGTCAATAGCAGACCCTGGGAACAAGACACAAAGTTAAACATGTGGATAGAAGGTCTTGAGAACAAGGCAAAGTCCAACATGTCGATAGCAGGTCTTGAGAACAAGGCAAAGTCCGACACGTATAAGCTCCAACAAAATCATAAAAATTGATAAATGTGCCAAAAATTAATATGTTGACAGTAAATCACATAAAATTTTGCCCAGTAGGATGTTCGTGTTTGGTTAATGATAGACAATTAATTTTACCAATGGAGTAAAATTGTCAAATGTCCCATATTGAAGCAAGCAGTTTCCATGAAGGTGAAATCTACAACCAGATCACACAAAGTTTAATTTTTATTTACATTACTATTCAGTAATATTTTGGAGACGAAGAAAGTTACAAAATGTTAGAAGCGATTAATCAGCTGTATCGGTAACACTTAACAAGTTGTGTGTGTGTGTGTGTGTGTGTGTGTGTGTGTGTGTGTGTGTTCAAGACCAATGTTATGACTATTTTTGGTGCCAATGGCCAGTAGAACAACAATACTCACATCACGGGGTCAAAGTGGACAAAGTCATTAGCTAAAGACCAGGTGAGGTTACATACTTTGCACTGCTTATTTGTCATACATTAAAGTGACGTGTTCCTAATGTAAATATAGTATTTAATTTAACAAATATTTCTCAAAAAGGGGCCTGTAATATAAATTCATGCTTATTGAATTTCCTACCTTTGCTATCACTCGCTCATTTTCAACTCCATGGTTAATCTGGTTATGCCACTGCTACACGTTGTCCAAATTAATTCTGAATTGACCGAGTCACTTTTAGGGCAATCTCATCCCCACACTGTATGAATTTATGGTATAGCTATAGTCTGATTTAAAGTTGGATCTCCACTGTCCAATGTGAAGATATGACAGCGGCCAAAAAGAAAAAAGCCGTGTTCTGATGATTTTTTTAAGAAACCAATCGGAATGCATCATTCAAAATTATGAAAGTGAATTAAATTGTTCAGCGCACATTTATGCTCTTCAGCCACATTGCTCAGTCTCCCAAATGCAAAGATATTACGTCACCTGATTGGCTCATAAAACTAGTGATTGTGGTTATAAGATAGATTACCATAACATGACCCTTAAGCAGTCACTGTCAGACAGTAGAGATCTGATCTGAATCAAACTGGGTCTAGTTATACATATGGAGATCAATCATCTAATAGGACGTTGTTAACTTATGATTTCTTTTAGATGATAGGGCATTGTTAATCTATGATTTCTTTTGCACGATAAGACATTGTTAATCTATGTCATTTGCATGATAGGACATTGTTAACGTATTATGTCTTTTACATGATAGGACATTGTTAACGTCTGATTTATTTTACATGATAGGACATTGTTAATCAATGATTTATTTTGCACGATAGAACATTGTTAATCTGTGATGTCTTTTGCACGATAAGACATTGTTAATCTATAATGTCTTTTGCACGATAAGACATTGTTAATCTATAATGTCTTTTGCACGATATGACATTGTTAATCTATGGTGTCTTTTGCATATCTGAATCTTCTGCCTAATTATTTATCAAAAAGAAGTAAAATCTCTTGAAACATCTTCTCGAAAACTAATAAATTAAAGTTGACGAATTTAACAGAAAGCAACCTGACAAAAACACCTTTGAAGTTTGAACAAATGATGCCAATCCACTTTCAACTATGGTCACTGTTGCTAAAAATAGAAAACTCTTTAAATGACCTTTAGCATAGATCATCTTGGTATGGAAAGACTTTCATATTTGTACAAATCTCTTCTCAAACAAGACCGATGTGATAGAGAAATCTAAAACCCAAAGACCTATGAATGCTGTCATTAACACCTGCTGCAAATAATGCAGATCAAATATGGTCAAGTTACTAAGAAAGGAACATTCCTGAAATGGCTTCGATAAAACTATTTAACAGAAGTTTAACAACGTTAAAATAGCATCTTGGCATGAATGCCTTTCATGACTGTACAAATGATGTTGTTCCTGCATCAAATACGCCTGCCTTTACTGAAAACAAAAAGCTTAGAATGTCGTTTTCAAAACTAATTGATAGAGTTTAATAAATCTTGAAAGCAAGCCTACTTGCATAAAGACCTTTTCAAGTTATGCCATTTCAACGTCAAATATGGTTATCATTACTACATATAGAAAACTATTTTAAGAAACATCTTTTGAAGAAACGTACAACTGAATCTGACCAAATTTAACACAGTACCCTGGCATAGAGGATTTCATATCTGTATAAATTAGGCAAGTACACACACACACACACACATACACACACACACACACACAGAGTTCTACGACATTTTCTCAAAAAATTGCTGATGAGATTTAACCAACTTTGAAATAAAGCATCCCAACAAAGCCTTTTTCAATATTGGAGAAATTTTACTGATGTTCCAGTAAGTATGGAGTTAGATAGAAAAATGAGAGGAAGCTTGAAGCAATTGTTTTCTTAACATATGCAAACACCCCCATTGGAAGAAATTTCAAAAGAGGTCCCTGTCAACCGCTCATCATAGAATGGTCAGCCAAAATATGGGTAGATGTTGGAGGTCATCGTAGCATGCGAACATTTTTTTATCGTCCAAATCTATAAATCAGCAGTGTATTAATTCATTATCGATCAACAGTGTATTAATTGATTATTTATCAGTTGCGTGTTAATTGATTATCAGTAATGTGTTAATTGATTACGTATCCACACTGTGTCAATTGATTACCTATTAGTAGTGTTAATTTATTATCAATTAGGAGGGATGATTAAGTATCAATCATCAATGTGTTAATTAATCAACAAATTACTTTTCAGCAGTGTATTGACTACTTATAAGCAGTTTGCAACAATTCCTTCATTAGTAGCAAGTGATGTTTACCACGGTAAAATAAGTCTGACAAGGTATTAACTCAATCAACTAGAACTTTAAAAAAGTATTGGGATATCAGTTTCAATAATGGTTTTTACTGATGTCTATGCAAACTGCTGAAGCAAGATGCAAATTCTCACAGTACATAGAGGCAATTCAAACAAAGTGTGCTGCGAATCTGCTGAACTGATCGACATTCCAAACACACATTAGCAGGGTTGTGTCCCTTTACACAAGAACCAATTCACAACCCACATTAGCAGAATTGTGTCCTTTTACACATGGACCCGTTCACGTGTGTGTGTGTGTGTGTGTGTGTGTGTGTGTGTGTGTGTGTGATTAGGATTTTAACGTCTCTTTAACACTTTTTCAGTCATATCTCCATGATGTCTGCAGTGGGACAGTTTATAGTGATATCTAGCAGTGGGACATCATGCGGCAGACATGTAGCGTGATGTCCCACTCAAACACATTATCCTGACACCAGGCCGACCAGTCTTAACACTAACCTCTTAATGATGAGCACCTAGCGAGGCAGCTGTTAGTACCATTTTGCAAGTATTTCGTATGACTCAGCCGGGTTCGAATACATGACTTCACTTCCGAGGTGGACGCTCTAACCACTAGGCCACCAAAGCAGTCACTTGTGAGAGAACATATTATTTTTCTACATATTTTGTGCTTCATTCCAATTCCTATTGTGGGCATGAATTACTCTACATAATTGTTTAGTTTTATATTTTTCTTTTAGATAAGCCATTAATAATTTGCGTAGATTTCCCACTTGATATACAAGAATTGAATCAAAGGTTTTTGGACTTGCTGAATATGAATGTGAAGAATTACACATACAAAGTGTGTAATCATTAAAGCTTCAATATGCTAAATCTTCTAAATTTCAGTCGATCTATTAATTAGACATTAGTTGGGACCAGATAGCCATTAGTTAGATTTATGAGACACGTCGTGCCAAAGAGAGGGATCTGTATAGTAGGATGTGACCGTTGTACTAATTAAACGTTGTTTGTTCAGCAGCTTGGCTGACTGCTGGCGACCTTTTAAAGTTTCATTTCGCACGAAAAGTGTCAGAATTGAGAAAATGCAGAGATTATGTTACTTAAAAACCAAACATGTCGTATTGACCATGACGTAAGCGACTTTTAGACGAAAGCGGGAGAAAATACATTTGATTAGGATTGGTCACGGTTAAATAAGGGGTGTGTTTTCACCCGAAGATCTTTAGAACATAATATCGCACTAGCTAAATTAGAATTTAGTCTTGAAATTTCTCTGCAAGAGAGGACACCAGAGGTAGAATTATTTAGTAAGACTCCGGATGTTATTTGAGAGAAATACTTTCGTTAAGGAAGCGTGGTCGAAAAGCACAAAACCAATGGTTGAGTGACACACCAAAAACACACAAAGGTACTGTCACAATACCATGTATATTGTTGATGCAATTTATATGATGCTTGCTTAGTTTACAGGTCTGCATGATTTTTTTGATACATTTGTATAATTGATTTAATTTGATACATTTGTATTTATAATGTGTTTTGCATTATGAATCAGAAGTACTTGCATGAATTCATTTGATACATTTGTATAATAATGTGCTTTTGAATTATGAATTGGAATTCTTACATTAATTCTTAGTTAAGAATGACGTAGGGTTAATTTATGTCGTAAAAACACTATGCTGAGTTATGGATACGTAGTGTTACGTTAATTCTTGAATGTATCATATTGTTTGAATAATGACTGTGTTCTAAGAATTTAATGTATTATGTTAGTAAGGGGTTACATAATACGTGTGAATTCACCGAATTTTGATTTCATAGATAATTTAGCTACAGTGTATACGATTCAACGCCTCGCTGTGTAGCATGCTAATGTATTAGGTAAAGGCAAAACGAATTAACAGTTGGTTTAACTACATTCAATTGAGGACAAGTGTAGTTAATTACTAGCCGTAAAGTTGTTATCACTGATAGAAATATCTGATTGCTCGAACCAGGAATAATGGATAGTCTCAACTTTGACCATTGTAACGAGAGACTTATGTTGTTTTAATTTTCTTTTGAAAGGAAGAAAATAGCTTTTTGGGAAGATCGTGTAGTTGCGGTAGTAGCGACGTAAACTTTGGGAAAAGAGGTTGGGAGAAACTGAAATTGCAGTGTACGCATGATACAGTGGACAAGTCCGGAATCAAGCGGAAACATCCACGGGTTCAGATTATCTAAAGAGAAAGGGGACTTCTAGAACAACATTGGATTGAATAGTGGACGTGGATCGAGAAAAAGCAGGTTATGAAAATCGAACAAAGCATTGACTTCGATTGTACCATTCGATCCTTTGATGATTTAAAACTATCAGGAATAGAACGGCTAATTTATTTAAATATATTTCAAATCTTATTGTAATTCAGTGAAAGTTGTATTTATAAACAGCGTGTATTCCTAATGAAAGGAAGTTTCATAATTATGCATGTGATTGATTAAATTGTGTGTTTATCTTTACGGGGGCTCAGAGTTGTTTGTTCAATATATCTGCTCAGTTTATTATTTATATTCTCATACTCGAACCGGGCAATTATATCGAAGACGGTCATCTCTTAGATAACGAGTATCAAAAGGGAGTGGGTTATAGTTATTATTATTATATGTTGTACAATACCCCTTGACAAAGTGGTTCGTAACACTTACCCTTTGACAAGTGGGGCTTGTACAATATTACACGAATAATGCTCATAGCCCGCGAGTAACCTGACACAGGTGCTTTATTAACCCATTCATTTCGCATGTGTCCCATTTTCTCCTTTGTCTGCAAGATCATATTGTATATCCAAAGTTAAGTTGAATATTTGTAATTTATATGTAAACAAGAGTTTTTTCATTGGATGACATTCCAGTGATGGAGCAGAATTTCGAAGACGAGAGGGTAAAATGGGCTTTTAGATTATGGTACCTTGCGTTCTATACCCCACACCTTTATCAAGAAATTACACATTATTTATGTAAGTGTATGCAAACCCATGGTGATCATTTTTAACCATGTGTGCGTACCCGTGAAGTTAGTATAATAGGTGCCACAGTCAGACCTATGCACTGGCAACGTTATCAATATATACACAGGCAAATTATTTTTTTTTTAAATTACTGTTACAGTTACCGTTTTTTTTTTAATATTGCTTTGATTTCGTATTTGTTCGCAGAATTAGCAGTGGATTTTCATTTTCCACCAAGAGAGTCTCTAACTCAGCCATGTAAATTACTTAATCTTCCATAGCTAGTGTAGTTTAGTTAGCTACTGCTTTGTATTGCCATGAGAAGATCAGAATACATGTTCTCAAGAATGTAAGTGTATCAACATTATTTTACCACAACCACCTGAGAAACTGGTTATTATCAGTATGACCTTGACATAGATTCCGAAAGTTTAATGATAGTTGCTGTGGTTGTAATTCCTGCCACACCCAGGATAGTAGTGGTTGTTGAGGCAATTCCACAAACTATTAGTGACAAGACATTCATTTTTACATTTCATGAGTTGTCCAGATTTCACCTCACGGTTGTTGCTTAGCTTACTTGATTTCTTGTGTCATTAACATTGAGGGTCCATTATAATTCTTCCATTAATATTTGATCCTGCAGTATAATTGCTCAAAATTGTGAAAGTCTTGACACACACTTCTAGACAAGTACTTTTTTTTACTGGTGCAAATGTCATGCATATATGGATTATATGTCTCCAGTGATTGTGTGTTAAGGGAGCCTAATACCATCTTCATTAAGCAACAAACCAGTTAGACAATTTAATGGTGCTTGAAATGACCATTCTCATTTTTACCAAATAAATGTGAGGCTGTGAAAAATGCATCCCTGAATATAATTACTGTGAGGCTTATGTTCCATGTGTTCAAATAAGTTTTTCAGACCTTTCAGGTCTATTTGTGGTGCTAAGAACTCTGGGTTGTTTTGTTTTTTATGTCACTGTCTTTGTTGTTGCTTGTGTAAAGTTACCTGGTATACTATGGAGTAAATACCCGGGTGAAAAATGCATCCTGGATACATTTACTGTGGGCCTGGTACACGGCTGCGAAAAGTGCGTCCCTGGATACAGTAATTGTGGGCCTGGTACATGTTTGCATATATGACTCGATTCTAAAAACCAACACAAGATTGAGAAAGACCTATTAACTGATTGATGATTCATGTTACCAACAGACATCAAATAATATCTAATTGTCAGCATACTAATACAGACTTGAAAGCTGCGAGTCCTACACTCGGAGTAATAATCACCATATTGATAAACAAAGGTATGAAGGCTATGGTTGGTTTAGGAGGCCACTACATTTATTCACTGGAGGTAAAATAAACAATGATTTGTCCAAGGTGGAGCTGCTGTTTAAACGTTAGCAAGTGTGGCATAAGTCACATATGGGGTTCCTTGAGGATGGTTGGACAAACAAGTGTTGTGGAAAACGTATCTTCGATGGTTTGATGTGAGAACCCCCAACAAAGTTCATTAGGCTGATCTTCTGTTCTTCTGCAGGTAAAAGGGCATAAATACATGTTTGCATTAACTTTTGCAGCAGCAGAGAGGGCGGACTGTACTTCTCTAATTGGGTTGGATTTTAAGCAACACATTTTTTTAGTCTCCTTTTGCCAAATGGAGCCTTAACGATTTTAGAGCCCTATTTGTCAAATTAGGGGTTTCTTAAAACCAAAAAGAAATGCAAATGGAGGGGGGGGGGGGAGACTGTACGGTTGGATTTTAAGTAAAACATTTTTAATCCTCCTTTTGCCAAATGGAGCATTAACGATTTTAGAGCTCTGTTTGTCAAATTAGGGGTTTCTCAAAAGCTCTCTACGAAAAAGAACCAGAGAGGATGATTTGTTAAGCAGAAACCTCTTACGAAAAACGAAAAAAAAATCTTACAACCTATATGCCTCAGTTGTTGTCACTCAACCCCTCTGCTGCTAACGGGTTAACCTCACTGGTTATTATACTGGAAATTTAAATTCAAGACATTGTATATCTTGCATATAAAATTTGTATTCCCTTTAAGATGCTGTATGATTGATGAAATTAGGAGTACAGAATAGACAGCTTGGCCTCTGATGCTTACCTATCAAAAAATAGCTAGCTCTGCTTGATCATTTTCACTACCTGGATTTCAGAGTTAAACTTTTTAAAAAAATCCAATAACTTTATGTTCCTATCAGTAATGCTACAATAACTTTATGTTCCTATCAGTAATGCTACAATAACTTTATGTTCCTATCAGTAATGCTACAATAACTTTATGTTCCTATCAGTAATGCTACAATAACTTTATGTTCCTTTCAGTAATGCTACAATAACTTTATGTTCCTATCAGTAATGCTACAATAACTTTATGTTCCTATCAGTAATGCTACAATAACTTTATGCTCCTATCAGTAATGCTACAATATCTTTATGTTCCTATCAGTAATGCTACAATAACTTTATGTTCCTATCAGTAATGCTACAATAACTTTATGTTCCTATCAGTAATGCTACAATAACTTTATGTTCCTATCAGTAATGCTACAATAACTTTATGTTCCTATCAGTAATGCTACAACATCTTTCTCCTCATGATCAGACCTACTGTTTCTATTTATGTTTTAATGTTGCCATTATTTTAGAGTCGATTATTTTTAGCGTTGGTACTAAGTGGTGTAATGTCGGCAATTTTTTTCTTCTTCTTGCACAACATATACGGTAGTTACTGTTTCACAATATGCTGCAGTTAATATATTCTAACATGAATACAACCAGAATAAAATAACCTAAAAATATCAGAAGAATATTGTAATGGCAATTAATATTCTTGTCATGCAGTTATACTATCGACAAGATCCGCCTAGCCACAGCACCTAGTATAGCAACTATACTTGCACTAACTTCTATATACTGGCATAAAAATAAAACAAGTCTAATGTAATGGTAAAATCATTGGGTATAAAAAGAGTGCACCCAAATGAATAAAATTGAAAAACCTCATTTACCCTTTAATCTGAGGATTATCAAATCCAAAGCCATTTCTTTGTGTTAACATATGGGTGTTGAAAGCCATCTCAGGTCCTCAATGGTAAGATCATTCGAAGCATTTGCGAAAAACTAATTTTGATATAGCCATCAATTCTGTAGAAAACCCATTTTGATATGGCTATCCATTCTGTAGTAAACCCATTTTGATATGGCTATCCATTCTTTAGAAAACCCATTTTGATATAGCTATAAATTCTGTAGTCAACACATTTTGATATAGCTATCCATTCTGTAGAAAACCCATTTTGATATAGCCATCTATTCTGTAGTAAAGCCATTTTGATATTGCTATCCATTCTGTAGTCAACACATTTTGATATAGCTATCCATTCTGTAGTAAACCCATTTTGATATAGCCATCTATTCTGTAGTAAAGCCATTTTGATATTACTATCCATTCTGTAGAAAACCCATTTTAATATAGCTATAAATTCTGTATCAAACCCATTTTGATATAGCAATCCATTCTGTAGTAAACCCATTTTGAAATAGCTATAAATTCTGTAGAAAACCCATTTTGATATAGCTATCCATTCTGTAGTAAACCTATTTTGATATTGCTATCCATTCTGTAGTAAAGCCATTTTGATATTGCTATCCATTCTTTAGTAAACCCATTTTGATATTGCTATCCATTCTGTAGTAAAGCCATTTTGATATTGCTATCCATTCTTTAGTAAACCCATTTTGATATAGCTATCCATTCTGTAGTAAAGCCATTTTGATATTGCTATCCATTCTTTAGTAAACCCATTTTTATAAAGCCCATTTTGATATAGGTATACATTCTGTAACAAACCCATTTTGATATTGCTATCCATTCTGTAGTAAAGCCATTTTGATATAGCCATCTATTCTGTAGTGAACCCATTTTTATATAGCCATCTATTCTGTAGTAAACCCATTTTGATATAGCTATCCATTCTGTAGTAAACCTATTTTTATATTGCTATCCATTCTGTAGTAAAGCCATTTTGATATTGCTATCCATTCTTTAGTAAACCCATTTTTATATAGCCCACTTTGATATAGGTATAAATTCTGTATCAAACCCATTTTCATATAGCTATCCATTCTGTAGTAAAGCCATTTTGATATAGCTATCCATTCTGTAGAAAACCCATTTTGATATAGCTATCCATTCTGTAGTAAACCCATTTTGATATAGCCATCTATTCTGTAGTAAACCCATTTTGATATAGCTATCCATTCTGTAGAAAACCCATTTTGATATAGCCATCCATTCTGTAGTAAACCCATTTTGATTTAGCCATCCATTCTGTAGTAAAGCCATTTTGATATAGCCATCCATTCTGTAGTAAACCCATTTTGATATAGCCATCCATTCTGTAGTAAAGCCATTTTGATATAGCTATCCATTCTGTAGAAAACCCATTTTGATATAGCCATCCATTCTGTAGTAAAGCCATTTTTATATAGCTATCCATTCTGTAGTAAACCCATTTTGATATAGCTAGCCATTCTTTAGTAAACCCATTTTGATAGAGCATTCTATTCTGTAGTAAACCCATTCTGATATAGCCATCTATTCTGTAGTAAACCCATTTTGATATAGGTATAAATTCTGTAGTAAACCCATTTTGATATAGCAATCCATTCTGCAGTAAACCCATTTTGATATAGCCATCTATTCTGTAGTAAACCCATTTTGATATAGCTATCCATTCTGTAGTAAAGCGATTTTGATCTAACTATCCATTCTGTAGAAAACCCATTTTGATATAGCCATCTATTCAGTAGTAAAGTCATTTTGATATAGCCATCTATTCTGTAGAAAACCCATTTTGATATAGGTATAAATTCTGTAGTAAACCCATTTTGATATAGCCATCTATTCTGTAGTAACGCCATTTTGATATAGCTATCCATTCTGTAGTAAACCCATTTTGATATAGCTATCCATTCTGTAGAAAACCCATTTTGATATAGGTATAAATTCTTTAGTAAACCCATTTTGATATAGCTATCCATTCTGTAGTAAAGCCATTTTGATATTGCTATCCATTCTTTAGTAAACCCATTTTTATATAGCCATCTATTCTGTAGTAAACCCATTTTGATATAGCTATCCATTCTGTAGTAAAGCCATTTTGATATAGCCATCTATTCTGTAGTAAACCCATTTTGATATAGCTATACATTCTGTAGTAAAGCCATTTTTATATAGCCATCTATTCTGTAGAAAACCCATTTTGATATAGCAATCCATTCTGTAGTAAAGCCATTTTGATATAGCCATCTATTCTGTAGTAAACCCATTTTGATATAGCAATCCATTCTGTAGTAAAGCCATTTTGATATAGCCATCTATTCTGTAGTAAACCCATTTTTATATAGCCATCTATTCTGTAGTAAACCCATTTTGATATAGCTATCCATTCTGGCGAAAACCCATTTTGATGTAGGTATAAATTCTTTAGTAAACCCATTTTGATATAGCTATCCATTCTGTAGTAAAGCCAATTTGATATAGCCATCTATTCTGTAGTAAACCCATTTTGATATAGCCATCTATTCTGTAGTAAACCCATTTTGATATAGCTATCCATTCTGTAGAAAACCCATTTTGATATAGGTATAAATTCTGTAGTAAACCCATTTTGATATAGCTATAAATTCTGTAGTAAACCCATTTTGATATAGGTATAAATTCTGTAGTAAACCCATTTTGATATAGGTATAAATTCTTGAGTAAACCCATTTTGATATAGCTATCAATTCTGTAGTACATGTAAACCCATTTTGATATAGCTATAAATTCTGTAGTAAACCCATTTTGATATAGCTATAAATTCTGCAGTAAACCCATTTTGATATAGCCATCTATTCTGTAGTAAACCCATTTTGATATAGCTATAAATTCTGCAGTAAACCCATTTTGATATAGCCATCTATTCTGTAGTAAACCCATTTTGATATAGCCATCTATTCTGTAGAAAACCCATTTTGATATAGCCATCTATTCTGTAGTAAACCCATTTTGATATAGGTATAAATTCTGTAGTAAACCCATTTCGAAATAGCTATAAATTCTGTAGTAAACCCATTTTGATATAGCAATAAATTCTTTAGTAAACCCATTTTGATATAGCATTCTATTTTGTAGTAAACCCATTTTGATATAGCCATCTATAATGTAGTAAACCCATTTCGATACAGGTATAAATTCTGTAGTAAACCCATTTTGATATAGCAATCCATTCTGCAGTAAACCCATTTTGATATAGCTATCCATTCTGTAGAAAACCCATTTTGATATAGGTATCAATTCTTTAGTAAACCCATTTTGATATAGCTATCCATTCTGTAGTAAAGCCATTTTGATATTGCTATCCATTCTTTAGTAAACCCATTTTTATATAGCCATCTATTCTGTAGTAAACCCATTTTGATATAGCTATCCATTCTGTAATAAAGCCATTTTGATATAGCCATCTATTCTGTAGTAAACCCATTTTGATATAGCTATCCATTCTGTAGTAAACCCATTTTTATATAGCCATCTATTCTGTAGAAAACCCATTTTGATATAGCAATTGATTCTGTAGTAAAGCCATTTTGATATAGCCATCTATTATGTAGTAAACCCATATGTATATAGCTATCCATTCTGTAGTAAACCTATTTTTATATTGCTATCCATTCTGTAGTAAAGCCATTTTGATATAGCTATCCATTCTGTAGTAAACCCATTTTGATATAGCCATCTATTCTGTAGTAAACCCATTTTGATATAGCTATCCATTCTGTAGTAAACCTATTTTGATATAGCTATCCATTCTGTAGTAAACCTTTTTTGATCTTGCTATCCATTCTGTAGAAAAGCCATTTTGATGTAGGTATAAATTCTTTAGTAAACCCATTTTGATATAGCTATCCATTCTGTAGTAAAGCCAGTTTGATATAGCCATCTATTCTGTAGAAAACCCATTTTGATATAGCCATCTATTCTGTAGTAAACCCATTTTGATATAGCTATCCATTCTGTAGAAAACCCATTTTGATATAGGAATAAATTCTGTAGTAAACATATTTTGATATAGCTATAAATTCTGTAGTAAACCCATTTTGATATGGCTATAAATTCTGTAGTAAACCCATTTTGATATAGGTATAAATTCTGTAGTAAACCCATTTTGATATAGCTATAAATTCTGTAGTAAACCCATTTTGATATAGCTATAAATTCTGTAGTACATGTAAACCCATTTTGATATAGCTATAAATTCTGTAGTAAACCCATTTTGATATAGCTATAAATTCTGTAGTAAACCCATTTTGATATAGCAATAAATTCTGTAGTAAACCCATTTTGATATAGCTATAAATTCTGTAGTAAACCCATTTTGATATAGCCATCTATTCTGTAGTAAAGCCATTTTGATATAGCCATCTATTCTGTAGTAAACCCATTTTGATATAGCAATCCATTCTGTAGTAAACCCATTTTGAAATAGCTATAAATTCTGTAGAAAACCAATTTTGATATAGCTATCCATTCTGTAGTAAACCTATTTTGATATTGCTATCCATTCTGTAGTAAAGCCAATTTGATATAGCTATCCATTCTGTAGTAAAGACAATTTGATATAGCCATCTATTCTGTAGTAAACCCATTTTGATATAGCCATCTATTCTGTAGTAAACCCATTTTGATATAGCTATCCATTCTGTAGAAAACCCATTTTGATATAGGTATAAATTCTGTAGTAAACCCATTTTGATATAGCTATAAATTCTGTAGTAAACCCATTTTGATATGGCTATAAATTCTGTAGTAAACCCACTTTGATATAGCTATAAATTCTGTAGTAAACCCATTTTCGTATAGCCATCTATTCTGTAGTAAACCCATTTTGATAAAGCCATCTATTCTGTATTAAAGCCATTTTGATATAGCCATCTATTCTGTAGTAAACCCATTTTGATATAGCTATAAATTCTGTAGTAAACACATTTTGATATAGCTATAAATTCTGTAGTACCTGTAAACCCATTTTGATATAGCTATAAATTCTGTAGTAAACCCATTTTGATATAGCTATAAATTCTGTAGTAACCCCATTTTGATATAGCTATAAATTCTGTAGTAAACCCATTTTGATATAGCTATAAATTCTGTAGTAAACCCATTTTCGTATAGCCATCTATTCTGTAGTAAACCCATTTTGATAAAGCCATCTATTCTGTATTAAAGCCATTTTGATATAGCCATCTATTCTGTAGTAAACCCATTTTGATATAGGTATAAATTCTGTGGTAAACTCATTTTGATATAGCAATCCATTCTGTAGTAAACCCATTTTGAAATAGCTATAAATTCTGTAGAAAACCCATTTTGATATAGCTATCCATTCTGTAGTAAACCTATTTTGATATTGCTATCCATTCTGTAGTAAAGCCATTTTGAAATTGCTATCCATTCTTTAGAAAACCCATTTTGATGTAGCTATCCATTCTGTATCAAACCCATTTTGATATTGCTATCCATTCTGTAGTAAACACATTTTGATATAGCTATCCATTCTGTAGTAAAGCCATTTCGATATTGCTATCCATTCTTTAGTAAACCCATTTTTATATAGCCCATTTTGATATAGGTATAAATTCTGTATCAAACCCATTTTGATATTGCTATCCATTCTGTAGTAAATCTATTTTGATATAGCCATCTATTCTGTAGTAAACCCATTTTTATATAGCCATCTTTTCTGTAGTAAACACATTTTGATATAGCCATCTATTCTGTAGTAAACCCATTTTGATATAGCTATCCATTCTGTAGTAAACCTATTTTTATACTGCTATTAATTCTGTAGTAAAGCCATTTTGATATTGCTATCCATTCTTTAGTAAACCCATTTTTATATTGCTATCCATTCTGTAGTAAACCCATTTTGATATAGCTATCCATTCTGTAGTAAACCCATTTTGATATAGCTATCCATTCTGTATTAAAGCCATTTTTATATAGCTATCCATTCTGTAGTAAACCCATTTTGATATAGCTATCCATTCTGTAGTAAACCCATTTTGATATAGCTATCCATTCTGTAGTAAACCCATTTTGATATAGCCATCTATTCTGTAGTAAACCCATTTTGATATAGCCATCTATTCTTTAGTAAACCCATTTTGATATAGCTATCCATTCTGTAGTAAAGCCATTTTTATATAGCTATCCATTCTGTAGTAAACCCATTTTGATATAGCTATCCATTCTGTAGTAAACCCATTTTGATATAGCTATCCATTCTGTAGTAAACCCATTTTGATATAGCCATCTATTCTGTAGTAAACCCATTTTGATATAGCTATAAATTCTGTAGTAAACCCATTTTGATATAGGTATAAATTCTGTAGTAAACCCATTTTGATATAGCTATCCATTCTGTAGTAAAGCCATTTTTATATAGCTATCCATTCTGTAGTAAACCCATTTTGATATAGCTATCCATTCTGTAGTAAACCCATTTTGATATAGCTATCCATTCTGTAGTAAACCCATTTTGATATAGCTATCCATTCTGTAGTAAAGCCATTTTTATATAGCTATCCATTCTGTAGTAAACCCATTTTGATATAGCTATCCATTCTGTAGTAAACCCATTTTGATATAGCTATCCATTCTGTAGTAAAGCCATTTTTATATAGCTATCCATTCTGTAGTAAACCCATTTTGATATAGCTATCCATTCTGTAGTAAACCCATTTTGATATAGCTATCCATTCTGTAGTAAAGCCATTTTTATATAGCTATCCATTCTGTAGTAAACCCATTTTGATATAGCTATCCATTCTGTAGTAAACCCATTTTGATATAGCTATCCATTCTGTAGTAAACCCATTTTGATATAGCCATCTATTCTGTAGTAAACCCATTTTGATATAGCTATAAATTCTGTACTAAACCCATTTTTATATAGCTATCCATTCTGTAGTAAACCCATTTTGATATAGCTATCCATTCTGTAGTAAACCCATTTTTATATAGCTATAAATTCTGTAGTAAACCCATTTTGATATAGCTATAAATTCTGTAGTAAACCCATTTTGATATAGCTATAAATTCTGTAGTAAACCCATTTTTATATAGCTATAAATTCTGTAGTAAACCCATTTTTATATAGCTATAAATTCTGTAGTAAACCCATTTTTATATAGCTATAAATTCTGTAGTAAACCCATTTTGATATAGCTATCCATTCTGTAGTAAACCCATTTTGATATAGCTATAAATTCTGTAGTAAACCCATTTTTATATAGCTATAAATTCTGTAGTAAACCCATTTTGATATAGCTATCCATTCTTTAGTAAACCCATTTTGATATAGCATTCTATTCTGTAGTAAACCCATTTTGATATAGCCATCTATTCTGTAGTAAACCCATTTTGATATAGGTATAAATTCTATAGTAAACCCATTTTGATATAGCAATCCATTCTGCAGTAAACCCATTTTGATATAGCTATCCATTCTGTAGTAAAGCGATTTTGATCTAACTATCCATTCTGTAGAAAACCCATTTTGATATAGCCATCTATTCTGTAGTAAAGTCATTTTGATAAAGCTATCCATTCTGTAGTAAACCCATTTTGATATAGCTATCCATTCTGTAGTAAACCCATTTTGATATAGCCATCTATTCTGTAGTAAACCCATTTTGATATAGCTATCCATTCTGTAGAAAACCCATTTTGATATAGATATAAATTCTTTAGTAAACCCATTTTGATATAGCTATCCATTCTGCAGTAAAGCCATTTTGATATTGCTATCCATTCTTTAGTAAACCCATTTTTATATAGCCATCTATTCTGTAGTAAACCCATTTTGATATAGCTATCCATTCTGAAGTAAAGCCATTTTTATATAGCCATCTATTCTGTAGAAAACCCATTTTGATATAACAATCCATTCTGTAGTAAAGCCATTTTGATATAGCCATCTATTCTGTAGTAAACCCATATGTATATAGCTGTCCATTCTGTAGTAAACCTATTTTTATATTGCAATCCAGTCTGTAGTAAAGCCATTTTGATATAGCTATCCATTCTGTAGTAAACCTATTTTGATATTGCTATCCATTCTGCAGTAAAGCCATTTTGATATTGCTATCCATTCTTTAGTAAACCCATTTTTATATAGCCATCTATTCTGTAGTAAACCCATTTTGATATAGCTATCCATTCTGAAGTAAAGCCATTTTTATATAGCCATCTATTCTGTAGAAAACCCATTTTGATATAACAATCCATTCTGTAGTAAAGCCATTTTGATATAGCCATCTATTCTGTAGTAAACCCATATGTATATAGCTGTCCATTCTGTAGTAAACCTATTTTTATATTGCAATCCAGTCTGTAGTAAAGCCATTTTGATATAGCTATCCATTCTGTAGTAAACCTATTTTGATATTGCTATCCATTCTGTAGTAAAGCCATTTTGATATAGCCATCTATTCTGTAGTAAACCCATTTTGATTTAGCTATCCATTCTGTAGAAAACCCATTTTGATATAGGTATAAATTCTGTAGTAAACCCATTTTGATATAGCTATAAATTCTGTAGTAAACCCATTTTGATATGGCTATAAATTCTGTAGTAAACCCATTTTGATATAGGTATAAATTCTGTAGTAAACTCATTTTGATATAGCTCTAAATTCTGTAGTAAACCCATTTTGATGTAGCTATAAATTCTGTAGTACATGTAAACCCATTTTGATATAGCTATAAATTCTGTAGTAAACATATTTTGATATAGCTATAAATTCTGTAGTAAACTCATTTTGATATAGCTATAAATTCTGTAGTAAACCCATTTTGATATAGCTATAAATTCTGTAGTAAACCCATTTTGATATAACCATCTATTCTGTAGTAAACCCATTTTGATATAGCCATCTATTCTGTAGTAAACCCATTTTGATATAGCCATCTATTCTGTAGTAAACCCATTTTGATATAGGTATAAATTCTGTAGTAAACCCATTTTGATATAGCTATAAATTCTGTAGTAAACCCATTTTGATATAGCTATAAATTCTTTAGTAAACCCATTTTGATATAGCATTCTATTCTGTAGTAAACCCATTTTGATATAGCCATCTATTCTGTAGTAAACCCATTTTGATATAGGTATAAATTCTGTAGTAAACCCAGTTTGATATAGCAATCCATTCTGCAGTAAACCCATTTTGATATAGCTATCCATTCTGTAGTAAAGCGATTTTGATATAGCTATCCATTCTGTAGAAAACCCATTTTGATATAGCCATATATTCTGTAGTAAAGTCATTTTGATATAGCTATCCATTCTGTAGTAAACCCATTTTGATATAGCTATCCATTCTGTAGTAAAGCCATTTTTATATAGCTATCCATTCTGTAGTAAACCCATTTTGATATAGCTATCCATTCTGTAGTAAACCCATTTTGATATAGCTATCCATTCTGTAGTAAACCCATTTTGATATAGCCATCTATTCTGTAGTAAACCCATTTTGATATAGCCATCTATTCTTTAGTAAACCCATTTTGATATAGCTATCCATTCTGTAGTAAAGCCATTTTTATATAGCTATCCATTCTGTAGTAAACCCATTTTGATATAGCTATCCATTCTGTAGTAAACCCATTTTGATATAGCTATCCATTCTGTAGTAAACCCATTTTGATATAGCCATCTATTCTGTAGTAAACCCATTTTGATATAGCTATCTATTCTTTAGTAAACCCATTTTGATATAGCTATCCATTCTGTAGTAAAGCCATTTTTATATAGCTATCCATTCTGTAGTAAACCCATTTTGATATAGCTATCCATTCTGTAGTAAACCCATATGTATATAGCTATCCATTCTGTAGTAAACCCATTTTGATATAGCTATAAATTCTGTATCAAACCCATTTTGATATAGCCATCTATTCTTTAGTAAACCCATTTTGATATAGCTATCCATTCTGTAGTAAAGCCATTTTTATATAGCTATCCATTCTGTAGTAAACCCATTTTGATATAGCTATCCATTCTGTAGTAAACCCATTTTGATATAGCTATCCATTCTGTAGTAAACCCATTTTGATATAGCCATCTATTCTGTAGTAAACCCATTTTGATATAGCTATAAATTCTGTATCAAACCCATTTTGATATAGCCATCTGTTCTTTAGTAAACCCATTTTGATATAGCTATTCATTCTGTAGTAAAGCCATTTTTATATAGCTATCCATTCTGTAGTAAACCCATTTTGATATAGCTATCCATTCTGTAGTAAACCCATTTTGATATAGCTATCCATTCTGTAGTAAAGCCATTTTTATATAGCTATCCATTCTGTAGTAAACCCATTTTGATATAGCTATCCATTCTGTAGTAAACCCATTTTGATATAGCTATCCATTCTGTAGTAAACCCATTTTGATATAGCTATCCATTCTGTAGTAAACCCATTTTTATATAGCTATAAATTCTGTAGTAAACCCATTTTGATATAGCTATCCATTCTGTAGTAAACCCATTTTTATATAGCTATCCATTCTGTAGTAAACCCATTTTTATATAGCTATAAATTCTGTACTAAACCCATTTTTATATAGCTATCCATTCTGTAGTAAACCCATTTTGATATAGCTATCCATTCTGTAGTAAACCCATTTTTATATAGCTATAAATTCTGTAGTAAACCCATTTTGATATAGCTATAAATTCTGTAGTAAACCCATTTTGATATAGCTATAAATTCTGTAGTAAACCCATTTTTATATAGCTATAAATTCTGTAGTAAACCCATTTTTATATAGCTATAAATTCTGTAGTAAACCCATTTTTATATAGCTATAAATTCTGTAGTAAACCCATTTTGATATAGCTATCCATTCTGTAGTAAACCCATTTTGATATAGCTATAAATTCTGTAGTAAACCCATTTTTATATAGCTATAAATTCTGTAGTAAACCCATTTTGATATAGCTATCCATTCTTTAGTAAACCCATTTTGATATAGCATTCTATTCTGTAGTAAACCCATTTTGATATAGCCATCTATTCTGTAGTAAACCCATTTTGATATAGGTATAAATTCTATAGTAAACCCATTTTGATATAGCAATCCATTCTGCAGTAAACCCATTTTGATATAGCTATCCATTCTGTAGTAAAGCGATTTTGATCTAACTATCCATTCTGTAGAAAACCCATTTTGATATAGCCATCTATTCTGTAGTAAAGTCATTTTGATAAAGCTATCCATTCTGTAGTAAACCCATTTTGATATAGATATAAATTCTTTAGTAAACCCATTTTGATATTGCTATCCATTCTTTAGTAAACCCATTTTTATATAGCCATCTATTCTGTAGTAAACCCATTTTGATATAGCTATCCATTCTGAAGTAAAGCCATTTTTATATAGCCATCTATTCTGTAGAAAACCCATTTTGATATAACAATCCATTCTGTAGTAAAGCCATTTTGATATAGCCATCTATTCTGTAGTAAACCCATATGTATATAGCTGTCCATTCTGTAGTAAACCTATTTTTATATTGCAATCCAGTCTGTAGTAAAGCCATTTTGATATAGCTATCCATTCTGTAGTAAACCTATTTTGATATTGCTATCCATTCTGTAGTAAAGCCATTTTGATATAGCCATCTATTCTGTAGTAAACCCATTTTGATTTAGCTATCCATTCTGTAGAAAACCCATTTTGATATAGGTATAAATTCTGTAGTAAACCCATTTTGATATAGCTATAAATTCTGTAGTAAACCCATTTTGATATGGCTATAAATTCTGTAGTAAACCCATTTTGATATAGGTATAAATTCTGTAGTAAACTCATTTTGATATAGCTATAAATTCTGTAGTAAACCCATTTTGATGTAGCCATAAATTCTGTAGTACATGTAAACCCATTTTGATATAGCTATAAATTCTGTAGTAAACATATTTTGATATAGCTATAAATTCTGTAGTAAACTCATTTTGATATAGCTATAAATTCTGTAGTAAACCCATTTTGATATAGCTATAAATTCTGTAGTAAACCCATTTTGATATAACCATCTATTCTGTAGTAAACCCATTTTGATATAGCCATCTATTCTGTAGTAAACCCATTTTGATATAGCCATCTATTCTGTAGTAAACCCATTTTGATATAGGTATAAATTCTGTAGTAAACCCATTTTGATATAGCTATAAATTCTGTAGTAAACCCATTTTGATATAGCTATAAATTCTTTAGTAAACCCATTTTGATATAGCATTCTATTCTGTAGTAAACCCATTTTGATATAGCCATCTATTCTGTAGTAAACCCATTTTGATATAGGTATAAATTCTGTAGTAAACCCAGTTTGATATAGCAATCCATTCTGCAGTAAACCCATTTTGATATAGCTATCCATTCTGTAGTAAAGCGATTTTCATATAGCTATCCATTCTGTAGAAAACCCATTTTGATATAGCCATATATTCTGTAGTAAAGTCATTTTGATATAGCTATCCATTCTGTAGTAAACCCATTTTGATATAGCTATCCATTCTGTAGTAAAGCCATTTTGATATTGCTATCCATTCTTTAGTAAACCCATTTTTATATAGCCATTAGGGTGCATCAAACGCCCCATATTTTTTTTAACTTCAATGGATTATTTTGTCCCTTGTCTAGTTTTTTTTTATATAAAAAAAGAAAATTTATGGCAAAGTTTGGTGAAGTTTGAAGTACATTTAGGTGGTCCACCATTCAAATGAATTTTTGTCAAAATATCGAAAACTCGCCATTTGGCGCATATTTCCAGTTTTTTCCACTCATTTTAAACATGTCATTATGTTATATAATATCGCATGCAGAGTTGTATATAGATATTGCAATAGTACATGCTCAGTTTTTATCTGATTCTATTCAACAGTATGATGCTAAATTTATACAACGGGTGTTAGAAGTATTTATTATATAACAAATTAATCATTCACTACATCTTTTAACATTTTTCAACTCATCGGAGACAATAGTTTCATCGCAATGAATTCAGACAGTATATGTTGTTTTCAACATTTTTCTAAATGATTTGTTCAATGTTTAAAATATTAAATATAGTTAAATATATTCTACATTCAGCAATGTTTTAAAGTCAATGGTAGTTATTTGGTAGATTCTTCAGTTAGTCGCTATGCCCTTAGCGTTTTCGCAAGTTGGGCAGTTTTTTTACGGTCCTTCTCAACAACTTGCAGAACGTTCTGGTAATGTTCTTCACCCCTTGCTGATGCCAAGAAATCTGAGCTGAGCTTAACACCTCTCTTTGCACAGTCATTGACAACGTTCAGCGATTGAAGGTTGCCGAGAGAAGCTTGGTACGCAGCAGAATTTGGCCAGTTCGCAACTTCTTCAGTCATGAACTCAGCGTTCAGCTGAAGAAGAGTGAATGTGTACCAGGAATCAATACTAGCAAAATCAGCAAGAGTTGTGGTTAGAGTAACAGTTGCTGGAAACTTTGGCTTGCCAAAGCCTGTTCCAAACCGGTTCTGTGGTGCCAAGAGGGCCGTTTCCGGTTTAACAGCCAGCAGACTGTCTGCAAGGGCTTGCCGTTCAGCATCAGACACCTTACTGCTCCATAGAGCAAGAGGAATCATCTCTGCAGTCCGGTACCAGAGATGCAGTTTGAAGGCATGCAGTGCACTCTGAGAGACATCTGGATTCACGAACTCGTACTGCAATAAAGACTTGTACAACTGCAGGTCGTTCCACGGCGCATCTACCGCTGAATTGCACGTCATCCACCAGCTGCTGTAGACCAGTGTTGCGAAGTTCACAAACGCCCTCACCTTTGGAACTTGATGCAGTGTAGTAATAGTGTTACGTGGTAGTTGTTGAATTTGCAGCTCAAACAGGTATATCTTAATCGAATAGATGAGTTTAGCCATCCATCTGGTTTTGTGTAAGGCTCCTGGTCGCTTGAAGGTTACAGGATGATCTTCAGTTTCTCCATCAAGGAACACTGTGCACAGCTCAGCAAATTCTTCAATTCTGTGACATTTCCGACGACAGTGAGACGTTCTTCTGTGATATTCTGGTTTGACAGTGATGGCATCAGCTTTGAGTCCTAATGCAGGGATACCAATTTTGGCGGGATCCATTGGTCCTTACAATTCTCTGCTATCAATCTTCCTATCTGACGCCTGGACTTGTCTGCGGTCGAGTATGATGTGGATATCTTTGAAGTATCACCACCTGCCTCTGCCACTAATGCCTCCGTGTATGCAGCTTGTTGCACTTGAGTCAACTTCAGACGTGTAGCTAGTTGAACAAGTTTGGGTCGTTGAATGAGGTCGTGAGGGATGAAAGCAGGTGTTCCTGTGCGAGCAGTTTGCTCGTGACTTCTCGAAGTTCTTGGTGTAATGGATGGACCAGCAGCTAATGAGCCAACTTCACCATCACTAACAACATCCTCATCACTGCTGCTACTGTCGCTGTTATGGAGTATTTTAGGTGCAGTAATCGACTTCAAGTGACTCTGCATTCTCTCGCGCCGCCGTGCTTCCATGTTGTCCCTTTGTTCGTGACACTGGACTTTGGCTGCAAGGACTTTGTCACGTGATCCGAATGTTGCCAGACGGTCGGTCTTCATTGACTGCAGAAAAGCCACATCTTCCGGATTTTTGATGAGTTGTTCTGCATTTACAGGCCACAATGGGAATGTCTGAGCTAGCATTTCTTCCATCTTTGTTAGCTTGTTCAGGGAGTTCGGGGCTGATCGGCGGTTGATTGGAATTGCTCTCACTTTTAGCATTGTTGTCAAGCAGTTTAATTAATCGTTCGCATGCCCTGCGTTCTGTAATCATCGGAATATGGGCTTTCTCATAAAACACATACCTTTGACAGGACAATTTTAGTTGCTTCCCATCTGGTACAGTTTTCATGCGCACCATCAGCTAGATGATGCATCAAACACCGCAAGACTTTCAGACATGTAGGCAGACGCGAACCAGTAATTGTTGAGTCTTCTGCCGTTATCTTGCTGCCAAGACCGAATATTGTAGATGAGTGTCTTGTTGTAGGAGTTTTCTGGGACAGGGTAGCCGAACGAGGAGTTGATTGCAGACCTAGAACGGTACTCTCTTCACTGCCTTCCATTATTCAACTGGCGTCTGGCAACAACATGAATATAACAATAGTGATTAACACTTAACAGTCAACATGTGCTAAATCTAACAGCCCTGTAAGGACTAATAACAGTTTGCATATAACATTTGTAAAACAGGCTATAGAATTGCGACAACATGAAAGTATAATATAATAAGTTCAATAAAAATAAAAAAGTTTAATATAAAATTAGATAAAAATTGAAATATTTTGTAAAAACTCACTTTCAAAGATTGCAGACTTCACAAACAACTTGAATAAACAAGCAAAGAATAGTTATTTAATCAGTTTCAATACCATTGTAAAATATTAAATAAGTAAAGAGGTCAACAGCAAATAACATTCAGCTAAATCAATATCGCAATATAATGCTTCATAATGCAAATCTTGCTAATTGAGGTGGACCCCCTAAACAATGTTGGAATTAGACAAAAATTGGCAGAAATTCTTTTTATGACCAAAGGAATGTTCTTAAACTAGGGACATCATAATTGGTTGACATTGGGGCGTTTGATGCACCCTAATAGCCATCTATTCTGTAGTAAACCCATTTTGATATAGCTATCCATTCTGTAGTAAAGCCATTTTGATATAGCCATCTATTCTGTAGTAAACCCATTTTGATATAGCTATAAATTCTGTAGTAAAGCCATTTTGATATAGCCATCTATTCTGTAGTAAACCTATATGTATATAGCTATCCATTCTGTAGTAAACCTATTTTTATATTGCAATCCATTCTGTAGTAAAGCCATTTTGATACAGCTATCCATTCTGTAGTAAACCTATTTTGATATTGCTATCCATTCTGTAGTAAAGCCATTTTGATATAGCCATCTATTCTGTAGTAAACCCATTTTGATATAGCTATCCATTCTGTAGTAAACCTATTTTGATATAGCTATCCATTCTGTAGTACACCTATTTTGATATTGCTATCCATTCTGTAGAAAAGCCATTTTGATGTAGGTATAAATTCTTTAGTAAACCCATTTTGATATAGCTATCCATTCTGTAGTAAAGCCAATTTGATATTGCCATCTATTCTGTAGTAAAGCCATTTTGATATAGCCATCTATTCTGTAGTAAACCCATTTTGATATAGCTATCCATTCTGTAGAAAACCCATTTTGATATAGGTATAAATTCTGTAGTAAACCTATTTTGATATAGCTATAAATTCTGTAGTAAACCCATTTTGATATGGCTATAAATTCTGTAGTAAACCCATTTTGATATAGGTATAAATTCTGTAGTAAACCCATTTTGATATAGCTATAAATTCTGTAGTAAACCTAATTTGCTATAGCTATAAATTCTGTAGTACATGTAAACCCATTTTGATATAGCTATAAATTCTGTAGTAAACATATTTTGATATAGCTATTAATTCTGTAGTAAACCCATTTTGATATAGCTATCCATTCTGTAGAAAACCCATTTTGATATAGGTATAAATTCTGTAGTAAACCCATTTTGATATAGCTATAAATTCTGTAGTAAACCCATTTTGATATGGCTATAAATTCTGTAGTAAACCCATTTTGATATAGGTATAAATTCTGTAGTAAACTCATTTTGATATAGCTATAAATTCTGTAGTAAACCCATTTTGATGTAGCTATAAATTCTGTAGTACATGCAAACCCATTTTGATATAGCTATAAATTCTGTAGTAAACATATTTTGATATAGCTATAAATTCTGTAGTAAACCCATTTTGATATAGCTATAAATTCTGTAGTAAACCCATTTTGATATAGCTATAAATTCTGTAGTAAACCCATTTTGATATAACCATCTATTCTGTAGTAAACCCATTTTGATATAGCCATCTATTCTGTAGTAAACCCATTTTGATATAGCCATCTATTCTGTAGTAAACCCATTTTGATATAGGTATAAATTCTGTAGTAAACCCATTTTGATATAGCTATAAATTCTGTAGTAAACCCATTTTGACATAGCTATAAATTCTTTAGTAAACCCATTTTGATATAGCATTCTATTCTGTAGTAAACCCATTTTGATATAGCCATCTATTCTGTAGTAAACCCATTTTGATATAGGTATAAATTCTGTAGTAAACCCAGTTTGATATAGCAATCCATTCTGCAGTAAACCCATTTTGATATAGCTATCCATTCTGTAGTAAAGTGATTTTGATATAGCTATCCATTCTGTAGAAAACCCATTTTGATATAGCCATATATTCTGTAGTAAAGTCATTTTGATATAGCTATCCATTCTGTAGTAAACCCATTTTGATATAGCTATCCATTCTGTAGTAAAGCCATTTTGATATTGCTATCCATTCTTTAGTAAACCCATTTTTATATAGCCATCTATTCTGTAGTAAACCCATTTTGATATAGCTATCCATTCTGTAGTAAAGCCATTTTGATATAGCCATCTATTCTGTAGTAAACCCATTTTGATATAGCTATAAATTCTGTAGTAAAGCCATTTTGATATAGCCATTTATTCTGTACTAAACCTATATGTATATAGCTATCCATTCTGTAGTAAACCTATTTTTATATTGCAATCCATTCTGTAGTAAAGCCATTTTGATACAGCTATCCATTCTGTAGTAAACCTATTTTGATATTGCTATCCATTCTGTAGTAAAGCCATTTTGATATAGCCATCTATTCTGTAGTAAACCCATTTTGATATAGCTATCCATTCTGTAGTAAACCTATTTTGATATAGCTATCCATTCTGTAGTACACCTATTTTGATATTGCTATCCATTCTGTAGAAAAGCCATTTTGATGTAGGTATAAATTCTTTAGTAAACCCATTTTGATATAGCTATCCATTCTGTAGTAAAGCCAATTTGATATAGCCATCTATTCTGTAGTAAAGCCATTTTGATATAGCCATCTATTCTGTAGTAAACCCATTTTGATATAGCTATCCATTCTGTAGAAAACCCATTTTGATATAGGTATAAATTCTGTAGTAAACCTATTTTGATATAGCTATAAATTCTGTAGTAAACCCATTTTGATATGGCTATAAATTCTGTAGTAAACCCATTTTGATATAGGTATAAATTCTGTAGTAAACCCATTTTGATATAGCTATAAATTCTGTAGTAAACCTAATTTGCTATAGCTATAAATTCTGTAGTACATGTAAACCCATTTTGATATAGCTATAAATTCTGTAGTAAACATATTTTGATATAGCTATTAATTCTGTAGTAAACCCATTTTGATATAGCTATCCATTCTGTAGAAAACCCATTTTGATATAGGTATAAATTCTGTAGTAAACCCATTTTGATATAGCTATAAATTCTGTAGTAAACCCATTTTGATATGGCTATAAATTCTGTAGTAAACCCATTTTGATATAGGTATAAATTCTGTAGTAAACTCATTTTGATATAGCTATAAATTCTGTAGTAAACCCATTTTGATGTAGCTATAAATTCTGTAGTACATGCAAACCCATTTTGATATAGCTATAAATTCTGTAGTAAACATATTTTGATATAGCTATAAATTCTGTAGTAAACCCATTTTGATATAGCTATAAATTCTGTAGTAAACCCATTTTGATATAGCTATAAATTCTGTAGTAAACCCATTTTGATATAACCATCTATTCTGTAGTAAACCCATTTTGATATAGCCATCTATTCTGTAGTAAACCCATTTTGATATAGCCATCTATTCTGTAGTAAACCCATTTTGATATAGGTATAAATTCTGTAGTAAACCCATTTTGATATAGCTATAAATTCTGTAGTAAACCCATTTTGACATAGCTATAAATTCTTTAGTAAACCCATTTTGATATAGCATTCTATTCTGTAGTAAACCCATTTTGATATAGCCATCTATTCTGTAGTAAACCCATTTTGATATAGGTATAAATTCTGTAGTAAACCCAGTTTGATATAGCAATCCATTCTGCAGTAAACCCATTTTGATATAGCTATCCATTCTGTAGTAAAGTGATTTTGATATAGCTATCCATTCTGTAGAAAACCCATTTTGATATAGCCATATATTCTGTAGTAAAGTCATTTTGATATAGCTATCCATTCTGTAGTAAACACATTTTGATATAGCTATCCATTCTGTAGTAAAGCCATTTTGATATTGCTATCCATTCTTTAGTAAACCCATTTTTATATAGCCATCTATTCTGTAGTAAACCCATTTTGATATAGCTATCCATTCTGTAGTAAAGCCATTTTGATATAGCCATCTATTCTGTAGTAAACCCATTTTGATATAGCTATAAATTCTGTAGTAAAGCCATTTTGATATAGCCATTTATTCTGTACTAAACCTATATGTATATAGCTATCCATTCTGTAGTAAACCTATTTTTATATTGCAATCCATTCTGTAGTAAAGCCATTTTGATACAGCTATCCATTCTGTAGTAAACCTATTTTGATATTGCTATCCATTCTGTAGTAAAGCCATTTTGATATAGCCATCTATTCTGTAGTAAACCCATTTTGATATAGCTATCCATTCTGTAGTAAACCTATTTTGATATAGCTATCCATTCTGTAGTACACCTATTTTGATATTGCTATCCATTCTGTAGAAAAGCCATTTTGATGTAGGTATAAATTCTTTAGTAAACCCATTTTGATATAGCTATCCATTCTGTAGTAAAGCCAATTTGATATAGCCATCTATTCTGTAGTAAAGCCATTTTGATATAGCCATCTATTCTGTAGTAAACCCATTTTGATATAGCTATCCATTCTGTAGAAAACCCATTTTGATATAGGTATAAATTCTGTAGTAAACCTATTTTGATATAGCTATAAATTCTGTAGTAAACCCATTTTGATATGGCTATAAATTCTGTAGTAAACCCATTTTGATATAGGTATAAATTCTGTAGTAAACCCATTTTGATATAGCTGTAAATTCTGTAGTAAACCCAATTTGATATAGCTATAAATTCTGTAGTACATGTAAACCCATTTTGATATAGCTATAAATTCTGTAGTAAACCCATTTTGATATAGCTATAAATTCTGTAGTAAACCCATTTTGATCTAGCTATAAATTCTGTAGTAAACCCATTTTGATATAGGTATAAATTCTGTAGTAAACCCATTTTGATATAGCCATCTATTCTGTAGTAAACCCATTTTGATATAGCCATCTACTCTGTAGTAAACCCATTTTGATATAGCCATCTATTCTGTAGTAAACCCATTTTGATATAGGTATAAATTCTGTAGTAATCCCATTTTGATATAGCTATAAATTCTGTAGTAAACCCATTTTGATATAGCTATAAATTCTTTAGTAAACCCATTTTGATATAGCATTCTATTCTGTAGTAAACCCATTTTGATATAGCCATCTATTCTGTAGTAAACCCATTTTGATATAGGGATAAATTCTGTAGTAAACCCATTTTGATATAGCAATCCATTCTGCAGTAAACCCATTTTGATATAGCTATCCATTCTGTAGTAAAGCGATTTTGATCTAGCTATCCATTCTGTAGAAAACCCATTTTGATATAGCTATCCATTCTGTAGAAAACCCATTTTGATATAGGTATAAATTCTTTAGTAAACCCATTTTGATATAGGTATAAATTCTTTAGTAAACCCATTTTGATATAGCTATCCATTCTGTAGTAAAGCCATTTTGATATTGCTATCCATTATGTAGTAAACCCATTTTGATATAGCTATCCATTTTGTAGAAAACCCATTTTGATATAGCTATCCATTCTGTAGAAAACCCATTTTGATATAGCTATCCATTCTGTAGAAAACCCATTTTGATATAGCCATATATTCTGTAGTAAAGTCATTTTGATATAGCTATCCATTCTGTAGTAAACCCATTTTGATATAGCTATCCATTCTGTAGAAAACCCATTTTGATATAGGTATAAATTCTTTAGTAAACCCATTTTGATATAGGTTTAAATTCTTTAGTAAACCCATTTTGATATAGCTATCCATTCTGTAGTAAAGCCATTTTGATATTGCTATCCATTCTGTAGAAAACCCATTTTGATATAGGTATAAATTCTTTAGTAAACCCATTTTGATATAGCTATCCATTCTGTAGTAAAGCCATTTTGATATTGCTATCCATTCTTTAGTAAACCCATTTTTATATAGCCATCTATTCTGTAGAAAACCCATTTTGATATAGCTATCCATTCTGTAGTAAACCCATTTTGATATAGCTATCCATTCTGTAGTAAAGCCATTTTTATATAGCCATCTATTCTGTAGAAAACCCATTTTGATATAGCAATCCATTCTGTAGTAAAGCCATTTTGATATAGCCATCTATTCTGTAGTAAACCTATATGTATATAGCTATCCATTCTGTAGTAAAGCCATTTTTATATAGCCATCTATTCTGTAGTAAACCCATTTTGATATAGCTATCCATTCTGTAGTAAAGCCATTTTTATATAGCCATCTATTCTGTAGAAAACCCATTTTGATATAGCAATCCATTCTGTAGTAAAGCCATTTTGATATAGCCATCCATTCTGTAGTAAACCTATTTTTATATTGCAATCCATTCTGTAGTAAAGCCATTTTGATATAGCTATCCATTCTGTAGTAAACCTATTTTGATATTGCTATCCATTCTTCAGAAAAGCCATTTTGATGTAGGTATAATTTCTTTAGTAAACCCATTTTGATATAGCTATCCATTCTGTAGTAAAGCCAATTTGATATAGCCATCTATTCTGTAGTAAACCCATTTTGATATAGGTATAAATTCTATAGTAAACCCATTTTGATATAGCAATCCATTCTGCAGTAAACCCATTTTGATATAGCTATCCATTCTGTAGTAAAGCGATTTTGATCTAACTATCCATTCTGTAGAAAACCCATTTTGATAGAGCCATCTATTCTGTAGTAAAGTCATTTTGATAAAGCTATCCATTCTGTAGTAAACCCATTTTGATATAGCTATCCATTCTGTAGAAAACCCATTTTGATATTGCTATCCATTCTGTAGTAAACCCATTTTGATATAGCTATCCATTCTGTGGTAAAGCCATTTTGATATTGCTATCCATTCTTTAGTAAACCCATTTTGATATAGCCATCTATTCTGTAGTAAACCCATTTTGATATAGCTATCCATTCTGTAGTAAAGCCATTTTTATATAGCCATCTATTCTGTAGAAAACCCATTTTGATATAACAATCCATTCTGTAGTAAAGCCATTTTGATACAGCCATCTATTCTGTAGTAAACCCATATGTATATAGCTATCCATTCTGTAGTAAACCTATTTTTATATTGCAATCCAGTCTGTAGTAAAGCCATTTTGATATAGCTATCCATTCTGTAGTAAACCTATTTTGATATTGCTATCCATTCTGTAGTAAAGCCATTTTGATATAGCCATCTATTCTGTAGTAAACCCATTTTGATATAGCTATCCATTCTGTAGAAAACCCATTTTGATATAGGTATAAATTCTGTAGTAAACCCATTTTGATATAGCTATAAATTCTGTAGTAAACCCATTTTGATATGGCTATAAATTCTGTAGTAAACCCATTTTGATATAGGTATAAATTCTGTAGTAAACTCATTTCGATATAGCTATAAATTCTGTAGTAAACCCATTTTGATGTAGCTATAAATTCTGTAGTACATGTAAACCCATTTTGATATAGCTATAAATTCTGTAGTAAACATATTTTGATATAGCTATAAATTCTGTAGTAAACCCATTTTGATATAGCTATAAATTCTGTAGTAAACCCATTTTGATATAGCTATAAATTCTGTAGTAAACCCATTTTGATATAGCCATCTATTCTGTAGTAAACCCATTTTGATATAGCCATCTATTCTGTAGTAAACCCATTTTGATATAGGTATAAATTCTGTAGTAAACCCATTTTGATATAGCTATAAATTCTGTAGTAAACCCATTTTGATATAGCTATAAATTCTTTAGTAAACCCATTTTGATATAGCTATAAATTCTGTAGTAAACCCATTTTGATATAGCCATCTATTCTGTAGTAAACCCATTTTGATATAGGTATAAATTCTGTAGTAAACCCAGTTTGATATAGCAATCCATTCTGCAGTAAACCCATTTTGAAATAGCTATCCATTCTGTAGTAAAGCGATTTTGATCTAGCTATCCATTCTGTAGAAAACCCATTTTGATATAGCCATATATTCTGTAGTAAAGTCATTTTGATATAGCTATCCATTCTGTAGTAAACCCATTTTGATATAGCTATCCATTCTGTAGAAAACCCATTTTGATATAGGTATAAATTCTTTAGTAAACCCATTTTGATATAGCTATCCATTCTGTAGTAAAGTCATTTTGATATTGCTATCCATTCTTTAGTAAACCCATTTTTATATAGCCATCTATTCTGTAGTAAACCCATTTTGATATAGCTATCCATTCTGTAGTAAAGCCATTTTGATATAGCCATCTATTCTGTAGTAAACCCATTTTGATATAGCTATAAATTCTGTAGTAAAGCCATTTTGATATAGCCATCTATTCTGTAGTAAACCTATATGTATATAGCTATCCATTCTGTAGTAAACCTATTTTTATATTGCAATCCATTCTGTAGTAAAGCCATTTTGATACAGCTATCCATTCTGTAGTAAACCTATTTTGATATTGCTATCCATTCTGTAGTAAAGCCATTTTGATATAGCCATCTATTCTGTAGTAAACCCATTTTGATATAGCTATCCATTCTGTAGTAAACCTATTTTGATATAGCTATCCATTCTGTAGTAAACCTATTTTGATATTGCTATCCATTCTGTAGAAAAGCCATTTTGATGTAGGTATAAATTCTTTAGTAAACCCATTTTGATATAGCTATCCATTCTGTAGTAAAGCCAATTTGATATAGCCATCTATTCTGTAGTAAAGCCATTTTGATATAGCCATCTATTCTGTAGTAAACCCATCTTGATATAGCTATCCATTCTGTAGAAAACCCATTTTGATATAGGTATAAATTCTGTAGTAAACCTATTTTGATATAGCTATAAATTCTGTAGTAAACCCATTTTGATATGGCTATAAATTCTGTAGTAAACCCTTTTTGATATAGGTATAAATTCTGTAGTAAACCCATTTTGATATAGCTATAAATTCTGTAGTAAACCCAATTTGATATAGCTATAAATTCTGTAGTACATGTAAACCCATTTTGATATAGCTATAAATTCTGTAGTAAACCCATTTTGATATAGCTATAAATTCTGTAATAAACCCATTTTGATATAGCTATAAATTCTGTAGTAAACCCATTTTGATATAGCATTCTATTCTGTAGTGAACCCATTTTGATATAGCTATAAATTCTGTAGTAAACCCATTTTGATATAGCTATAAATTCTGTAGTAAACCCAATTTGATATAGCTATAAATTCTGTAGTACATGTAAACCCATTTTGATATAGCTATAAATTCTGTAGTAAACCCATTTTGATATAGCTATAAATTCTGTAGTAAACCCATTTTCATCTAGCTATAAATTCTGTAGTAAACCCATTTTGATATAGCTATAAATTCTGTAGTAAACCCATTTTGATATAGCCATCTATTCTGCAGTAAACCCATTTTGATATAGCCATCTATTCTGTAGTAAACCCATTTTGATATAGCCATCTATTCTGTAGTAAACCCATTTTGATATAGGTATAAATTCTGTAGTAAACCCATTTTGATATAGCTATAAATTCTGTAGTAAACCCATTTTGATATAGCTATAAATTCTTTAGTAAACCCATTTTGATATAGCATTCTATTCTGTAGTAAACCCATTTTGATATAGCCATCTATTCTGTAGTAAACCCATTTTGATATAGGTATAAATTCTGTAGTAAACCCATTTTCATATAGCAATCCATTCTGCAGTAAACCCATTTTGATATAGCTATCCATTCTGTAGTAAAGCGATTTTGATCTAGCTATCCATTCTGTAGAAAACCCATTTTGATATAGCTATCCATTCTGTAGAAAACCCATTTTGATATAGGTATAAATTCTTTAGTAAACCCATTTTGATATAGGTATAAATTCTTTAGTAAACCCATTTTGATATAGCTATCCATTCTGTAGTAAAGCCATTTTGACATTGCTATCCATTCTGTAGTAAACCCATTTTGATATAGCTATCCATTCTGTAGAAAGCCCATTTTGATATAGCTATCCATTCTGTAGTAAACCCATTTTGATATAGCTATCCATTCTGTAGAAAACCCATTTTGATATAGGTATAAATTCTTTAGTAAACCCATTTTGATATAGGTATAAATTCTTTAGTAAACCCATTTTGATATAGCTATCCATTCTGTAGTAAAGCCATTTTGATATTGCTATCCATTCTGTAGAAAACCCATTTTGATATAGGTATAAATTCTTTAGTTAACCCATTTTGATATAGCTATCCATTCTGTAGTAAAGCCATTTTGATATTGCTATCCATTCTTTAGTAAACCCATTTTTATATAGCCATTTATTCTGTAGAAAACCCATTTGGATATAGCTATCCATTCTGTAGTAAACCCATTTTGATATAGCTATCCATTCTGTAGTAAAGCCATTTTTATATAGCCATCTATTCTGTAGAAAACCCATTTTGATATAGCAATCCATTCTGTAGTAAAGCCATTTTGATATAGCCATCTATTCTGTAGTAAACCTATATGTATATAGCTATCCATTCTGTAGTAAAGCCATTTTTATATAGCCATCTATTCTGTAGTAAACCCATTTTGATATAGCTATCCATTCTGTAGTAAAGCCATTTTTATATAGCCATCTATTCTGTAGAAAACCCATTTTGATATAGCAATCCATTCTGTAGTAAAGCCATTTTGATATAGCCATCCATTCTGTAGTAAACCTATTTTTATATTGCAATCCATTCTGTAGTAAAGCCATTTTGATATAGCTATCCATTCTGTAGTAAACCTATTTTGATATTGCTATCCATTCTGTAGAAAAGCCATTTTGATGTAGGTATAATTTCTTTAGTAAACCCATTTTGATATAGCTATCCATTCTGTAGTAAAGCCAATTTGATATAGCCATCTATTCTGTAGTAAACCCATTTTGATATAGCCATCTATTCTGTAGTAAACCCATTTTGATATAGCTATCCATTCTGTAGAAAACCCTTTTTGATATAGGTATAAATTCTGTAGTAAACCCATTTTGATATAGCTATAAATTCTGTAGTAAACCCATTTTGATATGGCTATAAATTCTGTAGTAAACCCATTTTGATATAGGTATAAATTCTGTAGTAAACCCATTTTGATATAGCTATAAATTCTGTAGTAAAGCCAATTTGATATAGCTATAAATTATGTAGTACATGTAAACCCATTTTGATATAGGTATAAATTCTGTAGTAAACCCATTTTGATATAGCTATAAATTCTGTAGTAAACCCATTTTGATCTAGCTATAAATTCTGTAGTAAACCCATTTTGATATAGCTATAAATTCTGTAGTAAACCCATTTTGATATAGCCATCTATTCTGTAGTAAACCCATTTGGATATAGCCATCTATTCTGTAGTAAACCCATTTTGATATAGCCATCTATTCTGTAGTAAACCCATTTTGATATAGGTATAAATTCTGTAGTAAACCCATTTTGATATAGCTATAAATTCTGTAGTAAACCCATTTTGATATAGCTATAAATTCTTTAGTAAACCCATTTTGATATAGCATTCTATTCTGTAGTAAACCCATTTTGATATAGCCATCTATTCTGTAGTAAACCCAT